>CAWUFW010009588.1:0-600000 GCA_963921515.1 Calotriton arnoldi
GGAGGCTGGTGGTGCCTGTCTATTTGTGCATGTTGCAAGCTGCACACCTCATACCAGGCAGACAGTTAAAATGTATCTCTAATACACCACTATAAAATACAACATAGTCTATTTCTAAGGAAAATATTATACGTCATGGAAGCAGTAGGAAGTAGCTGGTGTTCACTCTAACTGGGGAGACTAGTAGTGCTGAAACAAAGCATGCCTGTTGAAAGCATTGCAGTGGACTGCCTATCTACAGTTACTTTGAGCTATTATGGCAACCACAATCCAACTAAAAACCTGCAAAGCATTTATGGACGGGTGGATGAGTGGCAGTGATAGCTATGGGTATCTCACCCAGCTATTCTGGTGACTACAGTTTTAATAGCGTTGCGTGCCATATGGAGTCAAAATGCAGCTAAATTATTGTCTGACTGCAGTTCCACTAGTCGTTACTAGATGTCCCTCACGAGTCAAATGCAAAAGCTTCATGAAAGGGTTTCAATGCTTTGCATTTGACTCGTGAGAGACAACTAGTAAGGACTAGTTGAACTGCAGCTCTTTGTAGAATTATTTTGATATTGGACACTATAATATTCACTGCCCACTGCTAATCTCGTCCCATAATGCTTTGCAGGGCCTTTGGTTGGGATTGTATTTTTGCCCATAACTGTGCTTAGGGTGGTCCTAGGAGGAAGGGACCACCACTGAATCGTTCAGCATGATATGCTCTTTGTGTTCAAGGCATCTGCTTGGTCCTCCCCCTAGGTTAGGGGGACCCAAAATCATCACCTCTCTCGTTGCCTAATATTTTCATTCTCAAACTTCACTTTTGTGAATTGGGTATATGTTTTTAGCATGTAAAATTGCTTTATCAAAGCATTTGTAGATGTTGATGATTTTGCTGCTACCTACGTGTTTAGCACAGTTTTAGCACTGTACTATATGCAATTTGCGTAGTGTGTAGTAGCGCAAACTATGCATGCTGCGTAGCGTAGTACTACGCCCAGGGTTAGCTGTAATACTCTACTTTGGCAAATTCGAGCACAAATGCAACTGTGATACTATATACATGGTGTTTTCTGTGCTTATAAAAGGGAATCAACAGTTCGCCATTAGTATAGGGCCCTTCTAGGGCCAAAGATATCATACACTCTGGCTGGGAAGTACTTGAGAATTACATGAATAGTATAAGCATGCAACTGATTATCAGGTTTGCTAAAGTCTTTGAGGCTGCAAATAAAATTGTACAAGGGTGTTTGGTAAGGTTGCCCGAGTCAGAGTGATGTAAATAGCGTAACTGACAGCCCGACGTATCAGTTAGTGCAAACTTGATTGGTTGATCAACACAAATGTGCGGTGTTTTCCAAATGAAACATTTGAGCCCACAGCTCATCTAGGGGCACATTACGATGGCGGGCGGAAGCACAACCGCCGTGCTGGCGGATGCAAAAACCACCAGTTACCGCCGGCACGCAGCAGTCCACACGCCCGCCCAATTACGATGCGAAAAGCAGGCCAAACACCGCCGGCAAGCCAGCAACACCGTCCGCCATCAAAGTGCGCCCGCACACGTAGCGGCGCAGCACAACTGACACACACCGTCCGCCGAAACACGTCCCGCCCGGCGCATAAATTACGATGCCGCAAACAAACGGCTCCCACGGCAAGAGACACCGCACGTGAAAGAGAGGCGGAAACACGGACGCAGAGCACGGACAACGAAGAAGCGGCACCCGGGCATGAATCCAGCACTGCAGGCCCTTCCCATGCTTCTGCTGATGCACCACCAAGGACGCAACGTACCGCGGAGACGCAGGTAGGCACACACACAACAAGTGCACGCAAACAGCGCACACAGTGCAAGGGCGGAAAAAGCGGACAACCCCCACCAGCGCGTGCACACTACACATCCACCATTGCATCCACATATGACACACAGGCCAAATCCTAACATCGCGGAACACATGTGTACACACCACCTGGGACTAGGAACCAACCACCCCGTCACGGCCCCAAAGCGCCGATGACGCCGCCACACATGCGCACAACGCAGAGGCCAACCGCAGCGCCATGCATGCGTCGCACACAGGGACACAACCAAGCAGCCACACATCAGCCCCACCCCGAACGCACATGACACGTGACAGGCCGGCCACAGACATGTCCCCAACGCCCAATTCACGGACAACACCCAACGCCACACAACCGACGCACACATGTCAGTGAAGACACGCAACTGCAGGACACACCCCAGTGTAACAAACATGGCGTAGCACACAGCGGCGGCAACACCAACTAGGAGAAGCAGGGCCCCTTCGGGAAGAGGAACGCCAGTACCACACTGAAAAACCCATACCACCCTGCACATATGAACAAGACACATGAAACGGAACACCAAAGAGCCCGGGGACCGACAACAGGTGGCCCAAGAATAACATCCACACACAAGGCCCAACGCAGAGCGGAAAGGCAGGCTGCCGCCCACACAAGGGAGAGCAGACAGCACTGAATGACCTTCCATTCCAACTCCGAAACCAGAGCCCTACGACAGAAGCCGGTGAATACAGCCATTGTCCATGAATAGACCAACACAGGCATGCCGAGAGACCGACCACAGGGCAGATAGCGCATATCACAGAAGCACACAACGGACGGGGAAGAAAGAAGAAGAATACACTCCCCCATGTCGGCCACATGCAAGTTAATTGGAAGGAGTCACACAGCACTGACCTTGAACTGTCTGAGAAGCATGTGGGAAGAGGGCCCGTGTCCTCCAAACAAGCCAACAGAACACAAGTCCTGTCTCCCTACGACTACACAGAGCTCACAGCAACCCGGAGCGTGCACATTGCAGACTGCACACACAGCCGGAGCACGCCACCTCTACGAACCGCTGCGAAATGGCAACCGCAACACACCTACCCAACTACGCCGAACAGCTCAAGCTGTACCAAACCAACACGATACATACATTGGGATGCGATCTCCTGTCCCTGCTGAACGTAAGTTACCGACTGACTTACCGCATCACATTGTTCAGCTGCGTCATGCCCGTCTTCTACTGTCGGAGGTGTCCCTACCAGCATCCCGTCGAGATATGCCTCTCCAACCCGGCATGTCTGAAGGCGGACCTGCTACCACTACTCCTCCCTCTGGACGCACACGACAGGGCCTGCTCTGCCTATGGGGGCATGGCGTATGTGGCCAACATCGCACCCGCACTGAAATGGAACCACTGTGCCTCCACACGACGGATCATCGAGAACAGCTACATCGAATGTCACCCAGCATGCCCCATCATGGTCCTCCAAGGGACAACCTACGAACAACACCTTGACAGCCACCATCCGCTTCATTGGCTGGCAAACATGTACACCACCAATGACATGGAAGCCCTGCTGGACGGCATCGCATACCTGACAACCTGTAAATACGTCAGACCACAACGCAGGTTCCCCGAGTGACCTATGAAGTCCAACCCCGCACCCATGCTCAGCTTCCGCACGGACTGGCCAGTCACCACCACAACAGCCATACCAAACGACCGGCAACTGTAACCACACCATCAACGACATCGCCATGACATCGGATATGACCGGGACATGCACACTGTTCCCCATCACATCCAGGAACACCGCATGCATCGTGGGAGGCAGTGGCATGGGCTCTGTGCATCGCACCCACATGGACGGAACTGCACGAACAACCAGGACACGACATGGATCCAGCGCACATGGACACACACACCGCTCAGTGGACATGAATAGGTCGCCTGGAGTCTGTGGGTGCTGCACCCCTCCCACCCCCGCCCCGGGAATCCCATACCAGGACCTTTGCATGGACGACAAGTGCATACAACAACAACACGACCCCAGTGACTGTGACATGTCCAGTAACCACCACAGTGCAACCAAGTGGCACGCCGCTGCATGCACGCAAGCACATGCCCTGATGTCATCTCACATGCACGCGTGCATGAGGAACAACCGCAGCAAACCTGTCACATGGAACTGAGATGGACTGTGCCCATGATGCCGAGCGGTCTGGTAGGCTACATGTATACCGTCTGTGTCAAAGTCCGCAGCTCCGCAGCTATACGTAAATGTACATTAGCACAGCCTTGTCCAAGCAGATGTAACCCCACACCCTATCCCATGTGTAATCATGCTCAGTATATCCTCAACATGTATTCCGCTGCCAGTAGTGTCCACTATACTGCATCACAGAGGACAGAAGACTCAATATAATGTTTGAAACCAAAACTGTCTCCGCTGACTCATTTCACAAGTACGAATGAGAGAGGATGAGAGTATGTGAAGTACACGGCAGTCGTGACATGACCATGTAGTCCACTGGTATTGGATGTCAACGCAAATGAGTAGCACAACTGTGGAAGACACACATGTGTCGTGTGAAGTCGTATGGACGCAGTGCTCAGGTGGGTGGGTGCGACGGGTAGATGCGCACATGCCAAGTTGGAGCACGCCGTGTTGGGAGGGGTCATGAACAGTACACCACCGCTTCCCTGGGCATTGTGAGAGGACACCTGTCGGGGGGAGTGAACACGTGTGTGCACAGCAGCCGGGCACACGTACAAAGCGGTACCAGGCGCACCTCAGCCCACCCTCTGTGGACAAGCTGGATCCTGTTGTGCGCCCGCCATGCCCCTTGACAAGGCACACACAGCCCCAGTCGACCAGGTGTAACCCCAACATAGTCAATCCGCACAGGCGATACAGGGCACGGGATGGCAGTGGAGCATGGTGTGTGAGAGGTCTCCTCGCGCTCCTCCTGGTCATATCACGCAGGCAATAGAACCTCAACGTCTAGCATGGCACAAGTCAAATGGAAGTGTAGGGGGACGCACCACAGCACGAGCAGCACTGACGTCACGGGAGGTGGCTCGCACCATCCCATCCATTGCCCATCATACCAACCACGACACATGCCATTGCGACTAAGTGCAAGCGCGTGCGCCACCACCCCGAGCCCTCCCCAGAGAGGCCAAAGAGTGAATGTGTGGGCCAACAGCCACAGACGGACGCGGCCTGGCCGCAAGGGCAGCCACAGCCACTGGGTGTCGCAGGTGGCGGATCCGGAAGGCGAAGACTGTGATGCATAGTCCATGCAGGCCGGGTCTCCATTTAGGGCACCACGCAGGTGGACGGGCGTCCCGCCACACATCATACCCTGAGACAGCCCACTCGTGCAACTGGACCCACACATACACTCCTTGCCCTCTCTGGTGCGAGCGTGGGGCTGCCTGTGCAAGCGCTAGCCTCGCAGGTGAGCATGCATATTGGGGGGCGAGGGGAGGACATGAGGGCTGGGGCGAAGATGACTGTATCACTGTCAGTTAGTACAAGGGATGACCCAGATGTGGAAAGGAAGAGACGTGTCCCGTGTGTACTGCAACTAGTCGCCAATCCAACTACCCCCATGTCCGGAATGTAAGCCCGCACCTAGGCCCGCCCATCCGCCACATCGAACATACCACCAGCACGACAACCTTCCCATTCGAAACACTGACTGGGGGTGGCGACCAGTGAACAATCATGTGTAGCCTACCCACGCGTACATGTGGGCCCTCCATGATCCATGTCACCTGCGGCAAAGACATGACATGCGCAATGAGGAAGTGAGGAGAGCTGTCCGCCCCACGCGCAGAAGGTGCATCAGCTCCACAGACCCAGCAGCGAGTCCAGCAGGGGTCACATGTGCAGGGGCAGCTGTGCCTGGTGTGAAGGCACATGCATATAGACAGCACATCGACCAATGTGTAGTCTGCCCACATCCACAGTCCATCATCATGCGGACATAGGAATTGAACACAGGGCAACACATCTTAGTTGGTGCACCCACCGTGACCAACAATGCGCAATCATCGACGTACCCGCCCTGTGCATGGCCCCCCACCCAACGGAGGCACATCCAGTGCCACCATCCCACACACACAAGCCTTCCACGGAACATGCTGTGTCCAATGCTCAGTACAGAGTCAGCGCCCATCTGGTGGATCCTGAACAGGAGACACATGCACACACATGCCAGCTCCCACTATGTACGTCTGCCACCTGGCACGTGCAATGTAACCTCTCACCTGTGACGTGTGACTGCAAGCACACAGCCGTCTTGGCATGGGGCTGTCAATGTGGACACCAGTCAATGTTTCGGGAGCTGTGATCCGTACAGTGCTGTACATAGGGTGCAGTGCTGACACCTACTACTGTCTCATATCCCCTCGTGCCACAGGTCCCACTTGTATTGGCCGCTCAGCCCGTGCCCACATCGTCGTCGTCGTGTGCCATACTCATCCAGCCTCGGAAGCAGTTCCATGCTCAGCAGACACTCATGTTGCCGTGGCGTTGCCGCTTGACGAATATGCAGTCAGTCCCCATCAGCACGCCCCGCAAGTCATTGGGGCCTAGATCCCCATGTGCATGCACATGGCAGTGGTATGTCTCACTTGCCATTGCCATTGTTGGGAGACCTGTGTAAGTGTATTGTGGCCGTGCCGTCCCAGCTTGACAGCTGGGCTGTGGCTCATGTGCTTGCTCAGTCATGTCAGTGATGTGTATGCGAAATTGCTATGTGCCGTGTTGCTTTGACATGTGTCCTCTGCCATTTAACCCAGGCGGAGACCGAACATTGACCGCCCATACCAATTGCTGGCGGACATGGACGATACAGAGGTAATCAGGAAGTTTCGGCTGGACAGGCCAACTCTGCATCGACTGTGTGCCATGTTAGAGCCCCATCTCCGTCCCCGCAGGGTGTATCCGACTGCTGTCACCCCCACGGCTAAGGTGATGGCCGCCATGCATTTCTTCGCCACTGGGTCATTCCAGCACACAGTGGGCAGTGGAGGAGGGATGTCCCAGCCCATGTTCAGCAAGGTGCTGAGGGATGTACTGGCAGCCATGATGCTGTACCGAAACAGGTACATCAGATTCCCCAGGGCTCGTGAATTGGCGGCAGTGAAGGGTGCATTCTATGCCCTTGGCAGAATCCCACACGTCGTGGGAGCCATTGACTGCACACATGTTGGCCTTGTTCCACCACAGGCCACTGAGCACCTGTACCGCAACAGGAAGCACACGCACTCCCTGAATGTGCAAGTGGTGTGCCTTGCGGACATGGTGATCACCCACGTGTGTGCAAAGTTCCCAGGCTCGGCCCATGACGCACACATAATGCGCAACAGCATCTTGCCACGACTGATGGCCAATCTGCAACAGGATCGTGGCTGTATTGTCGGTGAGTATGTGGAGTGGTGTAGCGTGCTGGTTGTGCGATGCTGTCCCCTGTCCAGTTGGAATAGCAACGGTTCTCTGTGTCCCTCACACCCAGGTGACTCTGCGTATCCGAATGGGGCATGGCTGCTCAGTCCATTGAGGAATCCTCGCACCCCAGCAGACGATCGATACAATGAGGCACATGGGAGGACCAGACGTGTGGTCGAGCGTACCTTTGGCCTCCTCAAGTCCAGGTTCAGGTGCCTGGACCGCACCGGGGGTGCACTGGCGTACTCCCCACAGAAGGTGTGCCAGATAGTGGTGGCGTGCTGCATGCTGCACAATCTGGCCATTCGGAAGCAGATCCCCCTCATTGTGGATGACGGAGATCAACCAGGGCCCCAGCCCGCAGACCAGGACAGCTCGAGTGAGGTGGACAGCGGAGAGGAGGAAGCTGGGAATGTGCGCCAGCAGCTCATCGCCCGCTACTTCACTTGACGGTGAGTGCCCATGTACGACGGATGATGTGTCTGTATCTGTGCAGGTGTGTGTGTGCTGTGTCAGGGTGGCCGTATGTTCACTGCGTGCAGTGTGTCAACGCTCCATGGCCAGGGTAGTATGCCACTGTTGGTGACTGTGGCATTGTGCCCTATTGCTCTGTGCGATGTGTGTACATTGCTTGTAGTTGTTGACATGTACTGTGTGATGGGTGTGTGACACACTCATTGAATGTGCTCCTGTTCTGTCTCCCACCCCTAGGTCCCTACAGGCCCTCCGGATTCCATTGCCATGCCACGCATCAGGTGCCTTTCCGCCCAAGGTGGCCGTTGTATTCCGTACAAATAAAACACAGGGCACAAACAGCAGTTAGTGAAAAAGGTGCATTTATTACAAACTGTGACATGTGATTGTGTGTAAGGTGATGACAAAAGTGGTGCGTGCAGTGACAATGAGCTGTCGGTCATGGCTGCGTGATGATCAGGGTGTACCCACTGGTTCTATGTCCATAGTCCAACACACACATGCCATCCAGCTGGCTGTGTGGAGTGGGATCGTAGAGCAAGTCAATGCAGTGGCTGGTCAAGGAAGGCTGGCGGAAGGCTGGCTGGCTGCCTCACTTGCGACTGGAGCGTGCGAAGTCCTCCCGGGAGATCTGTTTCCTCTTCGGACGGCCCCTTCCACGTTTGGGAGGGGGTGTGTGGTGGCGACCTGCTGGTGGTGGGTGAGGTGTGCTCACTGGCTGTGGACGCAGGGGAAGTGGACACTGCTGCCCGAGCCTGCGCCCTAGCAGGTGGTGGCGGAGGTGGTGTTGCTGGCCTTGCCTGTGACCCCACCGCCACCACCAGCTGGCCCATGAGGTCCACGAGTTGGTCCATACGGGACACGAATTGGCCCATATGGGCGTCCATGGACCTCAGCACCCCCAGCACCTCCCGCGTGTCAGTAGCAGACCTGGCCCATTGTCCTTGGGCCTCTTCATAGGCCCCAAGGACTCTGGCCATTTGAGGCAGGGCATGGCTCCCAGGGGAGGCTGGCGTTTCCCTGACCCTGCTCCTCCTACCAGTCCTGCTGCCACCGGCCTGCCCACTAGCCACATTGCACACCACGGTCCTCGCTGTGGCTCCCAGGGTGGATCCAGTCGGCCGGGCCACCACCTGCGCTGGGGCTGGTGCCAGCGAAGACGTGGTGGTGGTGGAGGCGGTGGTGGTCGGTGCGGCGATGGTGGCGGTTGCGGCAGTGGTAGTGGCCGCAATGACCGTGGGTGTGGCCGCAACGACAGTGGCAGCAGGGGACTGGGACTGTTCAGCATCCCTGGATGATGGGTTGGTGGGTAGGAGGGGTCCTGGGGAGCGGCTGGGCCCTGCCACGCCAGATGGGCCAGCTTGGTGGTCCGTGTCCGAAGAGGAGGACAGATCCTCTAGATCCGTGTGTCCTCGTTGGGGGCTTGTGGGCTGGCTGTGCTGGCTGCTGTCTCCATCCCCAGCATCTGGCAGTTCGTCACCTGTGGAGAGAATGAGATTTGTTATTGTGTTGCACCTGGCGAAGTATGTATTAGTCGTCTGACATTGGCAGTTCGTGCAATCTCGTACATGGGTTTCCCGGAGGCGAGTGTGTGGCTGTGGCATCTGTAGTTGTGTGTGCTAGGCAATGGGACTGTGTGCTGTGCACATGTGGCATGGGACGGATTGGCCATGCCGATGGGTGTGTTGCTGTGCCCCTACTCATTGTGACTCTGGTGTATGCGGGCTCCTGGCCCATCCTGGGTCTGGTTTGTACTTTGCTTTTGGAGTTCATATGGAACGCTTAGGAACGCATATGGCAACATGGGGGCCATGCCCCAGATTCGCATTTGGGAGGGGATATGCTTTTGGGGTTCAAATGGAACGCTTAGGAACGCATATGGCAACATGGGGGCCATGCCCCAGATTCGCATTTGGGAGGGGATATGCTTTTGGGGTTCAAATGGAACGCTTAGGAACGCATATGGCAACATGGGGGCCATGCCCCAGATTCACATTTGGGAGGGGATATGCTTTTGGGGTACATGCTGTGAGCCATGGGTGCCGAACGTGACATGTGTTGTGGCAGCATGACAGTGCATGGTCTGAGGTGTGTGCATGCCTGACATGCCCTGCATATTTGCTGTCTGTTGTGGTTACTGGACATGGCATTGGATGCATCGTTATGAGTGAGTGATAGTTGTGTGCCAGCCAACGTATTGCAGTTGTCCCATCTCCTTGGTGTGCGTGCTGCCCTGTGCCATGTGCATCACTGCAGTGCTCGGGGGGTGTGGCCCATGTTGTGTGTTGTTGCTCACAGTGTGTCGTGCGCTTAATTGACTTCTGGCACATGGTTGGTCATGGGCATGTGTCTTAGCGTGACTGCTGTATGTGTGGCAGCTGTGCGGATGACATGCCTTTCATGAGACTGGGGCTGACGGATGGGATGGATGGTATGTTGTATGTGCATGGTGTGTCTGTGAGTTTGATGGGTTCAGTGGTGTTCGTGTGCATTTCTGTTGTTCCGCTCTGTTGCGTCTAGTGTTGTTTGTCTTACATAGGCGTAGTTGTGGGGTGTGGGGTTGACAGGCAGTGGGGGCTACATGGACAGGACTTCAATGGTGTTTCGGTTGTGTGTGATGAGTTGCACAGTGGCTGCCGTGTGGGACTATATTCAGTGTGGCTTGTGCATGCAGACGTGGCTCCTTGGGTGTTGCTATGTCTGTGATGGGTCATGTGGGGTGTGAGTCTGTTGTTCATGTCCGTGTGCACATTGTTCACTTGTTCGTGACGGTGGGCGGTGCTGCGTGTTCGTCTGCTACGTGACATGTCCCATGTGTTGGTGGTGTTATGGTCCTCATGCCTCCAGTAATCCAGCCCTGTCCAGTTTCCCACCTGCAAGTTGTTCGTGCGTGCACTGTACTGGATGCCACATGGCTCTAAGCGGGGGTGCTCCATGTTGCAGGTCTGTGGGGGTGGGGGGTGTAGTGGGTCGTGGGGGTGGCTGTACACCCACTGACACCGATTGCTGTGGACCGTGATGTCTGCCTTTCGGCTGTCGTTGTGCACTGCGGTGGCTGACACGTGGCTGTGGGGTGTGGGGATGCTCCTCCTTGCTGTGCTGTGGGACTGGGGCCTGGTGTGTGTTGTACTTGGGCTGTCCACCGTCCCACCCACTGCACTTTGTGTTCCTGCCACTTACCTGTTACTTGTCGGTTAGTGCAGCTGTGGCGGACACATGGGTGTGGTGGGTGCTCGTTGTGGCGCTTCTGGCATATTTGGGGACCTGTTGGTGGTTACGTGGCTGGCTTAGTGTACACATGTCCCCACGCATCTTACAGTTGTTCGGTTTGGGCTGTGTGTGGTAGTGTCTGTTGCATGTGTGTGTGATGTGTTGTGTATTGTGTGCTGGACATGGGGGTGTTTGTCCCTGGGAGCTGTGGCATGGTAGTTGCGCATGTGAGTACATAGCGGTGTGCTGGTATACATTAGTTTGTACTTACCAGCCTCCACTCCCCTGCTAATCCGGCGAGGATCTCCGGATGTATTACGACTCGCACCTTCTCCTCCCACGCTTTGAAGGTCTTAAAGAGCGCGGGATTCCCTCCGCCAGTGACGGCAGCCAGCTCTCTGTTTTTGCCCTCCTTCTTCTTGACCAGGCTCTTTACGTCATTCCAACGTTTGTTTATCTCGACTCTGTTTCTGGGCAGGGTCCCGACTGCATTGACCTGGTCTACGATCCGGTTCCACATTCTGTTTCTGGTGGCTAGTGGTGTGTGCTGGACCATGTTCCCATAGATTTGTGGGTACACCTTGATGATCTCGTCGACCATGACCGTCAGCTCCATGGGCGTGAACTTGGGCATCCTTTGTGGTGCCATGGTGTTTGTGGTGCTGGTGCGGTGTGTGTTGTGTAATGTGCAGGGGTTTGTGGTGCCGGTGTTTGGTGGTGGTGGTGGTGGTTGTGATGTGTGCGTTTCTGTGGTGTGCTGCTGTCCTTGCTGTGTCACTGTGTCCTCTCCTCTCCTCTCTGGTTTGCAATGTAGCAAGGGGTTGTGGTCTGTGGGAGTGCTGCTTTTGTACTCACCTATGTGGGTGTGTCCTCATGGTCTGTTGTTTTCAGGTGTGTTGTGTCTGGGGTTCTGGCCTTTGTATTTTTTGTTTGTCCGGGGGGTGTTTTCGGGATGTGTACTGTGCTTGTGTATTTGTGTGTGCCTTGCTGTGTGGACTTGTTGGCCATGTTGTGTGCTATTGGTTTTGTGTGCGGATGGTTTCTGTGCAGGTACGTTGGCGCCATGGCTTCTGCCGTGTCGATTCTCATCGGCGTAGTTTGCGCTGGCGGGCGGTATATTTGTTGTTTTTCCGCGCTCATGGCGGTGCGATCGTAATTTCACGTGCGGTGTGTCGGCCGTGTGGGCGGGCGGTTTTGTGTTGTCGTGCGTGTTTCCGTCCGTGGCGGGCGGTTTGACTCCGACTCGGACGATGGCGGGCGGTATTTTGTGTGATTTTTCCGCCGATGGCGGTTTTCGGTTTGTGTACTCATAATGGCGTGGTCGGTGTTCAGGCGGTGTGTGCGGGCGGATTTATGCCGCTTCCATGCCTGGCGGATTTATTTACGCCGGGTATCGTAATGGGCCCCCTAGTACGCAACTCCTGTGACACATGATTTTTATATATTTCTATCAGAAAGGCTCAATTGTATATTAAAGAGCAGTGTTTTTGTATTCTTTCATTTTAAATTGTAAACATTTGAAAGGTTTTATGATGTTGAAATCCGGCATAGCAGAAAGGGCTTCACAGTCCTAAAAGGAAAGAGACTGCAAGGAATGCTAGATGTCATTCAAAGCGGTTGGGGGGGGGGGTAGGTGTCGACCTGAACAATAGTTTGCAGAGCACAGGCTTACTTGTAGGATTCAGTTTATCTCAGTCACTTAGACTGCCACAAATTCCCAAGGACTCCAGAGTCAGGAAGGCTATTTGCACGTCAGCGTGTCCCGAGCTTGCTGCTCAAAACTCGTGACGTCAAATCACCTGCACAAGAGATCCACCCCCATGGAGGAGAAGTCTTCTTAGGGAGGACCACACCAGTCAATTACCCCACTATTTTCCAACTTGTCACAGAGTGGGCTGGGAACAGTGAAGCTTGCGGATTCCCCCACAAAGTGACGAGATGAATCTGTGACATCCAGGCAGCCTCCTACATCGCTGGAATTTAAAATTCCTGAAACTGTTTTCTATGGATGCTCCGGGAGGAGGAGGAGACAGGGGAGGAGGGGCACTTGTGCTCCAAGGCAACGCTGGCGCTGTTCCTGGGTAAGCCCTTCCAACTCTGCAGTGCAGTGCCATACTCTCACATGCACTTTTGTACAGTGGGCTGATAAAAACACTGGCTGCCCCTTTCTTAGAGTGTGGGTCAGACCATGATAGGTTTTTATTTACAGGCACCATTTACTTTTCACATCATAAGGAAACAATTGAGGCAGTATGCCCATACACCCCTAAGCATAAGCCCCCCCCATGCAATCTGTCCCTGTCTCCTGGTCAACTTTGTCCGCTGTCACATCCTGTCTGTCCATTTCTGTCTGCCTGTGGTCCTTCATTGCCACTGCCCATCCCTCACACACCACCACCACTCACCACTCACCCCTCCGACCTTCTCCATACCTCCATCTTCACCTACTTCTCGCTCCCCTACTTGTGTTACTTCATCCCACTCACTTCCCTTCCCTTTCCCCATCTCCCTCTCTTATACAAACACTTCTCCCATGACTCCCACCCTCGGCCACTCCTGCAGTCCTTGCACAGAGAAGGTGGAACCATCCTCTTCACAGGACCCTTGAAGTGTACAGCTTAAAATATATTGGGGCAGATTTACAAGGCCCTTGCGCCACTTTTGCGTCACTTTCCCCATGTTAAAAGTGATGCAAAAGTGGCGCAAGGGGCTTGTAAATAAGCCCCATTGGATTTAGCGAAAACATTGCGGATACCGTCCAAGTATCCACAACCAGAAATCAAACACAGTATACTAGATGCTGTTCTATCTTTTACAACTATCAGAAAGTATTGCAAAATAATGCCTTGGAATATTTTTCCAACGGGTTGAGAAAATAAAATAACTTTACCGTTTTCTTAACTCGAGATTAATGTATTTTGGATCAGATTATCATTTTAGTAAATTGTTATGACTGATTCAATGTACCAGACAGGCATTTTACCATACGTTGCTTTTAATATGTTTTTGTTTCAAATGGTAAGCTTTTAAAGTAAACTAAGTTCAAAGAATAAATGGAGTGGCAGCATGTAATTCAGGAAATGTAACACACTTTTAGAGGATACAAGGAGGGCTCACATGGCAGCCTGTGTATAATTGCTTGGGGACTCTGAGGAGTGTTCTTTGACTTGAGGAATATTAAACAAAATGTGAAGCAGGGGTCCTCCGTAAAACAATTTGTTCTAGGCAGATTTGGAAGCACCAACAGTATTTTTGAGATGCCGAGCACATCTTGACAATAACTTTCTGCAAACCTGTCTGATCTGGAGCATCCCTGCGATGCTCTGAGCATCTCAAGAGATGCTTTTGAGGAAATCCTATTTCACATTGTTCATGAGGTGTGAAAGGCTGCAATAACAAGGGCCATGAACCACCTGAAAGGTTAAAAGTAACACAAAGAATTAATCTGTGCTAGTCCTTAAACATTGGCAGCCGAGATCATGAAATACTGAGGATGTGTCAGAATGTCGTCTTGTAAAATATTTAAAAAACTCCAGTAAGAAATATTTCAGAGCCCAGAGCTTTTGCTCTTTGGCAATGAGCCACTGATGTCAGTTTAACTTTAAAAATGTTCTGCGCGGGAAGTTTTCCGTTTTGTTTTGCCACAGTAGTTATGTGTCATAGTTGATTGGTTCATACTAGTTTTATATATAAACACTAAGGGGCATATTAGCAAGGGCTTTATCGCCGCTTTAGCGGCACTTTTTGCCGCTAAAGCGGCGAATTTTTATCGCCCTATCAGCAAGCTGTCGCTAACAGGCGTTAGCGACAGCTTTCTGGCGAAAGCGGCCGGTTTTCCCATCGCCTTGCATGCCAGCGATAATTATCGCTAATGTCATGCAAGGTAGGCGTTCCCAACTAAAAGCGACTGAAAACAGTCGCTAACACCACTTCCCCCTATTAGCAACGCAGGCAAAGCGATAAAAAAATTTGCGCTAAGCGCGAATATTGCTAGAATTTAACACCTGCTAAAAACACGACTTACCTGTTTGTTGAATGGGAGGTGGATTGTCAGGCTAAGTCCCACATGGCGTTAATGCGTGAATATCGCTGAATGTCCAGCGATATTCACGCATTTCGCCGCTATCGCTGGATATTTTTTCTCATTGGAGATAAACGTTGCTAATAGCGTGTTATCTCCGCGATAATATCCAGCGATAGGCGGCGATGAAAAAAACCGCGCTAAGCGCGGTTTGCGATAATTATCGCAAGTTGTTGCTAATATCCCCCATAATTCTATAATAACAATGCATATTCCCTTCATGATTTGTGGCGTGACTGAAGTCTTGGCTGACATGGTTTTATTGCTAAAATTCTTCTTTTCTACTACATCTAGGTAGGAGTTTGACAGGAGTATGCTGTAGTACCTAACAAAGAGGCCCAGAAATCATTTTCAGTGTATTTGGGGTTGTCAGTGTTGGACAAGGTAAATAGAAAAATACTTTGATTGCCAATAATTGATTGAAATTATCAGTAGAATAGCAGGGAGAGCTGTAGTTCATGATTAGGTGCACTGCATTACTATACACACTGGCACTAGTTATAGGGTGACCAGTTTAGATAAAAAAAGTGCTATGTTTAAGGCCTATATTACAAGGGTTGAATGTCAGATTATGGAGAAGATAAGTATATATAAATAGGAACAGGTTCACGATCATCAACTTCACATCTACGTTATAAATAAGGTAAATACATGTGGAGTAAATACTTACCTATGCATGTATACTTACTTTTCCAACATTGTGGTAGATAATATTTTGGCAGGAATATAGTAAAAGCTTGAAATTCTGGTAAATTAACCATTAGATGGTGGACAAAAAATATATATATATAATCCTGCATGAAGTATTAATTAAGAAAGGGTCTTTAACTAAGGGGACTCTATACTAGAATAAGGGAACTTCAACGTAATTTTGTTCTTGTGCCCATTTCTGTTTTCCTTTCTGTCTTAGACATAACAAATACGTCTAACAAATTATAAGGCACTACAAACGAAACTACAAACCAAGGAAGACCCAGAAATCTATACTCAAGAGGTAATATAAATTGCTTAATAATTAGTTCTATTAAATAAGAGTTCATGAAGAAACGTCTTATAGTAATAGGGGTCCATTCATTCACTTATACTGGTCAGAGGTTGGTCGTTGTAAATAAAAAAAGTGGTCATTGAATGGTCCATTCACTGGCATATCTTATGAAGTCCCGTTCTTTCTGTTTATTGGAATGTATAGAAAAATTAATTCTCCTTTTTTTCTATTTTCTGTACCTTTTAGAGTAATGATTGTATTTTACTGATATTAGAGTGTGTTGTTAAATAGGAACATGACGACTAGAGAGGTAGATCCTTAAAGGACATAGATCATGTTAATTGTGTACACTTTGTTTCTGTATAGAAAAAAATTGTAAATGTATTGATACAGAATTTTTGTTTGTAAACAGCCCTGAAGAAGCACAGTTGGGCGCGAAACACGTGTTGGCTATTTGCGGCTATTTACAACTTTGGAGGCTGCGTGCTGTATTGAGAACATTATCTAAAGAAACAATAAAGAAATTTAAAGAGAGATTCAAGAAGAAGTCATTTCGTTTTTTTTAATCTCAGTATATGGCAATTTATATTTTGAAAAATAAGATACTGGTGGGAACCAGTAGCTGAGATTACCAGCGCCGGGCGTTATTCTTATTTCCCGCTATTTATTGTTTCATATATATTTATTCGTAACTATGATTCCAACATTCAATTGAATTGAATCAAATTAATGTGCACAGAGTATCGATTTATCACCAGCATAATGAATTCTTGAAGCTTTGATTGATATTATTGAATGAAATTTTGTGCCATAAAACAAAATGAATTATTCTTGATATTTAAACAATTCATGAGACTTGAAAGCAAATGTCAGCATCACTAGTTACATTTATGTATAGATATCGATGTAAGGCAAAGTCTTTCTTCAATGTTAATGGTTGTTGCGACCCATGTGACCGGAAGTATCCGATGGTTTTAAATAATGGTTGTGTAACGAACGCTTGTTGTGTGATCAAGGCAGTAATGCCGAAATGCGTTACAACAGCGAAATAAACCCAAGCGCAAAATCAAAAGGAGTGGTGTGGTGTCTTACCTGGTGTGGATCTCCAATTCATATGAGTAATCGGAACCGGCAGTAGATGTTAAGCCGCTGCAAGTCGGAGAGCGGCCGAATCCACACGCCCTCGTTCAGGAGCGTCTCAGAGTCCGGCAATTTGGATTTATGTATGGCAACATACCGAGAGGCCCCCCGCAAGATTGAAGAATAATCGGGAGGAAACCGCGAGGAGACCGCGAGGTGGAGAGTGACCGGGAGCAGTGTGTCGGAGGACGCCTGTAAACGAGTAAGCCCTTTGCCGAGTGAGGTGGATTCTTAAGCGTTGTGGGGAGAGGTGCTGGAGAGTGCAATCCGGCAGGAAGACACCTAAGCGCAACTTAAGCTGTGCAACTTGTATACAAGCGTTTTTTGTGAAAGTGTTAACAAGGGGAGCCAGCATGGACGTCTGGATTAAATAAAGGGAGGAGGCTGCAAATGCCGTGTTTAATGAAAAAGCTGACAGCATGAGTTCGCGAAATATAAGGTCTGATGCACCCGCACCAGATGTTAACTTACAGGCACAGAAGCGGAAATTGGAGAAACTAAAACAAAATGAAGTCTCGAAGTGGTGGGAGGTAAAATCACTGGAGTGATACTTAGCAGTGGGCAGAGTGCCAAGGGGCTTGAGAATACTGATCACCCCCATGTTCGAAAACCCTGACCCCGACATGCTCCAGGAATGGGCAGCGAACAATGCAGAATCGTCCAATAATATGATGAGAATATTAGTCAAATATGCTATTCGTGACAGGGACAACATTTTAGAGGAGATAGAAACAGTGAAAAAAGACATAAGCAAAATAGTGAAACCAGAGGAACTCATGGAAATTGAAAAGGAAAGTAACGAGAAATCGAAGAAACATGAGCAAACTATTAGGGAGAAGAAGGCCACAAAGTTCACCAGAGATCGACTTGATTACGAAAGGGGCCAAATCTTCACGTTTGCCCGGCGTTTCAATAATCTGCGACGTCAAAGACTGTCGGGAAGCATGAGCCATGATAGGATGTTAAGAGAGCAACCGTCCATAACTGATCTGAGCTCAGAAGCGAGTTCCAACGTGAGCTCAGAAGCTGACACTGAATCTGATAACAGCTTAGCCAGTAAAGGGAAGAACAAAGATACTCAAGCCCCATCAGTCATAGACGAATTGCGTTTTTTACGCTTGGACAGGACTCAAAATATACAACAAAAACCTCAATGGAGGGGAAGATAACGAAAGGGGACAGGAAAAAACGAAGGGGAGGGCATGGAGCTGCACTCAGGGGCCAGAACAAAGGACAAGAATCAAAAGAAATAGAAAACACCTTGACAACAGTCATCAACTTGACCGATTTAAGGCTCACGGAGGATGAGAAAAACGCACTCTCATTGCGACTGTCATTTTGCACCAGGACAAATTTTACCTACGCTCAGACCCGCATAGATTTTTACAAGTATGTGAGGAACTTAAAATTAAAAAAATTCTTCCATAAAAAATCTGAGAGCGGATTAGTAAGAGAAAAAGTGACAGAAGGTATGTCGCTAGAAGTTGAAGATCTGGACCTTCTACACCAACTACACGAGCTAGAGATGGAATGTGAAGGAATGACACATCCAGGGACTGTGAGAGAAACAGCTGAGTTGATGGGCCCAGACATGTACAGCAGTAGTAAGACCCCATTTAAACCGAAATCGAATTTTGTCCCTATAACACCCAAGGACTCAATAGATGCATTCACGGACTCAGTTGTAAAAGATCTGCAAGCTCTATCCATTCAATCCAGTGAAGGTTTCTTGAGAGGCAATAGACAACAGGAAAGAAAATATGAAATGATTGTGAAAAAAATAAAAAATCGGAAAGACATAGTGGTGCGCCAATCCGACAAGGGGGGCAATGTAGTTTTGTGGCCATTGGACATGTATAATGAGCAAGCCATGTCCCAATTGAGGGATAATAAATGTTATCATAAGATACCGAACAGTAATTTAACAGAAATAAAGATTAAGTTACACAAAGATCTAGCAAGGTGGAGAGGATTGGGCCTGATTTCCCAAGAGGAATATAAGTTTTTAAAAGTTGCCAACCCAGTGACACCGATCCTATACCTTATCCCAAAGGTGCATAAAAACACAGAGGTACCCCTGGCAGACCAATATTATCAGCCATAGGAAGCTTGTTTGAGCCAATATCAAGATTCTTGGATTTCTTTTTACAAGAACATGTGAGGGAATTACCAGCCTACATTCAGGATACTAGAGATTTTCTTAGGAAAATAGAAAACATCAGATTGAAAGACACATTTCTTTTAATTACACTCGATGTGTCATCACTATACACGAGTATCCATCATGAGGATGGGCTAAGAGCGATGAGGCACTACCTCAGCAAGAGATCCATTACATTGTACCAACATACAGCAATGTTAGTGGAAATGGGTAGACTGTGCCTTAAGAATAACATTTTTATGTATGGAACTGATACATACAGGCAGATGCGAGGGCCGGCGATGGGCACCTGCTTCGCCCCCAGCTATGCAAATTTGCATATGGGCTGGTGGGAGGAGCAGGTGCTCAAGGCACATTATGCTGAGGAATGGGATACGAATGTGATACTATGGACTAGGTTCATAGATTACCTTTTTGTGGTGTGGGACGGCACATTGGAAACCGCAGAAACTTTTGTCACAAAATTGAACAATAACTCTTTGAACCTAGCTTTCACTCACACAATAAGCAACACAAGAGTGTGCTTCCTGGATTTAGAAGTGTATGTGGAAAATAGCACCTTACATACATGTGCTTACAGGAAACCAACTGCTGGTAATACTATTTTACACGCCAGAAGCCATCACCCACAGAAACTAAAAAACAGTATTCCTTATGGTAAGCACCTAAGAATTAAGAGGAATTGCAGTGAAACACTTGCTCTAGAGTTTGCACAGAGAGATTTAACAACACGTTTTATGCAGAGGGACTACCATTCCTCAGTACTTGATCATGCACTGTCCAAAGTCAATACAATGAACAGATCGAGTTTATTACACCCAAATGAAAAGCAGAAAGAGATGAAGACAAGTAAGAACAAAAATGAAACAAGGATGATTACTACCTACAATGCCTACCACAGCAGGGTGAGAGACTGCTTAAATAGGCATTGGTACCTTGTAAGGAGGTACCCCATATTGAGAGAACTGGTTTCCCAGAGACCACTAGTCACGTTTAGACAAGCTCGGTCTATGCGATATGACTTGGTCAACAGCAGCCCTGAGTTAAGGGTAACATAAGGGTGGTTGCGGGCTAGCACGGGATTCTACAAATGCAGAAAGTGTAAAGCCTGTACAATAGGACAGAATATGAAGTAAATTACATATCCCCTATTGAAAAGCCCATGGATTATTCGAACTCACCTGACCTCTAGAAGTGACTTTGTAGTCTATATGCTTCAGTGCTCATGTCATAAAATATACGTGGGCAGTACTATCCACATGGCACATATACGAATATTACAGCACAAGAGAGCTGTTACAAACAAGGACAAAAGCTACCCGGTAGCAAGACATGTAAACGAGGCACATAATGGTAACATTCTGGACTTAATTTACTATGTGGTTGACTAGGTACCCAAGAGTAGGAGAGGTGGTAATCGGGAGCGAAAACTCCGTCAACCTGAATCTAGGTATATAATACTCTTCAATACCAAGATCCCATTTGGGCTTAACTCTGATGAAGACCTTTCCGTGCACTTAGGAGTTTAGAACAGAAAGATTGGCCCCCCAGTTTTTTAGATGGTTTTAACATGCATGTGGAACGAGAGGTCACAAAGCAAATACTGAGTTGTGAAGATCAGTAAGGAATTAAATATTATCAGTTGGCACTAATTGTGCGTAACTAATCATGTGGTGCACTTGCGTAAAGCATACGTTATCACAGTGAGGGAACTGTGGTGGCACAAGTTTGGTGACAGCAAACGAACTAAATTAATCAAGTGGTAACATAGTTGAAGGGTAAAACAATTTAAAAGCTAACCTCCAGCGAAAGATGAACTGGTAATGGAATTAAGCACTAGAGTATACAGTGTGGAGAGTTAACAATTACGATGTTTAAAAGAACAATATATGCATAATGCACTTGCATTTTATTCATAACTATGATTCCAACATTCACTTGAATTGAATCAAATTAATGTGTACAGAGTATCGATTTATCACCAGCATGATGAATTTTTGAAGCTTTGATTGATATTATTTAATGGAATTTTGTGCCATAAAACAAAATGAATTATTCTTGATATTTAGACAATTCATGGGACTTGAAAGCAAATGTCAGCATCACTAGTTACATTTATGTATAGATATCGATGTAAGGCAAAGTCTTTCTTCAATGTTAATGGTTGTTGTGACCCATGTGACCGGAAGTATCTGATGGTTTTAAATAATGATTGTGTAACGAACGCTTGTTGTGTGATCAAGGCAGTAATGCCGAAATGCGTTACAACAGCGAAATAAACCCAAGCGCAAAATCAAAAGGAGTGGTGTGGTGTCTTACCTGGTGTGGATCTCCGATTCATATGAGTAATCGGAACTGGCAGTAGATATATATATATAAAGTCCGTTTTCTCTTTCTTTTTTTTTCTAGTAACCACCTGTCCAATGGGAAGGAGAGGAGGTCATTTAAATTGAAGCCATGAGAACAGAACTGTGAGAGGCATTGAGAAAGGCTGTGTAGCCGAAACGCGTTTGCCGAAATAAATTATGCAATGATGTTCAGACACCGTGGAGTGCACCGATGTTTTGTTGACTATGTGATTGCATGGTAAGCCACTACATATATATATATATGTATATATGTATATGTAGTGGCTTATATATATGCATACTATATATATATATATATGTATGTAAATATATATATATATATATTATCTACTGGCGGTCGCCAGTAGATAGTTATAGTTAGGACCTATTATCCATAGGAAATCCGCGACATTCTATTTGAAATAACGTTGGCGCCGGTTGACGAATCTTCGCGAAAGTTTCCAACTTGTTGGGGCGCTCCGCTCCTACCCTGAAAGTCTCGGGTTGATTCGTCAAGCGGGGGCCGAGAAAAAGGGGGTCCCAAAGCGTGTTTTCCCCATTCATTTTTCCATAGGAACCTTTAGTCGCAGCTACAGCCTGAACTGCTGAACGGAATTACACCAAATTTGGCAAAGAGGTAGCCCTTGGTTCAGACTGGTGCCTTTTGCTTAAATGGTGTAAATCCGTTCAGTAGTTCCTGAGAAAATCAAAAGTAAAGTCACATATATATCTATGGCCGAGTAGGGTCCGCGTACCCTCAGCGCACCCTGCGCGCACCCTCCAGATCACGAGCTGCATGCTAATTGGCTGTCAGCTGGCTGTCAACACTCCAAACCAGGCAGTGTTGGCAGCCATTTTGTCCCTCGGTAGAACCGAGGCACAAAAACAAGTGCGCAAAACGCACAAAGGGGGCAGGGTAGAAACACCCTGACTCCCTAGGCCTGCTCAGGGGATCCCACAAGGACCCCTGGGCAGAAAAAGCATTTTTTTAAAAAATCGGCAGGATGCGCTTAGGGTGCGCGGATCCGGCCGATTAAAAAAAAAAAGCACAAGAAACAAGTGCGCAAAACGCACAAAGGGGGCAGGGTAGAAACACCCTGACCCCCTAGGTCTGCTCAGGGGTCCCACAAGGACCACCTGGGCAGAAAAAGCATTTTTTTTCTAAATCGGCGGATGCGCTTAGGGTGCGCGGATCCCACTGATTAAAAAAAAAACACAAGAAACAAGTGCGCAAAACGCACAAAGGGGGCAGGGTAGAAACACCCTGACCCCTAAGGTCTGCTCAGGGGTCCCACAAGGACCCCTGGGCAGAAAAAAAAAAAAAAAGACCGGCATCGTGCCGAGGCCCCGCCCCTCCCTGCAGCAGTCTGCAAACGCGCCCCCTGGCGTGTTTTAAGAAGGGAAGTAATTCCCCTTGAATACTGGGGGTCCCTGGGGCCAACTAGCCCACCAGGAACCTCCGGTATGCGCCAGGGGCTGCGTTGCAGAGAGGTGTACAGAGGCCACGCCCCTTTTACACCTCTCTGCAACGCAGCTCTGTGGCACTTTTTGGAGGTACATGGTGGGCTAGTTGGACTCCAGGGACCCTCAGTATTCAAGGGGACTTAATCCCCCAACTTAAAACGCACCACGGGGCACGTTTGCACAGTGGTGAAGGGAGGGGCGGGGCTTCAGGTGACATGTGTGCAAACAGGCCCCGTGGCGCATTTTAAGATGGGGAATGAAATCCCCTTCAATCCTGAGGGTCCCTGAGGGCAAACTAGCCCACCAGGTACGTCCAGAAAGCACCACAGAGCTGCGTTGCAGAGAGGTGCAAAAGGGGCGTGGCCTCTGAACACCTCTCTGCAACGCAGCTCCTGGCGCATACTGGAGGTACAGGGTGGGCTAGTTGGACCCCAGGGACCCTCATGAGTCAGGGGACTTAATCCCCCAACTTAAAACACGCCACGGGGCGCGTTTGCACAGATGTCACCTCAGGCCCCGCCCCTCCCTTCACCATTGTGCAAATATTCCTCTAAAATCAGCCGAACTACGAATTCCGATTTACTCACCTGTTATCAGGAGAGACCTCAGTCCTGCATCTTTCAGCCCAGTACTGATCCTGAAAAGTAATTTTAACCGTACTTACCAGTAACTTGAATTTCCTTCCATAGGATATCATTGACTGGTTTCACTTGGAAATTCTTCTAAGTGTGGAGTTTTGGAACTTTATAATATTCCTCTAAAATCAGCCGAAATACGAATTCCGATTTATTCACCTGTTATCAGGAGAGACCTCAGTGCTGCATCTTTCAGCCCAGTACTGATCCTGAAAAGTAATTTTAACCGTACTTACCAGTAACTTGAATTTCCTTCCATAGGATATCATTGTCTGCTTTTTGCTGAAAAAGTTTCTAAGTGTCGATTTTTGAAACATACAAATATTCCTCTAAAATCAGCCGAACTACGAATTCCGATTTACTCACCTGTTATCAGGAGAGACCTCAGTGCTGCATCTTTCAGCCCAGTACTGATCCTGAAAAGTAATTTTAACCGTACTTACCAGTAACTTATATTTCCTTCCGTAGGAATCCATTGTCTGGTTTTCAGCAGAAAAGTTTCAAAGTGTTGATTTTCACAAACTACAAATATTCCTTAAAAATCGCCTGTATGACTTAAACGCATTCTTTCAACTGTTTACAGGAGATGCACCAGTGCTGGATCCAGGATCCACCACTGAGTAAGAAAAAGTAACGATAACACTACTTACCTGCTAAGTGAATTTCCTCCCATAGGATAACATTGGTGATTCTATGTGAAAAAGTTTCTGTGTCAACTTTTAAAATACAATAATATTCCTTAAAAATCACTACTGTAACCAAAACGCTTTTACTCAACTGTTTACAGGAGATGTCCCAGGACTGAATCTAGGATCCAGTCCTGTGGTTAGAAAAAGTAATCCATAAAGTAACTAATTGCATTTAGCTAGAAATTCACATTGAGCTCAATGTTGCATTGTGTTTGAAATTGTGTTGCCCATTGCAACAACTGTAACTACTGTACTTAAAAGACTATTGCCTATTTGCAAAGTATTTAAGTAAAGTAATTCATTCTGAGAAAGTATATTTTGTAATGTAATGTATAATGTAATTACAATGTAATTTAAAAAATAAAATATCTAAAAATAAATAGTTTAAAAAAATTTAGTAAATCAGTATCAAAAAAAATAAATATAACAATTAATACATTTAAAAATTGTCATTTACAAAAACTTTGAAATTCACTGAAAAAAACCATAGGTTTCAGACATGTTATAGTTAGGAATTAGCATTTAAAAAACCTTTGAAATTCACTGAAAAAACCATAGGTTTCAGGCTTGCTATAGTTAGGAATTAGCATTTTAAAAACCTTTGAAATTCACTGAAAAAACCATAGGTTTCAGGCCTGTTATAGTTAGGGTTTAGCATTTAAAAAACCTTTGAAATTCACTGAAAAAACCATATGTTTTAGGGAAAGTTATAGTTAGTTGGACATTGCACTCGTACAAAACCCGTGAAATTCCCCCGTTATAGTTAGTTCAGCTAACTATAACTCGCGCCCGCAATGCACTGCTGATGACGTCACATATTACATCACTCATGACATGGTCAGTGACATCACTGATGACATCACTGATGACATCTCAAATGACATCACTGATGACATCATCCATGTGAGAATTTAATGCATCTTCTCACACCCTAATATAACTTTTGATACACCCACTCTAAATTACAGACTGCCATTCTCAAAACCATACACACTCCAATACCAATAAGTACATACCCACTCACTGATTCTTAGGTCTACACACACACATCTACTCACTCACCCGTACAGTCACTCATACTTACAGTCACTCAGTACAGGACTATCATATGCACTCATACACCTATATAAACACTCACACAACGCAACTCATCGATAGAGGTACTCACACACCTAGTCAGTCATGCAAATAATTAATCACACTCCAATTTACTCACCTATACAGTTATACACACCAGCTCACTTACTCATAAAAATACTAGCACATTCTTACGCTCCTATGCAATCACTGATGCAAGCACACACTCATCCATATAGCCACTCTCACAATCACACACTCTCACTTATAGCCATTTATATACTCCAACACACATATATACTGCCTTTCACATATGTAGTTACTCACACATGTACCACTGAGATATACATTCAATCACTAACACACCCATACACACACTCGCCCACCCATACAGTCCATCACAGACGCACTCTTGAAACCATGCACCCAGTGAATCACCCACTCACACATCTATGCACAGAGTCACACACACCCCACCCACACAAACACTGAGGCACCCATACAGATACTCAGAGAACCAATCCATAACCCATATAGACACTCATTTAGCTAGTCAGAAACCCATGCAGCTGCTTACACAACAACAGACAGACGGATACAGACATTCACACAGTTTAGTCACTCACCCATGCATCCAGTAAGATACGTTTAATCACTCACTTATAGACTCAGTCACGTACCTACTAAATCATCCATTCAGACGCTTATACACCCACTCATTCTTCAATTCGCCTTTCCCTATATATATATTAAACATATTTAAACTTTACAGAAACACACAATCACTGGATGATGTCATCAGTGATGTCACTGACCATGTCATGAGTGATGTAATATGTGACGTCATCAGCAGTGCATTGCGGGGGCGCGAGTTATAGTTAGCTGAACTAACTATAACAGGGGAATTTCACGGGTTTTGTACGAGTGCAATGTCCAACTAACTATAACTTTCCCTAAAACCTATGGTTTTTTCAGTGAATATATATATGTGTGTGTCAGGTAAATATATGTGGAGTAAATAGAAGTAATTTTATACTTACCTATGTATGTATACTTACTTCCCCAACATTATGTGAAAAGCTTAAATATCTGGTAAATTATCCATTAGAAGTGGGACGAAATTCCAGATTTGATTTTATTGTACCAAAGGAATCTGGAGTTACAACTAATGCTGTAAAAACACATTCTTAATTTCCTCCTCCCCATACGTTTCAGCAACAACTAGATTGTGAAATACTCAGATGAGAAAGTCACAGCAAATGTCCAGTTATCAAAGGATTCATAAGCTAGAATTCAGAATACTGTGATATTTCTGCATCCTGGAATTACCAATATTCATAGAATCAGTAATTCCAGAGAACTGAAATATCCATGTGACATTCCCAACCTACATGTATTGAGGGTGAAGATCAGAAATAGTTTGGAACCTATGGTGTGATACTGCAAATCAGGGGCGGCTGGTAATATTTAAAAGTAGTGGGGTGCGTCTCAATGCTGAAACAATTACAGAGATACTGGGGCTCCATCCGATGTCTCTCCTTTCCCAGGATCATGAGGATGACAGTGACGAGCAGGAAAGGGAAGGAAGGTGGTTGATTTCCTGCCACCATGAACCCAGCCAAGCTTGGAGCTGCTCTCATGCTGTTTTCAGCATGAGAGAAGCACCAGGATTGGTTGGAGAAGGCTAACTCAGCGCTCTTTTTTTAGGCTAGGTGCCTGTGCCCGCAATCCTGCAGCTGTTTCATACTGCTGCAATTGCTGCCGTCCGAAGTATGCATGTCGGGCAGGCCGTCACAAGACAGCCGGCCAGTCCGACATGCACAGTCCACAGTGCAGTAGTCATACTGCAGTCAGCAGGAATCAACACCACCCCTGCCCTCACACTTGCGGGCAGGCGGGACAGATGTAATGAAATGGTAATGACCATTTTATTAATCTGCATTTTCCTGCTGCGATCGCAGCAGGCGAAGCAATGCTCCTCCAGCCTTTAGGAGGAACCTCCACTGCTGCAAGTGCACGCATCCCAAAAATATGTTGTGATGAGGAGAAAAAGAAAACAAAATAATTAGTTGCTTTTGAGCAGTTGTACCTGACGTACCAGCCCTGGCATAGGAGTGCATGCACTCAGTCAGGGCCTGACTTACATATGAATGTAAGTATCAAAGGGAACTAGCTACTGAATAGGAGCTCCTGATATGTGTATGTAATGCAACACATATGTGTTTTAGAAGACCCTCACTCACCAACCTAGTTGGTGACATGCTTCATCATCGGGTCCCACCCAGGTACCGAGTGTACCTTGGGTGTGCTTCGACAGCCTGGATGCAGCGGAGCTGGTTCTGTGCAGTGAGTGTGCAGTGAAAGTGAAATGAGTGTGGTTTAAAAAGCTGTCCGTAGGGTCCCGTTAAGTAACAAGAAGACTATTTTAATGTGTGGGCCCTCGGCAGTGATTAAAAAAGGAGAGGTGGATATCTCTGGAGATAATTAGGCTCCGATATCCTGTGTGGTCAACATGTTTCAGCCAGTCTCTCTGTGCTGGGCTGGCTTTCTTCAGGACCTTATGTGTGTGAGATTAAAATGGTGGTCTAAAACTAAATGTGTAAGAGACCATCTATGTGGCGCACTCGCTAAGGTGCGTTATGTGATAGAGGATGGTTTCCTCTCGCGACGCATACTCAGAAATTGTCTGAGAAATGCCCCATGAGTTCCGTGGGGGGGCCCGACCTATTGTCACACTTTCTTCAAGATCAGAGGCCCGTCTCCGTACCTAGTCTGGCCGCATTGCATCCGATGCGGCCAGACTAGGTACGAGACGGGCTCTGATCTTGAAGAGGTGTGACAACAGGTCGAGGCCTCACGCAACTCATGGGGCATTTCTCAGACAATTTCTGAGTATGCGCGAGAGAAACCATCCTCTATCATAGCGCACCTTAGCGAGTGCGCACATAGATGGTCTCTACACATTTAGTTTTAGACCACCATTTAATCTCACACACATAGGTCCTGAAGAGCCAGCCCAGCACAGAGAGACTGGCTGAGCATGTTGACCACACAGGATATCGGAGCCTAATTATCTCAGAGATATCCACCTCTCCTTTCAATCACTGCCGAGGCCCACACATTAAAATAGTCTTCTTGTTACTAACGGGACCCTACGGACAGCACTTAAACCACACTCATTTCACTTTCACTGCACACTCACTGCACAGAACCAGCTCCGCTGCATCCAGGCATCAGCACACCCAAGGTACACTCGCACCTGGGTGGGACCCGATGATGAGCATGTCACCAACTAGGTTGGTGAGTGAGGGTCTTCTAAAACACATATGTGTTGCATTACATACACATATCAGGAGCTCCTATTCAGTAGCTAGTTCCCTTTGATACTTGCATTATACCCAGGGGAAGTGAACTGGCTTCTACCTTCCTCGCTCTTCATTTTGATTATTACCATTACATATGAATGTTCCAGGTTTAAGTCATTCTTACATTGGGAAAAAAAGTTATCACTTTGGGGCCGATTCCGATTCGGGCCGGAAAACATACCGACCGACTCGGTACGGGAATATAGTCTGACCGACACGTACCGGCGTTGCCCGACCTTGGAAGTATGATGAAATGCATGTGAATCACGACCAACTCGTACGGAACTCAAGCCGAACGACCGAACCGGACGGAAACAAGCTATCCGGCCAGGAAACCACGTGAATAGAACCGACCGACACGCACCAGGAATCAACCCGAACGAAACGTACCCGCAAACTCCGACCCGCGCAGTACGATGCAATGCGTGGAAAAACAGACCGAGTCGCACGGAGCGCAAGCCGAACGACCGACACGCATACAAAAGCCAGCCGAAGGAAGCCAATACTCGGCGACCGACGCGTACGCCGCACAAGAAACCCTGCAGAAACACAGCGTGGACGACTCGGAGAAGCTCGCACGAGACAACTGCAGCATCCTACTCGGTCAGAAGAACGTCTCCTACATGCACAAAAAATACTAAGGAAAAAAACAAAAAAAAGGGCCAAACAAGTAATGACAAAGTCAATAAATACAGGGAAAAAAACATGGAACAAGGACACACCCCCAACTCCACCTATATAAAGGCCACAAATCCCTACCGTGATCCTTTGCAAATTCAACACACCTGCCAGCACAGAACACCATCACACAGCAACCACAGACACACTCACAGCTCATCCATCACACAAGCCACACACCATTAGCACCTCAACAAATAGCACCTGTTGGACCTGGCCCTTTTGGCAGGCGCACCCCTAAACTTTTTTTCATTTATCCTAGCCTTTTTCCTATGTAGTGTTAGTGGGTTTAGGCCTCTAGGCACTTCAGCACTGCGTCCCAGTGTAAAGTGCGTGCGCTCTGTGTTACATTTGTAAGGTTGGCCTGCCCTCCCATAGGAATGCATTGAGGGTCTGTGTGCCAGTGGTAATTCCTGTTATGTGAGGAGCAGTGTGGTCAAGTTTAGTATGTGTGAATTCGTGAGAATGAATGCTGCGCAATGGTGTGCACAGATTTATTATGGCTGGTGTAGAAGTGCCACTTTTAGAAGTTGGCATGTATGTGTGCTCTGTGCCTGCCTACCTGATGTGGATTGCATGTCTGGCTTTGTGAGTGACAGGTGCTGGATGGTGTGGGGAATTCCAGGAGCCAGGGTGAGTCAGCCCAGTGGTGAATAGAGAGATCTCCATGCAGATGGGTGGGAGGAGTTCACCTGGGACCTGAATAGGGCTGGGCCTTCCCTCCACAATGCTGGCTCCACCCCCTGTGGTGCGTCTGATGTCCCTAGCCTGTCCTGTGAAAGGAGAGAGGAGCTGAGCAAAACAAAGTGCTCCAAAGCTCCCCAAACCAGTTGCATCTGGTTTTCCCCAGCCCTGTGCTGGGTGACAAAGGAAAAACTGTGTATAAAAGAAGGGGCTGAGACCCCATGAAAATGTTCAGTTCCTGTTCAGTTTTTGGGTTGCTGTTCCTGCCAGGGCGTGCTGCTGCTGGGGCCCAGGGGGGGCTACCAAAAGGGCTTGCCTCCCTGGGCCCTGCATTGCCCTTTGCATCTGTGAGGACTTTTATTTGGGACCTTTTGCTTCATCTTTTAGCCTTAAGGATTGCATGGCTCCCTAGCGCCTCGTGAGCGCTTTATTTGCCAAGGAGAGAGAGAACTAGCCTCCTGACTGAAGTCTCAGGCCCAGTAGACTTCATTTCGTCGCTAAAGCCTGTTAGCGAGCCGCCGCAGCCGAGGAGCGTCAAGGAATCCATCGCACTGCTGCCGCTGAGTGCTCGCTGACCAAATCATCGCACCGCACGCTTACAGATCGCCATTTTGTCGCTAACCCCCGTTAGCGAGCTGCCGCAGCCGAAGAGAGCTCGGAAATCCATCGCGCCGCTGAGTGCTCGCTGCCCAAAGTCATCGCCCCACACGTTTGCGGACCTTGGAACCATCGCTATCGCCCGTTTGCGAGCCGCCGCAGCCGAAGAGCGCTCGGAAATCCATTGCGCTGCTGCCGCTGAGTGCTCGCTGACCTGATCATCGCCCCGCACGTTTGCAGGCCTCGAAACCATCGCTAAGGTCCATTTGTGAGCCGCCGCGACCAAGAGCATGAGGTAAAACATCGCTATCACGCCTTAGTGGCATTTTGTGGATTATTGACACCACATCCAGAAACTGTGAGTAAAAGGGTCGCAGAGACCACTGCCCTGAACTGTGCATTCCCCATTTGAACTATTTTTGCAGCATCAAGAGAGTATTATTTTTGTACAGTATTGTGGCCTTCTTGTTATTTGGTCTTGTGATAAATCTCCAGCTGCCCAGCAAGTAGTGGGCAGCTGCAACGTTTAGGCCATTCTTTCTTTGGGGGCCTGTCTTTTGCGCTAGGAGTAAGATGCACTCCGGGGCCCCTGACTTTCCCAGCTGCCCAGCAAGTAGTGGGCAGCTGCTACGTTAGGTTTGCGCAGTGGCGCACTCCTTGACTTTCGCTGCATTGGCAGCAGCCTGACTCTTTAGACATAGGGCATTTGAGCCCCTTGTGAGATGGCCAGTTGGCCAAGGGGACTGCTAGGTTTATAGGGCGCCAGGCCCTAATGTGATTTGTGTGTTAGTGAGCTTCTTTCCTAGGATTTATAGGCTAATGTGATTTATACCTCTGCTATGGTTCTTTCTACTATGAGGTTATGTGCTACTGTGAGTATGTGGTGCTAGGAAATGTAATGCAGGTAGTATGTTTTACGCACCCTGTTTTGGTTACCTCTAAAATGTGGTTTTTATGCTTGTGAGGTTATTACTTCCTCATGCATTTAGGTTGTGAGTTATTTTCCCCTGAGATTATTTCCTAATGTGATTTAGACTTAGGATGTTATTGTCTAATGCGTTTAGACTGGAGAGATAATTGCATAATGTGTTTATGCTGGTGAGGTTGGTGCATAAGGTGTTGCGCCTAATGTGATGCTGTGCATAATATGGTTTATGTTACAGGCTGATGCTAAGTACAGTGGTTGCCAGTGATTACTGGTTGTACGTTTCTGATATGTCCTACATTTATTATGTGTTCTACATCTATTACCTTTTACTAAGTGATGGTTCTGACAGTGGTCCACGTGACCCTGTCATGTGTACATAATCCCCTGTAAATATTGTCCCGTGCCAGTTGGCACAGTGTATTGTATGTTAGTACCATTCTAATGTGTTTTATGATAATACAAAGGCTATTTTTATATATAACCTTGTGTGGAGTTCCTTTTGTAGTGTGCCTTGGGTGCTGTGCTGTGTGTGTGTTGCGCAAACGCTTTACACATTGCCTCCGGGATAAGCCTGACTGCTCGTGCCAAGCTACCAAGGGGGTGAGCAGGGGTTATCTTCGGCGTGTAACTTCCTTGCCCTGACTAGAGTGGTGGTCTCTGCCTGGCTTTGGCGCAAGCCTCAGCCAACCAGAGATCCCATTTCTAACAGCACCCTCACATACACCCAGCAAAACCTACACTCACACACCCTCAAGTGCACACACACACACATCAATCCCCACCACCACCCATCACCATGCCCCTAAAGAAGAATCCAAAGTTCCTAGACAGTGAATTGGAAGTCCTAGTAGATGAGATCCTCAGGGTAGAGCCACAGTTGTTTGGTACATTGGTACAACAGACCCCCATGTCGCAGAAAACCAAGATGTGGCAGAGGATCGTCGACAGGGTCAACGCACAATCACCATGTTTGCGCACAAAGGAAGACATCCAGAACAGGTGGTATGATGTGCGCAGGAGGGTCAGGGACCTACTAAAGAAGGATTACATCGTGAGTCAGCACACCGGCAGTGGCCCTCCTGCCAAACCACTATACCTCAGGCCCTGGGAGGAGAAGGTGCGGGCCATCCTACCACCAGTGAGCGTATATGGACTATCAAACATCCCAGAGCCTGGTGAGTACACAACAAATATACACAATATTGTGTGACAATACACACACATCACTGTCAAGGGGATAGTCAAACCATGCACCCTTAGCAAATACACAGCAATCAAAAGATAATCACCCCAAGATTTGTCTGTCAGTCAGATAAACACAATACATGCCATCTCATAGTGACATGTAACTGTGTCAAGATATGTACTAACATAACTACAAATACAGCAAGGCAGTGGCATAAATGCAACCAACAAACACAGTTAGATATTTTGCCACCACTAGAACACCACCTCACAGGGAAGCTCACTCAAAGGAAGGAATTCTGTGTATGCTGGTGAAGTCAGTGTAGCCGATAGCATGATGGGAGTTGTAGTCACAGATATTGGTCACACTCACAATTGGCCCATCAACACCACTCTGAACCATGCTCACATCACAGGGAGTGGAAAACAACTGACAAGATGGCTGACATTGGGTACTGCTGTGGGGAGCACAAGGCCCTGCTGGGAACTGTGCACCAACCAACAGCAGGACACCACTGTCAGCCATCTTGCCATTGCTGTCACACTCACACACAGTGAAGTCCACTCAAAAGGAAGGAAGTATGGGCATGCTGGGAAGGGGGTGTAGGCCATAGCATGATGGGAGTTGTAGTCACAGATATTGGTCACCCTCACAATTGGCCCATCAACACCACTCTGAACCATGCTCACATCACAGGGAGTGGAAAACAACTGACAAGATGGCTGACACTGGGTACTGCTGTGGGGAGCACAAGCCCCTGCTGGGAACTGGGCACCAACCAACAGCAGGACACCACTGACTGACATCCTGAAAGCCAATTTGCACTCCCTGCAATGGAAGCACGTTCCATGGTGGGATATCTGGCTGGGTGGGAAGGAGGACTGACAGCTCTGACCATAGTCACCAGCAGCTTTTCTCACACACCCCCTTAACACACACTCCACACAACTCACCTGGGAGAATGCATTGCCTCACACTCTAATTAAATATCCCACAAAGAACAACCACACTGGGTTATGCTGTGTGAAGCACAGGGACACTCTTGGGACTTGTAGCCAAACAAACGCCAGGACAACACTGTCAGCCATCCTGTCAGCACAGGCACACTACCCCACAGGGAAGCAGAGTCAAAAGGAAGGAAGTATGGGCATGCTGGGAAGGGGGGGTGTAGGCAATAGCATGATGGGAGTGGTAGTCCCAGCTCAACATCCCCCACCCACATAGCCCAGCAAGTTCACACTGAAGCATGCACACCTCACAGCCAGTGAAGAGCCACTTCAAAGATGTCTGACACTGGCCTCAGCTGTGGGGAGCACAAGGCCCTGCTGGGACCTGTGCACCAACAAATAGCAGGACACCACTGTCAGCCATCTTGCCATTGCTGTCACACTCACACACTGTGAATTCCACTCAAAAGGAAGGAAGTATGGGCATGCTGGGAAGGGGGGTGTAGGCCATAGCATGATGGGAGTTGTAGTCACATATATTGGTCACCCTCACAATTGGCCCATCAACACCACTCTGAACCATGCTCACATCACAGGGAGTGGAAAACAACTGACAAGATGGCTGACACTGGGTACTGCTGTGGGGAGCACAAGCCCCTGCTGGGAACTGGGCACCAACCAACAGCAGGACACCACTGACTGCCATCCTGAAAGCCAACTTGCACTCCCTGTAATGGAAGCACGTTCCATGGTGGGATAACTGGGCTGGGGAGAGAAGGAGGGCCGGATGTCCACCAAATACCACCAATGCTGGCCATGCACACACCTCAACATTCACATAGAAAAGCTTCAGGTTGGCAGGACAATGTGCTACACCAATATCAACCTCTGACTGTGACAACTTAGGACAATGCAATGTACAGGCCCGCATCCAGAGGTACAGTCACAACTGTCAGGTGTGTGAACCATTGATGCCCGTAGAAACATAACATACATTGTGTTTCTCTTCCAAAAACAGGTGATGATGGGGACACAGCAGCAGACGATGAGGAGTCCCTGTCCCAGGCTCCGGGGGACACTGAGCTCACTGGTGTGGAACAGCCTCTGCACTCCTCGGATGGCGAAGACCTACCTGGCCCCTCCGGTGCGGAGTCATCATGCAGCACCAGCAGGACCAACATCTGCACCCCCTGCACCCACCCCTCCAACAACTGCCAACACACAGACCACCCCTGCCAACACAGACAGACCAAGGACCACCGATGACAACAGCACAGGGACCCCGGCCCAACGTGGAGCAACGGACAACGACCCCAGTAACAACCCCCAAGTGGGCCTACGGTCACCTGTGCGTGCCACCACAGGTCCCGCATGTGTCGCCAGGGGTGGTGGGAGGGGTGGTAGACATAGGTCGCTGTTTGCAGAGGGGCCTGGACTGCATGATGACCCACAACTGGCACGCATGGCTGAGGCGTACCAGAATAGCACCGGAGAGGTCAGCCAGGTAGTGGGGATCCTCAAGGACATTCAACAGCAGCAGGCTGCCCATCATGCCCGCTTGGACTCACACATGTCCCGTGTGGAGACACACATGTCTGGCATGGAGTCCAAGTGGGACACATTGGAAGAACTGACAGCAGTGCATAGGGACATATTGACATGCCTCCGCCAGATTAGCACCAACATGGCCACACCTCCCTGTGTGCTTACAACATCTGGTGCTGCAACAACTGCAACTGCCACAGGGAGGGAGGAGGACTCTGGCGGAGAGTCCTCTGCACCGCAGCAGCCTGCACGTGAGGGTCCCCCGGAAGAAGAGGGGTCGTCCGAGGAAGGAAAACTGAGAGGCTGATGGCCATGTACATCCCCGAGGAACCCAACACCTGTTCTGGAAATTCTCCTTTGTGTGCAAACTGTTTACCCTGTCGAATGCAACACAACTCTCCCACATGACATGGGGAGCTTAAGTTGGCCCAATGTATCAGATGACTGTGGACTTTACTCAGGACATTTCTGCTACCAAGCCTTCCAACTCATCTGGGAACTTTGGATTCCAATCCCAATGTACAGCACCCACCATCCTGTGCACTATCCTCACACATGTATGTAAATAAACTCACTAATACACCATACTTGCCTCTGTTGTGATTCCAACATGGTTTTTGTCATGTAGATGGTGATCTGCTAAATGACACTGTGCATGCTAACTGCTACAGCAAGTTCAACACCGTCATGTGAGTCATGGCGACGTGACACATATGAGGGAGACACACCACTAGGGCTACACAACACAAACACACCAGGGCCATCAGACTCATCGCCTACACTGATGTTGCCAGGAAATACAGTGGAATGCACAGACACCACACCTATTCACAGTCTGTGTTAACTAGCCCACAGGTGCAGTAAGCACATGTCAGTCAGATGTGTGACCACAGACAACGCACAACCCAAAGTAAAGCACAGGTTTATTACACATTTGCAACATGTTGTTTCCACTACAGATGCAAGGTAATCCTACGTGGCAGTGGCCACACAGTCAACAAGTGTAGAAGAAATAAAGTCCAGGGGTGTGTGGCACATCACCTGTAGGGAAACGACTGCTTCCACCCTGGAAGTTGAATCATGGTGTCAGGGGATCACAGTTCACCAAACAACTCTGAAAGTACCCTGTGAAGGACAGACATGACACACAGTCAAAAGCACGGAAGAACAGGACAGAACTGCAATACTCATGGCCAATACATGTCACAAGATACTCACAGAAAACCAAGTTAGCATGTCAACACTGTTGGGGAGTACAGACTACCTGTAAGGACACATCGCTGCACGCTTCCAGTCAAGTAGCACATGGCCACACTCAAACAGCACCAGAGCACCACCAACACATATCACGCAAACACACATCATTGACATGACATCTCTGGATACTCACATTCAGCTGAAGAAGTTGGTGATGAGCTGTGTGCGGACATCACCATCATCATCATCACTGGCATCGTGGCCAAGGCCAGGATCCTCCACAGGTGGCGGATGTTGGTCATCGTCATCCAGGATGAGAGGCAACTCCTTCCGCACTGCCAGGTTGTGTAGCATGCAGCAGACGATGACAATCTTGCACACCTTTGCTGGGGCATATGGGAGGGCCCCTCCTGTCTTGTCCAAGCAGCGGAAGCGGCTCTTCAAGAGACCAAATGTCCGCTCGATCACTCTCCTGGTCCGACCATGTGCCTCATTGTAGCGCATCTGGGCTGGTGTCACAGGGTTCCTGAGGGGTGTCAGCAACCATGGCATGTTGGGGTATCCGGAGTCACCTACAGACAGACAATTGCACATTAACAGAGTTGGAAAAGAGGGCGGAATACAACATAGCAGAACACACACAATGGTACAAAGTCAGTACACACCGACAAGCCAGGCACGCTGGTTCTGCATCTGTGACATCATCCTCGGGATGCGACTACTCCTCATCACATAGGCATCGTGTGCCGAACCAGGGAAACGGGCACACACATGTGAGATGCTCATATCTGCAAGACATACCACCAGAGCATTGATCGAATTATAATGTTTCCTGTTCCTGTATGCCTGCTCATGTGCCTGTGGTGGTACCAAAGCCACATGTGTCCCGTCAATGGAGCCAATGACATGTGGCATCCTCCCCAGGGCATAGAAGTCACTTTTGACGTCAGTGAGTTGTTAACGTGTAGGGAAATAGATGTACTGGTTCAGGCATCTCAACATTGCCTCCAAAACATCGCGTAGCACACGGCTGAACATAGTCTGTGACATCCCACCAGCAGTCGCCACAGTGTGTTGAAAGGTATCGGTGGCAAAGAAGTGTAGGGCTGCCATCACCTTCACCTTGGGGGTCAGCGCTGTAGGGTACGGCCGGCCACGTTGCAAATGTGGGGCCAAGCGCACTGCCAAATCCTCAATCAGCTGCCTGGTGAAGCGGTACCGTTGGATGCTGTCACGTTCCACCATCGTTGCCAGGTCAGGGAATGGTCTATGGACAGCTGGTGCCCTGCAGTGCATAGGTGAAGAAAGAAAGATTGTCAGTCACTCCACATATGTGCCATTCACCATACTCAATTTCACATGATACATCATTACGAGACACAAGTACTTGATGTGTGTGCCGTTCTGTATGGACATATATGGCACCTACATGGACATCATCTAACATCTCAGTTCAACATGTGTTGACAACAGGTTCCAGGTTGTGCTATGGGAAACCATTAGGCTGTGTCACAGTACCCATTTACTGCTGTCACGTTCCACACACACACCACAGTGACATGTCTGGACAGATGCGCCACAGGCATCACAGCTCATTGACAGGTAGATTCCCAGTGACCCTGTCTTGCCACATGGACACTGGCATGACATGGCGTATCATGTACACGTCAGATAAACAAACATGACTCCCACAGGTAGTGGCCCCTGTTGCCTCCGCAGGACAGACATGGACGTCTGTGACACACACACGCACAACATCAAAGTCCATGCACAAACAACGTTGATGTGGAGACTGTCTCCCATTGTGCACATGGAATCAGAGACATCGGAAACACAACATGCACACAGACTGTGGAGGGCCATCACTATTGTGGCAATGGGTCACCCTGTGACGTACATGCCTTCCCACATGGGACTCTGGGGGTATGTGACATGTCATACACATACACAACCTGGAAATGTGACCATGCCACATGCTCCAAAATGAACAGTTGCACATCACAGTGGTCATGTGCACAACACACAAAGGATCCTTTCCCCATGAACACGTGCACAGCCTGGGAGTGGCTGCTCCCAAGTGCCACCCCAAAAACCACATGTTTACCCCCATACACAGAAAAGGTAATGCAGCCTTACATGCCTTAGGATACAGTGTGGACTGGGTGTGGTGTTGTAGGTTTGCCCCTGAGTCCCTGGCAAGTATATGTGGCTGGCATACGTTCACCAGTGACAAGCATGGTGACATATGCGAGTGACCTGTACAGGGACGCATTGTACAGCAATGGACCGATCGGTGTGCACGCACTGGCCATTGCAACTGTTGTGAGCGGGTACGCGTTGTACAGCAATGGACCGATCGGTGTGCACGCACTGGCCATTGCATCTGTTGTGAGCGGGTACGCATTGTACAGCAATGGACCGATCGGTGTGCACGCACTGGCCATTGAATCTGTTGTTTCCCGGAATACGCGTTGTACAGCAGTGGACCGATCGGTGTGCACGCACTGGCCATTGAATCTGTTGTGAGCGGGTACGCGTTGTACAGCAATGGACCGATCGGTGTGCACGCACTGGCCATTGCATCTGTTGTGAGCGGGTACGCGTTGTACAGCAATGGACCGATCGGTGTGCACGCACTGGCCATTGAATCTGTTGTGAGCGGGTACGCGTTGTACAGCAATGGACCGATCGGTGTGCACGCACTGGCCATTGCATCTGTTGTGAGCGGGTACGCGTTGTACAGCAATGGACCGATCGGTGTGCACGCACTGGCCATTGCATCTGTTGTGAGCGGATGCGCGTTGTTTCCCGGAATACGCGTTGTACAGCAATGGACCGATCGGTGTGCACGCACTGGCCATTGCATCTGTTGTGAGCGGGTACGCATTGTTTCCCGGAATACGCGTTGTACAGCAATGGACCGATCGGTGTGCACGCACTGGCCATTGCATCTGTTGTGAGCGGGTACGCGTTGTACAGCAATGTACCGATCGGTGTGCACGCACTGGCCATTGCATCTGTTGTGAGCGGGTACGTGTTGTACAGCAATGGACCGATCGGTGTGCACGCACTGGCCATTGCATCTTTTGTGAGCGGGTACGTGTTGTACAGCAATGGACCGATCGGTGTGCACGCACTGACCATTGCATCTGTTGTGAGCGGGTACGCGTTGTACAGCAATGGACCGATCAGTGTGCACGCATTGGCCATTGCATTTGATGTGAGCGTGTACGCGTTGTCTTTTGAAATACGCGTTGTACAGCAATGGTCCGGACGGTGCGCATGCATTGGTAGGGCCTGGCATGGCAACGGACGCGTTTTCGAAGCTGGAACGAGTCTGATGCAGTGAATTCAGTTGGCCAGCCACAACAATGTTGCAAAAACATGGGTGTCATGAAGTTTAACTTTTGAAGGATGCTGTGGGCGTGTATAAGTGGTGCAATTCCATGGATTGGCCAGATTCAGAAGATGCAAACGACTTGGACCAATCACTTTGGACACATGGGACAGTATCTGCCTCTGCAGCACACATATAATGCTGGCTGTTCCCCTGAGAGCTCACTTGCCTGCACTACATGCTCCAGGACGACATCTGCCACCAACACTGCTGCTGTCTCTGCATCCTCTGGCTACTGCAATGGCACGTACTGTGGAGAGAGCCCCAGCCTTCAGCCTTGAGGAGAACCAGGCCCTGCTGGACAGCCTCCTTCCACAGTACAGCAAGCTGTATGGGAAACCAGGGGAGCAGGTGAGTGTGCTGTCCACTGCCTTACTAATTGTGCATGTTGTCTGACTAGCAAGACTTACAGTGTGCACACCACTGGCCAGCATGCTCACTGAGTAGTTCTCACCCCCAAAGTGTGTAGTTACATGCACTGAACAGGTACAGTGCAGTAACAGTGCATTCCAACAAGGTTTACTTCCCATGCAATGATACCATGTAGTAACTGCTGGCAAACTGTTCATAGCCATCGTTGCACTGCCTGTGTACATCATATGCCCCTGTGATTGAGACATGTATATCCAACTGTGTGATGCACGTATATGTTGCATGTGTAGTAATGGCATTTTCACTTTGTCATCCTCACAGGTTGATGCCCACCAGAAGCAGGAAATCTGGCTGACCATCGCCTGGGCAGTAAGATCCGTGGGGGTCTACAAGCGCCGGATCCGCAACTGCCAGAAGAGGTGGCAGGACCTTCGGGGCTGGACCCGGAGGATCGCAAGGGTCCAGCTGAAGCTGTCGCCTCCTCGCAGGAGGGGCGGACACCGGATCCTGACCCCCACATGCTCAGGATCCTGGCGGTGGTCTTCCCTGACCTGGATGGGCAGCTGAAGGCCAGACAGCAGCAAGGAGGGGGTGAGTCCATGACTGCACTGTGCACTTTGTCTGACATGCTATGTGCCCTCCTCTGGCCTGGTTAAACTTCCACAGTACATCAGTCTTGTGGTCCAGGACCCATGTCCCTCAATTGTGACATGCCCACTCCTCATCTGATACGCATATGTGTGGCCCTTACAGTCAGGAAATTGTGTCACTTGGGTACTGTGTCATTGCATTTTGCTTCGCTCAAGGTGGGGGACAGCATTTGTTCCCGTGACTATGTTGTGGGATTCATGGGTGGGTCAATTGCTTACACAATGCCTAAGTTCTGACATGTAATCTGGGTGTAACTTTGATATGTGGTCCACTTGCTGATCTGAATCACCACATGTCCCTGGGGTATTTGGCACACCCCCATGCTGCGGGTGGGAACAATGTTTGGGCCTCAGGAGTATGTATATCAAGTGTGTCACACATGCTTAGCCACCTGCCTACTGTCCAGGGCTCATCCCTCTTTCAGGTGGAGCAGGACAGTCATGCCTACTCCAGGGCATACAATACACTCTGTACTCCCACTCCCGTGTATCAGCTGACATGTTGTGATCAGTGAAATGTTCCCTCAGGGTCTGCCTCTGTATTGTGCCGTGGCTTCGTTGTCAGGACTACTGGGATGTTTATCGTTTAGGGCTCAGCATGCCATCTGAGATGTGACCATGAGAGACGATACTTCTGTGACTCATAGGTGTTTGATCACTTGACTGTGCACACAGGTGTATGCGACTGTGAACTTCAGGCAGCTGTTTTACATTCACAGCAGACTGTGAGGTGCTCAGGTTCATAGAGTTGTGTTTCATGTCTCCCATATGTCCAATTGGCATGACGTGGCCAAATAAGAGTTCAGATGATGTGGTGTGTGGGGGATGGACATGTACACTTGTCAGCTACATAACTTGCATTCCCCATTTCCTAGGATTGTGACACAGTGCAGACTGTTGTTGGCTGGCTGCCATGCCCATGTGCCTGGAGACAATGATGTATGACTTTGCAGGCATGCCTGTGCCATGGCATTTAACTTCCTAAGAGTGATCCTGCAGGGGAGTTACATGTGCAACATGCACCCCATTGTGGCATTGACTATCCGGACATGGGTGCATCATGGTGTCTGGTGCTGGTATGCATCACATGCATTTCTAATTAGACTCTGGCCATCCCTTTACCCGGACACCTGTACTAACTCAGTGGCAAGAGATGTGATGTGTGCATGTTCACATATTTCACTGTGTTCTCTGCAATGTCCAACAACTGTGTACGTGGTGCTTGTGTCCACACTGGGGTATTACCATCCAACAGGCACCAGACAGATGGGTGCAAGGGCAGGAGGGGTGTGAGTGCTATGGTTGACCATCAGACTGACAATTGGCTTCTCCTAATCTGTGTGAGGACTTTTGGCAATGTTCAACTGAGGATGCCAGGGCATGCTCTGTAATGTGCTGTACTTACTGTGGTGTGTGCGGTCAGTGCAGGTGACTGATGTTTGTCTGTTTCCCTAATTGTTTGCAGATACATCCACGGCCACAGGAGGGGACAGCTCCACGGACCAGGAGGAGCTGCAGAGCCAAACTGGGTCAGCAGGCGATGAGTGGTCGGAGGGACCCAGTGGCACGGAGGGTGAGGGGAGCCACACCGAGGAGTCCTCAGCACCATCCACCTCAGCTGAGGACCACAGCAGCTCGGATGATGACTCCCTTGTGGAGGCGGGTGTCAGCAGCCACCACACCCCAGCTAGTATGTCTGGCCCCGCCACCACCACCACCACCGCCCTCCCATTGGCTCCCATTCCAGAGGTCCGTGGAGGCTCCCGTGTCCGGGAGCGTGTCTCCTTCGTGCCAGGCACCGCACCCCCTGCCCCTGTGTCCCCTGCTGCCCTGAGTGAGGAGTCTGTGTACCTACTTCGGCAGCTCCATGTAGGGCAGACAGCAATGCTGAGTGTCCTCCATGCACACACCACTCTGTTGACACAGCTGGTGTCGTTTATGGAGGGCATCTCGATGGGCATGTCTGCCCTACAGAGGAGCAATAGGTCCATGGACTCCTCCCTGATGGCAGCAGTGTCCCTCCTCCAACAGTCCATCACCCCTCCTACCTCTGCCCCATCCACACTTCCTGGCACCCTACCTGTCCCAAGCACATGCACACCTGCACAATCACCCAAACACACAGACACGAGCAGCACAGAAACACACAGAACAAGGGCAAAACGTGCACCCAAGCATCCTCAGGGGACTGATACCACACCCACAGGGGATGGGGAACAGACACACACACAGGCATCCACACTCACTCCGCAGTCCTCAAAATCCTCTCCCTCCAAGACCCCTTCCCTTGCCTCACCTGCAACCCCACCTACAAAGCAGCTCTTCCTCTGTGACCTCGGCCTCTTCCCCTCTGATCCCGCTGATCCAGCATACAGGGGGAAGAGGAAGTCCATCCACACAGAGGGGAGTGCCCCTCGCCCCCGGACACCCTCCCCCAGGCGCAGACAGCCTGAGGCCCCCACCCGCAAGTCCCCTCAAGAGCAAGACCCTGCCACCGCCCTGCAGCTCAACCACACAGTCTCCTTCCTCCATCCCTCAGTCACCCACAACACAGGTTCCCCCACCACACCTTGTCCCAGGTTCCCCCACCCACAGATACACCATCCCCAAAATGATGCGGCCTTCTCCTCCTACCCCTTGCTCTTCCAGCCCCACACCCCCGCTGCACATGTTTGTGCCACTGGTGTGGAGACCGTGTCCTCCCCTCTGTCCTGCCCACCTTACCTGAACCCCATTCTACTCCCCGGAGATGGGCACTGCAGTGGAGTCCACTACCACCCCGTCTGACTTGGGCACTGCAGTGGGGAACTTGTCCACTCCATCTGGCTGGACCACTGCAGTCGTGCCGGCACCCACACCATCTGACTCATGCCCCCCAGCTGTGCCGGCACACACCATGTCAGACACCTCCACTGCAGTTGTCAGTGACTCTCCAGCACCAGCCACCCCTTCCCTGCCTCCTTCTGGTGAGCCCTGATCCTGCACCTGCGGTGCCTGGCCTGCCCCCCCCGTATACCCCTCCGAGGGGAATGTCCCTGCTCCATATCAGTGCAGGCAAGCAGAGGGTGACATCTGCCACTGTCACCCTGTTCGGACTGAACTGTTGGACTGGCCATTGGCCTTTGTATTTTTGCAGGACTTTCATTTTTCAGACACATCTGCTGAATAAAGCTCCTTTCTGTTCTCTGGTGGTTTTGCTTCAGATGTACTTGATGTTGATGATGCTAACCATGCCCTTGCTGCAGTGATGGTGATATTTGGTATCATGAAAATGAAGTGTTACTGTGCAGGACCCCATGTGGTCCAGGGGAATGTGTCCTATCCTGGTGTGTAGCCATGTCATCCTTTGCAGCAATATGAGGGTGTCATGTTTTCAATATTTGCCAATGGGATTTCCTACATTTATTTGCAATATCACATCTGTGGCTTACACCCGTGCACATCAGTTGTGCTTGCCATTGTTCAATTTGTCTGTTTCCCTGACCGTGTGACCATCTCCACTGGACATGCAAGTTTGGGCATCAATGGGGAAGGACTCATCTGTGTTATCAGTGCAACTTGCTATACATGTGTGTTGGATCTGTGCAGATGATTTCGGTGACACTCCCATGACCAGGCTGATGTGACGAGAGCCTTCATTTTGTGCTAATTGTTGACTGAGTGACCAAGTGTACTGCTGACATGATAGAGCCCTGCAGAGACAACGTATGGCACAGCTTTCCTTACACAGGAGTGGAGTCCCCTCATGGCAGTGTGTAATTGCGTGATATTGCCTGAGCCCAAGGTGTGTGTGTGTGAGCAACACAGGCTGGGATCCCTAGTGATGTTCCTGTTTGTGATGCTTGCTGAGTTGACCTATGTTACCCCCAAATCTTCGCCCTGGGTTCTCTGTGATGTGGGTGCATGGCACATTACTGGTTATCAGGGTGTCATCCATAGGTGTGTTTGCTGTCAGGGCTGAGTTTGTGGGCAAACGCAGATGAGACACAGTCAGGATTCCCCTTGGCACTTGTTGGTTACACAAGTCATGTAATTTACATTTTGTGTTACCTTTCAGTGATTGTGACACGTTGTGTGTGACTGCTGCCACTCCTCAGGGTCAGAGCTGCAATGTTGGAAGTTGTCTATGTGTGTTCTTGGTGGGTGACCTTGGCTTCTTCATTGGTGTGTGACTGTGGCCGGGATCCCATTGGTTGGAGTGGATTTGACGTCATGCCCATGTACAGCGTACTGTGCAGTGTGTCAGACATTCACAAGTCTTGTTGACTGGCCATGTGTGATGGGTATCTCCACCTTAGTTCCCCCCACCACCCCTGGGATTGTCATGGGTGCATGTGCAATGTCACCAGTCCATGTGAGCTTCACTGCTGCACATTGGTGGAGGTCAAGGTGTGTGGTGTTGAGTGTGTGCAAATGAGAGTTGTTGCATGGCTAGACCCCTACCTCCATGTTGGCCTTGGCTGACAGGCCGTGCTGATTGATTTGTGCTTGTGTAGGTGTGATGGTAGTTAGTTGCTCAGGAAACATGACTGTGGTTCACTGTGTGTACGACATCTACCTTTGTCATCACAGTGGGATTATCATGCAGGCCAGTGTCACCACAATGTGGGGTCCCTGGGGGTAGTGCTGTGGTGGGTCTGTCTCTTGCTGTGTTAGTTGCTGTACCTAAAAGCTTGTCTGACATTTGTAATTTGTGCTCCCTCTCATCTGACAATGCCTGATTGCCCACATAGGGCAATCCGATCCATGAGTTACTTTTGTGTGGCACTGTATACACATCTGTGTAATAGGGATTCAGGCCTCCTCATGTGTTGTGTGGTTGCCTGGGGACACTGGCACACCCCCCCATCACCTGTTGTGTTTGATATGCAGTGTGAGTCTGCCTGTTTGTGTTTGTGCATTTGCACCACTGCATTGGCATTTCTTTAGTGTGCCATTGGCTGTATGTTGTTTGGTGGCTTTCCCCTGCTGTCCCTGGGACTCCTAGGTCATCAGTCAGCACAATGATCATGGTTTGTATGTCCTAGTGCTGCCATGGAATGGTATTTGTACACCTGACATCTACAGTCTCCACAGGATATCTACATTTGTGTGTCCATTGGTGCTGATGTGTGGGTCTACATTATGATGGTCACTTCTGTCATTGTGTAATTCGTGAATGTTGACAATGTGAGCCCCCATGGGTGAGGTTTGTCTGCACATGGCCAAAGCGATGTTTCATTGGCACTGCACTGTTTGCCTCACCCAATCTATGTTGCTATGGGACACAAGCACTACTATGCCACTGATGTGTTTGTTGTTGTGTGACCAGGAATCATCCATGCAGTTTGGCATTTGCAGCTTTTCACATGACAACACTTACATTTTGGTCACTGTGGTGATGGGGCTTTAGACCCCATTGCCACAATGTTCAAAATGTGCTTCAGCTATGGACCCCACACTTACCTTTTGGTCACTGTGATGATGGGGTGTTAGACCCCATTGCCACAATGTTCAAAATGTGCTTCAGCTATGGACCCCACACTTACCTTTTGGTCTCTGTGGTGATGGGGTGTTAGACCCCATTGCCACAATGTTCAAAATGTGCTTCAGCTATGGACCCCACACTTACCTTTTGGTCACTGTGGTGATGGGGTGTTAGACCCCATTGCCACAATGTTCAAAATGTGCTTCAGCTATGGACCCCACACTTACATTTTGGTCACTGTGGTGATGGGGTGTTAGACCCCATTGCCACAATGTTCAAAATGTGCTTCAGCTTTGGACCCCACACTTACCTTTTGGTCACTGTGGTGATGGGGCTTTAGACCCCATTGCCACAGTGGTCATGGTCTGCTTGCATTGTGGAGGCCACACACATTTATGTGTGACTCATGTGATAGGGGTCACATTGTATGTTCAATGTCATGTTCAGTGTTGTAGGCATTTGACACAGACTACACACGCTTGTCATGGTGTTGGGGGGATGTATTTTTCAGACATTCCTTATGTTGGAGTATGCTGGTTGTGTCATGCATTACCCGTCCTATGAGAAGGGGTTGTGTGGGTGGTAGGCATCCAGGCCCCCATGAGTAGGGGTGGTGGTAGTGGTAGGCATCCAGGCCCCCCTGAGTAGGGGTGGTGGTAGTGGTAGGCATCCATCCCCCTATGAGTGGGGATGGTAGTAGTGACAGGCATCCAGGCCCCCATGAGTAGGGGTGGTGGTAGTGGTAGGCATCCAGGCCCCCTGAGTAGGGGTGGTGGTAGTGGTAGGCATCCATCCCCCTATGAGTGGGGATGGTAGTAGTGACAGGCATCCAGGCCCCCATGAGTAGGGGTGGTGGTAGTGGTAGGCATCCAGGCCCCCTGAGTAGGGGTGGTGGTAGTGGTAGGCATCCATCCCCCTATGAGTGGGGATGGTAGTAGTGACAGGCATCCAGGCCCCCTGAAAAGGGGTGGTGGTAGTGGTAGGCATCCATCCCCATATGAGTGGGGATGGTAGTAGTGGCAGGCATCCAGGCCCCCATGAGTAGGGGTGGTGGTAGTGGTAGGCATCCATCCCCCTATGAGTGGGGATGGTAGTAGTGACAGGCATCCAGGCCCCCATGAGTAGGGGTGGTGGTAGTGGTAGGCATCCAGGCCCCCCTGAGTAGGGGTGGTGGTAGTGGTAGGCATCCATCCACCTGTGAGTGGGGATGGTAGTAGTGGCAGGCATCCAGGCCCCCATGAGTAGGGGTGGTGGTAGTGGTAGGCATCCATCCCCCTATGAGTGGGGATGGTAGTAGTGACAGGCATCCAGGCCCCCATGAGTAGGGGTGGTGGTAGTGGTAGGCATCCAGGCCCCCTGAGTAGGGGTGGTGGTAGTGGTAGGCATCCATCCCCCTATGAGTGGGGATGGTATTAGTGGTAGGCATCCATCCCCCTATGGGTGTGTATGGCATTGGTGATAGCCATCCCGCCCCTATGGTTCTGCTGGTGTACGTCATTTGTGCATCCCTATGTGTGTGTGACATATTTCGGGTATGTGTCGTTTGTTTGTGTTGTGGGTGTTTGACTTACCGTCTGCGCCGTACGCGTCCGTACCGGTCCCGGTAATAGATGTAGAGTATTGGTAGGACCTGCGCGAAGGGATTCATGGTTGGGTCGTCTCGTTTGGGTTTCTCGTGGCTTCGACTCGTACTCGTCGCTGGCTTGTTCGTCTCGTCGCCGCGGATCGTCTTGTGGCGCGAATCGGAGCTTATGTACAGCTCTCCCGGATGCTCAAACGTGCCGGACGTAGCGACGGGTTTGGCGCGTACGGAAGGCGCATCGTACTAGTCCGGCCGGAAGGTGCTGTGTATTTGCTTCTGTGCGACTCGAATCGGCGTTTACGGATCCGGCTCGGGCGGGGAACAGGAGCTGAAATGGGTAAGTACGGCTCGCTCGGAATCTGGGCTGTTGTGCGCATCGTACTTGTTCGTTCGGACGAGTGTTCGAATCGGTCGGGAAACACGCGTTCGGCTTGTATTTTTTCCGGACGAATACTGTTAGGTGCGCTTCCGGCCGAGATCGGAATCGACCCCTTTGTCTCATAATTTACTCATGATTCGCAGATTGTGAATAGTTGTGAACTTGTGCAACAGACAACAGTCTAGACTACCTACTCATGAGAAGACAGAACAGTCATAGAATTTGATTTAATGGAAAACAGTGCACTTGTGGTGTGTAAAGTAAAAGGCGGGTTATGACACATAAAAACCTCACATCGGGGTTAAACACTCTGCACTGGTGACATGTGAAGACGTGCGCACGAATGTGCAGGCTGAGTGAAACAGATTGCTGCCTGACTCCACTTTGAATCTCTTCCCAGGCAGCTGTGTCACAGATGGGACCCAGAATAAATTGGGTTGTAAAATTAGACTCCATATGAAATAATGTTTAATGAATTTATTTAACCTAGATAAAATATAAATACATTTAATTTAATGTTTTAATAACTTTTTTTATTTAAACAATTGGGATTAAAAAATAACTGTTAATACTTTTAGTACATAATAAAGTCATTATTTTTAAATTTAGGAGGGAATTTATTTATTTAAACAAGTTAAAAATAACTTTAATTTAATTTGATATATTTCAAATATTTAAATTTTAAATGAAAATTAAGTTAATAGTGCTGCTGCATTTGTTTCATTTTGTTTTAAATTTAAAATAAACTTATAAAAATAATTGACATTATTCTGCAATATAAAACTTTTTTCATAAATTTTTCTCACTTTTAATAACTTTTCTACTTTTCCCAATACTTTATGATAGGGAGATCTCTGCCTAAAGTAAAATGTTCATATTTATTTCTTATGTGTTAAAATGTACAAACTATTATGTATTGAATTAATTTAAAATTGAGTTATTAAAAAAAATAAAACAACCTTTATTTTCAAATTAAAAAAGGTTAGTAAAGTGTTTTATCATGAAATAATAATATTTACATTTTAATTATATTTACATTTTTAACATTAATTTCATCTTATGTATATATTTACCAAAAGTAAAAATAAATACATTTTATTAGCTATGATTTCCTATGGCGACTATCTTAAGCCTTTATTTTCTATGTTAGAATGTTGCTGTATCAGTAACTGGCCACATGTACTGCTGGACTTACTATTGGTCTTTTTTGGCAGTGGTAGCTCACACTCATAAATTTGGTCCCACTCTCTTTTTCAGATGGTGGAGACATGTAAGTCTACACTTTTAAGTGACTTTACACTCGTAAATGATGAATAGCCAAATGTAGTAAAGTTACTCAAAAGCGTTAGACTAAATTTACACATGTAACTTACTCACAAGTGTAAGTTACCTTTTGAATACCCTAATACGTGTCAGATTTGCACTAACCTGGTAAACCAGATCCAACAGGAGCAATCCTAATATCCACAATTCAGTGAATTCCCTGACAGCTATGCAAAGGATATTTATACTGCTCAATAGCAGACCTGGGTAAAGGGAAATGGGTTGTATGAAATTATAGTGTTATTGTTTTAAAGTAATTATCCTGACTGAAGGAATGTGACGTGCCACTAGAACTTGAGGGGTCCTGCTCAGAAGCATTAACATCCTCCCACCATCATTTTCATGGGAGCTCCAAGGTACACCAGAACCATCACTCTCTCTCTCTCTCTCTCTCTCACTCCTTCTTTCTCTCTCTCTCTTTCCAACCCCCTTCCCTCATGGTTAGTCACTGGTATTAGTCATCCCTTCTGATACTAAGGATTAACCACGAGGGTAAGTGGTGGAAGATCTTTGCTTCTGCAGAAGTCCCTGGAATTCAGGTGAGTGGCACTTGGTGCGACAGTTTAATTGGAGTGGGAATAGTAAATCTAACCCCTTTAATGTCCAGCACTTCCTCAATGTACCTTAGACTGGTGTGGGAATAGTAAATGTACCCCTGTTAAAGTCCAATACCTTCGCCAATGTGGATTAGATTTTAGTCTGAATAGTAAATTGACCCATGTTGAAGTTCAACACCTTCCTAACACAGCTTAAACTGGAATGGGAATAGGAAATGTACCTCTGTTAATGTCCAACACCTTCCCCAAAGTAGCTTAAATTTGAGTGGAAATAGTAAATAAACCCTTTTAATTTGTATGGTGTCCCCATGTTGGGTGTTTTATAGTGTTGCTGAGTTATTAGAAATAATTCATGCACCTTGGTTTTTTAGCATCAATTTTATTTTCACATTATTAGACTTATTTATACACATTGAATTACAATATTTATGTTGTATCCATGCTTTTTAAATATATATTCCTTTTTATACCACTTTTCACATACATTGAAAAGAATACACCTTTTTATTTTTTTTATATTTTAGATAGTGTATATAGTTGTAGCATTTAAAGCAAATATTTAACATATATATTTTACATTTGAACACATTCTAATTTTTAGACTTTGGGTTTTTGATTGAGGGGGGTGAAAACCCTTCTCAAGCAACAGCCACAATCCATATCAGGGTGAACCACAAAAGTCGTTTAATTCCCCTGTGCTTATCCCTCTGGTAGCTTGGCACAAAACCAGTCAGGCTTAACTTAAATGTGTAAAGTATTTATGCAGCACGCTAACAGTGATGAAGTGAAAACAGAACACGAAAAATCCCACAGCAATTTAGAAAAATAGAGTAAAGTTTAATAAATTGACACCAAAATGCCAAAAATCCAATCAGTAGTATCGGAGTTATGAAATTCTAATTTTTTTAGTAAAAACTAGTGCCTAAAAGTTCAAAGCATTAACCGACGGACAAGTAGCTGTGCGAGACTGGGGCAAGTTGAAAGTTATGGCTGACCATGATGGAGTGTGGTTCGGATACACAAGGTGGATTGTGCCCAGTCTCCACTTACCTTCGGTAATGTCTGAGAAGATAAAGTTCAGAGGGGCAAGGCACCCAGCGGTGTCCGAGATGGTGTTGTTATCATTAGGGAGCATCTGAATGAAGTTGCGGTGGGCATTTCTATGTTCTGACTTAGTCTCTTTTTTGGGAGTTAAACACCTCCAGCAGGGCAAAGCTGCAGGCTGCAGTCGATGAGGGCTCCACAAAGCCGGATACCCCTTTTGCGAGCAAGAAGACGCTGAACAAGATTTGTTGCTGCGGAGAATGTAGAGGGAGCAACTGCGAAGTAAGGCCAACACAGCGATGCACCTTGGTCGGCTAGGCAACAGGCAGATCTTGGTCTCCTCTCCGTTCTCAGGGCACTTTTTCACAGAAAATCGTCTAAGTCCAAAGTTTTGGTTTTAGGTAATTTGGGGACCTTTAGCACCATTTCCAAGGGTCCAGGAGTGGGTGGGCACCACTTTGAGAGCAGGGCTCACTTCAGGCAGGGTCCAGGTGCACAGTTCAATTTGTTGGACTTTTTTGTGTCCCTGTAGTTCAGAGCAGGAGGCCAGCCAACTAGCCCCTGGAGTCACTCTAGTAGTCCTGGGTTCAAGCAGCAAGGCAGTTCTCCAGGATCAGGGCAGTCCGCTGATGGTTCAAGGCAGGCTTCCAGCAGCATGGCAGTCCTCTGAAGTGCAGTGAAAGCTTTCTGAGTGTCCTCCACAGGTCCAGGAGTGAATTGAAGAGTGGGTCTGAGGGTCCTATTTTTATACCTGGTGTCATCTTTGAAGTGGAAGAAACTTTCTGGGGTTTTCCCCCCACAGATGGTTCTGGAATTTCCTTCCTCCATGTCCATGCTCCAAGGGGCCTGGGGTGAAAAAAGGCGAATGTAAAGTTCATGTTTTTTGTGTGTGTGCTGAAGCAGCTTCTTTGAAATGTAAGTGGGGCAGGCAGCACACATCGTGGAAGGATGGGCCCTTCTACGAACACCTATGGGCCGATTCCGATCTCGGTCGGAGGCGCACCCAATATCATTCGGTCGGGAAAAAAGCCATGCGAATGCCTGTTTCCCGACCGATCCGTACATCATTCCGAACGAGTAAGTACGATGCGCACAACAGCATAGAATCCGGCCGAGTCGTAATCACCCAATCCAGGTCCTGTTCTCCGACCGAGGTGAATCCGGAAACGCAGAATCGAGTCGCACGGAAGGGAAAATGCATCCCCGTCCGGCCGAACAAGTACGATGCGCTTCCGTACGCGCCGAACCCGTCGCTACGTCCGGCACGTCAAAGCTTCCGGGAGAGGCGCACATAAGCTCCGATTCGCGCCACAACACGATCCACGGCTACGAGGCGAACACGCCAGCGACGAGGACGACGCGAAGCAACGAGAAAGACGAACGAGACGAACCAACCATGAATCCCTTCGTTCCGATCCTACCAATATTCTACATTTACTACCGGAACAGGCACGGACGCGTACGGCGCAGAAGGTAAGTCAGACACCAACCACAAAAACATACAACACGTACACGACACATCACACACACACAGAGGGATGCAGAATTTACTTACACCAGCAACAGCAGCACCATAGGGGCGGGATGCCCATCACCAATGCCACATATGCACACAGGGGCCTGGATGCGCACCGCCACTACCACCCCTACCCAGGGGGGGCTGGATGCCAACCACTACTACCACCCTTAGCCATGGGGGTGCCAGATGCCCACCACTACTACCACCCTTACCCAGGGGGGGCTGGATGCCTACCACCACTACCACCCTTAGCCAGGGGGGCTGGATGCCTACCACTACTACCACCCTTACCCAGGGGGGTGCCAGATGCCTACCACTACTACCACCCTTACCCAGGGGGGGCTGGATGCCTACCACTACTACCACCCTCAGCCAGGGGGGCTGGATGCCTACCACTACTACCACCCTTACCCAGGGGGGGCTGGATGCCTACCACTACTACCACCCTCAGCCATGTGGGGGCCAGATGCCGACCACTACTACCACCCTTAGCCAGGGGGCTGGATGCCTACCACTACTACCACCCTTACCCAGGGGGTGCCAGATGCCTACCACTACTACCACCCTTACCCAGGGGGCTGGATGCCTACCACTACTACCACCCTCAGCCAGGGGGCTGGATGCCTACCACTACTACCACCCTTACCCAGGGGGGCTGGATGCCTACCACTACTATCACCCTTAGCCAGGGGGCTGGATGCCTACCACTACTACCACCCTTAGCCATGGGGGTGCCAGATGCCTACCACTACTACCACCCTCAGCCAGGGGGCTGGATGCCTACCACTACTACCACCCTTACCCAGGGGGGCTGGATGCCTACCACTACTACCACCCTTAGCCAGGGGGCTGGATGCCAACCACTACTACCACCCTTACCCAGGGGGGCTGGATGCCTACCACTACTACCACCCTTAGCCAGGGGGCTGGATGCCTACCACTACTACCACCCTTAGCCATGGGGGTGCCAGATGCCTACCACTACTACCACCCTTAGCCATGGGGGTGCCATATGCCCACCACTACTACCACCCTCAGCCATGGGGGTGCCAGATGCCTACCACTACTACCACCCTTACCCAGGGGGGGCTGGATGCCTACCACTACTACCACCCTCAGCCAGGGGGGCTGGATGCCTAGCACTACTACCACCCTTACCCAGGGGGCTGGATGCCTACCACTACTACCACCCTTAGCCAGGGGGCTGGATGCCTACCACTACTACCACCCTTAGCCATGGGGGTGCCAGATGCCTACCACTACTACCACCCTCAGCCAGGGGGCTGGATGCCTACCACTACTACCACCCTTACCCAGGGGGCTGGATGCCTACCACTACTACCACCCTTTGCCAGGGGGCTGGATGCCAACCACTACTACCACCCTTACCCAGGGGGGCTGGATGCCTACCACTACTACCACCCTTAGCCAGGGGGCTGGATGCCTACCACTACTACCACCCTTACCCAGGGGGCTGGATGCCTACCACAACTACCACCCTTACCCAGGGGGCTGGATGCCTACCACTACTACCACCCTTAGCCATGGGGGTGCCAGATGCCCACCACTACTACCACCCTTACCCAGGGGGGCTGGATGCCTACCACTACTACCACCCTTACCCAGGGGGGCTGGATGCCTACCACTACTACCACCCTCAGCCAGGGGGCTGGATGCCTACCACTACTACCACCTCTACCCATGGGGGCTGGATGCCTACCACCAACACCACCCCCACTCATAGGATGGACAATGCATGACACAACCAGCACACCCCAACCTAGGGAATGCAAGAAAAAGACATCCCCCCAACACCATGACAAGCGTGTGTAGACTGTGTCAAATGCCTACAACACTGAACATGACTTTGAACATACAATGTGACCCCCTATCACATGTGCCACACATATATGTGTGTGGCCCCCACAATGCAAGCAGGCCATGACTATTGTGGCAATGGGGTCCAAACCCCCATCATCACAGTGACCAAAAGGTAAGTGTGGGGTCCATACCTGAAGCACATTTTGAACATTGTGGCAATGGGGTCCAAACCCCCATCATCACAGTGACCAAAAGGTAAGTGTGGGGTCCATAGCTGAAGCACATTTTGAACATTGTGGCAATGGGGTCCAAACCCCCATCATCACAGTGACCAAAAGGTAAGTGTGGGGTCCATAGCTGAAGCACATTTTGAACATTGTGGCAATGGGGTCCAAACTCCCATCATCACAGTGACCAAAAGGTAAGTGTGGGGTCCATAGCTGAAGCACATTTTGAACATTGTGGCAATGGGGTCCAAACCCCCATCATCACAGTGACCAAAAGGTAAGTGTGGGGTCCATAGCTGAAGCACATTTTGAACATTGTGGCAATGGGGTCCAAACCCCCATCATCACAGTGACCAAAAGGTAAGTGTGGGGTCCATAGCTGAAGCACATTTTGAACATTGTGGCAATGGGGTCCAAACCCCCATCATCACAGTGACCAAAATGTAAGTGTTGACAAAGAAAAAGCTGCAACTGCCAAACTGCATGGATGATTCCTGGTCACAGAACATAAAACACATCAGTGGCAAAGTAGTGCATGTGTCCCATTGCAACATAGATTGGGGAGGCAAATACTGCAGTGCAAATAAGACATACCTTTGGCCATGTGCAGACAAACAACACCCATGGGGGCTGACACAGTCAACATTCATCAATGACACAATGACAGAAGTGACCATCAGAATGCAGACCCACATATTTGCACCAATGGGCACACAAATGCAGATACCCTGTGGAGACTGTAGATGTGAGGTGAACAGATACCATACCATGGCAGCAATGGGACACACAAACCATGATCATTGTGCTGACCGATGACCTAGGAGTCCCAGGGACAGCAGGGGAAACCCACCAAACAACATACAGCCAATGGCACACCTAAGATATGCCAATGCAGTGGTGCAGATGCACAAACACAAACAGGCAGACCCACACTACACATCAAACACAACAGGTGAGGGGGGTGCCAGTGTCCCCAGGCAACCACACAACACATGAGGAGGCCTGAATACCAATTACACAGATGTGCATACAGTGCCACACAAAGGTAACTCATGGATCCAAATCCCCTATGTGGGCAATCAGGCATTGTCAGATGAGAGGGAGCACAAATCACACATGTCACACAAGCACGTAGGAACAGCAACTGACACAGCAAGACACAGACACACCACAGCACTACCCCCAGGGCCCCCACAATGTGGTGACCCTGGGCTGCATTACAATCCCACTGTGATGACAAAGCTAAATGTCGTTCACACTGTGAACCACAGTCATGTGTCCTGAGCAACAAACTACCATCTCACCTACACAAGCACAAATCAATCAGCACGGCCAGTAAGCCAAGGCCAACATGGAGGCAGGGGTCTAGCCGGGCAACAACTCTCATCTGCACACACTCAACACCACACACCTCGACCTCCAACAATGTGCAGCAGTGAAGCACACATGCACTGGTGACATTGCAAATGCACCCATGACAATCCCAGGGTGGTGGGTGGGAACCAAGGTGCAGAAACACATCACACATGGCCACTCAACAAGACTCCTGAATGTCTGACACACTGCACACTACGCTGTACATGGACATGACGGCAATACCACACCAACCAATGGGATCCCAGCCACAGTCACACACCAATGAAGAAGCCAAGGTCACCCACAAAGAACACACATAGACAACAACCAACATTGCAGCCCGGACCCTGAGGAGTGCCAGCAGTCACACACACAACGTGTCACAATCACTGAAAGATAACACAAACTGGAAATCACATGACAGGTGTAAACAACAAGTGCCAAGGGGAAACCTGACTGTGACCCATCTGCGTCTGCACACAAACTCAGCCCTGACAGCAAACACACCTATGGGAGACACCCTGATGACCAGTAATGTGCCATGCACCCACATCACAGAGAACCCAGGGAGAAGACTTTGGGGAACATAGGTCAACTCAGCAAGCATCACAAACAGGTACAACACTAGGGATCCCAGCATGCACAGCAAAACGGAAGTGAACACACAGACATGCTCATACAACACACACCTTGGGCGCAGGCAATTTCACAGGAGTACACACTGCCATGAGGGGACTCCACTCCTGTGTGAGGAAAGCTGTGCCATATGTTGCCTCAGTAGGGCCCCATCATGTCAGCTGAGCACTTGGTCACACAATCAACAATTAGCACCAAATGAAGGCTCCCGTCACATCAGCCTGGTCATGGGAGTGCCAACGAAATCATCAGCACAGATCCAACACACTTGTATAGCAATGTTGCACTGACAACACAGATGAGTCCTTTCCCATTGATGCCCAAACCTGCATGTCCAGTGGAGATGGCCACACGGTCAGGGAAGTAGACGAATTGAACAATGGCAGGCACAACAGATGTGCAGGGGTGGAAGCCACAGATGTGAAATTGCTAATGTAAGTAGGAAATCCCATTGCCAAATACTGAACACATGACACCCTCAGATGCTGCTAAGGATGACATGGATACACCACAGGATAGGACACATTCCCCTGGACCACATGTGTTCCTGCACAGTAACACTTCATTATCATGAGACCAAATATCACCATCACTGCAGCAAGGGCATGGTTAGCATCATCAACAACATGTACATCAGAAGCATAAGCACTAGAGAACAGAAAGTTGCTTTATTCAGCATATGTGTGTCCAAAAACTCAGAGAACAGTAATGCTCCAACAAAGGCCAATGGCCAGTCCATCAAGTAAGTCAATACAGGGTGACAGTGGCAGATGTCACCCTACGCATGCCTGCACTGCACAAAACCAGGGACAATCCACTAGGAGGGGCAACCGGGGGCAGGCCAGGCACCGCAGGGACAGGATCAGGGCTCACCAGGAGGAGGCAGGGAAGGGGTGGTGGGTGCTGGAGAGCCACTGACAACTGCAGTGGAGGTGTCTGACATGATGTGTGCCGGCACAACTGGGGGGCATGACTCAGATGTTGTGGATGCCGGCACAACTGCAGTGGACCCTGCAGATGGAGTGGACAGGTCCGCCACTGCAGTGCCCAAGTCAGACAGGGTGGTAGTGGACTCCACTGCAGTGCCTACCTCCAGGGGAGGAGAATGGGGAACAGGCAAGGTGGGCTGGACAGAGGGGGAGGACTCCCTCACCACATCAGTGGCACAGACAAGCGCAGCAGGGGTTGTGGTGCCGGGAGAGCAAGTGGCAGAGGGAGAAGGCCGGATCCTCTTGGGGATGGTATATCTGTGGGTGGGGGAACCTGGGGCAGGGTGTGGTGGGGGCACCTGTGGAGTGGGGGCCTGAGGGATGGAGGAAGGAGACCTGGTGCCTGAGCTGCAGGGCGGCGGTGGGGTCTTGCTCTTACGACTCCGGGGGGACTTGCGGGTGGGGGCCTCAGTCTGTCTGCACCTGGGGGAGGGTGTCCGGGGGCGAGGGGCACTCTGCTCCGTGTGGGTGGGCTTCCTCTTCCCCCTGAATGCTGTATCAGCTGGATCGGAGGGGAAGAGGCCGAGGTCACTGAGGAAGAGCCTCTGTGTCTTTGGGGTTGCAGGTGAGGCAAGGGAGGGTGCTTGGGAGGGAGAGGCAACTGAGGACTGTGCAGTGCTTGTGGATGCGTGTGTGTGTTCCAGGGCCCCATCCCCTGTGAGTCTGGTTTCAGTCCCCTGACTGTGCGTGCATGTGCGTTTTGTTTGTGGCGTGTGTGTCTGTGTGCTGGACGTGTGTGTGCTGGTGTGTGCCTGTGCCGGTGTGTGTGTGCTTGGGACGGGTAAGGTGCTGGGGAGTGTGGATGGAGCAGAGGCAGGAGGGGTGAGGGACTGTCTGAGGAGGGACACTGCTGCTGTCAGGGAGGAGTCCATGGACCTATTGCCCCTCTGTAGGTCAGACATGCCCGATGAGATGCCCTCCATGAACGCTGAGTCAACAGAGCGGTGTGCGCATGGAGGACACTCAGCATGGCTGTCTGCCCTTCATGGAGCTGGCGAAGGAGGTACACAGACTCCTCACTCAGGGCAGCAGGGGACACAGGGGCAGGGGGTGCGGTGCCTGGCCCAAAGGAGACACGCTCCCGAACATGGGAGCCTCCACGGACCTGGGGAATGGGAGCCGATGGGAGGGCGGTGGTGGTGCTGGTGGTGGCGGGGACAGCAACACTAGCTGGGGTGTGGTGGCTGCTGACACCCGCCTCCATAAGGGAGTCATCCTCTGAGCCGCTGTGGTCCTCAGCTGAGGTGGATGCTGATGAGGACTCCTCGGTGTGGCTCCCCTCGCCCTCCGTGCCACTGGGTCCCTCCGACCACTCCTCGGCTGCTGACCCAGTCTGGCTCTCCGGCTCCTCCTTGTCCGTGGAGCTGTCCCCTTCCGTGGCCGTGGATGTATCTGCAAACAATGGGGAAACAGACAGACATCAGTCACCTGCACCAAACGCACACACCACTGTGAGCACAGCACATTACAGAGCAAGCCCTGGCATCATTAGTTGAACATTGCTAAAAGTGCCCTAACTGAACAGGAGAAGCCAATTGTCAGTCTGATGCCAACCATGGCACTCACATCCCACATGGCCTTGCACACATCTGTCTGGTGTCTGTTGGATAGCAACACCCCAGTGTGGACACATGCACCACCTACACAGTAGTTGGACAGTGCAGAGGACACGGTGTAGCATGTGGACATACACACATCACAACTCTTGCCACTGAGTCAGTACAGGTTTCCGGATGAAAGGGATGCCCAGAGTCAAATAGGAAATGCATGTGATGCATACCAGCAACAGACACCATGATGCACCCATGTCCTGATAGCCATCGCCACAATGGTGTGCATGTAGCACATGTCACTCCCCTGCAGGATCACCAATAAGTAGACACATGCCATGGCGGAGGCATGACTGCTAAGTCATACATCACTGTCTCAGTGATGTATGACTTGGCAGCCAGACAACAACACTCTGCACTGTGTCACAATAGTAGGTCATGGGGAATTCAAGTCCTGGAGCTGCACAAGTGCACATGTACATCCCCCACACAACACATCATCTTAACCCTCATCTGTCCAGGTCATACCGATTGGACATATGGGAGACCTGTGACACTACCCTCTGAACCTGAGCCCCTCACAATCTGCTGTGAATGGGAAACAGCTGCCTGAACTTCACATTCGCATACCCCAGTCTGCACGGGCAGCTGATCAAACACCTATGTGACACACAAGTATCGTCTCCTATGGTCACATCTCCAGTGGCATGCTGAGCCCCTACCGAGAAACACCCCAGCAGTCCTGGCAACAAATCCACAGCACACTGACACAGAGGCAGACACCTGAGGGGTCAAATCACTGCGCACAACGTGTCAGCTGATACATGGGAGTGGGAGTACAGGTGTATTGGATGGGCTGGAGTAGGCATGACTGTCCTGCCCCACGTGAATGAGGGATGAGCCCTGGACAGTGGATAGCTGGCTATGTATGTGTGACACACGTAATCTGCACACTCCTGGGGCCCAAACATTGTTCCCACCCGCTGCATGGGTGTGTGCCAGCTACCCCAGGCACATGTGGTGGCTCAGCTCAGCAAGTGGACCGCATATCAAAGCAACACGCAGATTACATGTCCGAACACAGGCATTGTGTGAACAATGGACCCACCCATGATGCCCACAACAGAGTTAGGGAAACAGATGCTGTCCCCCACCTTGAGTGAAGCAAACTGCAAGGACACAGTCCCAAGTGACACAATTCCCTGAATGTAAGGGCCACACCTGGGTATCAGATGAGGAGTGGGCAGTGCACAATAGAGGGACATGGCTCCTGGACAACATGACTGCTGTACTGTGGCAGTTTAACCAGGCCAGAGGAGGGCACATAGCATGTAATACAGAGTTCACAGTGCAGTCTTTGACTCACCCCCTCCTTGCTGCTGTCTGGCCTTCAGCTGCCCATCCAGGTCTGGAAACACCACCGCCAGGATCTGGAGCATGTGGGGGTTAGGGTCCGTGTTCCGCCCCCTGCGAGGAGGCGACAGCTTCAGCTGGACTCGTGCAATCCTCCGGGTCCAGCCCCGAAGGTCCTGCCACCTCTTCTGGCAGTTGCGGATCCGGCGCTTGTAGACCCCCACGGACCGGACAGCCCGGACGATGTCCTTCCAGATCTCCTGCTTCCGATGGGCATTAACCTGTCAGGATGACAAAGTGAAAAGGCCATTACTACACATGCAACATATCCGTGCATGACACAGTTGTATATACATGTCTCAATCACAGGGGCACATGATGTACACAGGCAGTGCAACGCTGCCCATGGACAGTTTGCCAGAAGTCACTACATGGTATCATTGCCTGGGAAGTAAAACCTTGTTCAAATGCACTGTCACTGCACCATACCTGTCCAGTGCATGTCACTACACACTATGGGGGTGACAACTACTCAGTGAGCCTGCTAGCCAGTGGCGTGCAGACTTTCAGCCTTGCTAGTCAGACAAAATGCACATTCAGAAAGGCAGTGCACAGAACACTCACCTGCTCCCCTGGTGTCCCATACAGCTTGCTGTACTGTGGAAGTAGGCTGTCCAGCAGGGCCTGGTTCTCCTCAAGGCTGAAAGCTGGGGCTCTCTCCACAGTACGTGCCATTGCAGGGTCCAGAGGGGGCAGAGACAGCAGCAGTGCAGTGGCAGATGTCGTCCTGGAGCATGTAGTGCAGGCAAGTGAGCTCTCAGGGGAACAGCCAGCAATATATATGTGCTGCAGAGGCAGATACTGTCCCATGTGTCCAAAGTGATAGGTCCAAGTCGTTTGCATCTTCTGAATCTGGCCAATCCATGGAATAGCAGCACCAATACACACCCACAGCATCCTTCAAATCTTCAACTTCATGACATACATGATTTTGCAACATTGTTGTGGGTGACCAACTGAATTTCCAGCAACCGACTCGTTCGAATTTCGAAAATGCGTCCGTTGCCAGGCTAGGCCATTGACAATGGGTGCGCACCGATCGGTCCATTGCTGTTCAACGCGTACAGGGGTACAACGCGTACCCGCACACATTGAATGCAATGGGCCGGCCGGGCACACCGATCGGTCCATTGCGGTACAACGCGTACAGGGTACAACGCGTACCCGCACACATTGAATGCAATGGGCTGGCCGGGCACACCGATCGGTCCATTGCGGTACAACGCGTACAGGGGTACAACGTGTACCCGCACACATTGAATGCAATGGGCCGGCCGGGCACACCGATCGGTCCATTGCGGTACAACGCGTACAGGGGTACAACGCGTACCCGCACACATTGAATGCAATGGGCCGGCCGGGTGCACCGATCGGTCCATTGCGGTACAACGCGTACAGGGGTACAATGCGTACCCGCACACATTGAATGCAATGGGCCGGCCGGGCGCACCGATTGGTCCATTGCGGTACAACGCGTACAGGGGTACAACGCGTACCCGCACACATTGAATGCAATGGGCCGGCCGGGTGCACAGATCGGTCTATTGCGGTACAACGCGTACAGGGGTACAACGCGTACCCGCACACATTGAATGCAATGGGCCGGCCGGGTGCACCGATCGGTCCATTGCGGTACAACGCGTACAGGGGTACAACGCGTACCCGCACACATTGAATGCAATGGGCCGGCCGGGTGCACCGATCGGTCCATTGCTGTTCAACGCGTACAGGGGTACAACGCGTACCCGCACACATTGAATGCAATGGGCCGGCCGGGCGCACCGATCGGTCCATTGCTTTTCAACGCATCCCTGTACCAGTGACTGCCATATGTCACCATGCCTGTCTCAGATGAACATATGCCAGCCACAGATAGCTCCCAGGGAGTGAGGGGCACACCTACAACACCACAGCCTGTCCAAACTGTATCATAAGGCATGTAAGGCTGCATTTCCTATTGTGTGTATGTTGGTGTACATGTTGTCCTGTGGGTGTCACCTGGGGGCAGCCACCCCCAGGCTGTGCACGTGTTCATGGGGACAGGATCCTGGGTGTTACGTGTACATGACCACTGTGATGTGCAACTGTTCATATCTGTGCATGTGCCATGGTCACATTTCACGGTGGTGTATGTGTATGTCATGTCACATACCCCGTTAGTCCCATGTGGGACGGTATGTTTGAGCCAGGGTGTCCCAGTGGCACAATAGTGATGGTCCTCCACAGTCTGTGTGCATGTAGTGTTTACAATGTCTCTGATTTCATGTGCACAATGGGAGACAGTCTCCACATCCACGTTGTGTGTGCATGGACTTTGATGTTGTGCGTGTGTGTGTCACAGACGTCCATGTCTGTCCTGCAGAGGCAAGTGGAACCACTACCTGTGGGGGTCATGGTTGTTTTGCTGTGGCGTATACATGATACTCCATGTAATGCCAGTGTCCATGTGGCAATACAGGGTCCCTGGGAATGTACCTGTCGTTGAGCTATGATGCCTGGGGCACATCTGTCCTCACATGTCACTGTGGGGGTGATTGTGACATGGCAGCAGGAGATGGGAACTGTGACACGGCCTCATGATATCCAATGGGCCAACCTGGGACTTATTGATGCCACTTGTTGAACCGTGATGACAGATGTTGGCCATGTATGTACCATACATGTCCTTACGGAACTGCACACTTCATGTAGTTGTGCCTCATAATGATGTATGATGTGATATTGAGTGTGTTCAATGCCGCATATGTGGGGCGACTGACAATCTTGCTTTCTTCTCCTCTGCACTGCAGGGCTCCTGCTATCCATAGACCATTCCCAGACCTGGCAACAATGGTGGAACGGGACAGCATCCGACGGTACCGCTTCACCAGGCAGCTGATTGAGGATTTGGCAGTGCAGTTGGCCCCACATTTGCAGCCTGGCCAGCCGTATCCTACAGCGCTGACCCCCAAGGTGAAGGTGATGGCAGCCCTACACTTCTTTGCCACCGGTACCTTTCAACATACTGTGGCGACTGCTGGTGGGATGTCACAGACCATGTTCAGCCGTGTGCTCCGCAATGTTTTGGAGGCAATGTTGCTATACCTGAACCGGTACATCTATTTCCCTAGACTGCAACGACTCACTGACGTGAAGAGTGACTTCTATGCCCTGGGGAGGATGCCGCATGTCATTGGCTCCATTGATGGGACACATGTGGCTTTGGTACCACCACAGGCCCAGGAGCAGGCCTACCGTAACCGCAAGCACTACCACTCGGTCAATGCACTGGTGGTGTGTCTTGCAGATATGACCATCTCACACGTGTGTGCCCGTTTCCCTGGTTCAGCACACGATGCCTTTGTGATGAGGAGTAGTCGCATCCCCAGGATGATGGCAGAGATGCAGAACCAGCGTGCCTGGCTTGTCGGTGTGTACTGACTTTGTGCCATTGTGTGTGATCTGATCTGTAGTATTCTGCCCACTTTTCCAAGTCAGCTAATGTGCACTTGTCTGTCCGTAGGTGAATCGGGATACCCCAACATGCCGTGGTTGCTGACACCCCTCAGGAACCCTGTGACACCAGCCCAGATGCGCTACAATGAGGCACATGGTCGGACCAGGAGAGTGATTGAGCGGACATTTGGTCTCCTGAAGAGCCGCTTTCGCTGCCTCGACAAGACAGAAGGGTCCCTCCCATATGCCCCAGTGAAGGTGTGCAAGATTATCATCGTCTGCTGCATGCTCCACAACCTGGCAGTGCGGAAGGAGTTGCCTCTCATCCAGGATGACAATGACCAACATCCGCCACCTGTGGAGAATCCTGGCCTGGACCACGATGCCAGTGATGATGATGATGATGATGGTGATGTCCGCACACAGCTCATCACCAACTTCTTTAGCTGAATGTGAGTATCCTGAGGTGTCATGTCAATGATGTGAGTTGGCATGATATGTGTAGGTGGTGCTCTGGTGCTGTTGGAGTGTGTCCATGGACTACTTGACTGGATGTGTGTAGCGATGTGTGCTTACAGGTGGTCTGTACTCCCCAACAGTGTTGACATGCTAACTTGGTTCTGGGTGGGTATCTTGTAACATGTATTGTGCATGAGTTTTGCTGTTCTGTCCTGTTCTCCATTGCTTTTGACTGTGTGTCATTTCTGTCCTTCACAGGGTACTTTCAGATTCATTTGGTCAACTGTGTCCACCGACGACGTGATTGTACTTCCAGGGTGGTAGCTGTTGTGTCCCTACAGGTGATGTGCGCCACACCCATGGACTTCCTTCCTTCTACAGTTGTTGACTGTGTGCCCGCTGCCAGGTGGGATTACCTTGCATCTGTAGTGGTTACGACATGTTGCAACTGTGTAATAAACCTGTGCTTCACTTTGTGATGTGCGTTGTCTGTGGTCACACATTTGACTGCCATTTGCTTACTGCACCTGTGGGCTACTTGACTACAACTGGGAATAGGTGTGGTGTCTGTGCATTGCACCGTCTTTCCTGGCAACATCAGTGTAGGCAATGAGTCAGATGGCCTAGGTGTGTATGTGTTGTGTAGCCCTGGTGGTGTGTCTCCCTCATATGTGTCACGTTGCCATTACTCACATGCCTGTGTTGTACTTGCTGTTGCAGTTCGCATACACAGTGTAATTTTGCAATACATCATCCCCATGACAGCACCCACGTTGGAATCACAACAGAGGCAAGTATGGTGTATTAGTGTGTTTATTGTGATACATTTGTGTGAATAGTGCATAGGATGGTTAGTGCTGTACATTTACATTGCAATCAGAAGTTCCTAGTTGAATTGAAAGTCCTGGTAGACAAAATCCCCAGTATTGGGGCCACAGTTGTCTGAGACATTGGTCCAACTTGTACTCCCCATGTCATGTGTGGGAGTTGTGTTGCCGTCAACAGGGTGAACAGTTTGTGCACAAAGGTGAACATCCAGAACAGGTTCAGGCTTCCTGGGGGTTGAACTTGGCCATCGGCCTCTCACTTGCCCCTCCTCGGACGACCCCTCTTCTTTGGGGGGCCCCTCAAGTACAGGCTGCTGCGGTGCAGGGGACTCTCCGCCAGAGTCATCCTCCCTCCCTGTGGCAGTTGCAGTTGTTTCAGCACCAGATGTTGTTGGCACACAGGGAGGTGTAGACTGGTTGCTGTTCATCTGGCGGAGGCATTGTAATATGTCCCTATGCACCGCCGTCATCTCTTGCAGTGTGTCCCACTTGGACTCCACGCGGGACATGTGTGAGTCCAAGCGGGCATGATGGGCAGCCTGCTGCTGTTTCATGTCTCTGAGGAACCCCACTACCTGGCTGAGATCTCCGGTGCTGGACTGGTACGCATCGGCTATGCGTGCCAGTTGTGGGTCATCATGCACACCAGACACCTCTACAAGCAGCGACCTCTGTCTCCCACCCCTCCCACCACCCCTGCCGACATGTGCAGTGCGTGCAGTGGCACGCACAGATGACCCTGGTCACCCTTTGGGGTTGGTGGTGTTGGTGGTGTCCATGGCCCCACGTTGGTCCAGGGTCCCTGTGCTGGTGGTGCTCCTTGTTCTGTCCATGTCGGCAGGGATGGTATTTGTGGTGACAGTCGTTGGAGGGGTGGGTGCAGAGGGTGCAGCTGGTGGTCCTGCTGGTGCTGCAGCTGGTGGTCCTGCTGGTGCTGCATGTTGACTTGTACCGGAGGTGCCAGGTTGGTCTTCTTCATCCGAGGAGGGCAGAGGCTGTTCGACACCAGTGAACTCTGTATCCTCTTGAGCCTGGGACTGGGACTCCTCAGCGTCTGCTGCTGTGTCCCCATCATCACCTGTTTTTGGGAGACACACACAATGTATGTTATGTTTCTGCAGGCATCAATGGTTGACACACCTGACAGTTGTGACTGTGCCTCTGGGTGCGGGCCTGTACATTGCATTGTCCTAAGTTGTCACAGTCAGGGGTTGATATTGGTGTAGCACATTGTCCTGCATTATTTGGGCATTTCTATGTATTTGTTGGGGTGTGAACATGGTCTGCATTGGTTGTATTTGGTTGACAGCCGGCCCTCCTTCCCACCCAGCCAGTCAGTTATCCCACCATGGACTGTGCTTGCATTGCAGGGAGTGAAAGTTGTCTTTCAGGATGTCAGTCAGTGGTGTCCTGCTGTTGGTTGTTGCACAGTTGCCAGCAGGGCCTTGTGCTCCCCACAGCAGTAGCCAGTGTCAGCCATCTTGTGAGTCCTTTTCCACTCCCTTTGATGTGAGCATGGTTGTGGGTGGTGTTGATGGGCCAGTTGTGAGGCTGAGCAATATCTGTGCCTACTACTCCCATCATGCTATTGCCTCCACCCCCTTCCCAGCATGCCCATCCTTCCTTCCTTTTGACTCTGCTTCCCTGTGGGGTGGGCTGCCTGTGCTGACAGGATGGCTGGGAGTGTTGTCCTGGCAGTTGTTTGGCTAACAGTCCCAAGAGTGTCCCTGTGCTTCACACAACATAACCCAGGGTGGTGGTTCTTTGTGGGATCTTGAGTTAGGATGTGAGGCATTGCATTCTCCCAGGTGGGTTATGTGGAGTTTGTGTTGAGGGGGTGTGTGAGGGGAGGTGCTTTTGACTATGGTCAGTGCTGCAAGTCCTCCTTCCCACCCAGCCAGATATCCCACCATGGAACGTGCTTGCATTGCAGGGAGTGGAAGTTGTCTTTCTGGATGTCAGTCAGTGGTGTCCTGCTGTTGGTTGTTGCACAGTTGCCAGCAGGGCCTTGTGCTCCCCACAGCAGTAGCCAGTGTCAGCCATCTTGTCAGTCCTTATCCACTCCCTGTGATGTGAGCATGGTTCAGAGTGGTGTTGATGGGCCACTTGTGAGGGTGAGCAGTATCTGTGACTCCAACTCCCATCATGCTATTGCCTACACCCCTTTCCCAGCATGCCCGTACTTCCTTCCTTTGGACTCTGCTTCCCTGTGGGGTAGTGTGCCTGTGCTGACAGGAAGGCTGACAGTGTTGTCCTTGCGTTTGTTTGGCTACAAGTCCCAGGTGTGTCCCTGTGCTTCACACAGCATTACCCAGGGTGGTGGTTCTTTGTGGGATCTTCATTTGGTATGTGAGGCATTGCATTCTCCCAGGTGGGTTATGTGGAGTTTGTGTTGAGGGTGTGTGTGAGGTGAGCTGCTTATAACTATGGTCAGTGCTGTGAGTCCTCCTTCCCAGCTAGCCAGATATCCCACCATGCAACGTGCTTGCATTGCAGAGAGTGGAAGTTGTCTTTCAGGATGTCAGTCAGTGGTGTCCTGCTGTTGGTTGTTGCACAGTTTCCAGCAGGGCCTTGTGCTCCCCACAGCAGTAGCCAGTGTCAGCCATCTTGTGAGTCCTTTTCCACTCCCTGTGATGTGAGCATGGTTGTGGGTGGTGTTGATGGGCCAGTTGTGAGGCTGAGCAATATCTGTGCCTACTACTCCCATCATGCTATTGCCTCCACCCCCCTTCCCAGCATGCCCATCCTTCCTTCCTTTTGACTCTGCTTACCTGTGGGGTGGGCTGCCTGTGCTGACAGGATGGCTGGGAGTGTTGTCCTGGCAGTTGTTTGGCTAAAAATCCCAAGAGTGTCCCTGTGCTTCACACAACATAACCCAGGGTGGTGGTTCTTTGTGGGATCTTGAGTTAGGATGTGAGGCATTGCATTCTCCCAGGTGGGTTATGTGGAGTTTGTGTTGAGGGGGTGTGTGAGGGGAGGTGCTTGTGACTATGGTCAGAGCTGCAAGTCCTCCTTCCCACCCAGCCAGATATCCCACCATGGAATGTGCTTGCATTGCAGGGAGTGGAAGTTGTCTTTCAGGATGTCAGTCAGTGGTGTCCTGCTGTTGGTTGTTGCACAGTTGCCAGCAGGGCCTTGTGCTCCCCACAGCAGTAGCCAGTGTCAGCCATCTTGTGAGTCCTTTTCCACTCCCTATGATGTGAGCATGGTTGTGGGTGGTGTTGATGGGCCAGTTGTGAGGCTGAGCAATATCTGTGCCTACTACTCCCATCATGCTATTGCCTCCACCCCCCTTCCCAGCATGCCCATCCTTCCTTCCTTTTGACTCTGCTTCCCTGTGGGGTGGGCTGCCTGTGCTGACAGGATGGCTGGGAGTGTTGTCCTGGCAGTTGTTTGGCTAAAAGTCCCAAGAGTGTCCCTGTGCTTCACACAACATGACCCAGGGTGGTGGTTCTTTGTGGGATCTTGAGTTAGGATGTGAGGCATTGCATTCTCCCAGGTGGGTTATGTGGAGTTTGTGTTGAGGGGGTGTGTGAGGGGAGGTGCTTGTGACTATGGTCAGTGCTGCAAGTCCTCCTTCCCACCCAGCCAGATATCCCACCATGGAACGTGCTTGCATTGCAGGGAGTGGAAGTTGTCTTTCAGGATGTCAGTCAGTGGTGTCCTGCTGTTGGTTGTTGCACAGTTGCCAGCGGGGCCTTGTGCTCACCACAGCAGTAGCCAGTGTCAGCCATCTTGTGAGTCCTTTTCCACTCCCTGTGATGTGCGCATGGTTCATGGTGGTGTTGATGGGACAGTTGTGGGGGTGAGCAATATCTGTGACTACGACTCCCATGATGCTATTGGCTACACTGACTTGCCCAGCATACACAGAATTCCTTTCTTTCAGTGGTGTGTTGGTGTTGTAGTGGTGGCTACATGTCTGGATGTGTTTGTTAGTTATATTTGTGCCACTGCCTAGCTGTAGTTGTAGTTGTGTTTGTACATGTGATGACACGGTTAAATGTAACTTTGAGATGGCATGTGTTGTGTTTATCTGACTGACATACACATTTTGGGATGATCTGTTTTGGTTGGTGTGTATTTGCTAAGGGTGCATGGTTTGACTCTCCCCTTGACAGTGATGTGTGTGTATTGTGGCACAATATTGTGTACATTTGTTGTGTACTCACCAGGCTCTGGGATGTTTTCTAGTCCATAGACGCTCACTGGCGGAAGGATGGCCCGCACCTTCTCCTCCCAGGGCCTGAGGTATACTGGCTTGGCAGGAGGGCCACTGCCGGTGTATTGGCTCAGGAGATAGTCCTTCTTCAGCAGCTCCCGTACCCTCCTGCGCACGTCATACCACCTGTTCTGGATGTCAGTCTTTGTGCGCAGACATGGTGATTGTGCGTTCACCCTGTTGCTGATCCTCTCCCACATCTTTGTTTTCTGGGAGATGGGTGTCTGTTGGACCAGTGCGCCAAACAGCTGTGGCTCTACCCTGAGGATCTCGTCTACCAGGACTTCCAATTCACAATCTAGGAACTTGTGATTCTTCTTTTGGGGCATGGTGATGGGTGGTGATGGTGAGTGATATGTGTGTTGGTGTGCAGGTGAAGGTGTGTGAGTGTGTGTTTTGCTGGGTGTATGTGAGGTAGCTATTTGTTGGTGTGCTGATGGTGTGTGGCTTGTGTGAGGGATGAGCTGTGGGTGTGTGGTTGCTGTCTGTTGAGTGCTGGCAGGTGAATAGCATTTGCAAAGGATCATGGTTGGGATTTGTGTCCTTTATATGGGTGGAGTTGTGGGTGTGTCTTTGTTCTCTGTCCCCACCCCCCAGTATTTATTGGCTTTGTAATTGCTTGTTTGGCCTTTTTTTGTGTATTTTTCCTTAGTACTTTCTGTGCATGTTGGAAACGTTCTTGTGACCGAGTCGGACCCTGCAGTTGTCTCGTACGGTCTTCTCCGTTTCGTTCACGCTGTGTTTGTGCAGTTTTCTATGCTGCGTACGCGTCGGTCGCGGTGTTTTGTGTTACTTCGGCTCGCAGTTTTGTATGCGTGTCGGTCGTACGGCTTGTCCTCCGTACGACTCGGTCGTGGTTTTCGCGCCTTGCATCGTACTTTGCGGTTTGGAGTTCGCGGGTACGTTTCGGTCGGATTTGTTCTGGGTGCGTGTCGGTCGGTTCGATTCGCGTGTTTTTCAGGCCGGATTGCTGTTTTCCGTGCGGCTCGGTCGTTCGGCTTGGGTTCAGTACGTGTCGGTCGGATTTTGCACGCTTTGCATCGTACTTGGCGTGTCGGGCGCCACGGGTACGTGTAGGTCGGAATTAATTCCGGCTCCGAGTCGGTCGGTGCTTTTTCCGGCCCGAATCGGAATCGACCCCCTAGTCTCCCTTTGTCTCTCTGTCTGGGAGGAATACACAAAGGTCAACTGCCGTGATAATCACAGTGATGTGACCAAAGGCACAGGCTGCAGGCACCAAATAATTAGGAAAAGAAAATGCCAACTTTCTGAAAGTACTAAATAATCAAAAATATCCAGCTGACTATTTATTAGGCTGCCAACTATTTAAGCAGACTAAGACCAAACTCACAAATAAAATGGTCTACATCATTTAATTATTCATTTCGCTCATTAATCTTCATTTTATGAATTCACAAGACAGATATCAATACACTTCACAATAACATAACATCTAGACAAAGTTGAAACAACAAATAACGAATAACATTCATTTGAAAAATATTTCTAGTCAAGAACAAACAACAAATAAGAAACCCACAAAAACTATTTCAGAAAAACAAACAAGGGTTACCAACCACCGGGGGTAAAGACATTTCTAGCAACAGAGGATATACACTTTAAGTACATTATTTTCCTCAGTCGCTATACATATTTCTATTGAAACTCTTCCCCTGATGGTAAAATATGCCAACAACAAATAAGTAACCCACAAAAACAATTTCAGAAAAACAAACAAGGGTTACCAACCACCGAGGGTGAAGACATTTCTAGCAACAGAGGAAATACACTTTAAGTACATTATTTTCCTCAGTCGCTATACATATTTCTATTGAAACTCTTCCCCTAATGGTAAAATATGCCAACGCATTTTGAATCCCAATTTATTTTGAGAGATTCTCCTCAGGGCTGTGACTGGATTCTGAAAAACCAATAAAGAAAAAATATATTTTGTTTAGCAAACCATTGCCCACCTTCTCACCTTCCTATAACCACACTTAAGTAAGAACAGGATAATATGTGCCTGTTGTTAGGATTCGAAAATCATGGGGCAAATTGTGAGTATATTTCCCTGGAAGAATCAAAAACACTCAGTCACTAACTTCCAATATCATAAAATATGCGTTTTTAGTGCTCAATGTAATTATGGCAAGTTCCACTCACTTAAGGGAAAAATCCGTTAACACTAGTACAGTCGTCACTCCTGCAAGATACTTCAGTGGCGTATTTTATTCCAACTGCTGGCGAACACGTAAGCATTATTCTAATATAAAAAAGAAACTCAGGTTTTACGAAAGTTCAGACTACAAGCGCCTGGAGCATTTCTTTTATATTCAGTTTAGAACTTACTTCCTGATATAAGTTGTTGTGGCCAGCAAATGTTCGCAATTCCAGCTTGAAAAGATTAGCAGCTTTGTTGTTTTCAATCGTGGCAGTCACTTCCAAGTTAATTATGTGCAAGTTTAAGCACGGACAGAAGCATTAGAAAATGCGCGTCCTGTGCATCCGCTTTCAAATGGATACCAGGTTTCATACGCGGTCCACTAGTAGCATTACATTTGCAGGCCCTGGGGACATGTTGTACCATTTTACTAGGGACTTATAAGTAAAATAAATATGCCAGGTGTAGGCCAATTTTATAATTTTCTAAGGAGTTAGCACAAGCACTTTGGCACTGGTCAGCAATGGTAAAGTTGACAGAGTCCTGAAGACATCAATTATGAATTTCAGCAAACAGCAGGGGAGTAGGCAAAATGTTTTGGGGAATACCACCCTAAGGCTGACAGGTATAACAGGCATATTTTCTACTTTTTTACACAAATATTTTGTTTTTCACAATAACATTTTTTAAATATTTTCGCAAACATTTGTTTAGTTAAAATAGGTTAATAAGCTCTATAAATGTAATTAGTTTTCATAGTACTTTTTAAAATATTTGCACTTTTTATTTTCTTACATTTTGTACAATTTCTATAACGTTTAAACATTTTTAACATTATTTAAAAAAAATATTTTAAAAAACGTAAAGAAATTGTGCAGTTCATTTTTAATAGTCAGAACAACAAAAGAGTTTGCCTTCTCAGGAGAAGAGCTGGCGTAGAGAATCAAATTTGATTCTTATAAAGCCCTCACTCACCAACCTAGTTGGTGACATGCTTCATCATCGGGCCCCACCAGGAAGGTCGAGTACCTCCCTGGTGTGCTTCAACGCCAGAATTACTGCGGAGCGGGTTGAAGTGGCAAGTGCACGTGATTGTGAAGTGATTTAAAAATGACTAGGCTGTATCCGAAAATGATTTTATTCGCCGGTCAGTCAGGCACAAAATAAAAACAATGTGGGTGATATGATCGCTGAAGAAATTGGTCAGCTAAATCTCACTATGTGTGGTCAACATGTTTCTGCCTCTATGATGCTACTAGCTAGGCATTCGTCAGGACCAAGGTGAAGACCCCGGCGGTATGAGCACGCTAAGGCTCACCCTAACCTGGAGGTCAAATGCGTGAAAAAGTAGGAAAAAGTCTTTAAAAACCTACTATCATTGCGGGATCCTTCTTACTTATTGGGACCCTGCAGATCTCTGAAATGAAAGAACAAGAACGAACAAACACACAGACATAAGTATATTCAGTAAGCATGTGGTCATAGGACGTTCATTGTTCCAGTTTCAGCATACAGAAGTGCTCTTCTCGGAGTGCACCGAAACTATATCTCAAGAAGCTATCGTGCAATAGTGAGATATGAATGTGCACATATTTTTTAAAAAAGTTATTGAAAGTGGCAAAAGCTGGAACCACTATAAATAAAGGTGGTATCACATTTATAGCGCTATTTTTACCTACACGCCTATTGTGACGTGGAAAAGCCACAGAGCGTCAAAGTCAGAAAACGCTAACGTGACTATAACGGGCTCGTCCAAGCGGAATAGTCAACGGAAAAAGAAAAAGAAAAGGAGAGAAAAGTCTTACACATAGGGTGATCACTAAACACACCCTGGGTCTCGGGAGGGGGGTGGTGGCTGATTGGCACACCCTATAGAGGGGTAGAGACAAAACAAAATATAAATACATAAATATGAAGTTCGGTCCCAAAACAGCAAAGCTGGTCACTTATCTGTGTGATAGGGCTGCTCGAAAAACACTCACGCCGAGAAAGCCAGACACCCGCTTGGTACCTGGTTGAACCCTCTGAAAACCGGACCCCGTCGATAGAAGGGCCGGTGTTCCACGTGTTTATATAGGGGGGGTGGGTATGGAAGAACAACCAGGAACCTCGGTTTGAGCGTCGGTGTCCCGGGAGAGCCCTAGTAGCTACGTCATTAAGTGTACGGCAACAGAGGGGCCAATCAGAATGAAGAAAAGTTAAATCATGTGGCCCGCAGCGTCACCAGGAAAGACTCGGACGCTGACTTCAGAAATACCGCTGCGATAAAAAAAAAAAAAAAAAACGCAACGAAACTTTATTCAAGAGCGATAGGCACGCTATGTCAAATGCCAAATACGCTACCATTCAAAGGAAAAGACTAAAGCTAGGGTATTAGTTAGCAAAAAACACACACAAAGGAGATTTGCCCTCTCTCGTATATAGAGGTTAGGTCTGTCCTCTTATGTGCATTGCTTGCTTGTCATGTCATGTGCCTATATCAGTTCATGGAGATGTAAAACACTTCTATAGATAGTGGAATGTACCAGGTGGTGTACCAGATAGTGTCAACAGGGAGTGTCTAAACAGTACACACTCTGTGGGGGTCATGCGGCTGAACAGAAAAAATTGAAACTAATTCAGTTAGTTTCTGAGTACAGTGCTCCAGGGAATATGATCATTCAGCCCCTCTTTATCTGTGCCCAGACGATAGACCCACCTCTGTTCTTTCTCAAACAGAGACTGCGGCATGTTTCTACATGCGGTCACCTGTTCAATGACTGTCCACTGTAAGTCATTCGTGGTGTGATTGTGGTGTATGTAATGTTCACTAAGTTTAGTTGTGATTCTCCTGCACCGGATGTTACTTCTATGTTCACCAATACGTTGTTTCACCTTACGTGTCGTCATCCCCACATAACGCAGACCACAGGGACAGGTGATCAAGTATACCACATTTGTGGAATTACAGTTGGTGTGAGTGCGTTGTATCCAGGTTTTTCCTGGTTCAAGATTGAGGGCCTTTGTGTGTGCAGTCAGATGACAAATACTACAGTTCGCGCAAGGAAAATGACCCACTATTCTAGGTAGACCCCAAGCCGCAGTTATGGATGGAGTGCCAATCGATGTCTCAATTTTGGGTCGTGTGTGGACCAATGAATCCCTGAGACTGCGGCCCCTTTTAAAAGAAAAAAAAAGAAAGAAAAAAGAGGTTTCTCCCATGACCTATTACTACTAGTGATTATTATCCAATGTTTGTTAATTGCTTTCTTAACTGTAGTAGAAGCAGTACTGTATGTAGTAACACAGGTAAGGGGAATGTCCTTCTTCATTCGGGGGATGTCTTCCAGAAGAGCCTCCCTTGGTTGGTTCCGGGCCCTTTTATAGCTCTTACTAAGAATTCTTTCTGGGTAACCTCGATTCTTCAGTTTAGAGGTGAGGTTTGCTGATTGGTTGCGAAAATCATCCAATTTGCTACAGTTCCTTCTTAACCGAAGGTATTGTCCATACGGTAGGTTTTCCCGTAGGGGCCTAGGATGAAAGCTAGAAAACTCAAGTAGGTTATTTTTGGCAGTAGGTTTGTAATGGGTCTTAGTAGAGAGGCCTCTCTCTGATTTTGTGATAACCACATCCAAGAATACCACCTCATGTTGATTACAGGTGTGGGTAAATTTGAGGTTCAAGTCAAGGGTATTAATCCAGGAAAGGAAGTCATTAAGAACGCACTCTGGTCCTTTCCATATCATTAAGATATCATCAATATACCTTTTACAAAATACTATGGAAGAGGCATAAGGATTATCGCCAGAGAGAATGAATCTGCGTTCGAAATTGTAGACGTACAGACCCGCCACACTTGGGGCAAAGGTACTGCCCATCGAAGTACCAGTTGATTGCAAGAACAGATGATTCTTATACTCAAAAAAATTCCTTTTGAGAGCCAGAGTGGCACACCTCAAAATGAATTCTTTAGGGGTCTGGTAGTCCCAGACTGTTTCATCCAGTGCCTCACCCAGGACCCTGATGGTGTCGTCCTGGGGAATGCTGGTATATAGACTCTCTATGTCAAGTGTCACTAGTATGGTTGAAGCCTCCTCAATGGTCACTTCTTGTAAAAGACATAGAAGACTCTTGGTGTCTTTAAGGTACGTAGATGACTGCTGTACAAGTGGTTTTAAAAAGAAGTCACAAAACCGAGACAAAGGCTCGAGTAAGGAGCCGATACCCGAAACAATGGGGCGTCCTGGAGGAGGTGTCCTGTTTTTGTGCGTTTTTGGTAAAGTGTAAAAATAGGGTATAACACCTTCCCCCTCAGTCAGGAAAGCAGCCTCTTTACTGGTAATGTAACCATTCTGTTCTGCCTCTTTCACCAGTTGCTTAATTTCGATCTTAAGTTCTAGGGAGGGGTCAGTAGTAAGGGGGTATAGTTCTTCCTATCGTCAAGGAGACGTTGACATTCTTGCTCGTAGTCCCCTTTATTCTGTATTACCACCCCTCCACCTTTGTCAGCTGGTTTAATGGTGATTGCAGTATTTGATTGCAAACCTTGAAGCGCTTGATATTCCATTTTACTGAGATTTTTAAAAGGGTTGCCCTCTTCAAAGTTCTCTATTTCAAGAAAAACTGCCTGTTCGAAAGTAGTAATTTCAGCCGGTACCCCATAAGGAGGGGGGGTGAAAGATGATTTCAACCTCAATCCTGTATTAACTGGATTCTCCTGTGGTTCACTGACTTCTTTACCCTCAAAATAGGCTTTCAGTTTGAGCTTTCTGAAAAATTCCGCCAGCTCACAATGTAGTTTAAACTTGTCTAGGCGGGCTGAGGGAACAAACCCTAAACCCTTTTCTAAAACCTGTTTCTCCACTGGGGACAAAATTACCTCAGAGAGATTGGTAATTAGACTCTCCTGGCACTGGTGCCTGCCTGGGGTTCCTGAGATTTGCTGCGTGTGTGGTTGCCCACTGTGTCTTCTTGTTCCCAATGAACTTGATTCTGCCCTCTCCTCCTGCCTCTGCCTCTGCGGCCTCTCTCTAAAAAAGGACGGTAAGAGTTCTGACGAAAAGGCTGCGCTGGCATATAGGCCGGATTCCAGCCCATTAGGGGGAAAGGCGGTTGTTGGAAGTGCATGGGATGCATACCGGGTCCCGGTGTTGGAAAGTGTGACCACATCGGTTGGGCATAGTTCTGTCTTGGTGTACCCCTATTACCCCTATTATTGTCTGAAACTCCCATTACTAGACCCACTGGTGGTCGATGTGCTATCATCTGAGATGTCTGAGTTGGAGTTATTTTTTGTGGGAGGTATGTAGGTAGGGTCAGCATAGGGATAGACTTTGTCAAAGGCAAATCGTTTTAGGTCTTTTTGGAATTTAATCACTTTAGATTGTGTTAAGCCGTCCTTATAATCAGTGATGTCTTTATTAACTTCGTCCAGTTTTTTCTTGAAGCCTGTTAAGGTAGTTTTAAAATGGTTTTCCGTCAGTTGGATTTCAACCATCAAGGCTTCTGAAAGTCGCAGGGCTGTCTTATGTGGGGATGACGACTCGTAAGGTGAAACAACGTATTGGTGAACATAGAAGTAACATCCGGTGCAGGAGAATCACAACTAAACTTAGTGAACATTACATACACCACAATCACACCACGAATGACTTACAGTGGACAGTCATTGAACAGGTGACCGCATGTAGAAACATGCCGCAGTCTCTGTTTGAGAAAGAACAGAGGTGGGTCTATCGTCTGGGCACAGATAAAGAGGGGCTGAATGATCATATTCCCTGGAGCACTGTACTCAGAAACTAACTGAATTAGTTTCAATTTTTTCTGTTCAGCCGCATGACCCCCACAGAGTGTGTACTGTTTAGACACTCCCTGTTGACACTATCTGGTACACCACCTGGTACATTCCACTATCTATAGAAGTGTTTTACATCTCCATGAACTGATATAGGCACATGACATGACAAGCAAGCAATGCACATAAGAGGACAGACCTAACCTCTATATACGAGAGAGGGCAAATCTCCTTTGTGTGTGTTTTTTTGCTAACTAATACCCTAGCTTTAGTCTTTTCCTTTGAATGGTAGCGTATTTGGCATTTGACATAGCGTGCCTATCGCTCTTGAATAAAGTTTTGTTGCGTTTTTTTTTTTTATCGCAGCGGTATTTCTGAAGTCAGCGTCCGAGTCTTTCCTGGTGACGCTGCGGGCCACATGATTTAACTTTTCTTCATTCTGATTGGCCCCTCTGTTGCCGTACACGTAATGACGTAGCTACTAGGGCTCTCCCGGGACACCGACGCTCAAACCGAGGTTCCTGGTTGTTCTTCCATACCCACCCCCTATATAAACACGTGGAACACCGGCCCTTCTATCGACGGGGTCCGGTTTTCAGAGGGTTCAACCAGGTACCAAGCGGGTGTCTGGCTTTCTCGGCGTGAGTGTTTTTCGAGCAGCCCTATCACACAGATAAGTGACCAGCTTTGCTGTTTTGGGACCGAACTTCATATTTATGTATTTATATTTTGTTTTGTCTCTACCCCTCTATAGGGTGTGCCAATCAGCCACCACCCCCCTCCCGAGACCCAGGGTGTGTTTAGTGATCACCCTATGTGTAAGACTTTTCTCTCCTTTTCGTTTTCTTTTTCCGTTGACTATTCTGCTTGGACGAGCCCGTTATAGTCACGTTAGCGTTTTCTGACTTTGACGCTCTGTGGCTTTTCCACGTCACAATAGGCGTGTAGGTAAAAATAGCGCTATAAATGTGATACCACCTTTATTTATAGTGGTTCCAGCTTTTGCCACTTTCAATAACTTTAAAAAAAAATATGTGCACATTCATATCTCACTATTGCACGATAGCTTCTTGAGATATAGTTTCGGTGCACTCCGAGAAGAGCACTTCTGTATGCTGAAACTGGAACAATGAACGTCCTATGACCACATGCTTACTGAATATACTTATGTCTGTGTGTTTGTTCGTTCTTGTGCTTTCATTTCAGAGATCTGCAGGGTCCCAATAAGTAAGAAGGATCCCGCAATGATAGTAGGTTTTTAAAGACTTTTTTCCTACTTTTTCACGCATTTGACCTCCAGGTTAGGGTGAGCCTTAGCGTGCTCATACCGCCGGGGTCTTCACCTTGGTCCTGACGAATGCCTAGCTAGTAGCATCATAGAGGCAGAAACATGTTGACCACACATAGTGAGATTTAGCTGACCAATTTCTTCAGCGATCATATCACCCACATTGTTTTTATTTTGTGCCTGACTGACCGGCGAATAAAATCATTTTCGGATACAGCCTAGTCATTTTTAAATCACTTCACAATTACGTGCACTTGCCACTTCAACCCGCTCCGCAGTAATTCTGGCGTTGAAGCACACCGGGGAGGTACTCGACCTTCCTGGTGGGGCCCGATGATGAAGCATGTCACCAACTAGGTTGGTGAGTGAGGGCTTTATAAGAATCAAATTTGATTCTCTACGCCAGCTCTTCTCCTGAGAAGGCAAACTCTTTTGTTGTTCTGACTATTATTTGGGGGATCAAGAGTGCTCCTTCTAAAAATTCCCTCTCTCTCTTATTGTTTATAGAGGTTCATTTTTAATAACCATTGTTTTCTATGGATAGGTCGTTTTTCCCATTTTCATTTAGCAACCATTTTTACCGCTACCTTACTTGCTTAGTCTATTAACCTCATTTTAGTTGTTGCTTGTTCCTGATTTTCACAATTTCCTGCTGCTGCTCAATGGATCAGGTAAGACTATTTTTATTTGGGGGTAGAGGGGATGTGTTTAGGTTTAGTAAACTTGGTATAGCATAGTATCTTGTTATAGTTTAGTGATTTTGTGAGGTTGCAGTTTAAGTTGTGTAGTGCAGTAGGCGTTAGTATTTAATTTGTGGTTTACTAAAGTGTTTTTATTAATCTGCATTATATGTTCAATCATTTATAATTAATGTCATTTTATTTGTACTGTTCATGGTTTTTTTCTTTCTTTTGGAGTGGGAAGTTTGTGTTTTTTACAGGTTTTTGTTGTTGTACCAAGCTGGGTCTGGTGGCTCATTGGACTAATGCATCCACTGTAGGGGCATGTGTTCAACCTCACGGTCACAGGTCTAGATCCCAGTGGGTCCACTCAGCCTCTCATCCTTTCTGAGGTCAATAAAATGCGTGCCATTGAGTTGGGTAACAAAAAACCTCTGTTATTCAGCGCCAAGATGCCCCTTTGGGGGTGAACGTGCGCTTTACAAATACTTATTTTATGTTATGTTACTACAGGATCTGGGCTATTTTTTCATGCATTGCTTTTTTTTAAGGAAATGAGGTTGATTATATTTTAACCGACATTATTTTTCATTTCTTTTAATTTTCAGTTTTCTTGTAGTGTTCTTTCTATTTTATTCTTCAGGTTTTGAATGGTTTGCAGACCACTATAATTTCTACCTGTAGATATATATTTTTCAAGTTTAATATCTATGGAATTCTTTTTTGAGTATTAATTGGAGTTTATGACATCAGTGACACAACTGTAAGTTTTATTGTTCTTTATATTTTTAGTGGGTGTTAAATGTTTATTTGTTTTACAATTGCTTGTGTTATTGTAAAGGTTGATTAAGTCTCATGTTTTGTATTCTAATTGGTAGTAAGTGTTGCATTTTTAAGAAATGGTATATGTTTTTAATGTATGTTAATTTATATATATATATATATATATATATAAATATTATTTTTACTTTTCAGTCTGTTTATTGTTTGGATTGCTATGGTTACTTAAAGATGCATTTAAGTTTTATTTGGAGAAGCGGGATGTTTTAGTGTAGTGTTCTTGCTATGGATTCTTAATATGGTAGGCATTTTTTTCTAATAAATGTTTGTACTTCACACTGTCGTATTTCATACATTTCTTTGGTTTGTTTGGATATTTTAAAATGTATTTGGGTATTAGATTATTCTATTCTAAGTTGGTGGTAGCTTTCCTCTTTTTTAAATATTTCTAGAAGAATACCTCGTACAGTTCCACCGTATATTTTCTGTACTTGCGCTCTCTTGACTGTAAGTTTGTCCCATTTCAGAAAGTAATAGATTTTCTTTTCCAGAGGTGATGTAAGTGGCTCTTTCCACCATTATAGCTTAGAACTTAGAGATATATATTTATTAAATGTTTGTAAAATAATATTTTTATCATTTACGCATACATTATGATGTTTTACATTGGATCCTTACAGATTATGGGGCCGATTCTGATGCGGGTTGGAAAAGCTTCCCGACCGAATCGGTTGGGAAATGGTGTCCGACCCACTCGGATCGGGAAAGTCCGACCGGCGGAGTAGGATGCATCCGGATGCTTCCAGATACGATTTGGTTGAACTCCCATTGACTTCAATGGGAACATTTGTTCCTAACCGCATCAGAATTGGGACCTCGGTCGGGAAGACACGTTCCCGATGCGATTTGGAAGGAGCAAATGCCGTTAGGAGGCCTTCCTAACCGCATCAGAATCAGGCCCTCAATCGGGAAGCTTTTCCAACCCACACCAGAATCGGGCCCTTGATGTTGACTTATTTTCTTGAAATGTTTGTTGATGTCTTTGTTTTTTTGAGAAACGTATGGGATGGATTCTTGATTTTTGCCTGTTTGAAAAAGAACGTTTGTTAGTCTTACATGTTTAAAAAATCATTTTGTTTAGTTTGAGGGCTAATTTTATGTTAGTTTTACTTTTTTCATTTACACTGTAACATTTCTATGTCAAGTTGGGAAAGCTGATTTTCTTATTTTTGTTTTTTGATATTCAGGTTTGCTCCCTTGCTGTTTCCTATGTTAGGGAAATATAAATGAATAGCATTACATTACTTTTTATGTTTAACTATAAAGTTAGGAAGTTACATTATTTAGTTATTAATAATTGACTTTATATAACCTACGTTTTACAGTTGCATGTGTTGTTGTTATAGTTAGTGTTAGACCTGTCAGCCTTAGGGTGGTCTTTCCCCAAATGTTTTGCCTGCTTATCTCTTTTTTTGGTTGATTATTTTAGTTGGCCTTGGACTCTGAGCCCTTTACCACTGCTTATCAGTGCTGAAGTGCGTGTGCTTCTCCCCTAAACATGGTAACATTGGTTTATCCACAATTGGGATATTTAATTTATCTGTAAGTCCCTAGTAGAGTGCACTGCCTGTGCCCAGGGCGTGTAAGTTAAATGCTACTAGTAGGCCCTGCAGCACCAATTGTGCCTCCCAAACAAATAGCCCTTTAAACATATCTCAGGCCTGCCACTGCAGGATCTGTATGTGCAGTGTTACTGCCATGTCAGCTTGGCATTTAAAAACCCTTGCTAAGCCTTAAACTCAACTCTTATTACACATAAGTCACCCCTAAGGTAGGCCCTAGGTAGCCCATAAGGCAGGGTGCTGTGTAAGTAAAAGGTAGGGCATTTACTTTTAAAGTTTTGCATGTCCTGGTAGTGAAAAATGCCTACATTTCCTTTTCATGACTGTGAGGTCTACTCCTCTCATAGGTTAACATTTCTAATTCCTTATTACACTTATAAGCTGTAATTCCTGATTGAGAAGGAGTAGCTCTGTAATGTTTCATATCATTGGAATGGTAATGATAAATGCTCTTTGCTGCAAAGTTGGATATAACATTACTATTTTAGAAATGCCACTTCTGGAAAATAGGAGTTTCTTTGCTCTTAAAGCTCTGTGTGCCTTTAGCCTGTTTCCAATACACGCTTTAGTTGGGTGACAGCTTGACTTTGTGCATTCCCTCTAGACAACCACACACAAAGGAAGGTTAGGTGTGCCTGAGTGCCCATCTGCATTCTGAAGGCTCATCCAGGGCAGGATGGGAGGGAAGAGCTTACAGTTGCACCTGAATGGGCAGTGTCCTGTCCCCACATAAAGGGCTGATTACCCCCTTTAGTGAGTCTGGAGCCAGGGCTAGGAAGAAAGGACCTCTATGCACTTCAAAGACCCTTCTTTGAAGTCACCCCCACTTTAAAGGCACAACTGGGTATAAGTACTGGGTCTCTGACCCCACCAAATCAGACACTTCTTGACCTGTAAAGAACCTCTGTCAGAAGTAAGGACTGCTGTGCTGCTACAAGGACTGCCACTCTGCTGGACTGATGCTCTGAAAGAACTGCTTTTCTGCTGTGCTTCCCTGCTGCCTGCTACCCTCTGCCCCTTCTGAGGAAGGACTGGACTCTGTTTGAACCCAGAGTGATATCCAAGGGCTTGTTGACTTGTCTCCTGTTTCTGAGACTTAGGGATATCAAAGTCTCACCTCCTGCTCCTGTGCCTGGTCTATTGGAAGTGGACCCAGGTGCATGCTCCAGTCCAACCAACGCATCTCCTGTCTCTGGGAAGCAGAACCGATGCATCGTTGCTGTTGCAGGAGCAGGATCAGCGCATCGAACTCTGTACTGCCGCATCGCATCCAGAACCAACGAACCAGCCTCGAAACCAACGCATCGCCACTACTGCATGGAGAAAATTGACGCATCACTCCTCCAGCAGAAATTAACCCGGTGCATTGAATTAGGAACTGCCGAATTTGGAACCGGCGTATCGCTGCAAGTGCGTGGAGAAATCCGACGCAACACCCCAACTGCATGGGGATCATTGACGCATCTCATGCTGCGACAAAGGATTAAGGTACTTTTGCTCAGTATGCCCTGCTTGGGTCCTGTCATCAGCCTGCACTCCATCACGGAAGGCCTGAGCTGTTGACTTTGTCCCGGTCCAGCGCGACCAATTAACTCTTTGATCGCTATTTGCTTCTAAGTGCTATTTTTGCATTTAATTTTTAAAAAGTCATATCTCAAGTTACACTCATTGGATGTTTGTCATTTTGGTCTTGACGTATTTATAAAACCATAATCTATTTTTATAAGCTGGCGTTGACTCTTTTTGTGGTATTGTCACTGTATTACTGTTTGAAGTGATACACAAATACTTTACACATTAAGTTTATGTTAAGTCTGAAAGCTCTGTGCTAATCTACCAGAGGGTGAGCACAGGTTTTTTTTATGGTGTCTACTGTTTATCTGACTTACCATAACTAGGATTGTGGTCCCTACTTGGACAGGGTGCATAGCTCTGCCAACTGAAGACCCAATTTCTAACAGCTAGATTCTTCCTTTGTTCTGTGTGGAGTCTTGCAGAGTCACTTCCTACCAGTTTTCATGTTTTTGCTGTAAATTAAAGCATGTTTTTAAATCCCTTTTATCATGGTAATTTAATTACTAAAGTGTTTATATTAGTCAATGTGTTAAAGTCTAATTTCATCAATTGTTATGTTTGATGTTTTAATTTTTTATTTAGTTTATACCTTATTTGGTGTAGGCTAATTAGTGTTTATGTGCTAATGTTACATATCTACTTCTTTTTAAATTATATTTAAGTTTATAGCTGAGCCTTTGCATCCGTTGTGGACCATTTGTTATAAACATGCCGTGTCCTCCAGTTTTTAATCAAGGTGGTTTTAATAACTGCACACTAACCTTTATAAGAGGGCTCACATCTGTGATATGTAATGTCATAAGTTCTAATGCCATATAATGTCACCCCGAGTCTATGACTTTGGTAACATACACTATTGGACACACCCAGAAATGGAATCAACATTGTCAGGTGCAGTCATTAAACCGTAAGGCTATCCGAAGTCTCAACATGGTGGTTCAGGAAATCAGTACGGTGGCTCATTCTAGAAGAAACCCAACTTACCTGGGATGAAAACATATAGCAAAAAGCATAAATGAATTTTCCGTGTGTATAGGCTGGTGGATTTCCCTATTAGCACTAACTGGCACATGCATCAACCGAAATACTGGTAGCAAACGGGCAGATTCTCAGAATCTGCCCCGTTGCGACCAGTATTTCTGCATTTGGGATGCATCATCCCAAATGCAGAAATTGCAATTTAAGGAATCGCAAAATTGCTATTCCTTAAATTGCAATTGCATTTAAGGAATCACAAATTGAGATTCCTTAAATGCAATGCATTAAAGTTAAAAAATTTGCGATTTCGCTAATAGGGGAGCAAATTACCATGAAGTTAAACTGCATGGTAATTTGCAAAAACTTTGAAAAATGCACTAAAGTTCATTTTTCAAACTTCCATTTACACACACACATGCCCTTGGGGTATGTGTGTGTGCAAGATGTACTCATATGCAGATTTCAGGGGTGCAACAGGGTGTCCTTTTGACACCCTGGCACCCTTGGAATAGCTCCCGCTATTAGCCATTCTTTAATAGCGAATCACTAATAGTGAATATCTTCCCATTCATTCCTATGGGCCTCCTGGCCCATAGGAATGAATGGGTAGGTATTCCTTAATTGCGACTCGCAATTTGCGAGTAGCAATTAAGGAATGTTTAGGAATCGCTATTTATTGAGCGATTTCTACATGCATAGGCAATTGCGATTCCTTAATAGCGATTCCTTAAAAATAGCTATTAAGGAATCGCAATTGCCTAGCTTGATGCATGTGCCCCTAAGCATTTTGCAAAAGAAGTTTCCTTTTAGAACCATGGGTCTTACTAAATGAGGCAGATGACAGAGTGGATTAAAAATAACATCTAAAGATAGCTTTCACGGAAATAACAGCAGATGCATGTCACATTCTCACAGCAGTTGTGGTGCAGTTAAGAAGTATGTGAATTAAAGGGAACTAATAGAGATAATGCGGAATAATAGTAAAAGGTAATAAAAAGTAGAGCCACAACCCATGCAGTTTGTGTTTGCCAATGTTATCAGATAAATAGTCAGACTTTCTGAAGTACTGCTACATCTCTTTTATAACAATCTGCATTTCAGTTTTTGCTGGCTGGGACCAATTTACTGATATAAAACATGTACTTGAAGACGTTGAGTATGACGTTCTTCCACATAGATATATGAACTTCGGTGTTCTTTCACCTTTGACCATATTTGTAGAAGATTCTGCACTATCCATAAATTATATATTATTTTGCGAGTGTAATGTGGAAAGACAAATTATAAATACACGATGATGTCATGATGATTTGTACTTCTGTTGTATAAAAGTGAGGGTTAGTCTTTTCATGTGCAGGGGCGGCTTCTCCATTAGGGCGGAGGAGCATCTCACCCACTGCTTTCGCGCAGTGCGAGAAGCAGAAACATAAAATGGTAAAACTACTATTTTATGTTTTTACTTCTCGCCTGCGAGAAAGCAGAAGGGTTTGGTTGGGGGCGGACGGGTGGGCGGTTCTGTTCAAGGGCAGGGAAGGAGTGGCTTGCCCAATGCTGCTGACCCTGACTGTTTGATCGGCCCTCTGGGGCCGACCAAACCAGTCATGCGCCTACATGGAGAAAATGGCTTCCCCATAGACGCCTGGCTGGTCGGCGTCCTCACCAATCACAACGCTGTCATTACAGCATTGTGATTGGCTTAGGGGAGGGAGGCTGCCTGCTGCCTGCTTCCTGTTCCGCGGGACCCGGCCAGGAGCTGAGACGGCACGGGACCCAGGAAGATTATTATTTTTTTTTTAAATTAACTCCAACCCCCCTTGCATGAACCCCCACGCGACCCCCCCACCCGCCTCCCCACCTGTGAGTCATGCCGGCCGGGACTGTGCATGTGTAGTTGATTTTTATTGGAACTATGTTTGATTTGAGTTGCTGGACTAACCTCTCTGCCTCATACAAGCCTACAACTCAGGGGAGCCTATAGAAGTCATTAGAAATCCACAACTGGCTGAGGTTGTCCCAAGACAATGGATACCATGAGGAATAGACTATCAGAAAAAAATGATCAAAGGAATTGAACCCTCTCCGTGGAAAACCAAAGATGTATTAAAAACAGAACTGCCATATCTTTATGTAAGAAAGATGAGGTTACAGTGTTCAGTATTTTTGGGTACAGTCAGGCAGCAACATTCATTACCACCTCATCAGGGCCGGCTTTAGCGCTGGTGGCGCCCAGTGAGACAATGTTAGTTGGCATCCCCCAATGACCACCTCCACCACTGATTCTCTCACTATCACCCTTTAACAGTGGCCAAGTCTCCATAACCACTCTCTCTCAGATGCATTGAATTAGTTATATAGCGCCACTCATACCAGTAAAGGATGTCAGAGCACTTTGCATCACACACACATTACACAGAGACAATCAAACATAGGTGTGTAAATCAGCTTATAGGAAATGTTACATAAGCCAAAGGAGTAAAAGTGTGTGAGTCACATGTCATCCATAATGGTAGGCCGTATAGTTTAGGAGTGCTTGGTGTGGAGAAGCACAAACTCAGAGTCGAAAAAGAAACAGCATAGTTGGGAGTTTTCTTTAATAATGAGAATCGATTTCTACCCAACTTAACCCTTTTTGCAATATTAATGTATGCTCTAATGTATACTTTGCAGTGTGTATGCAGCTTTATGATGAAAATTAATACCTCACTGTTCTATATTAGGAATTTAAGTTATAAATTGCAAGTAACAAAAGGATGTCTCTTTTAAAATCAGTAACCTGCTGATCTATTTACATTATATGCACTCTGTAATCTACATGGTACACGTTCTTTGCAGCAGGCATATTAACCCTCTGCACTACCTTCACATAAGTCAAAACATCAACTATACAAAACTCCAATCTCTCTCCAGGAAGAACATTAATCACAGGAGTTTACTTGACATTTTTATGAGGCCTGGTAATTGCCGGAGGAAAGGAACGCGGCAGCAGGTGCTTTACAAACATAATAAACTTGCAAACACTGCGCCCCAGCAAGCCAGCACCCGGTGCGGTGGCACCGGTCGCACTGCCCTAGAGCTGGCCCTGCTCCTCATCACCTCCATTTGGGCCACATGTATCATGCATTTTAACGGTCGCAAACAGTCAGATTCACAGAATTGGGCCATTTGTGACTGGTAAAATGCATTATGGTATGTATGAATTCCAATTTGTGATTCAGTAGCATGTTACCGAATCGCAATTTGGGACTGCGAATACATACCAGTTCGGTATTAGGAAGGGGCATGTTCAGGGCGTCCCTTCCTAATACCGAATTGCAGCGGTATGTAGGAATGTTGTGTGACTGAAATGCAATTGATTAACATTTGCATTTTACAACCTACTTCAAGTAGGTGGTAGCCCATTTGCAAACAAAGGGGTGGCGAAGCCTCTCTGAAGCTGTTCCAGCTTAGAAGGCATTTATATGGATGAAGGCAGGAGCTGGCCATTCTGGTACTCTTACTTATTATGTTTTGTTTAAGTGTCATTGGTCAATGCCACCAAGTGGGCAGGTTAGTATTCTGCCTATGCTGGCAATTCAATTGGATAAAGTAAGTGGTGGCTGTTACAATTGCTGAGTTTGAAAGACCTTTTTTCTAAATAGAGAGGGCCTAGGGGGCATTCTCTTTCCTGGTGTGCCATTATGGAATGCAAGAGGGGAGAGAAAAGGAGTCATGTATTCTCTTCTTCAAATGAAAGCAAGGTGTACAGGCAGAAAAGACAAGGGCAAGGCATCCTAGGTCGATTTCGCCTAGTAGTCCTGCCTTAATGTCTGCCTCTAAAGTATAGGAGCTGGTTGAGGCAGCAGTCGCGAAAGCACCCCAGAAAATGTTAGAGTAGACCAAGAAGATGAAGAAAGAAAAATCTAGATTTCAGGAACATCATTCTTTCAGTTCTGATTCTGAGGAGACCAGTGCATTCTCTTCACGGACGTATGTGCCAAGAGAGGAGAGTTTAAAGTTGCTGGAGCATATTAGAGAAGATTTGGAGTTTCACCTCCTTCCTCCTTCAATGGGGTCTGAAGGGTTAATACCGCAATATGAGATGTATGAGCAAATTACAATTCCTTTGTATGCCAAGGTCAGAGATGTAGGGCCTGACTGATTACCAGTCTGGCGGTTTGACGACCGCCAGACTTGCAGGGGCGGTGGTGGCAGTCTTGCGATTGCCGCACCGGTGGTCCAACTGCCGCATTACAACTTTGACAGTCGGACCACCATTGCACACGGCAACCGCCAGGGAACCATGTGGCATGCTGGTGTGAGGGAGCAATATGCTTGGCAGGGCCGCTGCGGCCCCGCCAAGCATATTACGAGTTTTCTCACTGCCAGCGGTCTCATGGTGGAGCTCATGCCATTAAACTGCTGGCGGTGAGGAAACTAAGGGGGCCCTATAGGCCCCCCTTGTGCCTCATGCCATTGGGGTGCATGCAGGGGGCACATGGTGTGTCCCCCTGTGTGCATGCACACCCAGTTCCTGCATTGCATGGACTTAACAGTCCATTCGGTGCACAAACATGCTTTGACATTCCCATTGCAGTGCCTTTTTCAAAGGCACCGCTGTGGGACAGCCAAAGGACAGCCCGCCAGACCATGAGAAAACTCCTAATTTGGCAGGTCGCCGGTGGTCTACCTTGGCGGTGCAGGACCGTGGCGGTGGCATGCCGCCCCGCTCCGCATGGTCAAAGTCGTAATCAGCCCCTTAATCTGAAGACAATTGAAGAAGGTTAAACAATCCATGGCTCCGAGGTTTTTGCAGAAGGCCTACGCCCTGCAAGGGGCAGAGGAGGTCATGCTGCACAATGTAAAGATAGGCTCAAACCTGGTGCCTCTAATTGACAGGAATTATTTTTATCCTGAGGATTGTTCACCCTCTGATGCTGTAGACAACAAGCTGGACAGTGCTTTTAAAAACGTTACTGTGGCAAATAATCTGGTCCTTTGGGCAGGCTAGCATTTGGCATATACAGCTCAGTCCCTGGTGAGGGATTTCAGCTCTCTGGCGGCTGGCTTTTAGGAAGGGACAGACTGCTCAGAGTTTCGGGTTTTGATGGAGTAAGAGACCAAATTTCTAGCAGACATTACTGCCATGTTTTAAGATCAGCAGCGGTATCTTCAGGAGCAGCTGTGTAAGCCTGGAGAAATTTGTGGGTGAAGAAATGGAATGCATATTTCTCTGAAATATCTTTACACGTACCCAATAAAGGAGTGTCATCTGTATTCTGCAGATCTGGAGCCAGGGAATATTGAGATTCGATGAAAAAAATATGGTAATTCTTCATATTCTTTTTTTATAGATATTTTTATTATTTTATCAAATTGTGCAGTCACTAGTATTACAGTATAAATAGCACTTAAGGCATCATACATACAATGCAGTTATAGTTTACATAAGTTAGTACATCCACATACATTTGTTCATAAGCAACCGTCCCTTTGTTGTTCTCGCATCTCCATCTCCGCAGTAGGAGAGGTACAGATCTCCCCCCGATAAGTGTTCCAATTGCCCCATTTTTTGTCCCACTTCTTGGGGCATCCTCTGAATTTAAACACCTCTTTTTCGGCGATCATGCACTTGTCTAGCTCCTTAGCCCATCCCCCCGCAGACGGCACCTCGGCCGCCCCCCCCAGTGCATAGCAATCGCACTCTTTACCAGGGTATAGCCCAAGGTGACCCATTGTTGTTCCACTTCAGTGAGGTCTGTTGCTTCCCAAATATTTAAAAGCCCCAATTTCGGTGTCAGTTGGATGTCTTTCTCAATGGCCCTATGCATATGGCGTGTGGCTTCTTCCCAGAGAACATAATGTGTGAGCATTCCCAGAGAGTGTGATATATGGTAGGCAAACGAAACCTAGCAATGAGGTACCTTATCTATGTAGACCAACCTAAAAGAGAAAGTAAGATGCATAAATATATAGCCATATTAAAAGTAGGTTTGCATACTTGTAATTGGCAATAGCCTCCTCCTGACTTCATGCTGAATAAGTGAAAAACACATTAGTGATTTTTAAGGTGCATTTAAAACAAGAGGCGCAGTGGCACACGTGAAGTACAACCATTGGCAGAAATGCAAGTGATGGTAATACAACCACCGTGGTATGTTTGTAGCAGGAACACTCACCCAAATAGGGCGAATACTAGGCTACTTCGAACCATTGGCGGAGGCAAAATCTATAATTATTAGCGTCCATGTAAGGCGGGGTAAAAAGGAATAAAACAGAGAATAGATTAATGAGAGGGAGGTAAGGACTGGTGATCTGGGGTCTCCCGGTGGGGGAGAGGCGTTCCGGAGTTATAGCAGGCCGTCAAAGTAATTAACGGCGTCGATAAAGTACTCGCAGTCGCTGATCAGCTCGAGACCTACACCGTCCTCCACCAGGTCGGAAGTGAGATGCGGTGGGTGGGGAACCATACTGAAATACCCGCTGTGAGGCGCGAGGTTCCCAGGGACTGGCAATGCATCATATGACGCTGGGCGGGGCACTGAGAGCTTAAGGCTTCCATAGCGAGTGATGTAGGCAAACGCCATGTTGGGTGAGGGGTGCGGAATGATGGGCATCATTGGGAGAATATCTCGGTGTCAGGGTGGCGTGAAGAAACGTGAGGCTTGCATGGCTGCTCTGGCAAAGACTGGGCGCCATGTTGGGTGAGGACAATACCTCAAATGGGCCATTGGCGGAGAACATAGTGTTTGACGAGAGGTGCTCAGATAAATGTCCGGCACTCTGGTTTAATCGCCATGTGCAGTAGGAGTGCAAGATACGCATTGAGAAAATATTAATAACGCTATTTATAGGTGCCACGTCAAGAAAGACTACAGTAGACATTTGGCACTATTAGATCACAACACAAATAACACAAATACTGAAGACACGATCACATGTGTCACTACCTTTACTCCCAACTCCAACAGAATCAAAAAGATTGTAATGAAACACTGGGGTATCCTCCAAACAGGCGAACTTAGCTTTAAACAACCGCGGTTCGCGTTTAAACTGACCAGGAACCTCAAGGACATCCTGGTTCACACTAGACCACGTCCCAGCACCTTGACAGTTCAACGCCCTCTATGGGGCTTCCCACCTGTGATGGGCCATTTTCCCTGTGGTTCATGTACAGTGTGTAATCTCACGGATTCTGCAAAAGAATTGCATTTAACCTCCACATGTAAATGGGTACAAAAAATACATACGAATTGCAACACAAGCAATTGCATTTACACCTTGACGTGCCCTTGCAAGTTATGATACATAGGCATGACCGCAAGGATGGCCAGAACAATAATAATGGAACATCGGAGTAATATCCGATGCCACAAACGCCTCACAAAACTCTACTCACATTATGAAGAAAAGGGCCATGCACCAGATAGCCTGAAATGGAACATCATAGAGGCACACCCACACCTGTGCAAACAAGCCCTTTTTAGAATTGAACAATGCTGGATTTTCCGTCTGTCATGCGATACTAAGGGGCTGAATGAAAATATCCCATGGACCGAAGTAAATAGATAATACACCAGTCTATTTCACCATGGGATGTCACCTATAGGGGATCAGAGCTCCTTCCTCCCTTAATGCAAACTCTTAGGCCATTTGGCCTTATACAACATCCAACCACATGCGCCCTATATCTGAAGTGAACCTCCCCCTACCCGGTGGGGCCATGTTTCTTTATAGAAAGCCTCACCTTAACGGGGCTATTTGGAAGAACATTCTTAATACACTTCTGCACCTATGCACTCTGATTTCTACGAGTGACCGCATCAGTGCCAAATTTCTACTGTAGTCTTTTTTGACGTGGCACCTATAAATAGCATTATTAATATTTTCTCAATGCGTATCTTGCGCTCCTTCTGCACATGTCAATTAAACCAGAGTGCCAGACATTTATCTGAGCACCTCCCGTCAATCACTATGTTCTCCGCCAATGGCCCATTTGAGGTATTGTCCTCACCCAACATGGTGCCCAGTCTTTGCCAGAGCAGCCATGGGAGCCTCACGTTTCCTCACGCCACCCTGACACCGAGATATTCTGCCAATGATGGCCATCATTCCGCACCCCTCACCCAACATGGCGTTCGCCCACATCACTCGCCATGGAAGTCTTCCTGCTACAAACATACCACACTGGTTGTTTTACCACCACTTGCGTTTCTGCCGATGGTTGTACTTCACGTGTGCCACTGCGCCTCTTGTTTTAAATGCACCTTAAAAATCACTAATGTGTTTTTCACTTATTCAGTATGAAATCACGAGGAGGCTATTGCCAATTACAAGTATGTGAACCTACTTTTAATATGTCTATATAATTATGCATCCTACCTTCTCTTTTGGGTTGGTCTACATACATACCTCATTGCTAGGTTTCGTTTGCTTGGTTCACAGTTGATACTAGTGAATCATCCATTGTGTGGATAGTATACATAGATTGGTCCTGAAGAATTGCCATGTGATCTGATTGACACACTAGGCAAGAAACTTGTCGACTTTTAACTAATAGCCACTAGTGGACATTGCTCCCGAAGTGGCCTGCACTTTTCGTTTTTAACTGGGACCAGTGGGCTCTCTGGTTAAATTGAATTTGGAGCACCACTGTACTCCCCCTTTTTAAAACTCTCCCCTCACTACTGTTGCACATCCGTTCAGACACATCTACACCATAAGGCCCTTTACCTGCACTGCACCCTATGGCTTGGAATAAAAAGATCTCTGATAAAGAGCCCCTCATAGGGTGCCCATCAGGCATTGCAGCACCTGCCTGACGAGGAGCATGCCCTATGATGAAGCATGACACCCAGCCGGGTGTGTGAGGGCCCTGTTTCCCAAATTGGGAGACACCCTGTCTCCACTATAGGGTCAGGGTAATAGACCTTCCTAGCCTCCTCCCTTTCCTCTGTTTTTCACATCAGGAACCGCATACTCTGTTAACCTATTAGTTAAAAAATCTGATCCCTCTCAAAAAGATTACTTCTCCTTGAGCATGTACTACATTTTTAAAAATATTATGTGTTTAATAATTAAAATGATGTAAATTGGAGACAGGCCGACAGGCACACAGAGCCACGAGCATCGAAATTCCCACTTTCCCAAAGTGATATTTCCACATACTTAATGTCGGATCCACTCACACTACCGGAGAGGATTCCCCATTACAAACTCATTGATATCAAACACTATACTGCTACTATTCTGCACGTAGGAAATACTGCTCATAGCCTTTCCCTACAGTCCCCAATGCTAATTCAATGCGAGAAGCAGGCCCCATCGTACCAAACACACCATCCGGTGCCGTTTACGACCCTTGCATGTAACGCACACATGCACATGCCCTACCTCTTCCCAACACCACACCCTGTCCCCAAGGAGAATTCCAATATAGCAAGAGAAATGCAGAACCTTGGCACGTAGCTTTTTAAATGCCAAGATGAGTAACAGTAATCTGCGCATACAGGCCCCACCAGGGCAAATCTGTGGCATGATCGATAAGCTATCTCTGTGGATGGCGGAACCGGTACTTTAGGCCCACAGCGGAACATTTGAGGTACATGCCCTGGGTATATGTCTTACTGTTAGACAAGGGACTTACAGCTAACTCGAATCAGCTAATCATATATACACCAATCACCAGTATGTATATGACAAGCACAGCTCTTTGCACTGAGTGCCAGTGTCAAACACGCTCAAAGACCTAAGGCTAGCGTCCAGATCAGTGGAAAACCATTAAGGAGAAAAGCAAAAAGTTGAGGGAAAGCACCTAGAAAGGGCCATTTCCAACAATTACTCATGACATGTTCTGTGACATCATTTATGACGTAATTTATGACATCACTGATGACATCTCAAATGACATCATTGATGAATCACTGATGACATTATCCATTAAGTCTGTTAGTTTGTTTTATACTTTGCATAGTGGCAGATAAGTGTAATCCTTATTCTCTACCTAATTTTGTACAACCTCTTTGCTGCTAACAGGTAAAAGTGTTTACAAAATATTTATGCTTCTAATGAGTTATGGGTGTTGTGAGAAATTGGGTTGTTGGTTGACTGTGGTGTGAACCCTGGTCAAGCAACAGCCACAATCACTTGCATGTTGAACACAAAAAGTCTCTAAATTAGTGTGCTTCACACTGGGTAACTTGGCACAAAAAGCAGTCAGGATTAACTTAGAGACAATATGTAGAGTATTTATGCAGCAACCATACAGTAATAAAGTGTAAACAACACACAAGAAAAATCCCAAACCAATTTAGAAAAACAGAGTCAATTTTAATAAATTATTTGACATCAAAATGACAAAAACGTCAGTAGAACCAGAGTTTTGAATTTTTAAAGTTTTTTGTAAAATCTAGCCCTAAAAGATCAAAGCTCCAACCGCGGACATCTAGTGTGCGAGACCAGGTCAAAGTTAAAAAATATGGGTGTTGGACTTGGCCCTTTTGGCTAAAGTTCCCTCAACTTTTTTGCTTTTCCCCTAGACCTCTTTTCTGACATAGTGTTGCCAACTTAGATGCTTTGGGCCTTTGCCACTGCTGATCAGTGTCAAAGTGCAAGTGCTCCCCGTGTAAAGTATAATGGTAATTGGTTGTCCATGATTGGTATGTTTGCCTTACTAGTAAAGTCCCTAGTAAAGTGCACTATGTGGGCCAGGGCTGATAATGCAAATGCTAATAGTGGGCCAGCAGCACGAATTGTGCCACCCACACAAGTAGCCTTAAAAAGGGAACTCAGGTCTGCCATTGCAGTGCCTGCGCGCAGTTTGTTAAACTGCCATGTTATTCTGACAAGTGCACCCACTTGCCAGACCTTACCCTTCCCTTTCTATGCACATCAGACACCCCTATGGTAGGCCCAGGGTACCCCCTGGGCAGGGTGCAGTGCATGTGAAAGGTAGGACATGTACTAAGGTGTGTACCATGTCCTGACAGTGAAATAATCTCCATTTCGTTTTTCACTGTTGAAAGGCCATCTTGCCCATAGGACAGAATGGGGAGGCTGTGTAATATGTTTCCCAGCGTATCTTCCCAAAGGCTTAAGATAGAGAGGTGAAGTTTAGTATGCCTGAACTCACAATGTAATAACACATCTTTTTATGAAGGTGGTTTTTGCATTGTGTGTTTAGAAGCCACTCTTTTAGAAGTGGCTGGGTTTTTGTGCTCTAACATTTCTGTGTGTCTCTGTCTGGTTGTGGATTAACTGTCTGGATTTCAAAGTGATAGGATCTGGGGAATGTCTTGACCCAGGGGAGGAGGTGAGACAGCAACAGGCTGACCTCCATCTGGAGTGTAGGGGAAGGAGTAGCCCTTAGAGGTGAAGAGGCCTGGGTTGCAGCCATAAAGCAATGGTCCCATCTCCTGCTGAGTGATTGAGAATCCAGACCCCCACTAATCAAAGGAATAAAGGTGTCACTGGCAGGGAGGCACCCAGAACTGGTTTGAACAGGGGTCAGAGCCCCCTGAACACAAAGACTTCAAAGCCATTGAGGGGTATAACTATGAGAGCTGAACCCCTGAACTTTGGAGAATGGCTTGATCAAGATTGAACAAGACTGGAGCTACTTCGTGGTCAAGAGGAACCTTTGCCAAGGAAGAAACAACTGAAGAGACTGAAGGAAAGGACTGACCCTTTCTGTGTGTTCTGGGGCTGGCCTGCAGTTTGTTGTTTTAACCAAGGAAAGGCTAAAGGGACTTTGCTGTGTGCTGTGTCCCCCTGCTTGAAAGGACTTTGCTGTGCTGTGTCCTGAAGTAACTTATCCCCAAGGGCCCGAGGTGAGCTGGCTCGCTGTTGCGGAAACTCAGGAACACAAAAGTTTCCAGGAGAGTCTCAGCGGCTCTGTGTGTGTGTGCTTGTTGCAGCCTGAGACCTTCGTAAGAAGTGCCCTGTGATCGTGGGCACCTGGAGTCCAAGCGAGGATCAGCGACGCTGTGTGCATGTGGTTTTTGCAGCCTGAGCCCTTCGTGAGGATCGTCCTGTTATCGTGCACCGGAATCCAAATGAGTCTCAACGATGCTGTGTGCGTGTGCTTTGTGCAGCATGAGACCTTCGTGAGGATCGCCTTGTTATCGTGCACCGGAATCCAAGTAAGTCTCAACGACGCTGTGTGCGTGTGCTTTGTGCAGCGTGAGACCTTCGTGAGGATTGCCTTGTTATCGTGCACCAGAATCCAAGTGAGTCTCAGAGACGCTGTGTGCGTGTGCTTTGTGCAGCTGAGACCTTCGTGAGGATTGCCTTGTTATCGTGCACTGGAATCCAAGTGAGTCTCAGCGGCGCTGTGTGTGTGCTTTGTGCAGCCTGAGACCTTCATGAGGATTGCCTTGTTATCGTGCACCGGAATCCAAGTGAGTCTCAGCGACGCTGTGTGCGTGTACTTCGTGCAGCCTGAGACCTTCGTGAGGAGTGCCCGGTGATCGTGTACCTGAAGCTCCAGGGAGTCTCAGCAACGCTGTGTGCGTGTGCCCTGTGGCAGCCTGAGATCTTCGCAGCATTAGCGGCCTGGACCGGCAGCCCCGGAAGAGCTGAGCCGCCGGTCTGAGCCCACCGTTGCCAATTCACAAAGTTTGCATCTGAGGCCCAAGTCGCTGGAAGAGGAGAGGAGAGTGGGTTTGCGCCCCCCAGGTAACGTGTGTCGATGCCTGGGGCAGGTGCGGGCTCGGAGGGAGACGCTCTCGGCCTCTCTCTCCTTTCGGCAGTGTGAGCATCTGCTTTGGCTCGTATCGCGGCCCGTACTGGCCAAGGGAGTGGCAGTACCGGGGCCGGAGCGCGGAGCTGCACTTTTGTTATTCCATACCCGTGTTGGGGGCAACTGTTGACGGAGTACCTGATTGTCGTATTGCACATTGCATCATTTCTGCATAACGAACTACCGGACTAGTGTATTACGCATTGCATCATTTCTGCATAACGAACTACCTGACTAGTGTATTACGCATTGCATCATTTCTGCATAACGAACTACCTGATTAGGGTATTACGCATTGCATTATTCCTGCATAACGAACTACCTGATTAGTGTATTACGCATTGCTTTATTCCTGCATAACGAACTACCTGATTGTCATATGACGTACTGCATTGTTTCTGCATAACGAATTACCTGATTGTCGTATGACGTATCGCATTGTTTCTGCATAACGAATTACCTGATTGTTGCGTTACGCATTGCGCTATTTTTCCATTGCAGGGTGCCTGATTGTTGCGTTACGCATTGCATTATTTTTCCATTGCAGGGTGCCTTAATGTTGCGTTATGCAGTGCATTATTTTTCCATTGCAAAGTGCCTGATTCTAGCATTACGAACTGCATAATATTGTATTAGGACTACAGTGGAATGTTTGGAAGTGCTCATTAATATCGTCAGAGCTTACAAGGGCTGGCTGGCCTAACAACCAGCCAGGAGGAATATTACACATACTCATATGTTGGATTTATATTGTATGGTCTTATCGTATATCTTTCTATATAAACTTTATACTCGTTTTTATAAAACTTGTGTGGAGTCCATTTGTGGTGTCATCATTGGGTTGCTGTGAGCGTGGTTGCAAATATTTTACACATTTGCCTTGAAGATAAGCCTGGCTGCTCGTGCCAAGCTACCAAGGGGGTGAGCGGGGGCTATCTCAGAAAGTGTCCTCCCTTTCCCTGACGTGGAACAGCCGGTCTCTATTTGGCCTAAGGTACCTACCTCAGCCAACCAGGGATCCCGGGTCTAACAATGGGTGACTGAGATGCTTCGCAATTGGGATACAGGATGTGTATTGGGCCAGGTCTTTGTTTACCTTTGGACTAAGAAACATTGCTGAGAAAAATGTTCTGAGAAGGTAAAGTTTAGCTGAGCAAGGCTTCAAGAGGTATCTAAGGACGGAGTGTCATCATTGGATAGCCTTGGGTCAAAGTTGCAGTGAATATCTCTATGCTCGAACATTGATCTTTGAAATAGAAGACACAGATCTCCAGCGGGATGAGGCAGAGGTATAAAGTGGAAGACAGTTCCACGAGGCTGGATATCCCTTTGGCAAAGGACTGCTGAAAATTATTTGCTGCTATGGAGAAGAATGTAGCAGGAGAAGCTGTGAAGCCATTCCAACTGGCGATGCACCTCAGGCTAACAGGCAAGCAGGTTGGTTCCCAGTCTTCTCCTGGTTCTCAGACCAATTTTTGGCCAAAAACGTTTTAAGTCCTCACTTTTGTAATTTGGTCATCTGAGTACCTTTTGCACCATGACTAAAGGTCTAAGACTGGTGGGACACCTTTTGGGCTTTCACGACTCACTCAGGCTGGGTCCAGGTGAGAGTTCAAGATGGTGGGGGCCTTTTGTGTCCCTGTGGCTCTGAACAAGAGGCCAGCTAACTATCCTTTGGAGTCACTCTGGCAATCCTGAGTTCAGGTGAAGATGCAGGTCTTAACAGGAGAACTGACCTCTGCGGGCTCAAGGCCAGGTCCAGACAGCAAAGCAATCCTTCCAGGAGCAGCAGCAGTCTTGCAGAGTGCACAGCATGTCACAGTAGCAGGCAGTCCTCTGAAAGTCCTTCTGCTGGACCAGGAGTGAACTGAAAAGTGGGTCTGAGGGTCCTATTTTTATACCCTGGTGCCCTTCTTCTGGAAGGTGGGAGGAGCTTCTAGAAATGTTATTTGAAGTGCATGGAAATTCCTGCCTCCCTCTGCCCTGGCTTCAAGATGGCTGCAGTGACAGTGAGGTGTTAGGTCATTTGTGTTAAGGCAGAGCACACCCTCTTCAGTTGTAAGTGGGATTTGCTCAGCTTCGCCCACCAATCCTGCCAGTAGCTGGCCTATTGAGGCACACCTTAATCCCTCTATTGTGTGACTGTCTGGGAGGAATTCACAAAGTCAAACTATCAGCTACACCCAGTCATTTGAACCAAGACAGGATGCAGGCCCAAAAGGGCTAAGGGCAGGAAAATGTCAGCTTTCTGAATAAGGAATTTTCAAAACTCTAATGAAAAATCAGATTTTACCATTAAAGAGGGTTTATCATTACAATTTCTTAGATACCAAACATGTGTCACGATTCACTCCTTGTGCTCTCGTTCCCACCACCAGGTGGCCGAATTGTGGGGCTTTTCAGTATTCTAATATGCTTCCAGACACTCCCCTGTATGCATATCCTGACTTCCAGGCATTTGGACATCATTTAGGAATTGACATCCATTCCCAATCCATGCCGGGTTTTGTGGAAGCCAGTCTGCTCATGCTGGAAACTCCATTACCTATAATCCCCTGCTCACTGCTTTGTCTCCACCCCTGCAGGCCAAGGATGGGTGGAGGAATTCAGTTCACCTGTGGCTGACTGCTGCTAGCCTGCTCACACCTGATGCATGTGATTACTGTGAGCTCTTTTAAGCCCCAGCTCCCTTCAGCCCAGTGTTGGTCATTGTAGCTGTTTTCCGGTGAGACCGATCCTTGTTTCCTGAGCTTTTGATATTCCTTGATTCCTGAGCTATAGTTAATCCTTGTTCCTTGATTCCTGAGCTATAGCTATTCCTTGTGCCTGAATTAGCACTGCCTGCAGTGCTACCTTGTTTCCTGAGTGCCTGAGCTATACCAATTCCTTGTGCTTGAATTAGCACTGCCTGCAGTGTTACCTTGTTTCCTGAGTTCCTGAGCTATAGTTATTCTTTGTTCCTGTTCCTGGGCTTCAGCTATTTCTTGTTCCTAATTTGCACTGCTTGCAGTGCTCTCTTGACTCCTTGTTTCCTGAGCTGTAGCTATTTCCTGTTTCCTGAACCAGCACTGCCTGCAGTGCTACCTTGACTCCTGAAGCTTTAGTAATTTCCCTGTTCCTGAACTAGCACTGCCTGCAGTGCTACCTTGACTCCTGAAGCTTTAGTAATTCCCTGTTCCTGAATTAGCACCGCCTGCATTGCTACCTTGACTCCTGAAGCCTTAGTAATTCCCTGTTCCTGAACTAGCACTGCCTGTAGTGCTACCTTGATTCCTGAGCCTTAGCATTCCTTGTTCCTGAACTGCAGCAGTTTCCCTTGTTCCTGAACTAGCACTGCCTGCAGTGCTACCTTGATTCCTGAGCCTTAGCATTCCTTGTTCCTGACCTGCAGCAGTTTTCCTTCTCCTGAACTAGCACTGCCTGCAGTGCTAACTTGACTCCTGAGCCTTAGCATTCCTTGTTCCTGACCTGCAGCAGTTTCCCTTCTCCTGAACTAGCACTGCCTGCAGTGCTACTTTGACTCCTGAGCTTTTGCTCAATTCTAGTTCCTGCTCCAGCACTGCCTTCAATGCTACTTTGTTTTCTTGATTCCGTAACCTGCACTATTCTAGTATACCCTTGTAGCCTCCCCTTCTGTATATCCTTTTCCAGTCCCTGCCTTTCTTCCCATTTCCTTGGTTCCAGTTCTAGTTTGCTGTCTTTCTATTCTGCTGTCTTGCTTCTGTTACCTTGTATGTTTGTTACTTGCTTTCTGCCAAGTGTGCCCTGTGATTTCCTTCCTTTCCTGTTAAGCACTCCTCCTTGCTAGCTCCTTGTCTATTGTGCTTGTGTTTAGTTCTACCCCTTTGCTGTTACTGCCTTGCGTGTTCCTGTTTGATCGCCAGGATCCGTGGGCACAGCTGACTACCTAGGTGGTGTTTCTTGTTCACTGTGAGTATTGTCTTTGAGTTACAGTTATAACATCACCATAGGTATAAGCTCCACAGACCCTGCCTTTGCATACATATCCTATATGTGGGTATTTTCAGTCAGTATCTGTAACAGCAATTGTGGGTGAGAAACTTACTGAGCTTCAGTCTTACCGTGTGGAGCTCCTGAGTGCTTTACCCCACATTCCCTTTATTGTTAATGTTGTGTTATATATATGTCTTGCACGTCCGTCCTGGGTGCAGTTAGTCTGAATGCTAAATTGCCTTGTGAGTGCCCTTCCTTTCTGAGTCTTAGCCATCTTGTACAGGCTTCTCCTTTGGATCCCTTTTTCTCCTCTGACTCCTTGTGTTATCCTGGGCAGCGCTGTACTACTCTTTCTGTGTACCTTTTCTACCCAGTTCCCAGTCCTTGCCCAAGTCCCTGACTGTGTTCCCGACATGGTCCTGGACAGTCCCTGACAACATGACATATCTACTTACTATCAACTGGAAATTAAAGCATATTAAATGTAATAAGGAATCTTCAATGTTATCGCGGGGGAGGGGTAGGCCTCACTAGTGAAAAAGTAATTTAAGAGTTTTTCACTACCAGGACATGTAAAACTAGAAGTACTTATCCAACCTTTCAATTACACAGCACCCTGCCCTATGGCCTATCTAGGGCCTACCTTAGGGGTGACTTGTATGTAATAAAAGGGAAGTATAAGGCTTAGCAAGGGGTTTTTAATGCAAAGTCAACATGGCAGTTTAAATCTACATTCAGGCTGCAGATGCACGCCTGGGACATGTTTCAAGGTGCTACTTAAGTGGCTGGCACAATAAGTGCTGCAGGTTAACTGGTAGCATTCATTTACAGGACCTAGGTAAATGGTATACCGCTTTACAAGGGACTTATTAGTAAATTGAATATGCCAATTGGGTGTATGCCAATCGGACCATGTTTAGGGGACTGAAAACAAGCACTTTAGCACTGGTTAGCAGTGGTAAAGTGCACAGAGTCATAAGGCCAGTAAAAACAAATCTCTGCACAAAAATAGAAGGAAGAAGGCAAAAGATTTGGGGGAAGACTACCCTAAGGATGACAGGTCTAAGAGGTGGTAGATGTATTGAGCATGTTATGAATGTTTGTGTACAGGACTAACACTGTCTGCAGGTGACAGTTGACTAGCACACAGTTTTTGAAAAAAAAGTTTGTAACAGTGCAATAATTGTAATCATCCTCAAGTCTCAACATGAACATTTTTATATAGGAGAGACGACTGTGTGCACCAGGTACTTTCACATGTACATATGCTTGATAACCCACCGAAGCTGATCTAGCTATAACGTTTTCAGCAGAGTATAAAGAGTGTGAGTAGTAACACCTTTAGCATCTTCAGACCTTGGTTGTTTACAGTGACTAGTCTCTCTTTGGAGAGGGATTTGCATAGAGTGAATACTGTTCTTAGTAGATACTGTTTAATAATCTGTGGTGTATTCCTCATGACAGTTTGATTGTCTGCAAACAGTGTTGTACAGGGCAATTTCTCTGCATAGGGGACACACTATAGTCCCCACTTTTGTACACTTGTCCGCTTCATTTCTCATGAGAGATTTGCTAACTGGGAAGGGTTTGATACACTGTCCATAATAGGGCATTAGTTATGTAACAGATCTTGAGTGTCTGGAGGAAGTTGGTTTTCTCTGAAAAGTTGTATACAGATTGAACACACATATTGAGGCGACATCAAAATTGCCCATCACAAAACGTTTTGGGCCCTTGCCTGTTGCGGGTACTTGGGCCTCCCACACGAGTGAGGCACCATTTTTATCGAGACACCTAAAGGAACGCTGGGTGGTAGGAAATTTGTGTCAGCCCGGTGATGCCACGACTTTCCCACACAAAAATATGTGGAAAAGGTGATTTTTTTCAGCTAAATTTGAGGTTTGCAGGGGATCCTGGGTAAGAAAATGTTGGGGGATCCACGCAAGCCATGCCTCCCTGGAATCCCCCAGGTGTCTAGTTTCCAGAAATGTGTGGGTTTGGTAGGTTTCCCTAGCTGGCCGCCGAGCACGGGGCCAAAAACCCAGGTGACCCCCCTTACAAAACCAGGTCGTTTTGTGATAGGCAATTTTGATGTCGCCTCAATACGTTTTGGGCCCTTGCCTGTCGCGGGTACTTGGGCCTCCCACACGAGTGAGGCACCATTTTTATCGGGAGACCTGGGGGAACGCTGGGTGCTAGGAAATTTGTGTCAGCCCGGTGATGCCACAACTTTCCCACACAAAAATGTGTGGAAAAAGTGATTTTTTTTCAGCTAAATTTGAGCTTTGCAGGGGATTCTGGGTAAGAAAACGTTGGGGATCCACGCAAGCCATACCTCCCTGGAATCTCCCGGGTGTCTAGTTTTCATAAATGTGTCGGTTTAGTAGGTTTCCCTAGCTGGCCGCCGAGCACGTGGCCAAAAACCCAGGTGACCCCCTTGCAAAACCAGGTCGTTTTGTGATAGGCAATTTTGATGTCGCCTCAATACGTTTTGGGCCCTTGCCTGTCGCGGGTACTTGGGCCTCCCGCACAAGTGAGGTACCATTTTTATCGGGAGACCTGGGGGAACGCTGGGTGGTAGGAAATTTGTGTCAGCCCGGTGATGCCACAACTTTCCCACACAAAAATGTGTGGAAAAAGTGATTTTTTTCCAGCTAAATTTCAGGTTTGCAGGGGATTTTGGGTAAGAAAACATTGGGGGATCCACACAAGCCATACCTCCCTGGAATCCCCCGGGTGTCTAGTTTTCAGAAATGTGTGAATTTGGTAGGTTTCCCTAGCTGGCCGCCGAGCACGGGGCCAAAAACCCAGGTGACCCCCCTTGCAAAACCAGGTCGTTTCGTGATAGGCAATTTTGATGTCGCCTCAATACATTTTGGGCCCTTGCCTGTCGCGTGTACTTAGGCCTCCCACACGATTGAGGCACCATTTTTATTGGAACACCTGGGGGAATGCTGGGTGGTAGGAAATTTGTGTCAGCCCGGTGATGCCACAACTTTCCCACACAAAAATGTGTGGAAAAAGTGATTTTTTTCAGCTAAATTTGAGGTTTGCAGGGGATTCTGGGTATGAAAACGTTGGGGGATCCACACAAGCCATACCTCCCTAGAATCCCCTGGGTGTCTAGTTTTCAAAAATGTATAGGTTTGCTAGGTTTCCCTAGGTGCCGGCAGAGCTAGGGTTCAAAACCTACAGCTAGGCACTTTGCAAAAAAAGGGTCAGTTTTCACTGTGAAAATGTGGTGTGTCCACGTTGCGTTTTGGGCCGTTTCCTGTCGTGGGCACTAGGCCTACCCACACAAGTGAGGTACCATTTGTCTCTGAAGATTTTGGGGAACGCGAGGTGGGTGGAATTTTGTGGTTCTAGGCAGATTCCAGAACTTTCCACCACAGAAATGTGAGGAAAATGTGTTTGTTTGGACACATTTTGAGGTTTGCAAGGGATTCTGGGTAACAGAACCTCGTGAGAGCCAATCAAGTCACCCCATCCTGGATTCCCCTGGGTGTCTAGTTTTTAAAAATGTATAGTTTTGCTAGGTTTCCCTAGGTGCCGGCAGAGCTAGGGTTCAAAATCTACAGCTAGGCACTTTGCAAAAAAAGGGTCTGTTTTCACCATGAAAATGTGTTGTGTCCACGTTGCGTTTTGGGCCATCTGCTGTCGCGGGCACTAGGCCTACACACACAAGTGAGGTACCATTTTTCTCGGAAGACTTTGGGGAATGCGGGGTAGGTGGAATTTTGTGGATCCACGCAGATTCCAGAACTTTCCACTACAGAAATGTGAGGAAAATTTGTTTTTTTTGACAAATGTTTAGGTTTGCATGGGATTCTGGGTAACAGAACCTGGTGAGAGCCAGTCAAGTCACCCCATCCTGGGTTTCCCTGGGTGTCTAGTTTTCAAAAATGTTTAGGTTTCTAGTTTTACTTAGGTACTGTCAGAGTTAGGGTTCAAAATCTAGAGCTAGGCACTTTGCAAAAAGGGGTCAGTTTTCCCTGTGAAAATGTGGTGTGTCCATGTTGCGTTTTGGGCCGTTTCCTGTCGCGGGCCCTTGGCCTACCCACACAAGTGAGGTGCCATTTTTCTCGGAAGACTTTAGGGAACACGGGGTGCATGGAATTTTGTGGATCCACGCAGATTCCAGAACTTTCCACCACAGAAATGTGAGGAAAATGTGTTTGTTTTGACAAATATTTAGGTTTGCAAGGGATTCTGGGTAACAGAACCTGGTGAGAGCCAGTCAAGTCACCCCATCCTGGATTCCCCTGGGTGTCTAGTTTACAAAAATGTATAGGCTTGCTAGGTTTCCCTAGGTGCCGGCAGAGCTAGGGTTCAAAATCTACAGCTAGGCACTTTGCAAAAAAAGGATCCGTTTTCACTGTGAAAATGTGGTGTGTCCATGTTGCGTTTTGGGCCGTTTCCTGTCGCAGGCACTAGGCCTACCCACACAAGTGAGGTACCATTTTTCTCGGAAGACTTTGGGGAACGCGGGGTGGGGGAATTTTGTGGATCCACGCAGATTCCAGAACTTTCCACCACAGAAATGTGAGGAAAATGTGTTTTTTTACAACATTTTAGGTTTGCAAGGGATTCTGGGTAATAGAACCTGGTGAGAGCCAGTCAAGTCACCCCATCCTGGATTCCCCTGGGTGTCTACTTTTAAAAATGTATAGGTTTGCTAGGTTTCCCTAGGTGCCGGCAGAGCTAGGGTTCAAAATCTACAGCTAGGCACTTTGCAAAAAAAGGGTTCGTTTTCACTGTGAAAATGTGGTGTGTCCACGTTGCGTTTTGGGCCGTTTCCAGTCGCGGGCACTAGGCCTACCCACACAAGTGAGGTACCATTTTTCTCGGAAGACTTTGGAGAACAAGGGGTCGGCAGAATTATGTGGATCCACGCAGATTCCAGAACTTTCCACCACAGAAATGTGAGGAAAATGTGTTTTTTTTAACAAATGTTTAGGTTTGCAAGGGATTCTGGGTAATAGAACCTGGTGAGAGCCAGTCAAGTCACCCCATACTGGATTCCCCTGGGTGTCTAGTTTTCAAAAATGTATAGGTTTGCTAGGTTTCCCTAGATGCCGGCAGAGCTAGGGTTCAAAATCTACAGCTAGGCACTCTACAAAAAAAGGGTCAGTTTGCACTGTAAAAATAAAGTGTGTCCACGTTGCGTTTTGAGCCGTTTCCTGTCGCGGGCACTAGGCCTACCCACACAAGTGAGGTACCATTTTTATCAGGAGACTTAGGGTAACACATAATTGCAGAGCAACTGTTATTACCTATTGACTTTCGATGCATTTCTGCCTTCCAAATGAAAGACAATGTGTAAAAAAGAAGTCATTTTGAAAAATGACCTATAATTCTCATGCTAATATGGGTACTCACAATTTCGGAAATATGCAAATATCTACTGTTTCTAAACTCTATATTTTGTTCCAATTTCAGAAATACATAGGTGTCTTTCATACCGATTTTTCCATGTATATATTTTCCCAAATTAATTGCTTTATACCCAGTACATAATAAAAAACAATTGCAAGACGCTGCTCAGTTATTGGCTCTGGATTCGTCGGGTTCTTGGTGAACCTACAAGTCCTATATATCCCCACAACCAGAAAGGTCCAGCGGATGTAACGATATATTGCTTTCAAACAGCTGTCATAATTTGAAGAAGTTACAGGTGAAAACGTTGACACAAATGGCTGTTTTTTTCAACTAATTTTCAATTTTTCCTATATTCAACGGTTAGTTTCTATAAAGAAACCTTGAAGGATCTACACAAATGACCCCTTGATGAATTCAGAATTTTGTCTACTTTTCTAAAATGTATAGCTTTCCAGGATCCATTATTGTTTTTATACCCATTTCTACCATTAACTGGAAAGAGGTTGAAAGCACAAAAAATAGCAAAAATAGGCTATGTCCCAGAAAAATGCCAAAACTGTGTAAAAATTTTAGTTTTCTGACAAAAGTCTGCTTGTCCCTGAAAGCTGGGTAGATGGTGATTTCAGCACCACAACCCCTTTTTTGATACCATTTGCAGGGAAAAAACCAGATGCTTTCATCTGTAGCCCTTTTTTCCAATTTTTCCCCCCCAAAAAAAATTTAGCTGTATTTTGGCTAATTTCTGGGTCCCTTCCAGGGGAATCCACAAACCCTGGGTACCTTTAAAATCCCCATGATGTTGCAAAAAAAGGACGCAAATTTGGCATGGATAGCTTATGTGGTCAAAAAGTTACAGGGGCCTAAGCGCGAACTACCCCAAATAGCCAAAAAAAAGGCTTAGCACAGGGGGGGAAAAGGCCTAGCAGCGAAGGGGTTAATGTAAAGTAATATTATATAACCATAGGTAAAGCCAACCCCTCACCATGCATGACCTTTGGCCATGTGCAGTGGGAGGTTGACCACAGGACATGGTCTGTGGCCTGGCCCTGCAGTCTACCCCTCCCAGGAAAGCAGAGCTGCGCGATTGGCTGCAGGGTCTGGCCCATGGTCAGTCCTTGCAATTGACCCTCCGTGGGCAGGCACTCAACCCCAGTCATGCAAGGCCTTCGTCCGTGAGCTTCGTGTTATTGGAGGCATTGGCAGGCCAGTGGACATCAGTGATGTCATTAATTAACTCATAGAACATGCCATGTGTTATGTAATATGTGAGGTCATAAGCAGTGCATGGTAGGGGCACAAGTTATTATTAGGTCTCATAGCTATAACCGGCAAATTTCTGTGTTTTTTGAGTTTAGAACATTAATGTTGTCATTTACATAATCACCTAACTATAACTTTTCTTTAACCTTTGTTTTTTTCAGTGAATATCTAGTTTAAAAAAAATGTAAATTAATATTATTACCAAACGTACAGGCAACACCCGCCGGGGTCCGCTGGGCCTGGTCGCAAAACTCCCACTGGCAGCCAACCCCACACTGTGTATAGCCTTTTGTTGCGTGCAGCGTGGGGTTGTCCACAGGGCCGGGCTTGCACCAACTCGTCTCAGGCAGCCACCCAGAGGAAGCCAACCCCATGCCATGCACAGCCTTTGGTTATATGTGGCGTGGGGTTAGCGGCAAGGCCTATTTTGCAGCCAGGAGCTGCTTCCAACTACTCAAAGGCAGCCAACCACACGTTATGCACAGCCTTTGGCTGTGTGTACTGGGGGTTGGTCACAGGGCCTAGACTGCAGACAGGCCCTGTGGCCAAACCCCCAGCAGGCTGACAACCCCACACCACACACAACTTTTGGCGTGGCCAGCACATGGTTAGCCTTGGGGACTCAGGTACTCCATCCCCTGGAGCCAAAACATATATATTGAGGGTAGGGGGCATCCAGCCTCCTCTTTATCCTTTAATTGACCCCAGAGACCCCATCCCCTGAGGTCAAATATGATGAAATAGGGGAGGGGGACTTGCATCCTCCTTCCCCGAGCCTTAATAGGCCCGAGGGACCACATCAGCTGGGTCTAAATGCAATACAAAATGGGAGCGGGGCACGCACCCCCCTCCCCAAGTCTTCTTGTGCCTCAGGGACTCCATCTACAATGCCAAAATCTGAGGGAAGGGGGTGCATGCAGCCCCTCTCCCTGAGCCTCATTAGGCCCTACGGCCCCATCCCCAGGGCTGTATTTATTTTTAAAGGGGAATGGGGCTGCCTAGCCCACATCCCTGAGTCTCATTATGCCCTGGGGACCCCATCTGGCCTCAGTTATTTTTAAGTGGAGGGGGCTGTGTTTTTGGCCCCAGGAATCCCATCCCTGGTGCACAATGTATTTATTAAGGAGAGGAGGCCCCTCGCCGAGCCTTAAAAAGGCCCTGGGGACCCCATCCCCCAAGGCCGTATTTTTTTTTAAGGGAAGGAGGGGCCGCACAGCCTCCCTCCCCAAGCCTATTTTGGCCCTAGGGACCCCATCACCCGGGGACTCTATTTTAAATAGGTGAGTGCCCCTGTGCCCACCCAGGGCCTCCACCAAACACCACGTTTAGGGCCACAAGAGGATCCCCAGGGCCTCTGTGACCCAAGCCAGCTCCCTGCATGCTGTGGGAGCCATCATGGTGCCTGCCTAGAGGGAGTACCTGTTTATGCTATTCCCTCCGGGTTGGAGCAATCTGTTGATCTGTTTCCCTGCCTGCATCACTGCGGACAGGGAAACAGATCTCAAATCTGCTCCCAGTTGGCGGAGCATTTTTAAAGTTCCCACCCACTGAGAGCAGACTTTGTGTATGCTCCTGCCAGATGGGAGCAAACACATGTGTCCCTGCCTGCGCCTGTGCATGCAGGGAAACTGCTGTGTCCCAGGGGTGGGCTCCCCAGAACACAGCAAGTGAGCCGGTCCCTGGGGAAGGGGTCCTCAGGGCCAATAAAGCAGGGCTGGACTAGCTGTGGAGGACATCAGGCATTTCCGCAGGAGGCGGAAAGGGTGGGGGCAATTGTGTAGCGTTATCCCCCCCACCCCAGGGCTGGTCTAACAAAATTGCTAGGGCTACTTTGGGTTCCCAGTCCGGCCCTGGAATAAAGGATCAGGGAGGGGGGCCACGTAGCCCACCTCCTATTTATAAAAGGTGACAGTCCTGGGGGATGGGGTCCCCAGGGTCTTTTAAAAGCTAGGGGAGGGGGGCCGTGCACCCTCTCCCCTTAAAAAATACTGTGAGACCAGGGCAATGGGGTCCCTGGGGCCAGATATGGCTTGGGGAGGGGGCTGATTGCCTCCTCCCCATGTTTAGTAAATTAGGCCTCAGGAATGGAGTCCCTGGGGCCGAATACAGCTTGGCGATGAGGGCCCTGCACCCCCTCCCCCTATTAATGAATCAGGCCCAGGGCCGGACTGGCCATAGCGGGCACCGGGCGTTTCCCCGGTAGGCCGCTAAGGTGGGGGCTGGTTTTTGCCCCTGGGGGGCCGTTTTTGTTACCGGGGGTCGGCAATATCGGCCCCCGGTAACAAAATCGGCCGAAACTGGCCCTCGCAAACTGCTCGGCTGCACTCCCCCTCACCCCAGGGGGGGCCGGCTGAGCAGTTTGCCAGGGCCGGTTTCTGTTCCCAGTCCGGCCCTGATCAGGTCTTGTGGATTCAGGTCCCCGGGCCGAATATGACTCAGGGAGGGGGGCTGGCACCCCCTCACCATTTTAAAAAATCAGGCCTTGGGGGACGGGGTTCTTGGGTCGGAATACAGCTTGGGGAGGCTTTCCACACACCCCCTCCCCTTAATTAAACAACGCAGCCCCGTGCCGCCATTATGTGTTTATTTTTGTTTGATCCCGTGGCAAAAATTGCCATTTTTTCCAAGTTTGGCCCCAGGGTGGTCTCTCTGGTCCCCTCCATGGGGTCTATGAGGGCAGGGTTTCGCTATCCTGCCCCAATATATTATTTTCTTTTTTAAAGTTCAGGACCGGGGACTAAGTCCCTGAGTCTTGTAATGGCTGCCAGCAACATTTTTGTTATGTTGCTGGCAGCCAATCAGAGCACTCGCTCCTGTGAGAGTCGGACTCCCGCTGGAGCACGATGATTCAAGGGGAAAAAAAATCTCCCTTGGCCAGTCAGAATGCTCTAGTTTCTTAAATTAAGTTCAACAAGGGACTCTCGCGAGAGTCCTTTGAACCCAAAAGTCCAGATATACAAATATGTTTTAACTTCAATTTCTCAAAAACTACTGAACAGATTTACACTAAATCACAAAAAGTACAAACTGCGGACCAAGATCTAGCTTCCAGCCAAATTTGGTGTAATTCCGTTCAGCAGTTTTTGCGGTGGCACTTCTAAAAGAAGATTATGGAAAATGCATGGGAATTTTGTGTTTTGGGGAACACTTTTTTCTCTCCTCCCCCCTGCTTGATTGATCACCCTGAAATTTTCATTACACCAACTAGGCAAAAAGAGTCCTTTTTTGGAAAGTTTTGCGGAGATTCATTAAATGGTGCCAAAGTTATTTGTAACACAAAAAAACAATTTCCTATGAAAGCGCTGGCCTAATTATAACTAACTTAGGGGCATATGTATCAAAGAATGGTTTTGCGATTCTCAAATAGTGATTTTTAGAGAATCGCTATTTGAGAATCGCAAAACGAGATGTAAATAAAAATTCGCAAATATTTTGCAATTCCCTGACATTCCTTAATTGCGACTCGCAAATTGCGAGTCGCAATTAAGGAATACCTTCCAATTCATTCCTATGAGCCTAGAGGCCCATAGGAATGAATGGGAAGACATTCGCAATTTGCGAGTACCCATTAGGTACTCGCAAATTGCGAATGCAATTTCAAGGGTGCAAGGGTGTCAAAAGGACACCCCGTTGCACCCCTGAAATATGTATGTGTGCACATGTGGCGAACATACATGCCCTAAGGGCATGTATGTGTGCCACATGGCACTGTTAAAAATGCAAAAAAGTGCATTTTTCAAAGAAATCGCTAATTACCACCAACTTGAAGTTGGTGGTAATTTGCGATTCCTTAAGGCCAAATCGCAATTTTGTTGTGGTTCCTACATTGCATTTAAGGAATCGCAATTTGCGATTCCTTAAATGCATTTGCAAAATAGGGAATCGCAAATTTTACGATTCCTTATTTTGCGAGTGTTTTTTTTAATACATTGTACACAGCTAAATTGCGATCGCAAACGCTGAAATTCTGCAAATTTCAGCGTTTGCGAGCGCAATTTAGCTTGATACATATGCCCCTTAATGTTTCTCTGAAACCTTCTCATTTAGTAGTTCGAATTCCCATTTAAAATGCAAACTTCTAACCGTGTGGAGATCTCGGCACCCGTGACAAAGATCTACACGCAGAAAAGACAGAAGAAGCAGGAGGTCTCCGCCAGGAGGATTTTCTTTAACACAAGTAGAACTACAGTTTGTGAATAAGCCCCGTTGTGTGTTATTTTAGATATATACTTCTCACTCAGCATTTATTTACACTTTTCCCAACTCTGATGTCTGCTTGAATAATCTGAAACACTTCTTTATTTACACTATCTATATAACCCCCTCTTCCTCGCTCACTATTACTATCGCTATCCTCTCAAGGATATCATCCAAGTTATAGGGTCCTAATTGCATCCTTATTCTACTTATAGAAGATTACAGGCAGCGAGGGAGCCAATTAAGTTACTACTAAATGTTACAGAGAGTGCAAATCTAGATTAACTAGAACTCCTTTGGGAGAAGTCCTGCTCAGTCCTAATTTACAATCGCCTACCTCTTTATCATCTATATTTGGAAAGAGAGGCACTGCATTGTGTTTCAAATTCAGTCCAAAAAAATGCAGGCTTACAAACTGCGTACAGACATTAAGTAGCAGCTATTCAGCAACGTTTGCTTCAAAATACTTGATTGGGCACTGGAGTATCACAAAATTATCTCGGAAAAAGTGAAATTTGAATGCTTTCAAGCAGCAGTGGCAGCTCCTCCTTTAAGGCAGCCCTCTGAGCAGTTAAAAACCGAAAAAATAAAATGACAATAACGCAATGATATTATCATTTTATTTTACAGTTCATGCTCAGTTCTCGGTGAGGGCCGGGCCGGGCTGTGCAGAGCAGGGAGAGGAGTGGAGAGCACTTCCTGAGTGCGCATGACGGTTTAGCCGGTCGTCTTGGGCCGGCCAAACAGTCATGGGCACTTTGCATGTTGTCCACTGGGCTGTAATGCACAGCCTGGGTGGAGAACATGCACAGGCTCATAGTCCCCGTCTGAGCGCCGAACCACGGCACTCAAACCCACTCCAGGAGGTGAGTTGCCCCCCGCTCTCACCTGTTTCCAAAAACTGCGTCCATATTACCCCTTAAATAACACCACTGACAACGTGCTTTGGTGCCTTAAAAGGTCGCAGTTTATTCAACATCACATGTTTATACATTTTTGCAAAATTCATGATCATCTCAACTGCTCACTTAATGTCCATACTACACATTTCCTGGTCTTTGCAATCATTTTTGCTCGCTGTATGGACCCAGCCTCCTCAATTTCCAGGGAAGGGAGGGGCCCCCTGTCCTGGCGTCCGATTCACGGGTCTAGGCTTCAACTTGCTACCGACTTGGAGGGTGTCCGTCAGGACCTGCCCGGGCTGCAAGTGCCATCCTGCTCGCCCTGGACCATTTCATGGGCCCTCCCTGCTCCCAGGGGTCCCTGCTGTGTGGCATCCCAAGGACCTTGCTTGAGCATCTCCTCTATCCTTCCTGAGGCTGAGCCCTTGAATTTTGCTCCCTCAGTACCCCTGCCGTGAGGCATCCCAAGGGTCCTGCGGGAGCATCAAGTCTACTCTTTCTATGGCGGCACGCCTCCCTTGGCTCCCTCAGTGCCCCTGCTGTGAGGCATCCCAAGGACACTGTGTGAGCCTTCCATCTACCTTTTAGTAAGTTCTCTCTTTTTTCTACCTTTCTTGTGTTCCTTCCGCTTCACCTCTACCCTTGCAGCTGCGACGCCCGCTTCTTTCAGTGTGGGTGGGTAGGATTCTTCTGCTCTTTCTGCAAGCGGGGGTGGTTGTGCTTTTCCTGGGCCTGTTGCCCATATTTATCCCCCCCTCGCCCTACCTGGCTCGCCCCGGGATTGGGGGGCCCGAGCTTGCCCTGGTGGGACCAATCCTGGTCGCCCCCCTTCTAGCAGCTATGTAAATGGGACGGGGAGGGGCTTCCCGCCCACGGACGGCGTTTGTCCCGGGCCCCTATTGGGTCCGGCTTCGCCTTCCCGGCCCGGGTTACAACCCCCTCCAGGAGGCGAGTTGCCCCCCTCTCACCTGTTTCCAAAAACTGCATCCATATTACCCCTTAAATCACACCACTGACAAAGTGCTTTGGTGCCTTAAAAGGTAGCAGTTTATTCAACATCACATGTTTATTCATTTTTGCAAAATTCATGGTCATCTCAACTGCTCACTTAATGTCCATGCTACACATTTCCTGTTCTTTGCAATCATTTTTGCTCGCTGTATGGACCAGCCTCCTCAATTTCTCGGGAAGGGAGGGTCCCCCTGTCTGGGCGTCTGATTCACGGGTCTAGGCTTCAACTTGCTACTGACTTGGAGGGTGTCCGTCAGGACCTGCCTGGGCGGCAAGTGCCGTCCCGCTCGCCCTGGACCCTTTCATGGGCCCTCCCTGCTCCCAGGGGTCCAAGCCGCGTGGCATCCCAAGGACCTTGCTTGAGCATCTACTCTATCCTTCCTGAGGCTGAGTCCTTGCATTTCACTCCCTCGGTACCCCTGCCGTGAGGCATCCCAAGGGTCCTGCAGGAGCATCACATCTACTCTTTTTATGGCGGCACGCCACCCTTGGCTCCCTCAGTGCCCCTGCCATGAGGCATCCCAAGGACACTGTGTGAGCCTTTCCTCTACCTTTTAGTAAGTTCTCTCTTTTTTCTGCCTTTCTTGTGTTCCTTCCGCCACGCTACCTACGGTTTCCCGATCGGAGGGAGCTCCCCCTACCCTGGCCTCCCCTTTGCTACTTGAACCCATCTGTTCCAGCACCCCTCCAATGTTCAGTAGGAACATGTCAATTCCTACCCCGGTAAGGTGTACCCCGTCCTCCAAGTGATACCCCGGAAACCTCGAATTTATGAAACCGTGTCTAACGAAACCCCGTCCATTGGCCCTACAAACCTTCGCCATGGTGATATTGAGATCCCGTCTGGATTTCTCCACCGCCCCCAAGTCCATGGCCCCCCGCCAAGCCTTCCACACTACTATTTCTGAAACAATTACTTCTGCTGGGCGTGTCACATGGGCCAAGGCCGTGAGGCTTTTCTGCATATTTTCTAGGAGGAACCGCCTACCCAATGCTGCCAAGTCATTTCCTCCCAGGTGGACCAACACCGCATCTGGTCTGCCACCTTGCCCTATTGCTTCCCACACCGCAAGTAGCAGTTGATCCCATTTCATTCCTGAACCCCTCAACCAGGCTACGTCGGTGTCCCGCAGCCATATCCCGCCGAATTCGCGTCTGGCTGCCACCCATCTTTGAGCTTGCGTCACGTAGGAGTGACCCACGATCCATACCTTCTTCCGTGGTTCAGCCGGACCTAGACTGGGAGGAGGGGGAGGAGAAACCGGACTCAGTACTTTGTTGGGCGTACGTAACGCTTAAATGCGCTTGATGCCCAGTGCCCTATCCCCTTGATTTGTTTGTTATCCAACCCTAACCCTGCGGCTGTCGTGGCTGCCCCTATTCTGAACGAGTGGGAACCAAACTCTCTAGCAGGGAGCCCCACTGCCTCCAGAGTCTTCTTCATCACTGCTTTGAATTGAAAGCGGCTGAGGAACAACCCGTCCCTGTGCCTGAAGAGAGGCCCATGGCCGCCTTCCCCAGGTCCCAAGTATTCCTGCAATAAGCACACAGGGCAGCAGGCTATGTCCCTAATGCATTTTATTTTGGTCCATTTTCCTCTGCCTGCCTGGTCTGTTTTGGACCATTGCAGCAGTATGTCCATGTACCCGTCCCCCATCTCTACGTCCCCCTTGTTAATGCATGCTGTCCCAGGGTCACCGACTGATGGGGCTACCAACTCGCTGATCCTGTAAGCTCCAAAGAATGTCAGTGCAAACGCTGATCCAAAGAGCGTGGTCTCCTGTCCCGAGGAGCATACTCCTGCCAGGGCCCCCAACATCCACTGCAGTATGCTAAAGTGGATGGGACGCCTTGCATCCTTCTTTGCTTGCTGCAACCTGCCCCAGCCTCTCCTCGCCATCCTGCATTGGATAGCCCTAGTTGGGTCCTCCCCTGCTGCCATTTTCGTGTAATATGATACAGCGTTCAAGTGTGTCTGGGCCCAAGTTTTAGTCTTGCCTGACGCGAAGGCCCACTCAACAAAGTCTAAGACTTCCTCCTGACTTGCCCGCCGGCCCCCCTCTAGTCCTGTCCTGGCCATGAAAGTCCCCTAACACTTACGGTAACGTGTTTCCGTTTTTGGGGCCAGTGCATTGTCCAGCAATTTCTTCAGCCCAGGTCCACCCATGCCCACGCCTCTTCTGGCACTGGGGTCATCCCTTGGTCCACATCTGGGGCAAGCTCTCAGAATTTCGCCCACTGAAAACGAGAAATGGTATGGGCAACTGAGTTGTCTACCCCTGGGATGTGTCTCGCCCTAAGCGCAATGTAAGCTTTCAACTGGCAGCCAACCAGTTTCCGCAGCAGGTTGACCACTGCAGGGCATTTTGCTGACCCTGTGTTTATTGCTTGCACCACTGTGTGGTTGTCAGACCATAGCGTTATCTGCCTATTAGCTAGCTGCTGGGCCCAAATGTGGAAACCTCTAAAAAAAGAGAGAGGTCCAACTCGCCAAAGGGACAGGACACCAAGAAGACACTAGGTCTAAAATAAACTTCCTTTGGGATACTTTAATTGCATACCATAAAACTACCACACCACATACAACACTCAATTGTCACCGAATCAAAATCACAGTAGCCAGAAAGTCAAATATGTAAGAAATGTTTATTAGGTTGGTTTAAAAGATTACTTCCTTATTCAAGGTTTTTAGTAATCACTAAAATACATAAAATACAATATCCACATGAATATCAAACATTAAAATCACATAAACAGTGCAAATCGTTCAGTGCAAATTCAGAAACAGTCATAGGCGATAATTCAACATTAACTCTTGTTATCCTTTTCATGTATTACACAATAATACATAAAATTCACGATTTCTTTTTATGAACAAGTAGACCAAAGAGCGACGCGTTTCGGAGGCATACACAGGTCCAACCTCCTTCTTCAGGTTTGCTACTAATTTCTCCCAACACTGTTATCTACGTAAAAATATATAAAACAATCAAGATGTATAATGTTAAGTTATTGTTAAGAAAACCAACCTATTTATTCACTTTTAATCTCAATCTCAAGATGGCAGACATTTAAAAAGAATTCTTTCCCTTTTATTTGAAAAAGAAAAACACAAACATATTGAATTAATGGCTCTGTACGGTGATTCTCAATCAACCCAAAACACAACACATTCAATCACATCAGAATAATTATCTTATTAGGCAAACAAGTTTATAATGATTAATAGCCCAAATGGACAATTGTTCCATAAAGGCTAGGGCTGGGTTCAGCTCTATTCTCTGTGGGCAATGCTCCACTCCACCCAATTATACTAAGGGTCATATAATCCCTATCTTTTTAGTGCTGATAATGTGTAAATAGGCTAAGTACCCACCAAGGTATAGACAGGTTGGTTACCGTAACAGGAAATCTCCTTTTCTGACCATGTTCTTCATAAGTGTTTAAATACAACAATGATATCTAGAGGGGACAAGTCTCCGCTCCTATACGATCTAGAAAACAACACCATCATAAACTGATTAAGGCTCCATTTTGAAGAATAACTGATAGTTCTCAGAAAAACAATAGGATATATATTACATACCACATAAAGTGACAATTGATTAATGTCACGAAATGTTCCTGAACTTCCCTTAACTTCTTAATTTATGCAGGAAAATTCCTCTATTGATAGCAAACAGGAAGTCAATGAAAAGACAACCCAACCAATCTGTTATAAAAACAATATAGCGCTCTAGTTAGCTTCTCAATATATCAAACTCATGTATTATATCAAAAATAGAGGAAAATGAATTATTCATTTACCTTGGATTCGATGATGACACGTTATTTATTCAAATAACTCAGGTTTGCTTTATCCTTGTTATAAGTGAACTTGATTATTTGTTCTTGCAAAGTTACGTCTTTCAGCATAAGATAAATGCTCTGAGCACAAATATCTACAATTCAAAAACAAGGACCAAAGTTTTATTGAGCCTCAGTTAGATTAATAACGACTTTAAATGTACGCTTTCCTGACTATGAATAACCCTAGTCATACAAACCCTTTTCCCAATAAGGCTAAGAACTGTATCTCGGTTGAATTATATATCAATTGGATACATAAACTTGCTATCTTTAAAAATTTCTCTAAACCCGAGTTTTAGCCATCCATAGATTAAAGTGCTGCTCTATTTTCTTAGAGTCAAGGCGATACTAAAACAAATAGACTAAAAGTCCTAGCAGAGCGCTAAGCTAATGCTAAACCAACAGGCGCCTTAGCCACTTACCGGGATTAAGGAATCTCCTGTATATGCTCCAATTCGCCTCATCAAGTTGTCGATCTGAGAGGCCCTTTATAAACCCTCCTTGATTATCAAACGCGCGCCAAACTCGATGTATGCACCATCGAGATGGGACTCGAAAAATTCCTCTACGGCCGCCATATTGGAGGGGAGGAAGTAAAGAAACTAGCAGCAGCGCAATGCACTCATTTCACAAAAATAGAAATGGGACTGACGATAGTTATTATTGTACCGCTGCTTTTTTCTCTACAAACGGCAAACTTAAAATGCAAGCATGTACTGCGAAAATATAAAAAACTAAATAGCCAAAATCAACTAATAAAACTTAGTCACTCGAAGATTTATGGGTATTACTGTTATCCCAGGTGCGAGATCTCTACAAGATGAATCTCGCCAAACTTCAAAGTTTACTAATGACACCCACTATAGACATATCCACCAAATGGAATTAAAAACACCTTCAATCCAATTATAATTAATTCCAAGGCTCAGTTGAAGACCTCCCAATTACTCAGCTATGGGGGCCACTGGTGGACAAAAAGAGCTCTTTACAAAAAACTCGAATAACTAACAATTCTACTGCATAAACCTATATATTACAAGTGCAAAATTAGTAAGGGCTGGTTAATATGGTGGATGGCGAACGATTGAACTAAGAGATAACAAAAAGGGCTCTATCTCGTTACTCATGATATCATAATTTATTTAATCAGTTTTTCCCATTCTTCTCTTGAATTCAAGCCCTGTCTTACGGTATTAAAGACAGATATGTACCACTGTTCCCTAGCTTTGCGCTTTTCTTCCATGTTGCCACCTCTTCTTTTCATGTTCACCCTTTCCAAAATGAACCACATAAAATCCGTTTCTTTGTGTCCATGCTCCAAAAAGTGTGAAACCAAAAGGGCATTTAACTTTTTAGTCTTGATTGCTGATTTATGTTCAGCCAATCTGACCCTAAGTTCACGACCTGTCTCCCCTACATAAGCTAAGCCACCGGGCAGCGCAAAAGGTAGATAACATTTTAACTGCGGCAATTGCTCAGAACGTGAGCCTCTATTGTTTAGTTTTTTTATATTTTCGCAGTACATGCTTGCATTTTAAGTTTGCCGTTTGTAGAGAAAAAAGCAGCGGTACAATAATAACTATCGTCAGTCCCATTTCTATTTTTGTGAAATGAGTGCATTGCGCTGCTGCTAGTTTCTTTACTTCCTCCCCTCCAATATGGCGGCCGTAGAGGAATTTTTCAAGTCCCATCTTGATGATGCATACATCGAGTTTGGCGCTCGTTTGGTAATCAAGGAGGGTTTATAAAGGGCCTCTCAGATCGACAACTTGATGAGTTAAATTGGAGCATATACAGGAGATTCCTTAATCCCGGTAAGTGGGTAAGGCGCATGTTGGTTTAGCATTAGCTTAGCGCTCTGCTAGGACTTTTAGTCTATTTGTTTTAGTATCGCCTTGACTCTAAGAAAATAGGGCAGCACTTTAATCTATGGATGGCTAAAACTCGGGCTTAGAGAAATTTTTAAAGATAGCAAGTTAATGTATCCGATTGATATATAATTCAACCGAGATACAGTTCTTAGCCTTATTGGGAAAAGGGTTTTTATGACTAGGGTTATTCATAGTCAGGAAAGCGTACATTTAAAGTCGTTATTAATCTAACTGAGGCTCAATAAAACTTTGGTCCTTGTTTTTGAATTGTAGATATTTGTGCTCAGAGCATTTATCTTATGCTGAAAAACGTAACTTTACAAGAACAAATAATCAAGTTCACTTATAACAAGGATAAAGCAAACCTGAGGCATTGGAATAAATAACGTGTGATCATCGAATCCAAGGTAAATGAATAATTCATTTTCCTCTATTTTTGATATAATACATGAGTTTGATATATTGAGAAGCTAACTAGGCGCTATATTGTTTTTATAACAGATTGGTTGGCTTGTCTTTTTATTGACTTCCTGTTTTCTATCAATGGAGGAATTTTCCTGCATAAATTAAGAAGTTAAGGGAAGTTCAGGAACATTTCGTGACATTAATCAATTGTCACTTTATGTGGTATGTAATATATATCCTATTGTTTTTCTGAGAACTATCAGTTATTCTTCAAAATGGAGCCTTAATCAGTTTATGATGGTGTTGTTTTCTAGATCGTATAGGAGCGGAGACTTGTCCCCTCTAGATATCATTGTTGTATTTAAACACTTATGAAGAACATGGTCAGAAAAGGAGATTTCCTGTGACGGTAACCAACCTGTGTATACCTTGGTGGGTACTTAGCCTATTTACACATTATCAGCACTAAAAAGATAGGGATTATATGACCCTTAGTATAATTGGGTGGAGTGGAGCATTGCCCACAGAGAAAAGAGCTGAACCCAGCCCTAGCCTTTATGGAACAATTGTCCATTTGGGCTATTAATCATTATAAACTTGTTTGCCTAATAAGAGAATTATTCTGATGTGATTGAATGTGTTGTGTTTTGAGTTGATTGAGAATCACCATACAGAGCCATTAATTCAATATGTTTGTGTTTTTCTTTTTTCAAATAAAAGGGGAAAGAATTCTTTTTAAATGTCTGCCAATTTGAGATTGAGATTAAAAAGTGAATAAATAGGTTGGTTTTCTTAACAATAATTTAACATTATACATCTTGATTGTTTTATATATTTTTACGTAGATAACAGTGTTGGGAGAAATTAGTAGCAAAGCCTGAAGAAGGAGGTTGGACCTGTGTATGCCTCCGAAATGCGTCGCTCTTTGGTCTACTTGTTAATAAAAAAAAATCGTGAATTTTTATGTTATTGTGTAATACATGAAAAGGATAACAAGACTATGGGGCCGATTCCGATCTCGGCCGGTAGGGCTCCGAATTGGATTTGGCTTTACCGGATCCGATTCGGAGGCCTTTTTTTCCGACCGATTCGTACAGTCGTCCCAGCGAGCAAGTACGATGCGAGCGCACGTGAAATCGCCGACCGACTCGTTCCCGGGTCCCAACCGCTCCGACCGACTCGTACGGACACGGCTCGCACCACGCAATGGAGACGTTTCCTGACCGAGCGAGTACGATGCACGCGTCGGACGGCCGGATCGAGTCGAGCGTCCGGCTCGCAAAAGCACCCGGAGCCGGACTTGGGGGGTCCGTGTCGGACCCCCCTGCACGCGTAGCTGCACGAGTCGAACACAGGGGGGACCCAAGGGTCCCCCCTACACATGCATGTACGGTGCGAGTCGCACCGACGCGTACCCACTGTAGGGGGACCCCTGTTCGCGACGTGCCCATTCAGTCAATGGGAGCCCGTGTACGCGTTGTACGACCGGCTCCCATTGACTTCAATGGGAGTCCGACCGAATCGAGTTGGGCAGCATACGGCCGCATCGTACTCGCTCGGTCGGACTGGGGGAGTCCGACTCGGTCGGAAATCTCTCCGGATCCGGCTCGGTCGGAGAGCTTTCCGACCCAGATCGGAATCGGCCCCTTAATGTTGAATTATCGCCTATGACTGTTTCAGAATTTGCACTGATCGATTTGCACCGTTTATGTGATTTTAATGTTTGATATTCATGTGGGTATTGTATTTTATGTATTTTAGTGATTACTAAAAACCTTGAATAAGGAAGTAATCTTTTAAACCAACCTAATAAACATTTCTTACATATTTGACTTTCTGGCTACTGTGATTTTGATTTGGTGACAATTGAGTGTTGTATGTGGTGTGGTAGTTTTATGGTATGCAATTAAAGTATCCCAAAGGGACTTTATTTTAGACCCAAATGTGGAAAGCCACCAGAATTGGGAACAACTGCAATAAGGATATGTTGGCAGTGAGCCCTGCGCTCTGCCAGGCTGCTGGCCAGGCCCCTGCCGACCATGCGGTCCCTAGGATTGCCCCAAAGCCGAACCCCCTGGCCGAGTCTCTGTAGAGCTCCAGTTAGTTTGCTTGCACCCAGGGTTCTCGCCACATGAGGGTGCCGTTGAATTCTGTCAGGAAATTCTCCCATTGCCCTAAGTCCTCCTTTACCCCCAGCGTGATGCGGACCCTGTGGTGCTTCTGTGTCATGTCCCTGGTCATCCATGCCAGGCGTCTTGTGAAGGCGCGCCCTGCGGGGATCACCCATGTGGCAAAATTCAACTTCCCCAGCATCTGCTGCACTTCACCCAGCGTTGCCTTTTTTTGCTGCCTCGGTCTCCCAATGGTTTCCTTTAGCTCGGACACCTTCTCGGGCTGCATTCTGCACGTCCCGGCCACTGAGTCCAGCTCTATCCCGAGGAAGGACAGTTTTGTGGTTGGGCCCTCCGTTTTGTCCTGCGCTAGCGGGATACCTAACTCTTGAGCCAAAACCATGAAACTTTGCAGGAGGTTGGCGCAATCCCCCGTGCGTGCTCTGCCGATACAAAGGAAGTCATCTAGGTAGTGGACCCGTCCCCCTTTTGGAGCGCGTGACCCCAGCTCCCACTCCAGGAAACTACTGAACACCTCGAAGTGCGTGCATGATATCGAGCACCCCATTGGAAAGCATTTGTCATAGTAGTAATGACCATCTAATTTGAAACCTAACAGGTGGTAGCTGTCTGGGTGCACTGGCAATATTCTAAAAGCTGACTCTATGTCTGTTTTTGCCAGCAGGGCACCCCTTCCTTCCTGCCTTATCAGTTCCACTGCATCGTCCACCGATGCGTAGGCCACTCTGCATGCTCCCTGTTCCAACCAGTCATTTATGGATTCCCCCTCGGGGTGGGATAGATGATGTATCAGCCGGAATTTGCCTGCCTCTTTTTTGGGCACCACACCGAGCGGGGATACCACCAGGTCCTTTAGTGGGGGGGAAGCGAAGGGGCCGGCCACCCGCCCCAGTTATACTTCTTTCCCTACCTTCTGTTTTGCCACCGCAGGTTGTCTCTCACCGATTTCAGGTTAAGGCTCTCCCGGGCGCTACTGGGTCCTTTGTAAGCGATTGGGAAACCTTGTGTGAATCCCTCTGCTAGCAGCTGTCTGTCTGTTGCCTTGTGATAGTTTTTTAACAAATGTAACAGCCTGCTTGCCTTTACGTGGGTCGGTAGCGGCTGCCCCCCGCCCCTGTCCCCACTGCCCCCGTCTGGGGGGCCTGTACCTCACTTCTTTGTGCCTGTTTTATCCTTGTGTGCCCCTACCCCCGGGGCCCGCTTACAGCGTATGGTTGGGTGGTTTCCCCCGCATGACCTGCAAGCGTGTTTAAACCTGCATGCCGCCCCCCATTTACAATCGTCTTTGTCGAACTTCCAACATGGTTTACTTGATTTGTTACTGCCCTGGTTCTTCCCTTTGAACCCTTGTCCTTGCCCATCATATTTGCCCTTACTCCCGTAGGGACGAAAATTGCTCTTTTTTGTGCTGACGCCTTCCCTGGCTGCCACCATGTGTGTCGTAAAACCTTCCATGTCCTGACAGTCCCACCCCATTATCGGCCATACTTGCATCTTCTCCCTGAAACCCTCATCATATTTCAGCCATGCATCGCCCTTATATTGCTGCTACACCTCGTGTACCTTTTGCTCGTACAAAATCAGTGCTACTGCGCTCTGAGGGAATTTCTCAATGAAAACGCATGCCAATGTTCTGAACGCTTTCAGCCAATTTTCTACTGATCTTTCTACTCTGGGCTTACGGCGATCCCTCCTGTCATCGTCCTTTTTATCTTGTGTTGCTAGGTCTAAACCTGCTTGGCGCACTTCCAGTAGTGAGAAAATGTCTATGAACTTCTTTCTCCATATCCTCTCCTTAACTGCCAGTGGAATGAGATTGGCCAGCCCTAAGAGCTTCGTGGTCGTGGGGGGGTTGCTCGGGGAGGGGCGCAAGTACTCGCTGGCCGGCTTCCCATTAGGGTCTTGCCCCTCCCCTGTCTTGCTTGTACTTGTACTATCAACCCCAGGGGCCACTGTACCCTCCTGTGTGGTCCCCTCGGTTCCTACCTTTTCGCCCTGCTGCGCCTGGCTGGCGACCCCTTTTTCCTTGCTTGCAGCCCCTTTTGTGTAGCCCCTCCGGTCCGCCCTTTGGCCTGGCATCTGGCTACCCCCTTGCCCCCCTGTGCCCCACGGGAGGCCACCCGGGAAGGGAGCTTCTGCCCCTGGCCATTGCCGCCAGGGCATCAAAGCCGCTGGGTGAGCAGCCCCTGTACCCCATGACTCCCCTTGGAAATCCTGTTGCCCTTGGCTTAGCCCTGTCTGCCATGGGGGTTGTATGGACCATGGCCCCTGCATTGCCACATTGCTCACTCCCAGCTGAGTGCCCATGTTTATGTTTTAACCAGGTCTCCCTTCTGCTGGACCAATGCGCCGCACACTCGCGTGCCCTCCCTTGCCGCTCTGTGTGCCATGCTTACCATTCTCTCCGTCGACCACGCCGGCTCATCTCCCGCGTCTCTCCTGAGGGAGCACCGTGCTGGCTACAAACCCCTCGTCATCGCTGCTCCCGTCGGCCTCTGAGCTGGACACCTGCTCTGGAGTTGCAGCCCTCCTGCTCCTGGCTTGTGGGGGCTTCCTTCCGCCTTGCTCAACTCCCTTGTTGGCCTTCGCAGGGGCTGCCGTTTTGGCTGCAGGCCCCTTACCCCCTGCTTTCTTGGGGGGCGGCCGTGTTGGGGATGCCTGCTGCGGCTTCTTCCCCTTCCCGTGAGCCCCTTCCTTGATCTGCTGGTCCATCCAGCTCTTTCCCTTCAGGGCTACCAACGCCCTGGCTTTCTCCAACATTGCTTGCAAGTCGTTGTCCAGATCGTGCCCCGTGTCTCTTCTGCGCTTCATTTGGCCCTTCTCTGTTGCCTCCGGCAGCTCCTTGGCCTCCCTGAAGCAAGCTGGGGGCTGTGTCTTTCTCCCGGCTGGCCCCCGCTTGCTGGATATTTCTTGCATGATCTTGTGTTGCTCCCGCTCCTCTGTACTTGTGCGCCGCAACTGGGTGCCAATCTCCTTTGCCACTGGTGGCCTTCAGTGCCCAAAAATATATTCTACTGGTCAGATTGCGCCCAAGTACCCACCACTGCTGCAGATTGTGCCCAAATACTTCCTGCTGCAGCAGAGTGTGCCTCAATGCTCTGCTACTTATGTCCAACTCCTTTCTTGCAGCAGATCCTGCCCGACTTATTCCACTTTTTGCCCTTCCTGGGTCTTTGTGTTCCACCGGGGGCTTGCCTGCTTCTGCTTCACTGGTTTCCTTTTTTAGAGCTCCTACCCTTTCTCCTGGCAAAGTAGAAAAAAAAAAAAAAAGGGGGGGTTCTGACGCTGCTTGTGCCTTTCTGTGCCCCCTTCCAGGCAACCTGCAGCAGCCTGGGACCTCCTGCCTGTTGCAGGCTGCCTTCCCGCCTCTGCTGCCGGTTAAATTTCAGCCTATGCAGGCTCTGACGGCCCGCTCTCCCCTCTCAGGTGAGCAGAAAAGGGCCTTGTGCCTTTAAGAGGGCCTCTCGCTTGCCGGCTGGCCCCGCCCGCCCTCAGCGCGTGTTCACCTCCGATTCTGATGTCGAGAGGGAGCGCGGACAGGGAAAAATGGGCCGTGCAACTTCCAGGGAGTCCTCCCCCTTTCGCCGGTCACCCCGCGCTCCGCCTTTCATTCCTTCCAGCTCCCGACTTCGCTGCTGGTAGAGAGGGGGGGGCCACCATTCCCCACCGATGATCGGTGCATCCTCCAGGCCCCACGAGCAGCCAACGGAAGCCTGGCAGCCTTAATGCTCCGGGAGGGGGAGTGGGCCCGCAGGAACCGTCCGCTGCTCTTCTCTTTAGCTTCCCGCCCTGGCTGGACACCGTCGCTTGGACTCGCAGGTACGCCACCAGCTGGTTCTTTGTTGACGGTCGACCTGCTGCGTAGCTCCTTCTCGCTGCTCCTTCCTTCGACCGGCGATGATTCTTCTGCTCTTTCTGCAAGGGGGGGTGGTTGTGCTTCTCCTGGGCCTGTTGCCCATATTTATCCCCCCCTCGCCCTACCTGGCTTGCCCCAGGATGGGGGGCCCGAGCTCGCCCTGGGGGGACCAATCCTGGTCACCCCCCTTCTAGCGGCTAAGTAAATGGGGCGGGGAGGGGCTTCCAGACCACGGACGTTGTTTGTCTCGGGCCCCTATTGGGTCTGGCTTCACCTGCCCGGCCCGGGTTACGACCAATCATGACGCTGCAGTCATGGTGACAGCATCGTCGTGATTGGCTTAGGGAGCCTGTGTGCTTCCTGCTTCGGACCGGGAATCAGAAGAGACGAGGAGAGGCGGCGTTGCGGCGGCCGTAACCAGGTAAGTGATTTTTATTTTTTATTTCTTGCCCCAATCCCCCCACCCCCACCCCGCCCCTGTCCAGCAGTGATAATGAGCATTTTTTTATTTGCACTGATCAGACTTGCTGCAAACACAATTATTTGCTTCAAAATATCACAAAGACTGTTCAGAAAAAGTAATAACATACCTAACAGTGGCTAACTGGCATGTGAAGGCCCCCAGAGCGTTAAGGTTTAGTGTGGTTCTTCAGTAGTCAATACATTTGTGGCAAAGCTGCACTCTGCTCGAAGTGTCACACAAGGAGGCCAGCGTGACTATTTGTTACAACGATGTTTAACTTAGTTATGTAAAATTAAATGGGATTGGGTACTGCATAAGAGGAAAAAGTGGTATCTAACCTTCATCCAATTAAGGTTCCCACTGCTTTTATGCAGGATCACTCAATACATTGAAAGAGAAAATGACGGATAATAATAATCTCCAACTAACTACCAAAGACTGTAGGGCATTCACACAAATCTGATGTAGGCAGCAACTTGCCTCTACCTGATTTCCAAACAGATTACCACATAGGTTCACTCCCTAAAATTGATGATACTACATAATAGAGGTTCAGTTTATGAAAGGTGCTAATCCAATAAATGATGTTGTTTTTGCCACTCCAAAATATTTGTGTTGGATGTATAATTAGAAGATATTGATTATAACAAAGCAGTGCAATTCAAAAATTGGTTGATTGTGCTGTGCTGCTCGAATCTAGATGTTTTTCCACCTAACATTTCGGGGTTTATGTTTTTCTCCTCAGTGTTTAATTTAGACTCTTCCCTCGATTCATTCTAACATTCATTATTAGATATTTAGTGTCACCTTTAACAAAACGGATCGAATCCAGAATCTTCTTAGAAGATAAGAAATTTCATATTGATTGGAGTTATATAGCGAATAAATGTACCCGTGACTGGTTAATCTTAATTATTAACACAGCGAAAAGATTAGTGAGGAGCACACACACGAGTGGGCTTTCCCCTAGGTTGATGATAAGTATTATCTTCCTGGTCCAGAACAACGACAGCATATAGGGCAAGCAAGGGGTGGAAGACAACAACAGTATAGACGTACCCCGCAAAATTGGACATTCGATAATACTTCAAGTGAAGAAGAGGAAGGGCAATTAACGTCCAATCAAAATAGAGTGAGGTTTAATCAGCAGGAGAAGACTAACGAGGATCTAGGAGCTTTACTTCGCTCTTTTTTAGGGCAAAATCAGAGGGGCGGAAGAGGTGGAGGCCAGACAGGCAGGGGCCGTGGACGGGGCAATCAGAACCAAACATGGCAAACATATTCCCCCCAGATAACACGCAGTCGGGGTGAAAATCAATCGTGAATGATATAGTGGTCAATTTATCGGATCATACCCTTACTACTAGTGAGATCAGAGTTTTAAACAAAGGGTTGGGGTTTGTTCCGACACCCAACCATGATATGTTTAAATGTAGGGTTGAATTTCAGGAAACTATGAGAAAAATAAAACTTAAAAAGTTTTTTTCAAACAAACCACAAGATCCCCCGTCTCTTTTTAGCACTACCCTCAAAAAGCCATCCCAATTTTGCCCATCCAATACCATGGTGGGCCCAGAAGTTGTGGTATTCGAAAATAAGGTTCTGGAGGACATTACAGCATTGGAGCAAAAGAATAGACAAAAAAGATTTAACAACATGAGTCAGGAGGACTGGCGAGCGGTTAATAGTTTACAGAATAACCACTTGCTCACAATAAAATCGGCCGATAAAGGTGGGGCAGTGGTTGTTATGAATACTGTGGACTATGATGCAGAGGTCTTCAGACTTCTGGGTGCACGCAATAATTATCAACCATTGGTGCGTGACCCAGTTAATGAACTTCAAGACATTATCAAAGAAATGGTAGGAATAGCTAAAGAAAAAAGATGGATTACAACAAAGGAAGCCGATTTTCTGATTAATGATAAACCTAGAACACCGTCATTCTATATCCTGCCTAAAATACATAAACCTCAGCGTCCCCTCCAGGTCGTCCGATAGTATCTGAGATTCAGTCGGTTCTAGAACCGCTATCCCAGTTCTCTGATTTTTTCCTTAGAGAATCAGTGGTAAATCAAAGATCTTTTATTCAAGACACCACAGATGTCTTAAAGGTGTTGGAAGATACCCATTTTGACTCTTCTTGTGAACTTTTGGTTACAATTGATATAGAGTCATTATATACCTGTATACCTCAAGACGCCGCGCTGGTGGCCGCAGCACGTGCCTTGAGGGAACAGGAATGGTTCTATGATACACCACAATCTTTTGTACTCCAATGCATTGAACTGGCACTAACCTGCAACTATTTTTCTTACAAAGATGACCTGTATTTACAAACTACGGGTACATCTATGGGCGCAACTTTTGCGCCTAGTCTGGCCTGCATATATGTAGGCCAGTTTGAGGAGAATTGCGTTTACCATCAGTCTAACCCCTTCCAGAGGAATATCCGACTCTGGAAGAGGTATATAGATGATGTGCTCTGCATTTGGTCGGGTGGAGAGGAGTCTCTGCTTGAGTTTCTCAATTGGCTGAATGGCCAGGATGCAAGCCTCCGGTTTACATGGACACATAGTAGTCGGAGGGTTGTATACCTGGACTTGGACATTACGGTGGAGAATGATACATTGTGTACAGGAGTACATCAAAAATGACTGATAAAAACTCCCTCTTGCACTACCATTCATGCCACCCGAGGGCTTTACGTGATAATTTGCCGGTGGGGCAGTTTCTGCGGTACCGCAGAAACTGCTCCACCACAGCATCATATTTGGAACAGTCAGAAGGACTGTGTGTAAAATTGAGACAGAGAAGTTACCTCGTAAAATTGTGAACCAGGCAAGAAAAAGAGCGTTAAATACTCCACGTAGTGCTCTCTTTGGAAAAGAATGTTAGGGTGAAGGATGACTGTTTACCAATTGTGATGACTTTTGATCCATTGGCAACTCAGATTAGACAATCAATAAGGAAACATTGGACTTTATTGTCCACGACTGATTTTAAAATGCCACCCCCTAGATTTGCTTTTAGACGGTCCAGTAATCTTAAGGACAAATTGGTACATTCCCGTCCTAAACCATCACAGAAAAAGACCACTGTCCCTCCAGGACATTACCCGTGTGGGATATGTTCAGTATGTAAACTTACGAGAAAGACACTGGAGGTGGTCTTGCAATCTGGGAGAATATGGCATTTGACCCATTTTAGCAACTGTAATACGATGAATGTTTTATATAGGCTGACATGTCAGTGTGGATTACATTATATAGGGCTCACTACACAGAAAATCAAAGTGAGAATACAGGAACATCTGAGTACCATAAAATCGGGAAAATTGTCTACTAAACTGGTACAACATTGCAATGAGCAGAAACATTCCTTCACGTGGGTGGTGCTAGAAAAAGTGGGGGGGGACCCATATAATATAGACAGGGTTCTGGCCACTAAGGAGGCGCGTTGGATTTTTCAGGAGAAATGTGACCAAATTGGGTTAAATGACTTTATTGAATGGAACAAAGTCAGAAATTAAACATCACAGATGGTCCTTTTCTGAAAACCCTGTTTTGTTTCTGTTGGTGTCCGAGAGGGCGAGATCTTTTGAAAATGTTACAACATTTTCAGTATTTGAGGCGAAGATGTGACATGATGCCTCATTACATTACAGGAGATTGTGTGTGCTAAGAACAGTGTGGAACAAGAAAGGTTATTGAGAGAATATCCCCTATGTCCCCCCAAAAAAGTAATGAGGAAAAGGGGTAGGTGATATGTTGTTGGAGTTACCAGCAATTATGCAATTGAAAACAGTTCTATGTGTGGCTAACGATGGGAAGTTCAATATGGCCGCCATATTTGGCACTTAGGTCACGTGAGGATTACTACCGGGAATCGAAGTCACGTGAGGATTACGTCCGTGCTTTGACGTGATGCGAGGCGTAGCGGGAAGTTTTTTTAAATCGCTGCTACCCGGTATCGGGAGTGCGGGTTGATGTAACGCGCTCCTTGAAAAAGAAAGCGGTAAGGTTGTTTCGTGCACGTTTTGAGGCTTCAAGTAAGTTAGTGTATAGAGCGCGAGATGCTGGTCTTGTAAAGGATAGCAGGCTTTTTATGAAAATAGTGAGATTACGATGGGGTAATTATGGCTAATTGTAGGAAGGCTAAGGTGTGAGAGTGGCCTCCGCTTTGCATAGGAAACGAGATGTTTATCAGTTGTTTTTCTATGTTTAGAATTTGCACTACAATTGAGTGTACGCCCACAGAGAGGGACTCACGATTGGAAGTCTCCTCAGGTTGACGGAGTGGAGAGCTGGTACGATTGATATAAGCTTCCACATGGTAATCAATATTCGTAATATGTTGTAATGATGTGTATTTAAAATTCTTGAAGAGTGTGTTTTTAATAACTGGTGCATATTCTTTTTGCTTCTGACAGTCATTATATATAAAGTCACCAGTGTCCGATTGATGACCCAGCCCTGACGAAATTGCCTTGAAGTGATAGGGGCAATGAAACATGTTGGCAAAGGTCTGCGTAAAAGCAGCCGGTTTTAAAACTTGAATAAGTGCACAAGTGAAGATTAAAGTTGGTAATTGTGCTACTTATTTCAATTTTATTTTCACTGGGTCATGTTTTTGTGGTAATTGTGAAATACAGATTACAAATGGCATTATAATTTTGGGCACAAATTTTTGGGACACGTATTATTTAAGGCAAGATGGTGGCCAATGATGAGAAAAGTGAGCATAGCTGGTGAGTACCAATCAGCAAGCTCGATTGGTGGTGCGCACGTGAGGTGCCATCTTGTCCTTTCACATTTTTTTTGTTAAAGGTGACACTTAGATTGGTGTAACCAGTGTTTATCACACTATTTAAGATACACCCCTTTGTATATAGGGGTATGTGGTTTTGTGACTGTCAGTTGCAAAGAGATTTTAGAAAAATTAGGCTGTAAAGTGGTAGGACACCACCTTTAATAAAAGTGAGGAGTGGTAGAAAAGAGTAAGGGAATCCCTGCCGCCATTTATACGAATACCTCAAGAAGAGGAGTCTTTATGAACAGGTCTTTATGTTTAGATGATATGTTGAGAGGAGGGCGACCTGTCCATCTTTTTTCCCTCTGTAGCTCCTTATTGATTGAATGTTGTGAACGGCGGACCAGCCTTGAGAGCTATTAGTATATTTTTTAATTGGCACCAGTGGGTTGCTATACCTCACTCTGGGTATCAGCAGCACGAATTGAATACACATCATTGTCTGAGTATTAAGTTTAGTGCAGGGAGGCGATGGATAGAAATTGTTTGGCCTTTACAGATGATCAGATTGCAGCCATTTTGTCAGGCCCTTCACTACTCCCAGATGCCCCATTATTGAATGTGACGTCAGCTAGGGAGGAATGGGAGAAATTGAGCAACATTAAAAAGAGACAAGTGAGAATAGCCCTACATGGGGCTTTAATCACTGAGTATCTAAGAGCAGGAGCGGCCCCAGCTAGTTTATTGGTACGGATCGAACTCAGAATCTTCTTAGAAGATAAGAAATTTCGTATTGATTGGAGTTATATAGCGAATAAATATACCCGTGACTGGTTAATCTTAATTATTAACACAGCAAAAAGATTAAGTGAGGAGCTGTTGAAAGAAATTTTGGAGTTGGAAGAAAGTATCAAAAGAGACACTACCCTCACGTATACCAAAGAACAACTACTAAGGATCCAAGAGGACCTTGGTGAATACAGGAATTATATGGTTAACCAGAAAATAAAAGGATTGAAACGCAATCTTGAACGGTACACACACGAGTGGGCTTTCCCCTATGTTGATGATAAGTATTATCGTCCTGGTCCAGAAGAACTACAGCATATAGGGCAAGCAAGGGGTGGAAGACAACAACAGTATAGACGTACCCCGCAAAATTGGACATTCGATAATACTTCAAGTGAAGAAGAGGAAGGGCAATTGCCGTCCAATCCAAATAGAGTGAGATTTAATCAGCAGGAGAAGACTAACGAGGATCTAGGAGCTTTACTTCGCTCTTTTTTAGGGCAAAATCAGAGGGGCGGAAGAGGTGGAGGCCAGACAGGCAGGGGCCGTGGACGGGGCAATGAGAACCAAACATGGCAAACATATTCCCCCCGGATAACACGCAGTCGGGGGAAAAATCAATCGTGAATGATATAGTGGTCAATTTATCGGATCATACCCTTACTACTAGTGAGATCAGAGTTTTAAACAAAGGGTTGGGGTTTGTTCCGACACCCAACCATGATATGTTTAAATGTAGGGTTGAATTTCAGGAAACTATAAGAAAAATAAAACTTAAAAAGTTCTTTTTCAAACAAACCACAAGATCCCCCGTCTCTTTTTAGCACTACCCTCAAAAAGCCATCCCAATTTTGCCCATCCAATACCATGGTGGGCCCAGAAGTTGTGGTATTCGAAAATAAGGTTCTGGAGGACATTACAGCATTGGAGCAAAAGAATAGACAAAAAAGATTTAACAACATGAGTCAGGAGGACTGGCGAGCGGTTAATAGTTTACAGAATAACCACTTGCTCACAATAAAATCGGCCAATAAAGGCGGGGCAGTGGTTGTTATGAATACTGTGGACTATGATGCAGAGGTCTTGAGACTTCTGGGTGCACGCAATAATTATCAACCATTGGTGCGTGACCCAGTTAATGAACTTCAAGACATTATCAAAAAATGGTAGGAATAGCTAAAGAAAAAAGATGGATTACAACAAAGGAAGCCGATTTTCTGATTAATGATAAACCTAGAACACCAGCATTCTATATCCTGCCTAAAATACATAAACCTCAGCGTCCCCCTCCAGGTCGTCCTATAGTATCTGGGATTCAGTCGGTTCTAGAACCGCTATCCCAGTTCTCGGATTTTTTCCTTAGAGAATCAGTGGTAAATCAAAGATCTTTTATTCAAGACACCACAGATGTCTTAAAGGTGTTGGAAGATACCCATTTTGACTCTTCTTGTGAACTTTTGGTTACAATTGATATAGAGTCATTATATACCTGTATACCTCAATACGCCGCGCTGGTGGCAGCAGCACGTGCCTTGAGGGAACAGGAATGGTTCTATGATACACCACAATCTTTTGTACTCCAATGCATTGAACTGGCACTAACCCGCAACTATTTTTCTTACAAAGATGACCTGTATTTACAAACTACGGATACATCTATGGGCGCAACTTTTGCGCCTAGTCTGGCCTGCATATATGTAGGCCAGTTTGAGGAGAATTGCGTTTACCATCAGTCTAACCCCTTCCAGAGGAATATCCGACTCTGGAAGAGGTATATAGACGATGTGCTATGCATTTGGTCGGGTGGAGAGGAGTCTCTGCTTGAGTTTCTCAATTGGCTGAATGGCCAGGATGCAAGCCTCCGGTTTACATGTACAGATAGTAGTCGGAGGGTTGTATACCTGGACTTGGACATTACGGTGGAGAATGATACATTGTGTACAGGAGTACATCAAAAAATGACTGATAAAAACTCCCTCTTGCACTACCATTCATGCCACCCGAGGGCTTTACGTGATAATTTGCCGGTGGGGCAGTTTCTGCGGTACCGCAGAAACTGCTCCACCACAGCATCATATTTGGAACAGTCAGAAGGACTGTGTGTAAAATTGAGACAGAGAAGTTACCCTCGTAAAATTGTGAACCAGGCAAGAAAAAGAGCATTAAATACTCCACGTAGTGCTCTTTTGGAAAAGAATGTTAGGGTGAAGGATGACTGTTTATCAATTGTGATGACTTTTGATCCATTGGCAACTCATATTAGAAAAATCAATAAGGAAACATTGGACTTTATTGTCCACGACTGATTTTAAAATGCCAGCCCATAGATTTGCTTTTAGACGGTCCAGTAATCTTAAGGACAAATTGGTACATTCCCGTCCTAAACCATCACAGAAAGAGACCACTGTCCCTCCAGGACATTACCCGTGTGGGATATGTTCAGTATGTAAACTTACGAGAAAGACGCTGGAGGTGGTCTTGCAATCTGGGAGAATATGGCATTTGACCCATTTTAGCAACTGTAATACGATGAATGTTTTATATAGGCTGACATGTCAGTGTGGATTACATTATATAGGGCTCACTACACGGAAAATCAAAGTGAGAATACAGGAACATCTGAGTACCATAAAATCGGGAAAATTGTCTACTAAACTGGTACAACATTGCAATGAGCAGAAACATTCCTTCACGTGGGTGGTGCTAGAAAAAGTGGGGGGGGGGACCCATATAATATAGACAGGGTTCTGGCCACTAAGGAGGCGCGTTGGATTTCTCAGGAGAAATGTGACCAAATTGGGTTAAATGACTTTATTGAATGGAACAAAGTCAGAAATTAAACATCACAGATGGTCCTTTTCTGAAAACTCTGTTTTGTTTCTGTTGGTGTCCGAGAAGGCGAGATCTTTTGAAAATTTTCCAAAATTTTCAGTATTTGAGGCGAAGATGTGAAATGATGCCTCATTACATTACAGGAGATTGTGTGTGCTAAGAACAGTGTGGAACAAGAAAGGTTATTGAGAGAATATCCCCTATGTCCCCCAAAAAAGTAATGAGGAAAAGGGGTAGGTGATATGTTGTTGGAGTTACCAGCAATTATGCAATTGAAAACAGTTCTATGTGTGGCTAACGATGGGAAGTTCAATATGGCCGCCATAGTTGGCACTTAGGTCACGTAAGGATTACTACCGGGCATCGAAGTCACGTGAGGATTACGTCCGTGCTGTGACGTGATGCGAGGCGTAGCGGGAAGATTTTTTTAAATCGCTGCTACCTGGTATCGGGAGTGAGGGTTGATGTAACGCGCTCCTTGAAAAAGAAGGCGGTAAGGTTGTTTCGTGCACGTTTTGAGGCTTCAAGTAAGTTAGTGTATGGAGCGCGAGATGCTGGTCTTGTAAAGGATAGCAGGCTTTTTATGAAAATAGTGAGATTACGATGGGGTAATTATGGCTAATTGTAGGAAGGCTAAGGTGTGAGAGTGGCCTCACACACTCACATGGGTGAAACTGTCACTCCTGGTCACCTTTACTGGAGTTCATCTCTCTCAAAGAGTCTTTTGCAGTACCTTTTCTGCAAATAGGATTTCTACTCAAGTTGAAGCCTGCAAAAAAGCTGTTCTTCAGGAAATCTTAGGAACAGGTCAACAACTTAGAAAGATCCCTTGCAAAGCACTTAGCCAGCAACAATGTTTCATTTACACCTCTCCTGATCTGCATATGTTCTCTATCGACAGAATTTGGAAATCTGCCTTCTGGGCGTTGAATGGCTTTTTCACTACTCTTCTCAAGTGATGTTTTCCATGATCTACAATGTCATATTCTGTCCTCTCTACTCTGAGAGACTGACTACTACTGAGCTCTCTTGTATGGATTGCAGACACCTACACACACGCACTAAACTAAACTTCTGATCTCTGGCAAGCGGTATGAGCCAGAGGACTTTTCAGGAGGTTTTCTTTGGCAGTCATTTTATGTAGCGTTCAGCAAGCAAGGCACATCATAAAGAGAGAGGATCTCCCTTTTGGATGGGTGTTCCAGATATTTGAAGAAGGTGCTATTTTAGTAGGACATGAATTGTTGACGAGGGGGAGGCACCGGACCATCTTCGCGCATAAAGCGCAGCCTCTACCCCCGCAGCGTGGGTCCCGTTGTTGCTCTAACGTTCATTTCTGGGTATGAGGTCGAAGGCTGCCTTAAGGTCTACAAAAGCTATATACAGATGAGCTTTCTTAACTGTAATATACTTCCAAATTATACAGAGAAATCTAAAAACCTGGTCAATAGTGCTAGTTTTTGCTCTGAAGCCTGCTTGGTACTTTGATAAAATGCTATACTCCCCAATCCAATCGGTCAGTTTATTTAAAATTTGACGTGCATATATCTTTTGTAAAACGTCAATTAGACTAATCGGCCGATAATGCGACGGATCGTGGCGGTTACCCTTTTTAAAAATAGTTGTGATCTCTGCACCCCTCCACGTTTCAGGAATTGGTGCACCCGATGCAACTGTATTACACAAAAGGTTAATATAGGGAGCCCAAATCTCCTTTTCATGCCTCCATAGGTCACCTGGTATCTTATCAGGCCCAGGGGCCTTCCCTTGTTTTATTGCATTTATTGCTACTATTGTTTCCGCTAAACTAAAATGTAGAGGGGTCTCACTTAAATGAATAGCAAGTTCTTCATAATTAAAATTAATATCATTTTTGGTGGTTGAGTATAATTGTGAAAAGTGGGTTACCCATGTATTTGCATCAAGAAAAAGGTCCTTATTACATTTCCCTTTTTGTTACCCTTAGATAATAAACGCCAAAAGGTAACTTGGTCGTTTAATTTACATGCTTTTATCAGTTCAGACCAAATATTGTCCTCCCAGCTTTTCTTTGCCTTAATTAATACCCCCTTATAGCGAGTCCTCTTTTCCCTTAGGGTTACTATATCCCTATCCTTTGTTGCCTGAATCAGATCCTTTTTTGCATTGCGACATTCTTTATTGTACCATGGGTTCTCTAACAAGGCTGATTTAGATATTCACTTTTTTAAAATTGTTTTGGGGCCTTACTTAATATTGGTTCAAGTCCCTCTACCAACCTATCATGCATTTCCATGATTGGTATCTCTGTTAATGGCAAGTTAATATACGGAGAGACTATTTCTATATAAGTTTCATAAATTTTTTAATGATCTTATCATTCCCCAAAACCAAAGGCCATCTAAGTGCTCTGCGATTGTTCGATACCAGGGGCTCAATTAAACTGTGACAAGGGTCACATCTCCTTAAATGATTTTGTTGAAATAGGGAAGCTGAGAGCGTCAAACATAGAGGACGATGATCACTCTCTATTCTATCTTCCACAACCAAGTCTTGCAACATAGGCCATAAAGGGACAGAAACCAATATATAGTCTATATAGCTTTTAGAATTACCCCGGATAAATGTTGGTAAATTTGGGTTATCAGAAGACAATCGCCCATTACAGGCGCAGTAAACCATGGGCTGAAACCAGCCTCAGTAACTGCGCTACAGCACATGTACACGAAACCGCTGGGGTACTATTCAGTGCTGGAATGTTATTGGCCAAGTCCTCATCTTCAAAAATATTTTCAAGTCCAGCCACTGGTTCAAATTTTCGATTAAAATCACCCCCAATAATTATCAAAGCACTCTTATTTATTATAGTTAACATTTGATCCAACTGCTCAATAACTTGAACATCTCTACTTGCTACACTTGGTCTGCTATATATATTAAAAATGTAGACTTCCTTTTATCTGGTGCTAAAAACTTTATTCCCAATATATCTTGACAAGGGGAATCAATTTGCGTAAACTCAGCGCCCAAAGTGATTTTTAACCAAATAACAAGGCCTCCCGAGGGCCTTCCTCTCACAGAGGGAATTGCAGCAGTACTAAAAGTTTTAAACCCTATCTTATGGGGGTTTCTATTGCCCAGGTTTCTTGGAGGAGGACTATTTCACTCTGACCTATATAATCCTGCCATATTGCATCCCTTTGGTTTTTCTTAATCCCTGCAATATTCCAAGAAGTCAACTTTATCTCTGTTATGCGTTCCTCGCTATTTTGATCACCAATTATCTTCTTACATCCATTTTCCAAACCTAATGTTTCCTCACTGTTATTACCAAAATTATTATTAGCAAAATTATCATTTAATGTAAGTTCCTCTCCCTGATAAACTGATGGATCTTTCACAATGTTCAGTATATTTACATCTACTATATCATTTATGAGTCCTCCAAATTTCCTACATGCATTTACATTCTGAATGTTATTAAGGTTAACTGTCTGGTTCCCTTCACGAGTACCAGTATACGCCTCAGAGGGCATATTATCATTTTCTATAATTCCCATCTCCATAGGGATGGTTAGAGCAACAGTAGATATCGATACAGCAACACCATCATTAGGTTTGGATCTTAGATCTTTGCAAGTAATTATCCTTGTCTTCTCCTGCCCTGTTTTGAATAGTTGTCAGTCCTGGAGGTCCAGGTCTGACAATGCTAAAACCTATTAGATTGTGTAACCGATGGGAATCCAATAACTTTGTTCCCACCTTCCGGCTTATAAAAGTATCCTAAGGAGAGTGCACTAATATCGGTCTTGGGGGTAAAAGTTGCATCACAATACTGTAAGAGATGATGAACCATCTTTGGCCTGCGGAAATTGACCACAATGCAATCACCTCTTATGCTCTTAATAGATTGCCCTATCCACCCTACTCTACGAACCATTATTATCTCATGAGCATCAGATGGGTGGAAGTTCTTGTGTTTGGTCAGCCAATCAAAAGTTTTATTCCATAGATCAATCCAGTTTTCTTTCTGCCCAACCCTCAAAGGTGGAACCCTGTCAAAATCAAAACATAAGGACATGATTCCGGGGGAGACACAATATTTCAGTATTAGGGGCTTTGGTAACATTTGATTCACTAATTCTCTGGCACCCAGCAAGAGAACTTGCGTCATCCATTTTACCCATGGTTATTACATGTCCCTTCTGTACACCCTGAGAGACTATCACATCTGAACCCACGGACGGAGGAACCAACCTATTTATCCCCTTATTATTTGAAGTATTATTTGAAATGGAATTATTCTCGTTTGTTATAACTATATTCTCATCTTGGTTAGCTGGTGGACAACTGTCCATCGCTGACCTTTGGTCCTCCCTTTCTACTCTGGTAGGTAACACACCCACAATATTACTACTTAGGGTATTGATTGCAGACTCTAGGAGGCTGATTTTATAAAAACATTTTTCAACCAAGTCGCTAACACAAATTAAGGCTGCTCCTAACCCAGAATCATTCACTCCTGTAGAGAACTCAGTCATAACTCCCTTATTGCTAGCTACTTTCTGCACTGGTGACAATAAGGTCAACTCTGTTTGTGTACCAACAGAAGTATTTTTCGGTAAAGAGAAGATACCAATGCTGCCCTTGCCCCTAGATTTACTTGTCTCTATATCCCCTTTTTTTTATTTAACCGTGGCTCAATCTTATCTTTGGTCACAGTTTTCGCGACCCTAGCCCTAGTAACTCTATTAGGAACCACTGAAGAACTTGAAATTTCTTCAGAGGAAGGTAAAAAGGAATAGAGTTCAATGGGGCACTTGTTGCAATATTCAGTGAAATCTCCTGATCAATGTCCTTCGGTACAGGTGAAGGGATACCAGTTGTTAAATGTCTCTGTAAAATAGCAGGGTCTAAGGAAAGACGTCTCTCAGTCAAGTGAATTTCATGGGTTAGGAGTGACTCCGCTCTTACTAAAAATGCATCTAACGTGCCAGCAACCCCCTTGCGTTTTCCATTTTCTTTAGACGACTAGTTAAATCAAACAACCCAGGTATTCTCTATGCTTAGACTCCTACACAGTACCTTAGGTAATCTTTTGAATTAGGTATTTCCACAATGGTAAGGTGCACAATCTGAGCTTCTCAGAGGGGTAGCCCAGCCCAGCCTCAAACTGTCTCGGACGGTCTCAGACGGGCCCGCCCTTGGCCCGGGCTTCGCCCGGCACGTCCCGCGCTGCGGGTGTAGAGGCTGCGCTTTATGCGCGAAGATGGTCCGGTGCCTCCCCCTCGTCAACAGGACCCGAAACACCTGGGCAGGCTCGCGTTGCACCCTGGGTGATGTAGTCCTCCAAAGGGTGATGAAGCGGAATACAGCGTCCAAAATAGGCGTTTAACAGCGCCCACAGCAAGGATCAGCAGTGACAAGCAAGAACGTTAGAGCAACAACGGGACCCACGCTGCGGGGTAGAGGCTGCGCTTTATGCGCGAAGATGGTCCGGTGCCTCCCCTCGTCAACAGGACCCGAAACACCTGGGCAGGCTCGCGTTGCACCCTGGGTGATGTAGTCCTCCAAAGGGTGATGAAGCGGAATACAGCGTCCAAAATAGGCGTTTAACAGCGCCCACAGCAAGGATCAGCAGTGACAAGCAAGAACGTTAGAGCAACAACGGGCGATTGTCTTCTGATAACCCAAATTTACCAACATTTATCCGGGGTAATTCTAAAAGCTATATAGACTATATATTGGTTTCTGTCCCTTTATGGCCTATGTTGCAAGACTTGGTTGTGGAAGATAGAATAGAGAGTGATCATCGTCCTCTATGTTTGACGCTCTCAGCTTCCCTATTTCAACAAAATCATTTAAGGAGATGTGACCCTTGTCACAGTTTAATTGAGCCCCTGGTATCGAACAATCGCAGAGTACTTAGATGGCCTTTGGTTTTGGGGAATGATAAGATCATTAAAAAAAATTATGAAACTTATATAGAAATAGTCTCTCCGTATATTAACTTGCCATTAACAGAGATACCAATCATGGAAATGCATGATAGGTTGGTAGAGGGACTTGAACCAATATTAAGTAAGGCCCCAAAACAATTTAAAAAAGGGAATATCTAAATCAGCCTTGTTAGAGAACCCATGGTACAATAAAGAATGTCGAAATGCAAAAAGGATCTGATTCAGGCAACAAAGGATAGGGATATAGTAACCCTAAGGGAAAAGAGGACTCGCTATAAGGGGGTATTAATTAAGGCAAAGAAAAGCTGGGAGGACAATATTTGGTCTGAACTGATAAAAGCATGTAAATTAAACGACCAAGTTACCTTTTGGCGTTTATTATCTAAGGGTAACAAAAAAGGGAAATGTAATAAGGACCTTTTTCTTGATGCAAATACATGGGTAACCCACTTTTCACAATTATACTCAACCACCAAAAATGATATTAATTTTAATTATGAAGAACTTGCTATTCATTTAAGTGATACCCCTCTACATTTTAGTTTAGCGGAAACAATAGTAGCAATAAATGCAATAAAACAAGGGAAGGCCCCTGGGCCTGATAAGATACCAGGTGACCTATGGAGGCATGAAAAGGAGATTTGGGCTCCCTATATTAACCTTTTGTGTAATACAGTTGCATCGGGTGCACCAATTCCTGAAACGTGGAGGGTGCAGAGATCACAACTATTTTTAAAAAGGGTAACCGCCACGATCCGTCGCATTATCGGCCGATTAGTCTAATTGACGTTTTACAAAAGATATACGCACGTCAAATTTTAAATAAACTGACCGATTGGATTGGGGAGTATAGCATTTTATCAAAGTACCAAGCAGGCTTCAGAGCAAAAACTAGCACTATTGACCAGGTTTTTAGATTTCTCTGTATAATTTGGAAGTATATTACAGTTAAGAAAGCTCATCTGTATATAGCTTTTGTAGACCTTAAGGCAGCCTTCGACCTCATACCCAGAAATCTCCTGTGGAAATCATTAAGAGATCAGGGTGTCCCAGGGGAAATCCTCGTGCAGATTATTAGGTTACACGAGGATAACTTTGCAAGGGTTAGATGGAGGCCAAATGGCGAACTTACTGATCGTATACAAGTAAATAGGGGGGTAAGGCAAGGTTGCGTGCTGGCCCCTACCTTATTTTCGTTGTACGTCAATGATATCCCTGAATATCTCTTGGGCTTCGAGCATGACTCTCCCAAGCTGGGGGGGGTGCCAGTACCGGCACTTTTATTTGCTGATGACACAATTTTAATATCACAAACCCCCAAAGGTCTGCAATACTTACTTAATACTTTCGAAACCTACTGTGAAATAAAGGGCTTGGAAATCAACTCTACTAAAACAAAATATATGGCAGTTAATCCGCACAAATCTTTTAAAAAAATTTAACTGTAAAAAATGAGAGGATAGAATATGTGCAAAATTTTTATTATTTAGGTATTACTCTAGATTCTAAAATAAACTGGAGACCACAGCTGGATAAAAGTAAAACAATATTAATTCAAAATTCAGTCCCAATAGTAAGGATGCATGAGAGCAGCTTATCTAAAGCTGTCTCTCCTGCGTTGGAGTTATATAAATATAGGGTACAACCTGCTTGCTTATATGGGGCTGAATTGTGGGGACATGCGACAAAGAATAGTTTTATGGTGTACGAGAATACCTTTTAAGGAAATTGTTATGTTTGCCAAAACGCACACCCTTAATACCAGTAGTAATAGATTTAAATATTCGCCGCACTGACCAGCATGCGGCTTTGCGGCCACTACTATTTTGGGTACGTTTGTGGGCCACAGATGAACTTGCTCACTATAGAGAAGGTTTGGAGGAAATTTTTAGAATAAAAATACTACAAGGTTATTATGGCTGAATCATATACAGGATTGGTTTTATAAACTAGGACTAAAACATTTTTGGGAGGAACCTCAGGGTTTGTCTCTGGGATCAAAAAGCTGTTGAAACAGACTTTTGGGCATTTACACAAGATACTTTGTTACATTGTCCAAAATTAGGTACTTTATCCACTAGGTTTCTCACAACAAAACCAAATGGGAAATTTGAGTCCTTTTTAGACGAAATTCAACCACAACTTGCCAAATCTCTTTATCTTAAATTTCGCTACGGCATTTTGCAAATCAAAGCAAATACTATGAAATGGGTACGTAGCGTAGATGGTGCAAACAATGGTTGTTGTGATATCTGTCACACAGGTGCAAAAGAGAATGAATTGCATGTGTTATTCTTTTGTCCAGCCTACACAAACGCTAGGAGGAAGTGGATTAGACCCATCTGTCAACTTTTGGGTATTAGATCATGTAATGAGGCAGGAAGATTATTGCGAACAGACACAACACAAACAATTGTATTTAGTGTAAGTAGATACCTTTTTAGTGTTGATTTAACAAGAAAGAGATTGGGACTGAAATTTTAGGTATTTTTAACGAATATGTGAGTGTTAATCAATTTATAATTAGATGTTTGATTTTAGCTGGTCCTTGTGGAGCTTTGTATTTGGGTTTTAAACCATTGTTATAATTGTTTTTAAAATGCGTATTATCGGGCGGGTTACCCTTTTGAAGTATTGTTGTATGATGTTTTTATGTAATCTTTTATGTTTTTTTTTTTTAAATCGAAATAAAGATTGAAATTGAAATTGAAATTGAATTGGCACTACTCGGACAACCCTGGCTGGCAGGGTGCTGCAGATTTCAGGACCTTTAACTGACAAGTATCATCTTCTACCTCTTGTGTCCATTCATCGTTTCTACACATAGCCTCACTAACTCTCAGGGAAGGTGGTTGAGGGCAGTTCATGTCTTGCGTAACTGCCTAGTAAGCAAAAATATCCTCTGAGAACTTTTCTGAGCTGCACCCTAGCCCCTTCACCAAATATGCTTCCATTTCCCCAGTCCCAGTATTCAAGCAACTGGAGGTGATACAAGCGGGACTGAGGTTTTAGAAGCAGGAGATGATACAAGCAGGGCTTAGGATCTAGCAGCATGACATAATAAAAGCAGAACTAAGGTTCTAGCAGCAGGGTGTGATGCAAGCATGACTGAGGTTCTAGCAACAGGAGGTGATACAAGCAGAAATTAGGTTCTTGCTGCAGGAGGAGATACAAGCAGTACTGAAGTTCTAGCAGTAGAGGCAATACAATCAGACTGAGGTTTTAGCAGTAGGAGATGATGCAAGCAGGACTGAAGTTCTAGCAGCAGAAGGTGATACAAGCACGACTGAGGTTTTAGCAGCAGCAGGTGATACAAGCAGGACTGAGGTTCATTGGCAAAGCTGTGAATGAATGGTCCTAATGAAAACATAGGGAGCTATTTTGAGTTTGGCACATGGGATATTCTGTCATAATCCCGTCTGCCATATTACAAGTACATTATAGACTATGGCACTTGTAATCTGGTGGGCTGGCTATCTGCCACACTTTGATGGCATATGTAGCATCTTACCAGCCCAGGAGCATGCAAGAGACCATGCCACACACAGAGCTCTGGTTTGCACATCTTTATTCTTCAGCATGTAACCGTTAACTGAATGCACTGAGTCACAAACTTTATTAACCACACCCATCAGATTATGTAATACTTGTAAGGAGTCTGCCGAGGACCACTAGAGTTCTCATACATGCAAACACAGGACAACATCTCCCCCTTTGTTAAATAAAAAGAACAAACAAATATATACACATATACACATTGCAGCTCCTCGATGAGTTACCCATGTGCTCGCACCAGTCTTCCAGATCTCGTTGAATGACATAGAGGAGGGATGCCTTCTTCTGGCATCTCTGGAGAAGAGGCAGTTGCTTTCCTTAGGGCACTTAGGTGGACTTGCCCCACTAGCGAGGTTTGGAGCTGACGAACATAGAGGCAAAGGCTTAAAGTGTGACGAGTTTCCATTGATGGACTTTCGAGGTCGTTGCGCAGTTACCATATGTCCTTCGCTCACCACAAATCTTAGCGGTTCAGCATCAAATGAAGTGTCCATTTGTGTGTCTGCTTTTGCTTGACAAGAACTCGTTCTCCTTTCTCGAAAACCATGTCTCAGACAAGTCAGCGCTTATTGGCATCAGCCTTAACTTTTGCATTTACAAGAGTTGTCAGTGACACAAATGTTGTCAGGATCTATTGACCGGCTGGTAGTCCATTGTGGTATCTTCGTTCCAAGAGCTCTAACGAACAGCTAGGTGGCAGATCCTTCTCCTATCGTGGAAGGAGGAGTGGAATGGCAGGCACGAAGGGCTGGGCATACAGGAGACTTGAGGACAATGCTTTCCAGTGCAGCATGTGAACTACCTTTTTCCAAGTACTCCTAAATCGTTCAACAATGCAAATTCTTCTGGGGCTAGAGAGGTGTACTTTTCTGATGCTCGATGTTCAGACCATTAACAAAGTCTTTGAACTCTCTACTATTGAAGGGTGGATTGTTGTCAGATTTGAGAATAGAAGGAACACCTCATGTTGTGAAAATGTCATCCAGCCTTTCCATGACTCTGTCATGTGTGGTTGATAAGTCTCCAACCAAAGGAAAACGTAACTACTCATAAACTACCATGAGATGATGTCCGTTGTTGAGGGGTCCAAAAAAGTCAACTGCAATCCTCTCCCAAGCTTGCTAGGGTAAATCAGACATGGTCATCGGTTGCTCGTCATTTTGGGAGACAGCCATTTGCACAGATGTCAAGCTTTAAGCACCTTTTCAACTTGTTCGTCAAGACGTGGGAACCACACTCAATCCCTGAGGGCTCGCTTAGTTGCAGCAATTCCATGATGTCGTTCATGTGCTAGTTCAATAACTTGTTGCCTCAGGCTTTCAGGGCTAACAGTTCTTGCCCCTCTTAGTATGACACCATCATGTGTAACAGAAAGTTCTTCACAAACAACTTTGAATTGCTGGTATTCAACATCATCTGAAGAGGTTGAGTATGTTGCCTCCATGGTTGTGTTGTAATGATTTCCTTGAGCTTAAGCATGTCATTGTCAGTATTAGTAGCTGTCAGAATCTGTTCAATAGAAATATCTGCAGGTGCGCTTGACTTTACTATGAAATCGATGTAGGCCTCAGCTGCCCTGGACGTTGTGCTATGATGCTGTAGCGGCACTTGTGAAAAATAGTCTGCAGGTTTTTGATCTTTCCCCGGTTTGTGCAGAATAATGCAATCATACTCCTACAGATGCAAACCCCACCTCTAGATGCAAGGGGGCATCTTGGCTTTTGGATTTCCAAAGACTGTGATCAGCCGTTGATGATCTGTGACATGGGTGAAATGCTTTCTGTACAGAAACACATGGAAGTGTTCACACACCCACACTACAGCTAAGCTTTCTTTCTTTGCTTGAGAATAAGCATGTTCATTTTGAGAGACTCCAGCTTGCCTAGGCCACAATGTGTCTCTGAGCATCGGGTGTCCATTGTGTTGGGCAAGGATCGCTCCCAGCCCCACCAGGTATACATCCACCACAATCTCAGCATGCAATTTCAGAACAAAATAATCAATTTTAGCTGCATTTTGAATAGTGTGTTTTTTGTTCTGGAAATATCGGTCACATTCACATGACAATTCAAAGGGAACATCTCACTTTGTTAGTTCTCTTAGAGGGGCACTCACAGTGGCAAAATCACAAATATACCTAGAGCAGTAGCTGGCCATGCCCAAGAGGGATCGCAGCATGGTGATATCTTCTGGAGGGCAAGTAGATGACAATGCTTGTACCTTTTCTGGGTCAGGATTATTTACTTTTCAGAGAAAATATGCCCAAAGAATGTAAGTCTATTTTTGTAAAATTCACATCTCTCAGCATTCAGTGTGAAACCTGCATAAGCAAGCAAATGGCATGCTTGTGTGAGTGCTTTGTCATGTTCCTTTCATGTAGCCCCAAACACTAGTATATCATCACTGTAGTTAAAGGCATGTGTGACAGGCTGAATTACTCAAAGAATGACATCTTGAAAGATTTCTGCAGCTGACGGAACACCAAAACGGAGTCTTTTATATCTGAACAAATCAACATGTCTTTAAAAAGTAGTAATGAACCTAAAGGTTTCTTCCTGTTCAGGTTGATGGTAACCTTTGTTCAGATAAAGGCGAGAGAAGACTATGCCACCATTAAGCTGCATGATCATGTCCCCAATGTGTGGGCCTGGATGTCTTTCTCTTTCAATTGCTTTGTTGGCCTGTCTTACATCAACACAAATGCACACTAAACCTCCACTGTCCTTTTTTGGCGCCACCACAATAGGTGAAACCCAAGGTGTCAGGCCAGTAGAGCGCTCGATGATGTCATGCTTTAGCAGTGTTTCTAGTTCTATTTCAACGGCTTCCTGTAAGTGAAAAGCAATTCAACAATGTTGCTGTGCAACAGGGCAAATATCTTCGTTAATGTGAAGCTGTACCTTCATTGTCTTAAGTTTCCCAAGTCCATGAAATCAAATGCGATGCAGCGCGCGTAACGAACTTCGATTAATTTATTTATATGTTTACTTACCTGTAATCAGCTGTAATCCGTAGTTTACTACCTCCCACCCTGCCCCTCCCCCGCCCCACGTCAGCGCCCGGCGGAACTCCCACCACCGACCGCTACTGTTGATACTGCTGCTGACATGGGACTGATCTCTATTAACTACAACTTGAATGCCTGTTCTGAAATAGTGAGCCAATTCCCAACATTGTTTCATGGCTTAATAAGCATGTACTTGATGAAGTACCTGGATGGACATGAATCAGCGCTTGCAGTGTCATTTTCTTGTGCCTCATAGTTGCTAAAAAGGATCCTTTACTCAACAAGGGTGTAGAAGCTGCTCAGGTCTACACCTTTGTTCTTGACTGTGTGAGACGTAGTATCGGAGACAGTTCTTTGTACTTTTCTGCCTGCATGATGTTTATTGCCACACCACTGTCTATAGTGCAAGTTGTGTGGCATCCACTCACTTTGAGCGGAAAATGTCAAAAGTAACTTTGTTGTTTCATGTGGTGATTCTTTTCAGATGTGTGTTTTTCCTTGCAAGCGGCCTATCCTACATGCGAATGTTGATCTGTGACTGACATCACCATCGCACATCCATTTTCCTCATTATCACTCAATGATGATGTCAACAAACCTTTGGACGATGAATTTGATAACAATCAACTTCGTTTAGTTTCAAATTGCCTTAGTCAAAAATGCCTTTGGATCTTATAGGAGTGTCTAGGGTGCTTCTGGAACTTTCTGGCATCTATCTTCTTGTCCCTTCGTGACACACTTAGTTTTCCTTTTGCTTTGCAATTGTAATGAAATGGTTTTCCTTCATGCAGCCTTTGCATATTGTCTGATAGCAGGACATTTTTCTTCACGTGGAAAAGAGAATCCACAGTAGAAACAAAACTTCTTTTTCTTCAGAGACATCATTCGGTTGGCCTCTGCTCTGTGTTCTTCGTTCTTTTCATGCTCAATGCTGATTCATTTTGGGTTATTCCAGCTTCCAAGTCAGCAGCATGTTGATCGGCATGTTCCCCTGCTCCTGCAGCCATAAGTCCTTTATCAAAACTAACCGTTTCTCTCAGCATGCGTCATCGGAATGAATCGGAGAGGCAACCATAAATAACTCTAAGATGCATGGCTTCTTCATCTTTGAATTAATTGAACTTGCAGTGCTTTCTAAGCATATCAAGTCTCTCAACAAACTCATCCATCGTCTCACCAGATTGCTGTCTTGCTTGGTTGAAAGTGTACCTTTCATAGTCGACATTCGACATTGGATTGAACTTGGCCTCTAAACGTCTTCTTGATTTGACGGTATGATATTTCACAAGCTTGTGATATCTTCTTTATCTCCACTTTTACTCCATCACCTGAAAGGGTCTGTAAGTATTTTATGATCTTTTTGTCATCTGCTTCTTCTATAACATCTATGGAATCATTGAACGTTTCAATCCAGTCAGTCCATCTGGCACCAATATTATGCTTTTTGGTGGTGTCACAAGGAAGAGGTGGTTTCAAGAACACGGCTGCACCATATTTGGTGCTCTTCTCGGCAGCCATTCAAAATTTCCACTATTCCGAAGGCCTTTTGGTGTATTAGATGCTACTTGCCACTTTGCACACATCGGCGAATCAACCAGATCGGGTCATCACACCCGATTCGAGGTTCTGTGGTACTTCCCTCGCTCATTCTGGTAAGTGCATTTGTACTTTCTATACCCGGTTGTCACTGCCTTTTGCATTTTCTCATACCCGGTTATCACTGCCTTTAGCGTTTCTTTGCACCTGGTTGTCTCTGGCACTAGCGCTTTCTTACACTTAGCTGTCGCTGCCTTTAGCGCTTCTGATTCATATTGATGCTGGCTCTGTGCTATCCTGTGGCACAGTATCTCTTCTCTCGGCCTTACTATTAGATTTTTGGGTGGGTTACTGACTGTGCTCCTCTATAGGGCCTTCACCTTCTTTGAGGGCCTCTCAAAAGCTGGAGTTGCGCTTTGACTAACCACATGTGTCAACTGTAGACAGCTTCTTGAGGCTCACTTGGAATGCACAAGCAGTTTGCTGGACCACGGCAAACTCTCAGGGAGAGCAGTTGTGTATTGTTGGTGGCTCGTATCCCTCATCTCATCGCCAATTGTGGCGTCTTCCCCAGCCCAGGAGAATGCAACAGCCCATGCCACACATGGAGCTCTGGTTTGCACATCTTTATTCTTCAACATGCGACCGTTAAATAAATGCACTGCATCACAAACGTTATTAACCACACTGAGCCACACCCATCAGATTACATAATACTTGTAAGGAGTCTGCCAAGGCACACTAGAGTCCTCATACGGGCAAACACAGGACACAACGGTGTATCCCATATGCCAAATTCTAAATAAGGTTCTTAGTAGGCAACATGACATATAAATCCCGAAATTATGATTAGTCTGTCTGAGTATGTGCTCTGCAGGCCTTTCAAAGGCATCGGTCTGAAGGGAGCTATCCTAAAGCCTCAGTAGGCCAGCGTGTCTTTGTATAGGCTGCTGTGATCAAACGAATGCACAATGAGAATTCCTGCAGACTAATGGCTTAAGTAGGGGCGTGGTAGACAAGCAGAAAGATTGGATCCAGGAGTACCAATTGGCATATTTGGAAGGGAGCTCAGATACGTAGTCTCACACACACATATTTTAGGCACATTTTAATTTGTCATTCTCGTTTTAAAATGAACACAAAGGTGCCATGCCTCCCCACTCTCGATGTAGTCCCTTGTGCGACCTGTGAGGAAGTAGTTCGTTTTTGTGCAAGCTGCAGCCACGCTTTGAGGTCATGAAAATTGCACAATTTCTCAGTACACCCGCTAGTCACAAAAAGCCTTTAAAAATGTAGCCTCGTTCCAATGTTTTGACTTCAGTCTGTCAATTTTTATTCATTTGCCCTTTATAACTCAGAAGTGTTTGGTAAGTTTTCTTCTTTTGGCCATTATCAAATGGCATTCCTCAGCATAAAACACTGTCTAGAGTTCATAGATTGTTCCTTGTTGGTAGAACACCACTTTTTTAGTCCTGGGTTTTCATGTTGCCAATCAGTGCAGTCTGGGAATTGTCCTCTTGTATTGTGTCTCTGCCCCGAAGAGATTCACAGCCATAGGCCAGAGTTGGGACCACTTTCGCCCTAACAATTTCTAGTATGGGGCAGAACGAGTGCCCGTTTTGTCTCCTGACCATGACTGTGAGCCCTGTCGCCAGGGCTATCCCTTTCCTTTTAATATCCTCCTTGTGTGGTTTGAATGAGCCGTTGTTATCAAATAAAAGGCCAAGGTATTTATATTAGTTTATCCTCGACCTTGCTCTCATCAAGATGCTAGATGGCCTTTCCTCTGAGTGTTGCCCTGGCGAGGATCATGATTTTTGTCACATATCTACTTAGGTAGGGGAACATAATTCTCCTGCATCTCTTGTGGGCACCACACACATCACAATATACCTTCATCTTTCTCTCGAAACACACACACACATGCACACATGCACACACACCTTTTTCTCCTGGCGTTCACCTCATTTACGGCACTTGTATGTGAAAATTATGTATGCCTCCTCTGAAGCAGATGTCTTGTCTTGACTTTAGTAAAACGTGCTTAGATTCGGAAATCGATTCTCCATTTCTAAAAATCATTTTTGTACAGACCATGGGCTGATCATGTGTGACCTGTTCTTGGAAATTGAAAGAGGTCCACGGGGCATGGGTGGCAATGATAAACCCAGTGAAAAAGTAATTAGAATTACATTTCATTTGAGACTCGCAATGCACACACGTCCTGACAATAATGCTGAAGTTGGCTCTATGTGAGGATTAATTAAGTATTAGTGTGGATGAAAAAAGCTGGCCCAGTTCCCTGGAGAACAGTTGGTAAATGCGCTGCACTAATCACGGAATTGTTTTTTTAAAGAATAATACTTTGTACAATCATCAAGTCTTTTGAGGCATTTTTCTTCCTTCCCTAACACATCCAAATACATAATTGCTTGCTATGGTGAAACGAAAACATCATCCTGAGCTCGTGAAACAATAACCTAATCGGGCAGATTTAGACTTTAATCCAAGCACTGTGTGTGCACTGCTTCATGCTGAACACAATTTCTATGCTGACAAAAGGCCAAAGGTGCAGGCTGTTTGGTTGAACCTGACTGAAGCCTTCATGATGAGGAAATTAGGGGCATATTAGCAAGAACCTGCGAAAATTATCGCAAAGCTTGCTTAGCGCGCGTTTTTCTATCGCCGGCTATCGCAGGATATTACCGCGGAGATAACATGCTATTAGCAAGGTTTATCTCCAATGCGATAAGATATCCAGCGATAGCGGCGAAACCCAGCAATAACGCGAGAAATCCAGCGATAGAATCCCCGCGCTAATGCTGGGGACTTAACCTTACAATCCACCTCTCATTGACTATTATTGTTAAGTCATGTTTTTACCAGTACTAAAAAACCAGCGCGTTTTTTTATCGCTTCGCGGGCATTGCTAATAGGCGATAGGTATGTTAGCGACTGTTTTCAGTCACTTTTAGTTGGGAACACCTCCTTTGCATGTCATTAGCAATAAATATCTCTGACATGCAAAGCGGCACCCAAACCAGTCGCTATCGCCTAAAAGCTGTCGCTAACACCTGTTAGCGACAGCTTGCTGATAGGGCGATAGAAATATCGCCGCTTTAGCGGCAAAAAGTGCCGCTAAAGTGGTGATAGAGCCCTTGCTAATATGCCCCTTAATCTCTTATATATCCTATGTTTAGGCTCCAAATCCTAAACATTTAACACTCGTCCCAATGTGCTTCAATTAGGTAAATTGGGTGTAAGAGCGACCGTCTTTGAAGCTGGGGAACCATGTTGAGTCTCGTCATCGGCTCAATCATCCTGTGATTCTGGGCATATCACTTAATCTCCCAGTGCCTAAAAATGAATGTGTCCATCTATAATGCTAGTGGTGTTCGCGTAAAGCGCTCTGATACCTTCGGGTCGAGTTCGCGCTATATAAAACTGCAAAAAACAAAAATAAGGAGCAATTTGCAAAGGGATTGCATCCTGATTTAGGAGTTTAGGCTTTGAGCAGCAAATAAAGAGATGCAAAATAATTCTGTGCCTTTATTGTAGTCTTTTGGTCTCAGAGTACAATTTTGCTCAGATCTCAACCCGTGCAAGTGTAACAACGGGGGCAGAAATCACGCCTGCTCATTTTTACACGTTTCAACAAGATGTGGTTGAGACCGATAACGCTAGAGCACGCTTCCTTCTAATAACTAGAAATGTTTGTGGGACCATTAATTTATTTAAAAGCACATTGAGTTACAGTTTCAATGAAAGGTTAAGTAGAACTAATATTGCGAAATAGTTTACCATTCAATTGTTTTCACAATGAACTCATAAGGTATGTATCAAATGTATCTCAGTGAGTTCATTTAGATGTACTTGCTTTTCTTGGAAGGTACATTTTATTTTGTCACTTCTTTTTTATTGAATATAAAAGCTAACAGAGTATCATTACATGCATACAATCATGACATAAACAGATACACGTAAGTAGCAGTTTGAGGTATATAAACATAAAGAGATTACTTTCCACTTAGGGTAACATATGCACTGCTATCATAAATTGAGTTGAGCAGGTGCTGCAATGATGAGAAGGTGAATGTTATACAGTCACTTTCCACTGAGCAGATTGCTATAAAAAATCTTGCATGTGCTATAGAGACCTCCTGGTCAGAGACCTGCTCTCTCCCCCAGCAGCTCTGCTGTTGTGCCGCTGCCCTGTGCAGGTAGGTGTTCGAGGCCCTCCTCCACCCGCAGGCTCCTGCCTGCGCCTCATCCCTGGTGGTCCAGTGGGAGAGCCTTGCTCTTCTGCTGGTCTGCTGCTGTCTGGCTGTGCCCGTTTTCTGTCTTTTCTGTTACTGTGTCTTTTCTGTTACTGTGTCTTTTCTGTTATTGTGTCTTCTCTATTATTGTGTCTTTTAACTTATTGTGGCTTTTCTGTTATCTGTTTCTGTTATTGTGCCTGTTTTCTGTATTATTTGTTTTGCGGCGTGATTCTCTGCCTGGTCACTTCCTGCGGCTGCAGCCCCCGTGGCCCCTCCCCCCTGCCTGTACCCACTCCCGCCTCCCAGCTGCGCTTCCCTCTCCCCTTCCCTATTTAATGGTGGCCTCTGTGCGGCCGTGCCGCTGGCGTGCCGAAGGCGCTTTAAAGGGAAGCCCATCTGCGCCCGTCCGCAACTCGACCGCGACCAGCGCCAGGGACCCTAGTTTTCCGACCTCCCACCGCTACGACTCTGCTGCCCTCCTTGCACTCAACCCTGGAAGGAACAACAACTGCCAGCTGTCTATGCCGAACACCACCCACGGCCAGTTCTCCTGCCGACACTGCCGACAATCCTTCACCATCCTCCGCACCCCCACGACTGCCGCACCCACACCGGACGTCAGCACCACCGAAGCCCTGAAGTGCATCCTCCTCAACGTGTGCTCCCTGCACAGACATGCCGTAGAGATCTGGAACCTCCTCGACACCCTCTCGCCAGACGTCGCCTTCTTCACGGAAACCTGGACCAACGCCTCCTCCGCCCCGACATCGCCACTGCCATTCCCAATGGATACAAAATCCAGAGGAAGGACTGCCCCAACCACCCAGGAGGAGGACTCACCATCGCACACAAGAGCTCCCTCCGACACTCCACCTACTGAACAAGCGACTCCCCGTTCAACACCGAACACCTTCACTTCCAGATCCAGACCAGCCCCAGAACAATGCTTCGCGGCACCCTCGCCTACAGACCCCCTGGGCCTCGCACCTCATTCACCACTATTATCGCCGACCTCATAGCACCCTACGCCATCACCTCCATGGACTACATACTCATCAGAGACCTGAACTTCCACCTCGACAACCTCAGTGACCCCGACTCCACCTCCCTCCTGAACAACCTCGTCAACATCGGATTGGAGCAGCTCATCACCACCCCCACCCACAAGAAAGGACATACCCTCGACCCCATCTTCGCAGGAGGGAATAACTTCTGCTTCAGCCACACCACGCAGACCATCTGGACAGACCACCACTGCGTACACTTCTCTTTCAACACTACTACCACTCACAAACCCACTCTGCGTGAAGGAACTGGAGCAAGGTCATAGAGGAACACCTCAACTCCACCCTAATCCATGACCCCCCTGCCTTCACCGACACCAACTCTGCAGCCAAGGAACTACACCGCTGGATCACCAACAGCGCAGACAAGCTCGCACCCCTCCGCAACCCCGACAGACAACGCCCCTTGAAGGCCACCTAGTTCACCGCCGACCTCCAAGAGGCCAGACGCTCCTACAGACGTCTCAAAAAATGATGGGGGAACAGCAAAACCACTGAAGACCAGACCACCTACAAGAATGCCATGACAGAATACCACCAACTCATCAGAGCCACCAAAAGGACCTTCATCCGGAACAAAATCGTCACCAACTCCAGCAACTCGAAGGAACTCTTCAGCATCATCCAGCAATTCACCAAACCCCCCAGTGAAGCCATGGATGTCACACACTCCCAGAACCTCTGCAACAAGCTCGGCTCCTACTTCCACTTGAAAATCAAGGCCCTCTATGACAACTTCAGCGAACAGACGCCAGAAACCACCCTTCCTTCCAGCGGTGACAGCCAGCCCACCATCAACGCCTGGACCCAGTCACCACCGAAGACACCACCACGACCATGAAGAGCACTCACTCAGGAACCCCACAGACCCCCGCCCGCCACACATCTTCCACAGAGCCGCCGCCACCATAGCACCTGAGCTACGACGCACCATCAACGCACAGAAGTCAAGCCCCTCCTCAAGAAACCGTCTGCAGACCCGACGGACCTGAAAAACTACCGACCCACCGCTCTCCTTCCCTTCGCAGCCAAGGTCAATGAGAAGATCGTCAATGCCCATCTGACCAACTTCATCGAAGAGAATGCCGTCCTTGACTCTTCCCAATCCGGATTCCGCAGTAACCACAGCACCGAGACCGCCCTCCTCACCGCCACAGACGACATCCGCACGCTCCTCGACCAAGGCCACACCACGGCCCTCATCCTGCTAGACCTCTCAGCAGCCTTCGACACCGTCTCCCTCCGCACTCTCGCAGCCAGACTCCATGACCCCGGCATACAGGGAACCGCTCTCGACTGGCTACGCTCCTTCCTCGCCAGCAGAACCCAAAGCATCAGACTCCAACCTTTCCTCTCCGAACCCACAGAGATCAACTGCGGAGTACCTTCAACATCTACATGGCCCCCTCTCCGCCTTCATCAGACAGCATGGACTCAGCATAGTATCCTATGCTGACGACACCCAGCTCATCCTCTCCCTCACGAAGGACCCCCAAACCACCAGACTCAGCTTCCAGGAGGGAATAAAAGACATCGCAGCTTGGATGAGCAGCAGCTCACTGAAGCTCAACTCAGAGAAGACAGAAGTCCTCGTCCTTGGACCCACCCCCTCAGCGTGGGACAACACCTGGTGGCCCACCAGCCTCGGCAACCCCTCCACCCCCACTGACCACGCTCAGAACCTCAGCATCAGACTCGACTCCTCCCTCACCATGACTCGCCAGGTCAATGCCGTCGCCTCCACCTGCTTCAACACCCTCTGCATCCTCCACAAGACCTTCAAGTGGATCCCCCCTGAAGCCAGAAAGACCGTCACCCACGTACTCATAACAAGCAGACTGGACTACAGAAACGCCCTCTATGCTGGAATCAACAAATCCCTGCTACGCAAACTCCAGACCATCCAGAACACCGCAGTCAAACTCGTCCTCGGCATCACACAACATGACCACTTCCAACACCTGCAAGACCTCCACTGGCTCCCCGTCGAGAAGAGAGTAACCTTCAAGCTACTCACTCACGCCAACAAATCCCTCCACAACACCGGACCCAAATATTTCAACGAAAAAGTCTCCTTCCACATACCCAAAAGAAACCTCTGCTCTGTCGACCTCACCCTAGCAGAAACCCTGCACATCTGCAGAACCAGAGCGGGTGGAAGAGCCTTCTCCTACATTGCGGCCAAGGCCTGGAACGAGCTCCCAGTCAACATCAGGCGCTCCCCTACTCTGCACACCTTCAGAAAGAGCCTCAAGACCTGGCTTTTCAGCTGACCCGGAGCTACACCCCCCCACAGGACTTTAAGAGGAGTACAAGAATAATTTACACCTACTCACAGCAAAATCTTTGTGAATCAGGCCTTTAGTGTGTTTTTTTTTAATAGTACTTTTGACAATATGAATTAAGCCCTGGGGAGAGCTGCAGCCTACAATCCCCTCGGCGCTACTGTGGTGAGCTGACTGTGTACCCTCACAGAAGCTGCAATTCGGGCGTACCGAATGACTGGACTGCCAAAGCTGATCGTGCTCACTATAGGGCCCGAGATAATCAACCACATCCTGGAGCCACTGCCGTTACACCATCAGGTCAGGTGAGAGACCTATTGGGGGCCCTCCGCACCTTGTAGCTGCTGCCCTGATACTCACCTGGGGGATCCTACATTATTTAAGGCCCCCCAATTAATGACCAATTTGAATTTTTAATGGCCTGAACGGTCCTTCACCCGCCACATTACTGTGGTAGCTTTTGCCTGCTAAATCCTGTGCTACTCCCGGCTGCTTGGGCTGCCCCTCCCCCCCAGACACCTGGGGCAAGCAGGCCAATTTGAGAAGGGCGTCTCCTCCAGTGACTGCTCTGCTTTAATCTCTCAACCCAAACTTGCTGGTCCTGTGAACTGTTCACTCTTGCAGAGCTATTTTAACCTTGATAACACCCCGTAAACTCTTGGCTTTCCCTCTGGGGGCCACACCTACCAACGACAATATGGAAAAAGTCAAGAGCTCCAGTACCAAAACTAAGATGGACAAATTTAGGATGTCGTTCTCCAAGGCTTTGGGGCACAGGGGAGATTTCCCTGGCCTCGGCACTCCACAGACTCCAGGGACCTGGTTAATATACTGCAAGCTATCTAGGCCTCCCAGCAGGTGGAGGAAATGAAAATCTGAGAGGGAAGAGTTGATGTATCCCTACTTTGTCATTACCTTCGGAATGTCACCAATAGAGTTTCTGAGCTGGAGGACCGTGTCTCGTTGCTGGAAGACAATGTGCCACCCCTGAAAAACAGTGGGTCCAGGCTTCTCTCCACTGCCACCAACTTTGAAAACCAAGCTGAAGATGTGCACAATAGATTGCGGTGCAATAGCCTTCACTTTGCGGGGTTCCTGGAGGGGGCAGAGTCGACTTATCCTGAGAAATTCCTGGTGACGTGACTGATCTCCTGGATTCCTAAGGAGAGACTTTCCCTGTTGTTCATGGTCAAATGAGCACACTGCTCCTTGGCCCAGTGCCCACCACCAGAGACTCCACCATGTCCGATGATCGCCCGAAAACTCAACTACTGTGACACAGACATGATCCTCTATCAGGCACGCAAGGCTAGTGACTTGCTATACCAATCTTCTCATATTATGATTTTGACAGACTACACACAGATGCTCCAGCACCAAAGGAAATTGTTCAAAGAAGTTGAACAAAAGCTTTGCGCCATGAAACTTCAATATATGTTGATATTCCCAGGCAAACTCAGGGTGCTCTTCAGTGGTCACTCTTACTTCTTCGATAACCTGTAGTCTGCCTGGCAGTTGTTGGCTGAGAAAAGGGATCTCAGAGGCCCCTGTCCTGTGGTGGGAGGCCCCCTTCCCGGCTGAAATGCCTGCCCCAGCTGCCTCAGGATCCATACTAAAATGTAGGTCAAGATCTTGTGCTCATACTCCCCAGATCCCACTGGACCTCAAACTTTTCACACAACCGATGTGGCGCCCTCCAACACCACCTTGACTCCCCCATAATCTGATAAACCAACAAACACAGATCCCCTCTGATGAAACTCTGATAACTAGTGGACGTGACTGGCCGTCCTTTTTGACTGAACTCATTTGTGCTGACTCAGCAGTTTATCCTCACTAAGGAGATTTACCTCGAATGCCTATTACTTGATATAAGTATGGTTTGTGTTGTTGGGAGTTATAGGGTGACAGATGGTTCTGGGGAGGAAGTGTGTTGAGGGGGCTTGTAGGGCGGGTGGGGCTTTACCTTGTTATGGTTGTCTTTTGTGCAATGCATGCCCTAGATGGCCCAGACTTCCACATGCGATGTACAGCTGCCTGCTGGTCCTGTGAAATGTCTCTCTGCTTCTCTAGCTGGCCGCCTGCGAGGGCCATGACAGGCGGGTGCTTTACCTCTTCGTGTATCCCCGAAGACATCCTTTTCTTTCATATCCTGGAACATGGATAGGTTATTGAACCACTTCAAAGCGGTCCACCAACCTCCATTATGCTAAGCACACCGAAACCATCAGTCCTTATGCTGCAAGAAGCACACCTGATGGGTTTGGCATGTCCCTTTCTGCACTGCTTTCATTATGATAGGGTTTTTCACTCAGGGTTCAGAAGGGGATCCAGGGGAACGGTCATACTTCTCCATAAGAACTTCCTCTTGGCTGTGACCAACTGTACACCCAACCCCAAGGCCAGATTTGTCAGGTTAGAAGGCCCTCTGGAGTATAATTAATGTAATCTCTTGAGTGTCAATGTGCCTCCCCAGATACCCACTTCCACTCTTGAGACACTGGAATCTATCATTCTAGCCCTCCACTAAGGTACCACTATAATCAGCAGTGACTTTAACGTCTCCCCCGACCCTGATTTGCATCCTATGAGCCCCCCATGATGACCAATCAGGAGAGGGCCAAACAGCTGAAGGACTGGATGGTCTCGCTGGGCCTCTACGATGTCTGAAAAGTTTGGCATCTCCAGGCCAGAGAGTACACTCACACCTCTGCCACCCACAAAATGATTTCCCATATTAACCTCCTTATGCTTCCAGCACTTGACGTCCTCTCCCTCTCACTCTCCCTTTGTCCTCCATTTCTGGGTGCCAGACATAGCCCTGCGACCAGTTTGGCGACTCAACACCTAGCATCTTATGGATGCCTGCTGCTCAGCGTTCCTAGCTGCAGAGTTACAATCCTACTTCACAATGAACCTCACTACCACGACCTCTGTGGTACACTTTGGGCGGCGGGCAAAGCCACCATGAGGAGCATAGCCGAAGGCTACATTAGATGTCAGGAGAGGGACAAACTGCACCACATTTCTGATCTTGAGGCCCAGAACTTTATACTGGAGTGCCAGTGTCTTGAAGGCAAAACAGAAACCCTCCACCACTCACCAGAGCTCAAGAGGGCCTCCCTGCCCAGGTTAACCTTGATGAGGCTTGACAATACCGGAGAACATTGACACAATGGTTATATGAGTATGGTGATAAGACTGGAAAGTTAATATACTGATTGGCCACTGCAGATATGTCCTCCAGGATAGTTTCAGAGATTCAAGACCCCACTGGCCGTGCGACATGCCTCTCTACCGAGATAGTTACCACTTTTACCGACTACTAACGGAATCTCTATGTCCATCACCCACATCCGCCCTATGAACATTCCCAACTCCTGCTGTCAGAGATACCTCTTTGCTTCACTTTCAATGTCGTCCAGGGATGACGTGGACATTCTCATTATGGCTCAGAAAATAGACGCTACGATTCTTGAGATGAATTCTGGGAAGGCACCTGGCACAGATGGGTTCCATCTCAAATACTACCCTAAATTGTGCATGATCATCTCTCCACACTTGCTTGCCCTATAAGAGGAGGTGTACACGATGGGGGCTTTCCTGCCAGAGCTTAACACAGCGACTATTTTTGGTATTCCCAAGTTGGACCGTCCGGACTCCCACTGTGTGGCATACACCCTATCTATCTAATCAATGTTGAAGTCAAAATCTTCATGAAAATACTTCTCAATAGAGTCCAGCGCGTTCTTGCCACCCTCGTCCATTCAGACCAGTGTGTCTTCATGCCTGGCCGCAGTACCTGTCACTGCATATGCCACAAGCATGTAGCCCTGGCTCACCTCCGGGAACCTTGCGCCCTTCTTTTAATTAACTTTGAAAAGGCATTTCATTCTGAGGACTGGCCCTTTCTGGGCAAGGTCCTTGAATGCATGGGTCTGGATCTCCACTTCCACAGGTAGTGGAGCTAATCTACTACCAACCTTCGGCAAGAGTGCAGATAAACGGTATGTTGTTGGCTCCCTTCCACATTCACTGTGGCACATGGCAGGGTTGCCCACTCTCTCTGCTTCTTTTTGCGTTAGTCATAGAACCCTTCACCAGCCTAGTATGAGGGTTTACAGTGGAGTGGCGGGAATGATAACAGAATCATGCTCTACGCGGATGATGTCTTCCTTTTATTAGCTAACCAACACTTTTCGGACTTCCCTGTCTCTGCCTCCTGGACCTATACAAGGAAGCCTCCAGCCTTAGAGTACATAAAGATAAGTCCTTGCTATTTCTATTCCACAGCGATGAGGGGGTCACGTCATGGCAAACCTCGATCCTCACTAAGCGCCTCAGCTTTCAATACTTGTTCATTCATGTTGCCTGTGTGCCGAAACTGATGTGGTGCATCAACCCTACCACCTTCTGACTAAAACAAAGCACATCTCAGTGGTGGGTATCACTGCTGCTTAATGTGCTTGGCAGGGTGGCCCTCTTTAAAATGATAATGCTCCAACGCCTTGTCTATATCCTTCAAAACGTCCCATTGATGATCTGCAATGTATGGGTTAGAGCTCTTACATCCACAATCTTCTCCTTCCTTTTGGTGGACCGATGTTCCCATTTTGCCATGAATAAATTCCGTCTTTCTGTGTATGAAGTAAGAATGGCCATGGCAGACCTTCCATTATACTTCCGAGCAAACTTCTGGTTTTTAATGACTGGTGGTGTGAAGGGTGGAGCAGCCCGACTTATCGTGCATAGCTCTCCCTTCTGGGGATCGACAAGGTGATGGGACTGCTCTATATTGAACCTATTCCCCAAGACCTCTCAGAGGTCTCCAAGGTGATCTTCTTGCACTGGCAGCTAGCATTGCTCTCAATTGGGTGGAATCAGACACTAAAACAACAAACCCTGCTCTTGGAATGCTGCTGCCTTTACCACACTGCACAGCTAGAGGGATTGGCCAGGTGGGAAAAGATTGGTATGACGACCCTCGGAGATGTTTGGCTGTGAGACGACTTGCACTTTTTTTTCAAGACCTGTAACTCCACTCTCAATTTCACAAATTCCTACAACTCCGGCATGTCCTTTCCACCTACAAAGCTGAGCTGAGCGATCTACCTAAATGCAACCCCTTGATGCCAAGCTATTGATGGGTAACCTTAGGAGGGGTGACATATCCCAAAGATACCACACACTGGTGACCAACGCCCCTCACGGTCTTGAATGAATGAATGAATGCCAATTGTAAAGCACACAGCTGCTTCCAAAGAGGCATCCTGGTGTTAAGCCACTAAACGGATGAGAGGTCTGTTCTTAGAGTTGCCTAAAGAAATGCGTTTTCAAAGCAGACTTTAAAGATTTCTCCGACTCTAAGTCTCTGAGCCCTTTTGGTAGAGAGATGGGTTTTTTTTGCTGCCAGGTAGGAGAAAGACTTTCCTCCTAGTCTTTCATTGTATATCATTGAAAAACAGAGCACCCCTGGATGGAGGAGGGTAGTGCCATGCCTAGGTCATATTTCTTGAATCTCCTCTGCAGATAAAGAGGACTTGTTTGATGCAGAGCTCTGTAAGTAATTGTAAGCACCTTAAAATTGACCCCTGTTTTATCAGAAGCCAATGAATTTGCTTGAGATTTTGCATGGAATATTGTCTCCTCGGGCTAATCAAAATTAGGCGAGCTGCTGCATTTTGAACCAGCTGTAGCGTGTTAAGACGCTCCACTGTGAGCCCGAAGTACAGAACATTGGCATAACCCAGTCTTACAGTAGCCAAGGGATGTACCATTGTTTTGCATATATTTCCTAGTAGAAAGTTGAGTGTTTTTTTTAAGGATATCAATAGTGCAAAATATGTAGCAGTAATTTCCCTTATCTGTGGTTTGAAGGGAAAGCTGCTGTCATATTTTTTGCCCAAGTTCCTAACTTCTCGTTTGGGTGCAGGAAGGGCCCCTAGTCTTTCAGGCATAGCATGCCAGCCCCAATGCACTACAATTTTCCCCAAAGGTACCAAATAGATATTAAATAGTGCAGGGCTCAGCAGCAAGCCCTGAGGTACCCTGCATCTCAATTTCTTGAAGCCTGAGTTGAACGACGGGAGATGGACTGCTTGCTCCCTATCAGGTAGGAATGATTTTAGCCAGCTTTTGGCCATACTAGTTAAGAGGATTTCATCTGAGACTGAATTGAATGTGGCGGAGAGATCCAGAGGGATGACCACTTCTTTTTTTTATCTCTGTGTCAATATTAGATTTTACATGTTCCCTTACCTCCAGGAGGGCTAGTTCAGTGGTAAAGCCCTTGATGAACCCTGACTTGGCATAATTCAGTAGAGCATATTTTTCTATATATTGAGATATCTGTGTGTTAACTAACTGCTCCAGCATTTTTGCCAGCACTGGAAGGAGAGCAATTGGTCTGCAATTACTCAAACAAGCTGGATCTTGATTAGATTTTTTAGCAATGGAAGAACTAATGTCTTCCTCATAATTCTAGGAAAAATGTCTGATTTCAGGGACTGATTAAACAGCAGATTAATGTTTGTTTAGGTTAGCTTCAGCAAGATAAAGAATTCTCGGGGGAAATGGGTATAATGGAGATCTAGACTTGGCCATCAGAAGTGTTGCTACTGGCTCTGCCAGAGAAATTTCGTGAAAATCTGTTAGTTGTCTCTCTAGATGTTGAGAGGCTTCTATTTGGGGGGAAAGGTCCACATCAGGATTGTCGATGACCATATGTAATCAAAGATGCTTATGAGGCCTCCACATTTAGTTTAACCCCTGCCGGGGAGGGGGGAGGGGAGAATAACTTTATTATCTGAAAAATTGTTTACATGGGATTACCAGCTTTTTCAGTTTTTTTGATTTTCCAGTAAAGGCATCCTCCCCTGTTTGCAACCATCAGACAGAAATGGAAGGAGTGGGTGGGCCCTTTGGAGGACACTGATGTCTCTATGACCCAGAGGGAACTCTCTATATCCTCCCATCTATAGATGGTCCAACGTAATTATTTACATGTGATGTCACACCTCACCGACTATGGTGCACCAACAAGATTACACGTCCTGCTTGCTTTTGTTGCAGCTGTCCTGACGCTCACTTCTTCCACATGGTCTGACAGTACTCCACAACTGCAAGCTATTGGTGTCAAATTGGAGGGGTCTTGTCCCAAGTCTTGGACCGGCTGGTTGACTTGATGCCTTTTCTGTGAATTCTAGAGGGCCTTGGTGGTACCAGGCGTGAACAAACCATGATGGTATGGCCACCGTGGTTGCAAAGAGAGACATAGCACAGGGTTGGAGGTCTCCAAACCCCCCACGATGACTGAGTGGCACAGGGGGTTGGACTGGTGCTCCCAACAGGAGGAACCTATTACAGAGCTAGGGTCTTCCCCCAAACACAAACCAAGAACTGGGGCGAATGGTGGGACAATCACAGAGTCCCCTGGGCTGTTGCTTGTCCAGTGAGGAAGTGCATAAAGGAAATCTAATGATTGGTTTATTGGATGCTGCTGGAATGGACTGTCTTGTTTTCTTTAAATAAACTAAATAAAATGTGTTTATCAAAAAAACAGTGACAGGGTCTCCAACCACTAGCTATTGAGCTACTGTAGCACTCCAGCTACCTTTGAGTAGCTCACCTGTGTGCCGTCCAGCTTATTAAATTAGAAAGTTTTTGCTAGGTTGAAGTATGATACTTAAAAAAAATTGAAATTATACAGCACTAATAATATTAGTAGCTGTAAATGCGTTTCATTGAACATGAGTAGCTCTCAATACAGAAAAGGTTGGAGACCCCTTTAGACCAATAATGTGTCCTGACAGCATTATTCAGGACATAATGTCCCTGATTACGAGTAGAGCACCACATGGGGGCCAAAAGCACAGATTCTAGGCTGCAATTGCTCACCTGCCTCGTGCTACTAAGAGGTTTTCTGCTTGGAATGGGGAATAATATGTTGGACCCGGATTTACTAGGACCGTTCCAGGACTGTGTTCCTAATTCTTGCTCGGCTTCTGCACACAGATTCATCCTGATTTGATAGCGCCCATCTGACTCATAATCGGGCCCTTGGACTATTCTGATGATAGGATATGGCAAAAGAACTTATGATATTATTGTACCTGCATTGAATTAAATCTGAGAGCACCGCAGTAATGATCCCCTAGTTGTTTTCATGATCCTTCAGATCTAAAATTATCTTCAGTTTTTTAGATTGTTGTGAGCAACTAATTGGAGTTGAACTGTAGCCTGGAAATAGTCTCCAAATGATGAATCCCTGAACACGTTCATTGGACTTGGTGAGGTGCATTGGTAACAGTAACACCTGGTGAGTACATCAGTTTGAAAGGCAAAAATTTGTGTTAGCAACCACTATTTAAGAATGATCTCTTAGTATTAGTAATAGTTGACTGTTTCTACAATGCTAAGTTTGGATTAGCAGGAGTCAAATCTTTAGACAGTTTAATATGATGCAGGCAAAATACCAATGAAAAAGTATCATGCATTTCAGAAAAGGCCCACAGTGTCCTGCCCTGTTATTGAAAAATTGTATTAAAATACTTTTTAACCTCGTCGCCAGAAAACAGATTTTGTTTTATGTATATTGGTTGTGCCAGACGCTGTTCTAATTTTCGGATAGCCTGCTAGAGTGTTTAATGCTGTCTTAATCTTGTGCAGGAGTTACTGAATCATGTCATGTACAGGCACAAATAGCAGACATCATCCAAAGGACATGAGAAACAGGCATGCCAGATTTTTTCGAAGACCAGGTCTAAAATTTCATGCTAGGCCCTACATAGCACGGTGGACAGTCAAAATATCGATTTTTAAATATCAAAGCACAGTTATATCGAGTTTTAAATATCGTAGGGACAAAATATCGAAGTCAAGAATATCTACAACCAGAATATCGAAGTTAAGGTAAGAAATATCGATGTTGCAAATATCGATGTTAGTAATATCGATAGTTAAATTATCGATGTTAATAATATCGATATTTATATGAGTGTTATGTATTTTAGTGTGTATTTAATATGTATGTGTTCTATATTTTTTGTTAAGTATTGTACTGTTTTTTTAAATATATGAATACATTTTTTAGAAATTAGTAATTTTTTTAAAGTAAATTTTGCGTTTTAGTACCGTAGCGGGTTGTGGGTTTATAGGGGAATAGGGTGGGAAGTAATTTAATTATAGTAAATTATATAATAATTTTTAGGAATTATTAATTTATTTTAATTAAATTTTGTGTTTTATTTCTGTAGCGGGTTGTGGGTTTATAGGGGAATAGGGTGGGAAGTAAATTATTTGTAATTAAGTAATTAATTAAGACAAATTGAGTATTGATAATTAATTTTTTTGTTAATTTTTAATTGGTTATTCATTTTTATTACATATTATTTATTGTTATTGACATTTTTTTTATTTAAATATTAATTGCAAATTAATTTTCATTAATTGATTGATTGAAAATTAATTTAATTGTGTGAAATTTTATGTGGAGTGTGTTGTGTGTTTATTGGGGAATAGGGTGGGAAGTTTTTAATATTATTAAAGTAATTATTATTTTTGATATATTTGTATTTTTTTTTTTCCTAAATTTATTAATAAATCATTATTTCATTACAATATTTATTTCATTTATATGTATGTTATTGTTAACATTTACGTTGTCCAACGCTTTCCCTACTGTTGCACTCACTGGAGTGGGTTTAGTAATTTTTACCCCTACGCTATCCAGCGCTTTCCCTACTGTTGCACTCTCTGGAGTGGGAATAGTAATGTTTACCCCTACGCTATCCAACGCTTTCCCTACTGTTGCACTCTCTGGAGTGGGAATAGTAATTTTTACCCCTACGCTATCCAGCGCTTTCCCTACTGTTGCACTTACTGGAGTGGGAATAGTAATTTTTACCCCTACGCTATCCAGCGCTTTCCCTACTGTTGCACTCTCTGGAGTGGGAATAGTAATTTTTACCCCTACGCTATCCGGCGCTTTCCCTACTGTTGCACTCACTGGAGTGGGAATAGTAATTTTTACCCCTACGCTATCCAGCGCTTTCCCTACTGTTGCACTCTCTGGAGTGGGAATAGTAATTTTTACCCCTACGCTATCCAACGCTTTCTCTACTGTTGCACTATGTGGAGTAAGTATATATATTAATTTATATGTATATGTTTAATTAATTTTAACATTTAATGTATTAGTTATTATTTTTAAATATCTTTTAATATTTTTAACTATATTTCTTTTAATTATATGTATTATTTACTTAATTTTACATTATTATTAAAACATTTTAAAAAACGATATTTTTAACTTTGATATTTTTGACAACTATATATTTTTTTCGATATTTTTGTACTTACCTTTATGAAGATTGGACTTCGATATTTTTGACTTCTATATTTCTGTGTCGATATTTTTGCAGGTCGATTTTCTGTCCGTCGATATTCTGTCATACCAGTGTCTACGTAAAATGTAAATGTCCTCCAAATTGAAGAGAAAACACAGCAGCTCCAGCATTTGTCGCCATATAATGGTATATCTGTGATGGCTTTCTCATAATTAATGTACAGATTAGGCGTGCTTCAAAATCTATAAGTACATTTTGCAGCATGAGGGCAGGGTCCTGTAAAAGCATGGGTCCTTGGGAATGCCATAACATTTCACTGCAATATTTAGAGTGCTTAAAATATCACACAAAGCTCATTTTATGAGCTTATATATCATCAACGGATCCACTTTAGCCACAAAGATATATTCTGTATGTTTTCAATTTGTTTGTCTTTAATCGTGTTCAGTGCTCTACTTTAAACTGGTACTTTAAGAGTGAGCAACACATATTGTCAGGTGACTAGTGATCGAATTGCTCCATGTCTTTCAGTATGGGGCCTGTGTAGTGCAGAATGTTGTGTTGTATGAAGCCAAAAGGCAAAACTCTCAAAGAAATGTGTCAAGCTATTGTTCTTTACATAGATTATTGTTGATCCATCATGTTGTGCTAGAGCAGGTAAAATAGTTGGCAGTATCACAGATCAAAACTAACAGGGATATGTGATTCACAAGATACAATGGGCCCGATTCTGATGCGGGTTGGAAAAGCTTCCCGTCTGAGGTCCTGATTCTGATGCGGTTAGGAAGGCCTCCTAATGGCATTTGCTCCTTCCAAATCGGATCGGGAACGTGTCTTCCCGACCCAGGGCCCAATTATGATGCGGTTAGGAACATATGTTCCCATTGAAGTCAATGGGAGTCCAACCAAATCGTATCTGGAAGCATCCGGATGCATCGTACTCCGTCGGTCGGACTCTCCCGATCCGAGTGGGTCGGAAACCATTTCCAAACCGATTCGGTCGGGAAGCTTTCCAACCCGCATCAGAATCAGGCCCACAGACTCCCTGCTTAAAAACCCCACATATTCATTCAGTTACCGGGATGCAATGCTCTGTTGTCTCTGATTCCTTTATTGAATCTGACACATTAGGGCAGATTTACTAAGGATCTGCATCGTCTTTGTGTGATGCAAGCTGTCACAAAACAACGCAAGTCCTTAACAGGGATTTACTAAGCCATGCAAAGCCACTTTGTGTGGTTTAGTAAATACAAAGTGACGGAAGGTAGCGATATGTCCTGCCTGGCTTTACTTTGCTTTGGGTAGGCTTTGGGTAGGCGTTACATGGGAAGACCATGCACCCACACATGTATTTTGATGCAAACCCAGATTTACAAAGACTTGTAAACCTGGGTTTGTGCCAAAATAAGGTGCCTACCTGACGGAGGCATAGCGAGGAGATGTATCTTTATTTCTCCTCATTAATTCCTCTTTCCACATGTGCTGCATTCTGCAGCAGCACACATATAAGGAGGAATAAACCTCTAATATGCCTCTAGTATCCCTTCCCCCACAAAAACAATCCAGCCCATAATGCAGACACTCTGTGCAAGGGTGCCTGCACTGGCGCCAAGCAGCACAAAGTGTGCCAGCGCAAGGAGAGAGAAGAAATGCTGCATATCAATTTAAATATGGAGCATGACTCCTCTCTCCCTTTCATGCAATGCAGGGCAGAGAAGAAAGTTGCCTTGCTGCATTGTGGGAAAGAATGGTAAATCTGCCCCACTGTATTCTATATCCAGTGATGCACCCAATAAGCAAAGCTGTCGACACCTAAATGACGTCCATGGTGTTTGTGGCATAGGGTAGCAGTAAGATGTGCAGATGTGCAGATGAGCCATCCGAACGTTTCCACAGGCCTTGGCCAAGGTTCAGGAATAAGCACAACACTTTTCTGAGCCTTCGGCAAGGCTGAGAGGGTGTATATGTTCTCGCAAACAATAGGCTGAATTAATGTACTGCCTATGATGCCACATTTGAATGACTAGGCCTATCATAATACCACCCCTCAGCCCTATCTTCTGTCACCGCCACCCCACTCACACACCTAAAAAAGAGCTTTACATTTACTGACAAATCTTTAGTTAATGATAAGGGTGTTAGATGAACAGTAGTAGATAAAACACATAGTGAAATGTACTGGTTAAGATAGTAAGGTAACTTTAACTCCCACTGCTATCGTGTTCCCTTCAAAATCTCAGAGTTTATTTTAAACATACAATAACGAACTACAACGATGATATCAGTAATGTTCCAGCATGGATGGACTGATAGTTTAAGAGTGGCAAGAAATGAAACAACACCATACCTAAAAACTAACTCTAGTGCACCCAGGCCTCAATGAGTATCACTATATCTGGTAGGAATGAGCCCTTCCTAGTGACAACGGTTAATAGCCCCTCTGAGTATCAATGGGTGCAGTAAGAAAGGAATCTAAATACCTCATGTAATTAATAAGCATTAATGACCACAACCTGTGGGTGAACTTTAATGATTCAAAATGAGCATTAGTGACCCTTTCTATTAATACATATTATTGGTGTTAGGCAACGTTCAAATGGACTAATGAGCTTTAAGGTGCACAGGCAGTAATGAGCCTCAGTAACCTTCAGTGTCTTCAGTCAGTAATAAATCTCAGTTAGCATGGCCAGATAATGAATTCAAATGAGTACAGTCAGTATGGAGCATCACTCATGACCACAGCCTCTAATGCCAACAAGCACGAAAAAGGTTTCTTTTCAATAAGGAACATTAATGGGTCAATTAATCAATGAGCATTACTGATCCTATGCAGAACTGGGCATTAATGGTGCCTCTCAGGAATATTACACACCAAAGGGAAGAAAGGGGTGGTACAGGAACTACAGTACACCCTTTCTGCAACAACACAGAAAACTAAAAAGAACTGTAGTCCTAACCTTTAACCATGATACTTTCAAAAGGACTTGTTGCACTTATTTGACACATTTATCCTGTACATTGGAGCTTCCATGAAAAAGACATTAAGCCCTCACCCACATTATATGGCGGACACTAATTACATTCGCTCCTCAGCAGCAACAATTGCTGCAAGCTGGGATCTCCATGAACTCTTCCTACTTGCTAATCCATATGCGAGATTGAGATTTTGGGCCTGATTCACAAAGGTAAATGTACACTTTTGTGTAAGTTTACGATTGCTTGCTATTGACAAAGCGATTTACAAGTAGTATCTTTACGAGTGCGGAGTCTCCACGCATAAAGAGATAGGACAGTTCTATCTTTTTTATGTATGGAAACCTGGCACATGTAAAGATACTACACATAAATCCCTTTGTCAATAGCAAACAATAGTAAACACACAAAAGTGTAAATTTGCCTTTGTGAATCAGATCCTTTGTAGTTGTTAGGTCAATTAACCTAAATGGGGGTCTCGGGTTCAAACTGTGTAGTGGTCAGTTAAAGCATTGTTGGCTTCATAGCCCAAGTTTAAAAACACATGATGGCAGTGCTTCATTTGAGCCAGTGGTTGGCGGTGTGGACGCCAGCACACATTTATGGGGACCAGCACTTATTTTAACTCGTCAGACATTTCGAGAGAGCAAGGGAAAGAAAAACACACACACAGGAAAGGAGAAAGAGAAAGACAGAAAAACATTATCAAGGAAGAAAGAAGGAACCTGCAAGCGAGAGGTAAAGGGGCAGGCAGTGTCTGGCACTGGATTGAAGATTAGGGCAATTGCCATGATAATTTTACAAATTAAGCACTGACTACTAATGGGCAGTTAGGACCGTTACAGTTGTAGTGTCAGAACGCCAAGATGTTGCTGCATGGTCAGAAAGTCAATGTTGGTCAGGGCATTTGTCAAGTCATAGAGACCCATGCACATCTTTCCTCTATCTGTGTCTATCTCATATTATGGTGCCACAAAGTGTGTCTAGGAAAAAAGAAAAGGTAACCTGGTCCTAGCTTAAATAGGACCTATGATTGATTAACCTAGAGGAACGCACAGTACAGTGAAATAACACGAGGTTTATATTAAAACTCATATTTATCAAAAACACAATTTGAAATGACTGTCAAGAAAATATAGTTAACTGCAAATTGGAACCCTTTCAGCAACACGTGTTCAGGTAGGGCCTAGCCACCTGCTAGGGAGTACCAATGCTGCGCTCTCACACTAGGACACAACGACCCTCACTCAGTGCTATAGTACTAGCAAAGACAACGAGCGGTCTAAGACCCTTTTTTTATAGCCTCCAGCCGCACCCGGCCAGAGGATGTCGTGCGGGTGCATCCGGGCCATAGATCCACCCCTATCGAGTCTGGGTGGCTCACTACATCCCTTCCCCAATTGGCTTTGAACCTTTTCCCTAGACATTACTCACAAAGTCCTTGAACCACTAGTTCCGCTTGGGGTGTCGGTGGAGATCATACCTCTGGCAGTGTAAACGGTCTGCTCCAGCTCCATTTCTCAATTCTCCTGGTGCCCCCACTGGACACCCTGCTCCAGCTGCCAGCTGCCTGCTCCCTCTGCATCTCATCACATGGCTGTTGGCTCTGCAGTCCCTCTGCTTCTGGTGTGTTGTCGACCTCTTGGGCCTCATCTTCCTCCTGAGTCTGCTGATCAAGCAGACCCACTTTCTTGAACCATGATATGTTTCGACTAACTGTCTCTCCTCCTTTTTTAACAGATGCCACAGTGCCTTCCACTCTCACCATGGTCCAAATCCTGACTCGAATGGTGTCCTGAACTTCCACCTGGGCCTTCGATCTTTTAGGAGTATCAGATCACCCAGTTCCAGCCTCCGCAGCGCCGCTCTCCTCCTGATGCTTGCCCTCTCGTTTTTATACATCTGCCTGTTCTGGGCACCTTCTGGATCATACTCTGGTCTAGTCCACTCCGGGGCGAATTGTATCCCATCTGTTTCCGCAAAATATCAAAGCCTATGGGGGGGCATTGCGTGGTGCAGTGTGGTGTAACCCAATATTCCCTTAGGAACCAATGAAGGCTGATTCCTAGGCTGACACCTTCATCTGCAGCATTGCTCAGAGTTTTGTTCAAAATCCACATGAATCTTTCAGCCTCCCCATTCCCTTGAGGCCAAAGGGGAGTAATGTGACGATGTTGGATTCCTAGGCAGTCAAACTGATCTCTGAACTCAGATCCCTGGAACAGTGGTCCTCTGTCTGTATTACTTTCCACAAGCAGACCAAACAATGAGAACACCTTTTCTACTGCTGGCACCACATTTGCAAATATTGTTGACTCAACGAGCTCAACAACTGGGTACTTTGAATGACGGTCCATGAGGACCATTGTGGCCCTTCCATCCAGGAATCTCCCAAAATCCATACTCAACTTGGACCATGGGGTGACAAATGGCTCTTCCATAATGATCGGAGTGACCTGGCATGCAGGACACTGCCTTACCACTTCATCTACTACTGCTTCCAGCCCAGGAAACCACATAATCTCCCACAGGTGAAACTTTGTTTTTGGCGTCCCCTGATGCACTCCATGGGCCAGCATCGCTACCCTCTGTTGCGGACTCTCATGGATGACCAGCCTGTGGCCCCGTAGTATGAGGCTCTCCTAGGTGGAACTGAGCTCATGCCGCATCCTCCATAGTTGTGTAAGGCCATCCTTGTCCCGGCCATTCCAGCTGTTGACATCTTGTAGAAAATCGTGCCTCCAGAAGTTTCTTTGAGAACCAGGTCACTGACAGTCGCTTCTTCTATTTCTGGCAGGCTTAGTTCCCTTGGGCAGGCTCTTTGGGACACCAAATGGATGTACTCCTCTATGTGATCAGCTTCTTTCTCTTTCCCCCATCACCTTTGGGCAGGTGGCAAGATAGGAAGTCTGCCGGGTTTTTGGACCTCTGCCTGTAGACTATCTTATACTGATAATACTGCGGTCAGATGGCCCACCGTTTGATGCGAGGCGGTGGATGGGGGGCTGTCCCCCTAAACAACAGCACCACTGACTGATGGTTGGAGATCACTCTAAATGATCTCCCGCTTAGATACAAGTGAAAATGTACACATGCCCACTTGATAGCAATGGCTTCTCTTTCAATTTGCGAATACCTTGCTTCCATCGGCATGAGCGCTTTGCTTGAGAATGCCGATGGTGTCCATCTTCCTTTGTCCACTTCCTGCATGAGCACCACTGCAAGACCCACAGGGCTGGTGTCAACCACCAGTTCCGTCTTCTTCTTAGTGTCAAAGTATGCCATGGTTGCCTTGCTTAGAAGTGCTGTCTCCCCCTCTTCACCTGTGCCCCACACCCAATGAGCATTCACTTTTGTCAGTGCCCTCAGTGGTTTCTCAATGGTCACTAGGTTGGGAATGAATCTTCTACAGTAGGTGGCCATTTTTAAGAAACTGCGCACCTCCAAGACATTGCTTGGTGCCAGTGCCTGCTTGATAGCATGTGATTTTCGGGGGTCAACCTGCACCCTTTCCTGCATGAAGATGTATCCGAAGAATTCTATAGTGGTTTGTAAGAAAGAGCAATTCTCCCTATGAAGAGCGACACCTTGTTCACTTAGAGTAGCCCACAGGCATTGGTGATGTTCCTCCCCCATTGCTGAGTATAGTAAGATGTCATCACTGACATTCATGACGTCTTGCAGGCCGGACAGTACCTCCCTTATGGTATTTAGGAATACTTCAGAGGCAGATGATATGCTGAAGCTTAGTTGCTTGTATCTCGTTAATCACAAGTGTGTTAAGACTGTTGTCATATAGCGATCTCGTCCGCTAGCTGGAGTTGGTGGTATCCAGCATTGACGTTCATTTTTGAGAACCACCTAGCTCTGTTTAGATCGGCTATAATGTCATCCATTGTGGGAGTGATATGTCCCTCCCTTTTGATGGCCTTGTTCGTAAGGGGCATGTCAAATCACAGTCATACTTTGCCAGGCTGCTTGGGCTTCTCAGCGATCACCATTGGGGATACTCAGGGTGTCGGTCCAAATAACCTTCTTGGTCACCCCCAGGCTCTCCAGCTTGCCCAGCTCCTGTTTCACCAGAGGCCGCAAGTGGAACGTTACACGGCTGTGGCATAGGTCCACCAGTTTGACTGCCGTCTCAATGTGCAGACTGATCGGAGTGGCTCGCAGGCAGCCTAGGCCTTTGAACATCCCCTGGAACTGGTTCACCAGTTCATCCACCTGGAACAATTGTATATTCCTGACGAATAACACTAGGCCTAGATCTTCTGCTGTGTGACATTCAGGCAGCGTGCCCACCTCTTTGTCAATGTCATGGAATGCTACCACGATCTCCTGGTTATTTGACCTCACACTCACCTTTAAGAGTCCTTTGAGCTGCAATGGGATGTGACCACCATAAGTGTAAATTTTGGTGTGGGATACGGCCAAAATTGACCTCTGGGTGAGGCGTCAATACTGTTGGATGTCCATTACATTTACTGAGGCCCTGGTGTCAATGAGGGACTAGACGTCTGACCTGACTATTTCCTCCACACATGTGGGCTGTAGCCTTCTGTACTGCTTTAGGTCTCCTGTGAACAGGATGAGAAACACCTCCTCCTCCTCCTCCTCTTTGGATGGTGACTCATATTTTCGATATCCATCCCATGGGGCGCATTTGGCCGCTCCTTGAAGATCTGGTTCATCCAGCGACAGTTGTTGAATGGCCTTTTTCGGGGTCTGCCTCCCACGGGCCCCTGTACTCCTCACACAACCTCTGCACACCTTCATGAAGTGGTTAAGCTTCCCACAGCTGGAGCATGGGTGCCCCTATGCCGGTCAGTGTTGCAGGGCGTGTTCCTCTCGGCTACAGTTTCTGCATTGGGCCCCGGACTGCGTGGCAGCTGCGAACTTGGGTCGGGTTGTCTTCACCCTCATGGACACTTCGTCCACATGCTCCACCTTTACATTGTGTGGTTTAAGTGGTGCTTCTGTTATAGCCATGTCCATTTCCATGCCCCTTGCAGCCCATAGATCGTGGGACCTTGCCCTGATGAGGATATCATCTAGGCTGATGTTCGTTTGTCGCAATGTTAAGCCTAGCAGGGTCTTGGTCTGGCACCCTTGAATAATTTGCACTCTGATCTCCTTTGGTTTATCATCCGCTGTACACATGCTTGCCAATTCGCAAAGGCAGGCATAGGAAGCATCAATGGACTCACCTTCTCATTGGCTGGGCTGGCGGAGAATGAATCTTTCAAAATTCGGATTCAGCTGCAGATCAAAATACACGTTGTGGGCCCTCACTGCCACATTGTAGTCATCCGCTGCTCCTGTATTGGAAAGATGCTCAAATAGTTTATAGATCTCTTCTCCCACATAGTGGAGCAGCAGGGAGTGCTTGACCGTACCATCATCTTCCCTCCGTCCGATAAAGTAATTGTTCAGTCTCCCCACCAGCCGCAGCCGCTGCAGGTAAGAGCGGTGGGGCGGTGGGACCAGGTGAGGGGGGATTTCGAGAGACAACTATGAGGGAAAATTAATTATTGATTTAATTTTCCCTCGTGGTCATCTCTCGAAATCCCCCCTCACCTGGCCCCACTGCCCCACCGCTCTTACGTGCAGCGGCCGTGGCTGCTCCCCGCCCATGTCTTCCACCTGGGCGCAGTCGTAGCCAAGTCAACCAGTTCACTAAATGGATGAAGCACTCCTACCAGCATGGGCTGCTGCTGGACTTGTCGGTGTTGTGGGCACTGATGAGGCGCAGTGCTGTTTTCATCTGCCTCTGCCCCCGTGCTTTGTGGTAGTGCACTGTCCTTGTGGCCACACCGTCCTGGTGGTAAACTTGGTCAGTTGGTCTGGGGTCCCTGGAGGGTGTTTACCTTTAAATTGTTACTGCCCAGTTTCTATGAGTGGATCAAATGTTCACCCCCTTTTCAGGCGGCTCACTGCAAATGTTTTCAGGTTTCTCCCCGAGCCGGCAGGCAGGGACCTCAATTATTGCCCCGATCATCTCAGCTGGGTTGTGGCCATCACAGGCGCGGGCTGCTCTGCACCTTCTCTCTGCGCTGGGCCGATCCTTGCTTGCACGGTGTGCCGCCTCTCTGGCAAACAGGGTGTAGCTGGAGCCCCGACAGGGCTGAGACCGAAGCGCACACTGTAGCACACTCTCCGGTGCGCTCACTGGTAATTGTGGGGCCGACTGCTGCCAACTCCTCGGAGCGGCGCCCCCCTGCCACACGCAACCCTTGCTCCCACACAGCAAGCGGAATCGCAGTACTAGTGGCCAATCGCCCCACAACTGAATGATCTTTGCAGAGCGTGGTAGCAGTTCTGGCAGCCACAAAGTTGTAATTCTGCTGCACAGGTACAACCTCCTCACCAGTGTGCTGATGGGGCCTAACCACCTGTTCGAGAGTACCAATGTTGCGCTCTTGCACTAGGACACAACAAACCTCACTCGCTGCTATAGTACAGGCAAAGACCTTGTGCGGTCAAAGGCCCTTTTATTTATAACTTCTAGTCACGCCAAGCCAGAGGATGTTGTGTATGTGCATCCGGGTCACGAAGCCACCCCGATAGAGTCCAGGTGGCTCACTACAACACGCTCCCACTCATTCAACAGCACACGAGGTAAAAACATGCACTGATTAGCTTACTATTACAATATGTCACTCACCAAATCCGTGTAAGATTTTAGTCGTTCTCACCTGGGAAGGTCAAGGTGTATTACACTCTGTAATGTGTTTTAAAAAATGTAAAGTCGTGCACTTTTTACACACTGTCTTCAGAGAACGTTTAGTAGGAAAAATGGTGCCCCCTTGTGGATCAGCCGGTGGATGGTTCTGCAAATGGGTGGCTAATGTGTGCTGCCTACAGTATTTTTCAAAATGGACCTTGCTAACTCCTACAGACATTTGGTGCATTGTCGCATAGTGCTCAAGAGAGATTTATGGGTATTGTAGTCTCATCTTAACAAGATTTCTAGCAGCCAGTTTATAGGGAAGGTGTTTTACCAATGATGCCAGGTTGCGGTGCACTAGTGAAAGAGTTATCAATATTGTAGTGTGACATGAGTGCGTTGCCAGTAGTGTCAGGTGATGCTAATGACAGTGTTGAACATTATAAGAATTGTAATTGATTCTGTGGTCCTTAGAACACAGATATTATCAGAAAAGTGGGAAAAATCTGTCCTATTACATTCATTTGAATGATGAGGATCTCCTGGCTATTGATGTGGTGAAGCTTAAGGGTCCCTTGCTAGGTATGTGCATTATGGAATTTGTAATCTGTTTGTGAAACACGTCAAGCTCAAGTGTTCTGAGATTCCAACATATGAGGTATGTTCTTGTTAACTAAGGAGTTTCTCATTGGTTGTTAGTGTTGTTGTGAATCCTCTTCATTTTTGCTGATGAGTTTCTCGTCAGTTTTTAGTGCAGTTTTGATACATCATTAGGAGAATAGAACAACTGGATGTGGCACTTTAATTGTAGAATCTAATAGCTAAAATCATGATTTCTATTAATGTAATTGTTTGTTGAACCAGCCTATGATGCGATGCACATTAATAAAAAAAAACTAGTTACTTGAGGTTCTAAGTTGTTTTATCATTTAATCTTGTCTTATTGGATGATAAACAGAAGACACATTTTTGGTCTTTTCTCAATATATTAAGTATGTTTACCATCTGGTCCTTGACAGGCCTGATTGTTTACAGATAATTTTCCATTTTAAGTCATTTTCAGAGTGTTATAAACTGATGAAGTGGGTTCATAGGTTTGAGGTTAATCTTGTGCTTCTAATACTGCTCTTAGGCTCTAAACTGTTGTCTTAACTTTGTGTGTAGTCACTCCCATATACTTTAGTTTCAAGGTGAACTGTAGAGATAGATGATATTCTGGCTATTGCAGACTGTGTGCTGTTTCTGTACACATGGAGTTCTCTTGTCAGGATGCAGACCACTTCTGTGTTCTCAGCTTTTACAGATACAACATGTGTTACAGGGGAAAAGACTCATTAATGGAGGGATGTCCCAGAGATTTCTCTGTTTTTCTCTCTGATCTTCGGTTTGATGTCCTTCATAGCTTTCATTCTTTTGAAGGCGAACAAGGGTTTCTTCTTCACACTGGTGTTGATGATGGGCCAATTGTGATTGATTATCTTTTTCAAACCTTTTGAAAGGGTGTAAAATGCGGTTACATTGATTAGTTTGGTGTAAATAGAGTTGCTATGGTTTTCAAAGAGAGCCTCTTTGTTGTTCTTGCTGGTCCTTTTTTGTGCCCTTTGGATGAGATTTTTAGGGTAATCCATTGCCTCTGGATTGCAGTTTTGTTGTGTTTGTCAAGAAAAGAGAATTCAGTTCTCTCCATCATCATAGTGAAGTGTAGATGTTGGTCATGAGCATTGATCCATTCCAAGAAGAAAGTGTTCTCTTCCTTCAAATTTACGAGATTGCCAGTATATCAACTGTATGACGATGCCTCATAATCTGGCTTCTAAAAGGACTGCTGTGAAAGATCACTGTGGAGTAAAAGTGAGAGACATAAAGAATCAAAGGTGCCTCCAATGCTTATCCCACCTTACTTATGAAAAGAAAACTCAAGAAAGGTTTTGGTTAATACCAGGTTTACAATCTCCATCATACACTTGATGGGTGTTTGGTAATAGCAGTCTGCGGTTGAAATAATTCTTCTATATGATTGATTGTGCCTTGTTGAGAAACGTTAGTGTAGAAGGCCTCTACACCTAATGAGATCATAATCAGGGTATTGGCTGGGATCGAAACTGAGAGTTATGGTCTTTAGGAAACGATGTCATAGTCATGATTAAAGATTCTAAAAAGAAGTCCATAAATTGGGAGACTGGTGCCAAACACAACTCCTAACATGATAGGCCTCCCGGGGGATGGGAAGGAGTTCTTATGTATGTTGGAAACTATATAAATACAGGGGTGTTCAGCAATATTGAAATCACTGTCTTGACTAGATAGCCATCACACATAGCTTCTCTACCATAGAGCCAGTCATGGTTCTAATATCTTCCGTAGTGTGGAAGAGGTTTTTCTAATTAGCAAAAAAGCTTAATTTAGGCTAGGCCTCAGTTATCTTGAATTGACAATTATTCGCATCAGCAGAATAGTGGTGCACTTTTATTTTATGTGAGCAAAGCCGCACTCTCTCTGTATGCTTGTGTTTTTTTCTATTTCAGTAAAATAATTGAAAAACAGCAGAGATTAATAACAGAATACAAATATGTAAAAAGGAGCATAGTTTGGCACTTTTCATAGTGGTTCTTTTGTTGTTGATGTGAGGGTCAGTTGTGGCAGGGATAAAGCAGTAATGTATGCTGCAAAGAACCCAAATTTATATTATAGATATGTCACAAGTTTGAGAGGATTTTCTTTAAGATATAAAGGCAGGATTCTGCATGACGAGTGACTTCATGGCATCATGGTCCTCTGAAGAGACTTGCAATATCCTTTTTAGGTTTCTCCTGCACAGCGCTGGACCTATGCTTGTGAAATCTATGTTTTCAACATAAACTTAAAAGGGCCTTACTTCCCGCTCCCTCTCTTTCCCGGCTTTTCATTGGTTCCTGTGCCTGCCACTTAATTTCCCATCATTTCTATTGGCTGCAGCATATTTTCTTACAGTTACCAATGACTGTACCTCATCTGCTTCTCTTATCAGTTCCCCCTGGTCGAAATACTGTTTACATCCTCTTCGGTGGAACTATTTTTTCATTAAGTTTGCCTCCTCTTTCTGCTTTTTTATCTTACAGCAGATTTATATAGAGCAACTTTTCACAGGGAGAAAATAAGTGATTTGCCCAGAATCACAGGATGTTGCGCAGCCGAACCTCGAACTGGGATTCCCAGCTCTCAAGTTGCCAGCTCTGGCCACTGTGCCACATCCTCTCCACTCCCGTGACATTTGTAAGGGAGCTGTTTCCTTTGTCCCGGACAGTGATTGATAAAAACCACAACTGGTTTTAGTTATCAAATTAAAATTCAATAGCTTTCAATTCCATGGAGTCTGCGCACACACACACCTGTTTTGTTTTTGTTGTGTTATGCACACATAAATAAGCACTCTGTGGGAAGTAAGCACTCTGTGGGAGGAACAAGCATTCTTCATCTGTCTTCCTTCTGTTCCAGTATGTGTTACATAAGAATCTTTGCAACAAAACTGTGATCTTTGGATCTTTGACTCTAGTTCTTCTTCTGTGTCTATCAGCGAGGGCACTGTCTCCGTCAGCTACTGTGTTGCCTCTGGCAACCAAACAGTGTCTTGTATGTGAGCAGCCTCAGCAGCATTCATAAGTAGGCTCAGGGCACAAGGCTGCTCTCTCCCCCAGGGCCACCCACAGTGGAACGTGTGCATACAACTCGATCCCTGAACACTGCAGCAATAGTTCGACAGAACTGCAAAAAGTAGGAGGGCTGCCGAACATTCTTGCGTTTTCCAGGTCGTCCTTGGAGCTGTGGCTTGCAACCTGATACTACTGTCCTCAACCCCAAGACTGTAAACCTATTTAACAGCACAACAAGGTAGGTGGCAGAGACTGTGCTCTGGCCGCTGTGCCACATCCTCTCCACTCCCATGACATTCATCACATAGGCGAAACCGATGCATTACCAATGCTTGTTATGTATGCTTGGAGTACATTATATTCCTACTATTTATATCCCTGTCTGACTTTCTTTTCAACCTGCTACACAGATCACCAGGAGCCTTTGCCCTGCTGGTCCTGCCCCCCCCCCCTTCTAAACCTTCTATGGACGATTCATCCACTTGGGTCATTCGTGCATCCTTCCTGTACATATAGCTGCCCAGCTCCTTTTCTTGCCCCTGACCTTCTTTCTTTGCCTCCTTCAATTTCTTAATCTCCTTAACCAGTGAGTCACTTTTCTTTTCAGTTGGTCTCCTTTCTCGCTGCCAAGTTATCAGTGGCCACAGTATTCAGGATCTTCATTTCCTTCATGGCCCTGTTCATAAACTTACCTAATCACCTTCTTGAACCATGACGACCCTTGACAAACTACCCCCATAGCAGATCATTCATATACTCTTCTGCAAGAATTTCAGTTATTGGTTAACTGGGGTGTGAGCCCTGGTCAAGCAGCAACCCTAAATTAACCTGTGCTCAACCTTCTGGTAGCTTGTCACAGAGCAGTTAGGCTTAACTTAGAGGCAATGTTTATAGTATTTTTACAACACTTCAAACAGTAATAAAGTGAAAACACCAAACAGAAAGGATCCCACACCAGGTTAGAAAAATAGAGCACTTTCTACTAAATAAGACAAGACCAAAATGAAAAAATCAGTAGAACTGGAACTATTAATTGTTAAAGATTTTACAGAAAATAGCACCAAAAAGAGCAAAGCACCACCTGTGGATATCTGGTCACACTGGACCAGGATAAAGTCACAAGTTCAAGCCAAACGTGATGGAAAGCAGTCCAGCTACTGGGACCTAGTTAGGCCTGCTGAACAGAGTACCATAAATCCTGGTTTGGCGGAGCATTGTGAGGATCTACATTGAGGAAAGCATTGCGCAACCGAACCAATGCGTTGGTTCTGAGATGTGGCGAGGCTGCGATGTGAGGGCCTGTGTTGGTGTCAAAGATCTGGCGTGGAGTCAAGGTGATACATCAGTTCTGAGGGGCTGCGATGTTGAGCCTGTCATCATTGTCAAGGCTGCCATCGATGAATGATATGAGAGTCTGGACTGAGGATACATCTCACAGCGGCAGTTCCAATGGGGCTGCGAAGGCGATGTGGACCTTTGCAACGGGTCCAATCCACCCAGCAGCAATGATGCATTGGTTCCACTCGGGTTTGCGCCACGCAACAGAGGAGATGTGTTGGTTCCGCTGGATCCACAGAGCTGGAAGAGCACCTTAAGCACACTTCTATGGGCCCAACACTGGAGGGGCACCACTTGCAGGATAGACTCACAAATGCCAGAGTCCAGGTGCAGGTGCAAGGTTGTTGGAAGTCTGGCTTCAGATCAGGATGCCAGCCAACTAGGCCTTGGAGTCACTCTGTGTTCTGGATTCTAGAGATGCAGGTCCACTCCTTCTCATCCAAGCAAGAAGGCAGCAGGACAACCCAGCAGGGCAGCAGTCCTTCAGAGCAGCAGTCCAGCAGAATGGCGGTCCTTTCAGTAGCACAGCAGTCCTTCTTCCTGGCACAGGTCCAGAAGTGTACTGAAAAGTTGGTGTCTGAGATCCAATATATGTATCCAGTTGTGCCTTTGAAGTGGGGAGAAGCTCCTAGAAGCATGCTTTTGAAGTGCACAGGTGGCCTGCCTTCCTGGATATAGCTCAAGACTAACTACAGGGGGTATGCAGCCCTTTGTGTGGAGGCAGGACGTATCCTATTCAAGTGTAACTATGGCTAGGTCCAGCTCCTCCCTGCTATCCTGCCAGTGATGGTGCATCCAGTACCACCTAAGCTCCCCATTGAGTGTGGCAGTCTAGGAGGGATAGACAAAGCCCAAGTGTCAACTACACCCAGTCATGTGACCCAGAAACAGGCTGCAGACATTTAGGGACTGATTGCCACTTTGGTGGTGTGAAGCCAGGTCTGATCTGCTGCACCACCACCAAAGCTGTGGTCGGGCCGCCCGCCAGATTAGGAGCTTCCTCCTGTCTGGCGGGCTTGTTCTTAGAGTTCCCACGGCAGTGCCTCTAAAAATGGGAATGAAAAGCCCATGCTGTGCAGGAACTGGTGTGCATGCACACAGGGGGCACATGTTGTGTGAGGCACCAGGGGACCCTGTAGTGCCCCCTTTGTTTCCTCTCCGCCAGGGTTTACATGGAGGAGGAACTACCATGAAACACTGGTGGAGAGGAAACTCCTAATATGTTTGGTGGGACCGTGGCAGTCCTGCCAAGCCTATTGATACATCTGCACTGCCACAACACTGCCAGGGAACGACAGTTCCCTGGCAGCTGCAGCGAGGCAATGACGGTCCTATCGTCCTCATTGTAATAGGGCGGCGGGAGACTGCCACAGCCGCGCCCCTACGAGTTTGGTGATCCGTGGACTGCCCCACTCGGAATTACGCCCTAAATGGATAAGGAAAATGCCAACTTTCTAAAAGTGCATTTTCAAAACTGTAATATAAAATCTGACTTCATGATAAGTCAGAATTTTCTATTGCAATTCCAAAGAACAAACATGAACAGGTTACCTGTTCCCATTTGGAAATTACACTTATTAAATGTAATATGGTAACTCTAATGTTATCCTATGGGAGAGGTAGGCCGTGCAGTAATGAAAAACAAATGTACACATTTTTCACTACCTGGACACATCAAACTTAAAAATATATGTCCCACTTTTTAAATACATTGCACCCTACCTTCTGGGCTGTCCAGGGCCTATAGTGGAGGTGACTTCCAGCCACCTTTTTTCACCAGGCTGCTTGTCCCAGTGTCTGGTGGACCTTTGGCTATAATCTCCATTACGTTACCAGAGCCACCTAATCTCCAATAGAGGCAGCAGGGGAATGTTAATGTTGGGCTGCCAGGAATTTCTAGGTCTCGCAGCCTACCAGCACTCGTATCCCTCCCCCACTTTTCTCTGCTTTCCATCCTACATGCTGAAGTGGAGAAGTGGGGTTCCTGCCTGTGCTCCCAATCCAGGGCCATAGCCATGGGGGCATTTGAGGGCCAGGCCAGCCCCAAATAATCTTTGCCCCCTGTTAGAACTGGGGGTCTCTAGTTGGCAATGGTTTGCACCTTTGTCCAAATAGGGACCCTTGCTTCTAGTCAGGATAAGGGGGAAACACTCCTAAAATAACCCCTGCTCACCCCCTGGTAGCTTGGCACGAGCAGACAGGCTTATCTCAGAGGCAGTGTGTAAAGCATTTGTGAACACATACAGTAATACAGTGAAAACACTACAGATGGACACCACACAGGTTGTTTATGTAAAAATAAGTAATCTTTATATAGACTTATCACAAGACCCAATAGCAAAAATCCACAATACTGTACTCAAAAATAGGCTTTAAAAGGTTATAAAATAGTTCAGTTCTCTCAAGTTGTAAATGCGACACTTTACTCTCAATGTACCTTGAATGCGTAACGCAAAGAAAACAAAAGGGTCGCAGGGAAGGTGATGCGTCGGTTCCTTACACTCAGGGGAGTGGATGCGTCGGTTCCTTACTGCTGCGCAGGGGAGTTGATGCTCGCTTCCTTACTGTGTGGGGAGGTGATGCGTCGGTTTCTTACTGCTTTCCGGTGCGATGCGACAAGATGGCACCTCGATGCGATACTCTTCTCTGGTACGATGCGACAAAATGGCGTCTTGGTTGCGATGCGACAACGTTGGTGTGATGCGTGCACGCCCGACGGCCGTGCGGCGACTCGATGATCTTTGGAGCCGCGACAGGCCCTGCGACGCGCTTCTCCGGCGATGCGACGATGACCTCTGTGGCAGCGTCTCGCTTCTCCGGTGATGCGCCGCGCTTCGGCGATGCGATGATGACAGCGGCAGCGGCGTCTCGCTTCTTCGGCGATGCGATGACCGCGGCTGCGGCGGCGACACGCTTCTCGTTGTTGCGTCGCGCTTCCAGCTCCCAGCGACACGCAGTCTCTCAGAAGGCCCAGCACAACAGCAGGCACTTCAATTCCCAGCAAGGGAATGCAGGGGGGAGCTGGTTGGTGAAGTCTTGTATCCCTGAGACTTCAGGCAGGAGGCAAGCTCTAGTTCAAGCCCTTGGAGATTCTCTTCTTCAAGATGACAAAGCACAGCAAAGTCTTTTCTCCTGTCCTTGGCAGAAAGCAACCACTGCAGGCCAACCCCAATCAGCAAAACAGCACAGGGGCAGTACTCCTCCTTCAGCTTCTCCGGTTCTTCTCCTTGGCAACAGGTTTCTTGATTTCCCAGAAGTGATCTAATTTCCTAGGGGTCTGGGTCCCCTTTTTATACACCTTTTCCCTTTGTTCTCTGAAGGCAGAGAGGCCTTTGCCTAGTCCAAACCAGTTCTGGTCAGTCCTGGAGCACTTTGTTTTTCTGACTCCTTCTTTCCTTTGAGAGTGAGGGGCAGAGCCATCAGACGCCCGGCAGGAGGTGGAGCCAGCATTGTGGAAGGCAGGCACAGCCCTATTCAGACCCAGGTGCAACTCCTCCCACCCATCCTCCTTCAGGCAGACCTATTCAGCCTAGTGCTGACTCACCCTGCCTCCTGGAATCCCCCAGCCCCTGTCACTCACAAACCCAGACACACAATACACAACCTGAGCAGAGGCAGCTGGATGGTTTAGGCAAGAAAATACCTACTTTCTAAAAGTGGTATTTTCAAACAAAGAATGTTAAAACCAACTTCACTAAAAGATGTATTTTATCATTCTGAGTTCAGGCATACTAAATTCGTTTTTCTACCATGTTCTCTGGGTCAGTTAGGATTATAAGGTGTAATAATCAAACTGCCCATTCTGGCCTATGGAGAACAGGTAGCCTTGCAATAGTGAAAAACGAAAATGGCTGTAATTCACTATTAGGACATGCCACACACACCAGGGCATGTCCTACCTTATACTTACAATGCACCCTGCCCTTGGGCCTACCTTAGGGGTGTCTGATATGAAGATAAGGGAAGGTTTAGGGACTGGCAAGTGGGTGCACTTGCCAAGTCGACATGGCAGTCACAGACTGCACACAGGCTCTGCAATGGCAGGCCTGAGACACATTTTACAAGCCGCTTCTGTGGGTGGCACAACCAGTGCTGCAATCCCACCAGCGGCATTGGATTTACAAGCCCTGGGCACACTCCGTGCACTGTACTAGGGACTGACAAGTAAACCAATCATCCAATCATGGAGTCACTAATCCATACATCACTTTACAGTAGGGAGCACTTGCACTGTGGCACTGAACAGCAGTGGCACAGTGCCCAAAAGCATCTAAAACCAGCAAAACATAAGAGGCAACAGCAAAAAAATGGAAGGGAGACCCACGCCAATGGTGCCAAGTCTAACACGTGTCCCCTCCAGCTGAAATGTGGGGAGAACTACCCTTCCTCCTGGGAGTTCTCATCACTAAGGCGGAAAAATCTGGACAGACCATCAGCATTGGCGTGTTCTGTACCAGGGCGGTGTTCCACCGTAAAGTCCATCCCCTGTAGGGAAATGGACCACCTCAACAGTTTTGGATTCTCACCCCTCATCTACATTAACCATCTGAGGGGCCTGTGGTCTGTCTGAACCCGGAAGTGAGTCCCAAACAAGTATGGTCTCAACTTCTTCAGTGCCCAGACCACAGCAAATGCCTCACGTTCAATCGCACTCCACCTCTGTTCCCGTGGGAATAACCTCCTACTAATAAAGGCTACAGGTTGGTCTAGGCCCTCCTCATTCATCTGTGAAAGCACAGCCCCAACACCATGCTCTGAAGCATCTGTCTGCACAATGAATTCCCTTGAGAAGTTGGGCGCCTGAAGCACGGGCGCCGTGCACATGGCAGATTTCAGGGCATCAAAAGCCTTTTGGCAGGCCTCAGTCCAGTTCACTTTCCTGGGCTGCTTCCTGGAAGTCAGCTCAGTCAAGGGTGCAACAATGTTGCCATACCCCTTGACAAACCTCCTGTAATACCCGGTGAGTCCTAAGAAGGCCCTCACCTCTGTCTGGGTTTTGGGGGTTCCCAAGCCAGGATGGTATCTATCTTGGGCTGTAGGGGCGCCACCTGGCCGCTCCCTACCTGGTGTCCCAAGTACACCACAGAACCCTGCCCGATCTGGCACTTACTCGCCTTGATCGTGAGGCCTGCCCTCCGCAGCGCCTTCAACACTTCCCAGAGGTGGTGCAGATGTTCCTCCCAAGTGGCGCTGAACACTGCAATGTCATCCAGGTAGGCGGCACTGAAATCCTCCAGCCCAGCCAACACCTGGTTGACCAACCTCTGAAAGGTGGCAGGGGCATTCTTCATCCCAAAGGGCATCACCCGGAATTGGTAGTGCCCATCTGGTGTGGAGAATGCTGACCTCTCTTTGGCCCCATCAGTTAAGGCGATCTGCCAGTATCCAGACGTTAGATCAAACGTGCTGAGGTACTGGGCAGCCCCTAACCGATCAATGAGCTCATCAGCTCTGGGGATGGGGTGCGCGTCAGTCCTGGTGACTGAATTGAGTCCTCGGTAGTCCACACAGAACCGGAGTTCAGGTGTGGCACCAGGCGCGGCAGCCTTTGGGACCAAGACCACTGGGCTGGCCCAAGGACTGTTAGAGGACTCAATCACCCCTAAGGCAAACATCTTGGAGACCTCCTCCTTGATGCAAGCTCTCACCCTGTCAGTCACTCTGTAAGTTTTGTGCTTTACAGGAGGACTGTCCCCAGTGTCCACATCATGGATGCACCATTCAGTGATACTGGGAGTCAGGGAGAACAGATCAGAAAACTGTCCCAACAGTTGGCGACAGTCATTCTGCTGCTCCGGGGTCAGGGTGGGAGAGAGGTTCACACCATCCACTGACCCATCTTGCTCTTTTGCATACAGGAGATCAGGAAGAGGTTCAGTCTCCTCTTCCATCCCAGCATCTGTTGCTAAGAGCATGCCCACTTCAGACCTCTCAAAGTGGGGCTTCAGGCGGTTCACATGCAGGACCCGCAAGGGGTTCCTGGGAGACTGCAAGTCCACCAAGTAGGTGACATCACTCTTGCGCTCCACCACCTCAAATGGTCCGGTCCACTTATCCTGGAGCGCACAGGGCTCCACTGGGGCCATGACCCAAACCTTTGTCCAGGCTGAAACTCGATCAGAGTGGCGTTCTGATCATGCCAACGTTTCATCTCTTCCTGGCTGGCTTCCAGATTCGCCTCAGCGAGTTGTCTGAAACGCCGAGTCTGGTTCCTGAAGGCCAGCATGTAACTAAATACATCCTGGGGAGTTTTCCTGGGAGCTTTCTCCCAGCCTTCCTTGACCAGACTCAGAGGTCCTCTTACAGGATGGCCGTACAGCAGTTCAAAGGGACTGAACCCTAAGGACTTCTGGGGCACCTCTCTGTAAGCAAAGAGCAGGCATGGCAAGAGGACGTCCCACTTACGCCTCATGGGTTCTTCCAGACCCATAATCATGCCTTTAAGGGTCCGGTTGAATCTCTCAACCAGCCCATTACCTTGGGGGTGGTAAGGAGTGGTGAACTTATAGGTTACACCACACTCCTGCCACAGGGACTTCATATACTTGGAAATGAAGTTAGTACCACGGTCAGACACCACCTCCTTGGGGAACCCCACACGGGAGAAAATCCCCATCAGTGCACGTCCCACCACGGGGGCCGTCACTGTCCGAAGAGGGATGGCTTCCGGGTACCGGGTGGCATGGTCCACCAAGACCAGGATGAACCTGTTGCCCATGGCTGTCTTGGGATCCAGAGGCCCCACAATGTCAATACCCACCCTCTCAAAGGGGGTGCTGACAACAGGGAAAGGTTGGAGAGGAGCCTTGTGCTTCCTCCCACTCTTACCACTTGCCTGGCAAGTCTGACAGGTCCTGCAATGAGTATCTGAACTCTTGCGCATTTGGGGCCAATGAAAGTGGGTGACAAGCCTTTGAAAGGTCTTGTCTTGCCCCAAATGTCCTGCTAAAGGCACATCATGAGCCAGACCCAGTAGGAAGGCTCTGAAGCGCTGGGGTACCACCAGCACACGGGCTGACCCAGGCTCAGCAACCTTAGGCTCACTATACAGGAGACCATTCTCCCAGTAGATCCAGTGTGATCCAGACTGATCACCTGCTGCCTGGCTTACAGCCTGTTGCCGCAAGCCCTCAAGAGAAGGGCACTTCTTCTGCTCCTCGCAGAATTCTTCCCTGGAGGGGCCTCCTTCCTGCTGCCAATGGGTCAGCTCAGGCAGGTCCCACAGTTCAGCCACTTGTTCCCCTGTAGGTTCCAGGGCATCCCCCTCAAGGTCTGCCTCCTCCTGGACCGTGGGAACTTCGGGGGCCGGTTTCCCGCGCCCCCTGCCTCCTCTCTTTAAGGCAGGCACCTGGGCCCTTCTTCCAGGCTCCAGGTCCTCTTGAATACCCTTACCGGCTGCCATTGACCGAGTGGTCACACACGCCCACTCTGGCAGACCCAACATCTCCAAATGAGACCTCCGCTCCACCTTCGCCCAAGGGGAGCTCTCCAAATCATTGCCTAGCAGACAGTCAACAGGCATGGCTGGCCTCACAGCTACTTGAAGGATACCTGAGACCCCCCCCACTCAAAGGGAACCTGGGCCACCTTGCAGTGGCTCTCTGAGTTGTCAGCGGCAACTACAGGGTAGAATACATTGGGGACCACCTGCTCCTCAGACACCAGCCGACAACTGACAGCTGTCACACTGGCCCCGGTGTCTCTCAGAGCCTCCACCCTATGGCCATTGATGGTCACCCACTGCCTGTATTTCTTAGTGTTATCAGGCAGCTGGGTCCTAGGGACCATCTCACTGTCTCCTAAAGAGACCAGGGACATCTCTGCGGGACCCCACCCACCTTGGGCACCCAACTCCTCCCCCAGGGCTACACTAGCCATCTGCCGGGGTGGTGCACCAGGGGGTGCAGTGGTCACAGTATTGGGACACTTGGGACTTCCTACAAAGTGACCCACCTGACCACAACTAAAACATGCTTTGGGCCCCTTCTGAACAGACTTATCTGTTGGGACCCATGGTCTTTTCTCAGTGGGAGGCTGGGAACCCTTACCTTGGTTCCCTTGGGGTTTACTTTGGGGCCCTTTTTGGAACTCCTTCTGTTTACCCTTGTCCCCCCACTCTTCTGCTGGGGACCCTGCCCACCTTTGGCGGAGTCTCCCACAAGACCCTTGTGGACCCGGGTACTGACCCAGCGGTCCGCCTCCTCAGCAAGCTTCCTAGGATTAGTCAGCTTACTGTCAACTAGGTGCTGGCGTAGCTCTGGAAAACAACTACTGGACAAGTGCTCCCATGCGATTAAATCATAGAACTCCTGTAAGTCATTTACTTTGCTACCCTTCACCCATCCATCCAATGCTCTGCAAAAATAAGACACATACTCCACCCAGGTACTAGACTCCAGCTTTTTGCAGTTCCTAAACTTCTGCCTATAAAGCTCTGGAGTTAACCCATACCTTGCCACTAAAGCTTCCTTCAGGTGGGCATAGGACATCTGATCCACTGTGGGCAAGGCTAGCAAGGTTTCCCTTCCCTCACCTGCAAAGCGGCCCCACAACCCCGCTCCCCAATCCTTCTCAGGGACCCGGTGTGATGTCATGGCGATCTCATATGCTTTAAACCATTGCCCAATGTCCTCCCCCTTCATGAAATCCTTAATAACCTCCTTGGGGATGTACACTCTACTTTCTACAGGCACTGGAGGTGTGCTGCCACCAGAGGGAGTGATTTCTAGGCTTCTAGCCTTTAGCTCTAGCTCCCTCACCACTCTCTCATGCTCTAAAAGCATCTTCTTTTCTTCCATAGCCAACCTCTTACTTTCTAACTCCAATTTCTTATGCTCAAGGCTATCATGGCTTCCCTGTTTCAGTTTGGCCATCTCCATTTCATGCATCCTGCTTTTGTCCCTGTCCTCCAGCTCCTCTGGAGACAGGCCCTTTGAGAAACACTGCTGCCCTCCCTGGAAGGCGCTCTCCTCCCAGTTAAGCCCAATGGCCCCTCAAGCTGCCCATCTAAATTCTCTGCCTCCTCCACAGGCTCCTCGGACTGCCCACTGGCATTCCGTGCTTCCAACCAGGCTCTCAGTGCCTTGTGAAACTCCTCCTTTCTGGTGAGGCCTCTCATAGAGATTTTAAACTTTTTGCAAACAGCTTTGAGTTCTGGCACAGTGTAGGTATCAACCCTATCTTCTTCAAATTCAATATCTGCAGGTGCAATGGATCCTTTTTTGCTCATGGTGAAAATTGGCAGTTCTCAACAAAAATAAAGGTTCCAAGGAAAAAAAAGTCCTATCAAAAAGGTATGTGGTCGCGTATTGGTCTGCACTCACTAGTAGTGTACACCAATCACTGTATATGAATCACAAATGCAAGTCCAAATCCTCACCGCTGACCACCAATGTTAGAACTGGGGGTCTCTAGTTGGCAATGGTTTGCACCTTTGTCCAAATAGGGACCCTTGCTTCTAGTCAGGATAAGGGGGAAACACTCCTAAAATAACCCCTGCTCACCCCCTGGTAGCTTGGCACGAGCAGACAGGCTTATCTCAGAGGCAGTGTGTAAAGCATTTGTGAACACATACAGTAATACAGTGAAAACACTACAGATGGACACCACACAGGTTGTTTATGTAAAAATAAGTAATCTTTATATAGACTTATCACAAGACCCAATAGCAAAAATCCACAATACTGTACTCAAAAATAGGCTTTAAAAGGTTATAAAATAGTTCAGTTCTCTCAAGTTGTAAATGCGACACTTTACTCTCAATGTACCTTGAATGCGTAACGCAAAGAAAACAAAAGGGTCGCAGGGAAGGTGATGCGTCGGTTCCTTACACTCAGGGGAGTGGATGCGTCGGTTCCTTACTGCTGCGCAGGGGAGTTGATGCTCGCTTCCTTACTGTGTGGGGAGGTGATGCGTCGGTTTCTTACTGCTTTCCGGTGCGATGCGACAAGATGGCACCTCGATGCGATACTCTTCTCCGGTACGATGCGACAAAATGGCGTCTTGGTTGCGATGCGACAACGTTGGTGTGATGCGTGCACGCCCGACGGCCGTGCGGCGACTCGATGATCTTTGGAGCCACGACAGGCCCTGCGACGCGCTTCTCCGGCGATGCGACGATGACCTCTGTGGCAGCGTCTCGCTTCTCCGGTGATGCGCCGCGCTTCGGCGATGCGATGATGACAGCGGCAGCGGCGTCTCGCTTCTTCGGCGATGCGATGACCGCGGCTGCGGCGGCGACACGCTTCTCGTTGTTGCGTCGCGCTTCCAGCTCCCAGCGACACGCAGTCTCTCAGAAGGCCCAGCACAACAGCAGGCACTTCAATTCCCAGCAAGGGAATGCAGGGGGAGCTGGTTGGTGAAGTCTTGTATCCCTGAGACTTCAGGCAGGAGGCAAGCTCTAGTTCAAGCCCTTGGAGATTCTCTTCTTCAAGATGACAAAGCACAGCAAAGTCTTTTCTCCTGTCCTTGGCAGAAAGCAACCACTGCAGGCCAACCCCAATCAGCAAAACAGCACAGGGGCAGTACTCCTCCTTCAGCTTCTCCGGTTCTTCTCCTTGGCAACAGGTTTCTTGATTTCCCAGAAGTGATCTAATTTCCTAGGGGTCTGGGTCCCCTTTTTATACACCTTTTCCCTTTGTTCTCTGAAGGCAGAGAGGCCTTTGCCTAGTCCAAACCAGTTCTGGTCAGTCCTGGAGCACTTTGTTTTTCTGACTCCTTCTTTCCTTTGAGAGTGAGGGGCAGAGCCATCAGACGCCCGGCAGGAGGTGGAGCCAGCATTGTGGAAGGCAGGCACAGCCCTATTCAGACCCAGGTGCAACTCCTCCCACCCATCCTCCTTCAGGCAGACCTATTCAGCCTAGTGCTGACTCACCCTGCCTCCTGGAATCCCCCAGCCCCTGTCACTCACAAACCCAGACACACAATACACAACCTGAGCAGAGGCAGCTGGATGGTTTAGGCAAGAAAATACCTACTTTCTAAAAGTGGTATTTTCAAACAAAGAATGTTAAAACCAACTTCACTAAAAGATGTATTTTATCATTCTGAGTTCAGGCATACTAAATTCGTTTTTCTACCATGTTCTCTGGGTCAGTTAGGATTATAAGGTGTAATAATCAAACTGCCCATTCTGGCCTATGGAGAACAGGTAGCCTTGCAATAGTGAAAAACGAAAATGGCTGTAATTCACTATTAGGACATGCCACACACACCAGGGCATGTCCTACCTTATACTTACAATGCACCCTGCCCTTGGGCCTACCTTAGGGGTGTCTGATATGAAGATAAGGGAAGGTTTAGGGACTGGCAAGTGGGTGCACTTGCCAAGTCGACATGGCAGTCACAGACTGCACACAGGCTCTGCAATGGCAGGCCTGAGACACATTTTACAAGCCGCTTCTGTGGGTGGCACAACCAGTGCTGCAATCCCACCAGCGGCATTGGATTTACAAGCCCTGGGCACACTCCGTGCACTGTACTAGGGACTGACAAGTAAACCAATCATCCAATCATGGAGTCACTAATCCATACATCACTTTACAGTAGGGAGCACTTGCACTGTGGCACTGAACAGCAGTGGCACAGTGCCCAAAAGCATCTAAAACCAGCAAAACATAAGAGGCAACAGCAAAAAAATGGAAGGGAGACCCACGCCAATGGTGCCAAGTCTAACACCCCCCAAATGACCAAGGCAGCTGGCACAGTATAGAGGTGGAGGAGTTCAGAAGGTGAATGAGCAATAAAAATCCCTTTACATTTTGTTTTTATATTGTTACAGATGTTGTATGTTCCAAGACAGGTTAAATGTCACACTATGTCTTCCGACAAATTGCTGCTTATTCTTTTAAAGTGGAGATGTAGTTAACTTGTCTTTCTTTGACTGCAGAGTGAGAAGGTTTTGTAAAGTGAACTATGTGACAATTTTGCTGTGGTACAGACAGGGCCACTGGAATTATGCTGAGGGAGAGTCACTAAATTACACTGCAATGTTGACTAAATTATGTGGCATGAAAACACAAATTATGTGGCTTATTATAGCACATTTTGTGATAGTATCATTTCATTATTTTGCCATTTTTAGATATGTTATTACTGTTTGGACAAAGTTTTCACTTCATTAGTACCAGTTCCACATCCAAATACAACTATAAACAGTGCTAAATTTGTGAAAAGAATAGTGGTGGTACCCATGGCAGGTGCAATTAAACATCTATGCGCTGAACACCAAGGCTGGTAGTCCTTAATTCACTACCAGACACTCCTTGCTACTTTTTGTCGCTCTTGCAGGGTCCTGATTTTTCCCTCTGTGACAGTTTTGACGTCTTTCTCTTCCTTCATCTTCTGATCTGTGTGTTTTCCCTCTATTGCACTCTAAGAATATCTGATACAGAAAAATAAGTTTAGGTGCCCATAAATAAGTGCCTGTGGCCCCTACCAGCAAACACCGGCTGAAATTAAAAAGTGCTTATAAGTAACTAAATGATGACTAGTCGACATGTGCAAAGAACATTTCACTGCACTGCTGCACTTGTTGCAGCATTTGTAGTAACTTTTGATCAGTTTGAACTAGAAACTAATGTAGTTTTCTGTTAAAATCTGAGATTATGCAGCAGATGTTGGATTATGAGGTAAATTCGGCAAAATCATAATTCTACAGAAAATGCTCTGGAATCAGATAATTCTAGTGGCCTTGTGTACAGGGAGTCAGAAAAGAAGTACTGTAGGATGTCAATTTGTTTCTTATTCACAAAAAATTTAAATACCTGTAAATTGAGTGTAAAGATATTTCAATATGCACCAGCAGTTATGAAAGCACCAATGAAGCACATTATGCTTTATAATTCTGAAGGCTGAAAGAAACAAAGATTTTAATAGGCTCAAAACAAATATTGGTGATGCCCAAATGATAAATATCGTATTGTATTGCACATTTGTAGCACCCTCACTACCCACATGTGTGGCACTGAAGTCATTAGCTACATAGGTAGCAAGCTACGCCACATAGGTTGGTGTGTGGTTGGAAGGGTGTTGTCTTTGTTTTGTAATCCTATGTGCAAAATGATTCCATGTCATGGGGGATAATCATTGGAGTGTGATTATCGTGTTTAGGGACGCAGCTTGTAGCAGTACGTGGCAGCTTCATGGATTTTTTTTATGATTATAGTCGGCTTAGCTTGTTACTGTACTAGGTTGTTGAATCAGAAATTATGGAGCAGATTTACTTATATTTCATGCAATCCAATGCAACACAGCAAGGCAACTTACTGCGCTGCGTTCATGAACAGCTGACTTCAGAAAGGGTCCGGATTTACAAATATATGGTGCATTTCTACTGTATCCCAACGCTGGTACACTGTGTGCTGCCTAGCGCCAACGCAGGCACCCTTGCACCATGGTGCAAGGCTGCCTGCATTACAGGTAGAATTATTTGTGCGTGGGAAGGCATACTTTCCCTCGCAGAAACAATCCTTAGAGGCATATTCCTCTTTCTATGCAGCACCCATAGAAATAAAGATATTTCTCCTCCTTATGCCACACTGGGGAAGGTGTAGCATTTTGACACATTACCAGGTTTAATAGCTTTAGTAAATCTGGGAATGTGCCAAAATCCATAGATGGATGCATGGGAATGCCCATTTTCCACCCATGGAACCCCTCCCCAATGCAAGGTAATGCCAGGCTTTGTATTTACTAAACCAAGTAAAGTGGCTTTGTATAGCTCAGTAAATACCAAAAATGATTTTGCATCTAGACTACGCCACAAAAGTGACACAACCCTGATGCAAAATCTTAGTAAATCTGCTCCCTAGTGTATAGTTCTGGGCCAGAGTTAGCATAGTTGGAGGAGAGAGAAGTGGAGAGATCTGCTGGGATGTGCATTGCTGCTATCCTGCTACACCTGAAAGTCATTGTGAGATGAAAGAAGCAGATATAGTATATAGATATTTGTGACCTGAAGTCATGTACAAGATTAAAGTCCTTTGATTGACATACAGTGTGTGACAGATCTTTTCAGTTATTTTCAGTTATTCCATGTCTGTTCACTTAGTGATGGCTGGTTTATTGGCTGCATAGAACTTGTAGCAAATATGCCTTAATTGAATGTGAGGGGTGTAAATTACAGTTAGCTGCTTACCACTGAGTGTTATAGTATTAGAACTAGCCTGTGCAAGAAATGTTATTTATGAACTGACATAGCTATATTATACCCTGGCCAAGCATAGGCCAGCCGTCCTAACATAACTGCTTTTCGAAAGTAGTTTGCCGGTTGGGGTTATTTCCAATCTGTGGATTGTAAGTTTAAGATTGAGTTTGAGGATGCAACTGCCTTTCCAGATTCTGCGGCTGGGATGTGGGTGGTGTAGTTGTCTTGGAAATAGCCATGTTTTGAGCTGTCATTTGAAGTGTGTATGCTCCTGGATGCTTCGAATGCTAGCTGGTAGTGAATTCAAGAGCTTGGTGGCTTGTACTGAGAAAGCAGTGCCTCCTACAGATGTCTCATGATAAGGTGGGATGATGATAAGTGGTGCAAGCTTGGAAAATCACGTCCTGCTTTGTTAGCATTACTTGAGTTTAACTTGTAAGTATGGAGGTCCTTTTGCTTGGGAGGCTCAGGAAACAATGCAGAGTGCCTTAAACATTTCCCTTCTTGCTACAGATCACCAATGACCTTGAGTCATATATTATCTTTGTTGAAGGTAGAGAAGAAGTGGTGCTGCAGCATTTTGTATGTCTTGCATTTTGCAAATGATGAATGAGGGTGGACCAAGGTATAGGCTGTTGGTATAGTCATTCTTGGAGATTACGAGTGTGAGGATGGCTTGCAGTTTCTATTGGTATCCAGGGTATGGAAGGATGCAAGACAGTGTTTCATTGTGTAGAAGGTGCTCTTTTTTACGTTAACATGTGGTATAACATATAGGTTGGAATCCATGGTTATCCCAAGGTTTCCGACTTTTCTAGATAATGTTGGAGGGTCCTCATGTTTCTTAGGCAACATGGCGGTAGGCTGGTATTTTCCATCACTGTCCACAGGTGATAAGCTCTGTCTTTGTAGCATTTAGATTTAGATGGTTTTTCATCAGCCAAGTGTTTATGGCACAAACCCAGTCATCACTTTGTTGAGATTTTCCAGACCATTAATTTTTTTTTAATGAATTGGGTGTCATGTACGTAGTTGTAACATTTGAGGTAGAATGATTTAGCCAGGTTTGGTAAGTGGGTTAGGTAGATGTTGAATAATAGAGAGCATATGATGGACCCCTGTGGGATGGCGCAATGTTGTGTGTGCGGAGTTGATATTAAAGGTGGTACCAACACTAGATCACTGTCACAGCTGAGAAGCCAATAATTCAATGGGCATTAGCTGAACTACCTTCTCACCTTTCACATATGGTATGGCAAACAAGAATTTGCTGTGTGCAGAGATTACACAACTGTACAGTGCATTGAGTCATGTTGTTTTTAAGCCATCAACTTTCATGACATTTCCTATTCCTGAAACATAAGTGGTTGTCACTACCAAAACCTACCAGTCATTCAGAAGCAATATCCAATCAGGAAACTCCAGATCCCAATATGGCATGGTGTTTTAATTTGGCCCATTATACTGGGGCAAAGTTATCACAAGTGAGGTACGAATTAAAGCAGAGTGGTTAAAAAAAGATTGCAGGTGCTGCTAATGGCCATGCTCAGCCAAGAGAAAGTTTCCATCGCCATACATGACTATAAAGAAGAGGGCTAGAGAGATAATACAAAAGTTTGAGAAGTACAGAGAAGATAGAAGAGAAGATGGTGAGAAGAGGTCCTGGATATGGAGAGAAGATTGAGAGAGAAGACTGAGAGAAAGAAAGGAGAGCAAAGGAGAGTAAATAGAAAAAGCAAGAGAGAGAACAGGAGAGACAGGAATAGGAAGATAGCTGCAGCAGCAAACAGAAAGGGATAGTGGGGAAAATGTTCAGCGAGACAGTGGAGACAGTGATTAGGCAATGGGGAGAGAATACAGAAATTAAGAGAGAGCCTAAGCAGCAAATAAGCACAAGGTGCACATGGAGAAAAGGTGATTTGAGATTTTGAGGTGGAATTTGTAGATTATCACGTTTTGGCCAATACACCTGGCCCAATGTGATTTCAATGCACAATTTTGTGCTCTATTTTCTAAAAGGGATCTTAGTATAAGATCCAAAAATCACTTTGCATAGTGCTCTTTAAAATCCTAATAAGGTATAACCATTGCTATTTGATTCACATTGTTTTTTGCAAATTGTTAAACAGTGGCACCACTTTGTTATTTGTTACTATTTCTCTTGGTGAGAAGTGCTGACATCTTCTTTTTAGGTCGAGCATCAGTGATGACCTGTTGTATCTCTCTGTGTGGCTTAGGCAAATCCACCCATTGCTATTGGCTGTTAGCTGCAGCATTCAGAAATGCTGGTTTCTTATTGGTGCATTTCCGTTAAAGTCCCTCCTTTGTGTGTTTAGCTCTCTTTGCGGCGATTTCACTCAGAGAGCATTTTGGTCGGCCATCACACAGTACAGAGTGTGATGGCCTCTCTTCCCTCCTCCCATCTGGCTTTTGCAGGTTAGACTTTGTTTTTTTTGTAGTTTTATATAGCGCGAACCGGACCCGAAGTTCACCAGTAAAGGAGGACACATTCATTATTTAATAGGCACGGGGAGATTAAGCGATTTGCCTAGAATCATGGTGCTCAGTCGACTACAGCTCTGCAGTGCAGTGCTGCTCGCACCCACGGTTGGTTGTTTCTTTGTGCCTGAATGGGCTTTCATTGCAAAACACATTCATGCGATGTATTTATCTTGTTTTCATTACGAGCGCTTTTCACCAAACGCGCCTTAGCCTACCCCTTACATGCTGCTGGCCAGTCTCACTTAGCTCGCGCTTCAGTGTAATCAAGCACTTCGGACGCTGCACTTCGTGCTATGTTCTTGCAATCTATGCAGACGCTTATGCGTTTGGGGGTAACCGCGCTTCATGCAATGGTCTTTTAATTTATGCTTAGCGTCACCCGATTCATTTTATATACATCAAGCACTTTGTGCGTTTCGTTTCCCTTGCTTCCCCCCACCCTGTTCATTCATGTTGATCTGCGAATGTTGCCAGCTAGCTTGTTAGCAGCTTTCCTATCGCAGCTTTTAAAATCTGTCTTTTTCTCGCTCCTCTTGCTGCTTCATTTCGCCCCCCTCCCTTATGTCTGCTCCTTTCTTCTAGTAAGGTTCACTGCGGGAAGTGTGTGCATCCGAAGCCCAAAACAAACACTGTTGAACCGTATTTAAAAAAGTAAGCACTGTGCTGAAGTTGTTTATTATTTAAGTGTGTTGTAAACAATACCACTGAACTAATATACACATCGTGGCAGTGGGTGTGTTTGAACTTGATTTTTTTAGCTGTTTCATGACATATAATTCCCATTTTTGCAGAATGTATGTTGTTGGTTTGTGTAGAACTAGGTTTGTTAGTTTAGTGTCTTTGTAAAGGTGAAATGAAATTCACCATAGCCGTCCATCCCCTAAAGGATGACACAGTAGTTGCAGAGAAGCTCACATCTCCAGATTACACTGTCTATATGTCCAGCTGGGCCTCTGGGGTCAGCAGGGCTTGCCCTCTTGGGCTCTTCCCTCCCACTATCCTGAAACCCTTGCTATTTTAGACTGACCCGAATTACACATTGGGTTAAATTTGTGGCTGCGACAGCATGGAGTAAAGAGCCTCTGAGGTAATTAGTGAGAGCTGTCAGTCTCTGAAGGGTATGACGTGAAGTGGTGGGTAGGTGGGTAGGTGGGGTTTGGCAAATTTAACCATAAACACGTTTGATTCACCACTGTAAGTACAGGTCATGTCTTCTCTGACACTCGTGAAAGGGCCCTGCTGTTGCCACTGCTCAAGCACTGGGTCATACGGGGGCGTGGTTTGCCGAGCCGTGAAATGGCCGCTGAGTAGGCGAGCTCCGCCGGCCGAGAACATTATCCGGTAAATATTCGCATAAAGGCTGTGCGCAGACTGTGCACCTGTATGGCATGAAGGAGTGGACGAGGTGAAGCACCCACCATCCCAATTTCAACGACCACAGAGCCCGGGCAGCGCGGCGGTGTGACCTGATCTGTGGATGCTGGTGTGCCTCTGCCGCTGCTGTGCTTGCACAGCGGATCGCGGTGGAAATCAAGCCCGCGGCGCGGCTGCTGAGGTGGGCCGCTTTAACGATCGGAGGTGCCTGTGTGGCGAACATCAACTTGCAGGTGGGGGCCCCGGCAGCCCGGGAAACGTGGCGACGTGACCCGATCCGTGGAGGCCGGAGGACGGCTGCCGCTGCTGGGACGAGGACGTGGACTGTGGCCGAAATTGAGCCCAGGGTGCCGCTGAGGCGGTGGGTTGCGCTCACGACTGGAGGCACCTGGGCGGCAAGAATTGGCCTGGGCAGTGGAGGCCTCGGAAATTGTCAGCTGCACGGGGCAGGAGGTGGAGAGGACGGTGTGTTGCCCCCACGGCCTAGTAACAAGTAACGCCGTGTTCAAGGAGTGTGGTGGCGTGATTTGAACTGTAGGGGCCGGAAAGCATCTGCCACCATTGTGACAGGGAAACAGGCCGCGGCGGCCATCGAGCCCGCAGCGCTGCCGCCGTGGTGGGCCGGGCTCGTGTCTGGAGGAGCCAGTGCGGTGTCAATCGGCCTGAGAGGTGAGGACCCCGGCAACTACTAGACACATGGTGCGAGTTGAAGTGGTGACCATGAGAGGCATGGTCAGGGGGCTATATTGATCCTGGGCGGTAGCCACGTGTGCACGGGTCCCGTGTGAAAAAGAGGACAAAAAGAACCGGCAGCCCCTGGGAGGCCGCGCAGGTGGAAGGTAACTCGGAGTACCCGGTACCGGCTCGCCAGTTGGAAGTGGATTGTCGATCGGACGCGGGGCTGAGAGGGACTGCCATAGCTTGCCCCCTGGTTCGATCCGGCGAGGCCTAGGGAGAGGCCTACGACTGCCGACAGGCCCTTGCGCGGAGGAGGCGCAATAGCGGCCCAGCTGGGAGAATAGATTTGGGGCCTGCGACCCAGGACGGCCCGACGCTCAGCACCCCCCACACCGGACGCCCGGAGTCACGGGGGAGTTGTGAGACCTGAGAAGAGCTACCCGGGGTCTGACCATGAGATAGGCGCAGTGAACTCCGCTATTACAGGGGGAAGCCTGCAGCCTGCAGGGAGAGGCCAACGGCTGTGACGGTCGGCTGCTGCACGCGGAGCCTGCTGGGAGCACCCTCACTACTGGAGTCCGGACAGCGGACACCCTGGTACCGATTGGCTTGCCGGTCAAGACGCGGACTGCATCGGAGAAGTACACGTCGGACCGGTGATACCTGTGGGGTGGGTCCACCTATCCAGCTGCATCATGGGCAAACAAGATGCCAAGCAGCCGAAGATCTCCTTTGATCAACGGAGAACCACGAGGAACTCAGAGCCTGAGATGGAAGCGGGTGCGGAGCGAAATCCAGACCAACAGGTAGAGGACCAAGGGGAAGATCTGAGATCCCTAATGCTGGAGATGAGGTCCAGTCTCCGGAATATTGATACCAAATTGGACACGCTAACCTCTCAACTTGATGCGGTTAAGACACAGGTGGGAACACATGAAACCAGACTGGATGTTTTGGAAAACCGGGCCTTGGACTTTCATGACTTCCAAGTGGAAACGAAGGAACAACTCCTCCAAATGGACAAGGTCCTTGGGGTCATCAGAGCGAAGAACGAGGATTTGGAGGCTCGTTCACGCCGCAACAATCTCTGCATCACGGGAGTACCGGAGACAACGGCCATCACAAAGATGGAGACGTATGTTGCAGACATGCTCCGAGAACTGTTTGATCCTCACCCCTCTGTGGGCTTTGCGGTGGAAAGGGCGCACCGGGCCCCAAACCACCGGTGGGGGCCACTCCCAGACCAATACTGGCCAAGATCCTCAATTACCAGGACCGTGACACGGTGCTCAGGCAGGCCCGAGGCAAGGGCACGATCACATATGGGGGCATTTATTAGGTTTGGGGGTCTTTCCGGCATTTCTATCAATTGGGCAAAATCTGTTATTTTCCCGTTGACTGACACCACAGTCCAGACACCATCTGAGTTCCCGCTTAATTGGACAATAGAGCCCGTGAAATATCTAGGGATATGGATAAGCAGAGATATGCAGGAACTGTGGCGGATGAATTATGGAAAAGCCATGGCGTGGCTTGAAGGGAAGATTGTTGCTTGGGCTGGACTCCCGCTCTCTTTGGCTGGGAGGATTGCGTTGATAAAAATGGTGGTATTGCCAAAGTTCCTGTACTTGTTCGTCAATGTGCCTGTGGTGCTTACCAGTGCCTTTTTTAATACCTTGCGTTCCCTGTTGATCTCTTTGACCTGGGCGGGTGGGCAGGCCAGAGTGTCTTGGGAGTTATTGACGCTACCGCGGCGACAGGGAGGCTTGGGGGCCCCGGACATGAAGCTATACGCCTGGAGTGCGCAAGCGCAATTTCTCCATTACTGGGTGCACCCAACTCCCTTTCAACCGCATGTTGCCGTAGAGGCGGACATAGCCAGACCCTTGCCCCTGCGGGTAGCTTTATTCGGACCATATAAACACCCTAGAGATGGCATAGACACAGTGGAGGCACTTCGGTGGGCCTGGCAGAAGTTAAAAGGGAGAGCTGGCATGGCCCTTTTGTATGCCCCATCCATATCCCTGGCCAACAACCCGATGCTGTTCCCTTCAGGAGACGGCATAGGGACGGATCTGGCACGCAGAATGGAATTAGTTACTTTTGGGGATCTCTATCCGGAGGGTTCGTTTCGGCCTCCGCCAGAGGGAGTGGATGGATGCCCAGTGTCATTTGCCGAATCTTTTGCACATCATAAAATAAAGATGGCATGCCGAGCTCTGCATAACACTTTTCCAAATGCTCCACCTACATTGAGCGCGCTAGAAAAAGTACTCACAGTGGCCTCCCCACGTCGGCTCATTACAAGAATATACAATCATATGCAGACGTCGGCCCCAATTGTACAACCTCGTGCGCTTCGGGCCTGGATTGAGGAGCTCCAGGACCCGCTTACTGACGATCAATGGCTCTATTGCTGTAGTCAGTTAACAGCATTGTCTCCTAACTACAAACTCCGCCTTATCCATTTTAAATTTATACATAGATTTTACAGAACGCCCACTGGTCTGCACCATATAGGCCTCAAAGATGATGACAGTTGCTGGAGATGTGGTATTGCACCTGCAGGGTTTCTACATGTTGCATGGGACTGTCCGCGGTTGGCGACTTATTGGACGAGTATATTTAGTATCATAAGTCAAATAACGGGAGTGCAGGGGGAGCCCGATCTTCTACAGGGGTTACTTGGCTATGTGAAGGACACACCGGTACTAGTTAGGAAACTAAATGCAATGCTTCTATTATATGCTAAACGGCGAGTAGCCATTCACTGGTTCAGTAGAAGGGTCCCGACTAAAACAGATTGGTTGAGAGATGTAACATTTGGCCACTCGCAATTGACCTCGTTCTGGGAGCTGATGCCCTCAGCATCGCGTCCAAAGGATATTTGGGAGCCGTTTGTGGTGTGGGTCCGCGAGCACCCTGGGTAGTTGGTTGCACTGCAGCCTCAGGGGGTACTGTGCAAGAATGGCAGTGAGGGGAAGTGCCCATAATGGCAGGACAGGTGTTCGGGGTAATATGGAGTAGCGTACTCCGGATAGGACGGGAACTTGGAAACGATGCACCGTATGGGATTGGGAGATAATGTACTGTCATAAAGATTTCTGTGATGCATGCTGTGGGGGGTGCGGCTGGGGCGGTGATGGGGGGGGCGGAGTTGTGGGAACAATCAGTGATTTGAATATTGTCATTATGCAATGCAAGTGTTATGCTGACTATACGGACTCTAAAAAACACACAAGATGATGGACGGAATGTTGCACAATGGCAAACATTCACCCCCAGTCACAGATCTGGGTTTAATCCATCGTTATTTTGCTTCACCACGCCACCCCAGTTCAGACATGGCCATATGCAAATCAGTCTTAACCCTGTGCCTCATGGGAACAGTCCAGACCGAACTGCCAAGCCATGTCTTCCCTGGACCGGAATCAAGCATCCTAGGACCGGTTTCGGGCATTCAGCCCTCATCAGCCAGGATAGCCTGACTCCAGTGGCGCAGTGAGCACGGGACCCACGTCTGGGCATACCCTTCCCACTTGGGGCGAATTGCAAAACACACAAGATGATGGACGGAATGTTGCACAATGGCAAACATTCACCCCCAGTCACAGATCTGGGTTTAATCCATCGTTATTTTGCTTCACCACGCCACCCCAGTTCAGACATGGCCATATGCAAATCAGTCTTAACCCTGTGCCTCATGGGAACAGTCCAGACCGAACTGCCAAGCCATGTCTTCCCTGGACCGGAATCAAGCATCCTAGGACCGGTTTCGGGCATTCAGCCCTCATCAGCCAGGATAGCCTGACTCCAGTGGCGCAGTGAGCACGGGACCCACGTCTGGGCATACCCTTCCCACTTGGGGCGAATTGCAAAACACACAAGATGATGGACGGAATGTTGCACAATGGCAAACATTCACCCCCAGTCACAGATCTGGGTTTAATCCATCGTTATTTTGCTTCACCACGCCACCCCAGTTCAGACATGGCCATATGCAAATCAGTCTTAACCCTGTGCCTCATGGGAACAGTCCAGACCGAACTGCCAAGCCATGTCTTCCCTGGACCGGAATCAAGCATCCTAGGACCGGTTTCGGGCATTCAGCCCTCATCAGCCAGGATAGCCTGACTCCAGTGGCGCAGTGAGCACGGGACCCACGTCTGGGCATACCCTTCCCACTTGGGGCGAATTGCAAAACACACAAGATGATGGACGGAATGTTGCACAATGGCAAACATTCACCCCCAGTCACAGATCTGGGTTTAATCCATCGTTATTTTGCTTCACCACGCCACCCCAGTTCAGACATGGCCATATGCAAATCAGTCTTAACCCTGTGCCTCATGGGAACAGTCCAGACCGAACTGCCAAGCCATGTCTTCCCTGGACCGGAATCAAGCATCCTAGGACCGGTTTCGGGCATTCAGCCCTCATCAGCCAGGATAGCCTGACTCCAGTGGCGCAGTGAGCACGGGACCCACGTCTGGGCATACCCTTCCCACTTGGGGCGAATTGCAAAACACACAAGATGATGGACGGAATGTTGCACAATGGCAAACATTCACCCCCAGTCACAGATCTGGGTTTAATCCATCGTTATTTTGCTTCACCACGCCACCCCAGTTCAGACATGGCCATATGCAAATCAGTCTTAACCCTGTGCCTCATGGGAACAGTCCAGACCGAACTGCCAAGCCATGTCTTCCCTGGACCGGAATCAAGCATCCTAGGACCGGTTTCGGGCATTCAGCCCTCATCAGCCAGGATAGCCTGACTCCAGTGGCGCAGTGAGCACGGGACCCACGTCTGGGCATACCCTTCCCACTTGGGGCGAATTGCAAAACACACAAGATGATGGACGGAATGTTGCACAATGGCAAACATTCACCCCCAGTCACAGATCTGGGTTTAATCCATCGTTATTTTGCTTCACCACGCCACCCCAGTTCAGACATGGCCATATGCAAATCAGTCTTAACCCTGTGCCTCATGGGAACAGTCCAGACCGAACTGCCAAGCCATGTCTTCCCTGGACCGGAATCAAGCATCCTAGGACCGGTTTCGGGCATTCAGCCCTCATCAGCCAGGATAGCCTGACTCCAGTGGCGCAGTGAGCACGGGACCCACGTCTGGGCATACCCTTCCCACTTGGGGCGAATTGCAAAACACACAAGATGATGGACGGAATGTTGCACAATGGCAAACATTCACCCCCAGTCACAGATCTGGGTTTAATCCATCGTTATTTTGCTTCACCACGCCACCCCAGTTCAGACATGGCCATATGCAAATCAGTCTTAACCCTGTGCCTCATGGGAACAGTCCAGACCGAACTGCCAAGCCATGTCTTCCCTGGACCGGAATCAAGCATCCTAGGACCGGTTTCGGGCATTCAGCCCTCATCAGCCAGGATAGCCTGACTCCAGTGGCGCAGTGAGCACGGGACCCACGTCTGGGCATACCCTTCCCACTTGGGGCGAATTGCAAAACACACAAGATGATGGACGGAATGTTGCACAATGGCAAACATTCACCCCCAGTCACAGATCTGGGTTTAATCCATCGTTATTTTGCTTCACCACGCCACCCCAGTTCAGACATGGCCATATGCAAATCAGTCTTAACCCTGTGCCTCATGGGAACAGTCCAGACCGAACTGCCAAGCCATGTCTTCCCTGGACCGGAATCAAGCATCCTAGGACCGGTTTCGGGCATTCAGCCCTCATCAGCCAGGATAGCCTGACTCCAGTGGCGCAGTGAGCACGGGACCCACGTCTGGGCATACCCTTCCCACTTGGGGCGAATTGCAAAACACACAAGATGATGGACGGAATGTTGCACAATGGCAAACATTCACCCCCAGTCACAGATCTGGGTTTAATCCATCGTTATTTTGCTTCACCACGCCACCCCAGTTCAGACATGGCCATATGCAAATCAGTCTTAACCCTGTGCCTCATGGGAACAGTCCAGACCGAACTGCCAAGCCATGTCTTCCCTGGACCGGAATCAAGCATCCTAGGACCGGTTTCGGGCATTCAGCCCTCATCAGCCAGGATAGCCTGACTCCAGTGGCGCAGTGAGCACGGGACCCACGTCTGGGCATACCCTTCCCACTTGGGGCGAATTGCAAAACACACAAGATGATGGACGGAATGTTGCACAATGGCAAACATTCACCCCCAGTCACAGATCTGGGTTTAATCCATCGTTATTTTGCTTCATCACTATACGGACTCTGGCATTTCGTCTGGTATGTTCTATTTTGTGTTTTAATGGTTATGAAATGCTAATAAACACATTTTTTTTAAAAAGCACTGGGTCATACAAAACCTTTAATTTCCCAAAAGTGCTGAGCCTGGAACGCTGCGCAGCTGAGCTTAAGCACATTGAGGCGGCGCTGGTGTATTTTAACACCTCTCATGGGATTAGCAGATCAGCAGCTGCAGTGACTGTCCAAAGTATAAAAAACAAATAAAAAAGTTATATCATTTTTTTCCAGATGTTTGTTTAATGAAGTTCTGTGGTGAGGTGAAGAAAATTACAGCTTCTGCAAATGTATCTAAAACGGCACTGGAAAAAGATATTGGGAATCATGTTGCCAGCAGCAAGTCCAAAAGTCTTGTTGAATTTTTGAACGTTTTTTCGTTCCCTTTTACCAGCACTGCTGGGACATCCTTTGGCTACCCTCTTATGAATATGTTTAGCTGTGTAATCATGCCTCCTGGGAACCTTTTGAAAACACGGATACCTTAGGAAGGAGTACACTGGGGACAATGAAGAGAGGGTGTTACACCATGATTATTGGCACAGCCTCACCCTGAAGGCTAGATCTTCTTATCAAGCACGTAGTATAGTCACTGACAATTATGAATACTTTCTGCACATTCTCTTTGATGCTTTTACCAGCATTCTTAGGTTGACGTTGGCTGCAGACTTCATGTGGTTGTGTTGCGTAATGTTAACCAGGGGTTGTCTATAGTGCTATCTGGCAACAGAAAGGAAGGTACATTGGATAGTGTGAGGAGGAAATGTGGCAATGTGGATTGGTTGATCAGATGTGTCATGCGACAGCCTTCTCCAGAGGTTTGACTGATGTCTGCTGTGGAAACCCCACTCCAGGGGTCAATTCCTGCAGCGATCAGTTTTAAAAAGGCATTTGTTAGAGACAGGAGTTATTTTAAGACACTTTTTGCAGTATTTCGTTATTGGCTTTCAAACATAGAAGAAAGGTAGACACGTCAATAGTCTCATCATTCAGTTTCACACACAATCTTAGCCCTGCTGGGAATATTCTCCAATGAGATGATTTCATCGGTGTACATTGCCTAGCGAATAATACGCACTTTACTGTCTTCTGAAAGCGATGCCTGCTTAGAGCCACCTAGCTTATGTGGACATGCTTTTTTGAGGTGTTTTGCTTCAATGCCAGTTTCTTCAAGAAATCTGGTATTCTAGCTCGGTCCAAGTAACATCTGCTGTGATATTTCTTTTATGAGACAGTGTTCTCTGGTTGTAATAGCACATATCCCAATGGTAGTCCGCTATGTCATTTCATTCTAGTGGCACTATGCTGTGGGAGCCGATGGAAGAGGAGGTCTTCAATGATAGGTTACCAAAAGCTACTTTCTACACTCTGCAAATTCTTCCATCGCTCTCACACCGTCCATGTGATTTAGTCAGGTGCACTAGCATGGCCCCTAACTATGCACATTCAGTTCCATAGTATTGCCTGCTGCTGCCAGTCATCGTGATGAAATCGTGTCTTGATGTCAGTGTTGGCACAGAGCACAATGCTGATGCCACTTGTGTTGGTGGAGGTTTGGATGGCTGTGGGTCCTGAACCCAGCTGGTACCCATGCTCTGGGATCTTTTTATGCTGCTGCTCAATAGAGAACCGGCTTGAGATAGTTAATACATTGTGCTATGTTGAGAAACTGCATGGATCTTTGCATGGAAAATGTTTATTATAATTTGAAAAGCAGATTGGGGCACAGTTAATAAACACCGGGTATATTGTTCTCTGTGCATACAGAAGGTCTGCCTGTAGGGAATAGAGCTCTACCTGTAGGAATTAGACCAAGCAAGGGGGGTGGGTGTTATATGCCACATTATGTTGATCATTAAATAGCCACTTTCCAGATTTGTGTTCCCCCATCACCCCTCTCCCAGCCCATGAAGATTACCATATTTAACACTTGAACTGTAGGGACCAAATGATTACAACTGCTCTGCAGTTTGAGCTGCTTATAAAGTTGGGTCCCAGACAGTCTGAAACAAGCATTCCTCAGACTGAAGACACTTGGTATTCATGCATGAGACTCGGTTAACATCTGCCCAGTATCTGCCCTCCTATTCATGTTGAGGATCCTTTAAACTGATGGCTGCTTCTGAGCTATAATGTTTTCTAGGTGCTCACCTCATTCAGCACCCTTTGCAGTCAACATTTTGTCCCTCACGTGTAATTGAGACTGTTGTGGTACTTGCTTGTGGTCATGAACAAATCTGGTCTTCTGTTCTTACTTGATTTATCGGTGGCATTTGACAACCTTGTTCACTTCACCTTCTTCACCACCGTCTATCAGTAGGAAAAGTGTCCGACCAGAGTATCCTTTGGTTTGTTTCATATCTGCTAATCTGAACATCGAAAGCTACAGCAGAAGCCATTATGCTTCCTGAGATCACTGAACTATAGAGTTCCTCTAGGATCCATTCTCTTCCCAACATTATTTATTATCAACATTTGTCCACTTGATTACTAGCTAAAAGTTTCAGGTGAATGGGAACATGGCTTAGAGAGTTAGTCGGTTGGTGCAGTTTGATTGTACCATGACATTGTCTTACATCACTTTACTTCCCAGAACCTCATTTTATATAGTCATTTTTAGGCCTTTTGTGGAAATACTGATGCTTACCATTGGTTTGCTTTCTTACAACCTCATTTGCTTGCAAAGCCAATAGGTCTGTATTGGCAAAGCCAAAAAGGCGAGACCTATTGGCTTTGCCAACGCTTGTTTAATGCATATTAGCCATCTCTACATTTGCTGGTATAGTCACAGGAAAATACAATCTAGTTGCTGGAAAGCAGTATTAAGGAGGTGATTTGGCTTTCTAGTGTACATTAAAATGTGTCAGTCTTAATTGCTACATAACATGAAGCTTGACTTTTATCTACACCTGTAGTAATCCCTTTATGCACTTACCGTTCGATATTCTGTCCTCGATATTCTTATACCATGATATTCTGAGGGTCAATATTTAGTAGTGCAATTAGTATTTTGGAAAGAATGCACCAATAGCGTACAGCTTTAATGTTTGGTCATATCTGCGGGCCGTGCCCCCATAAAAATATACTTCTGGCTCCAGGCCTGCCCCCAATCACCTGCACCTTCATCCCTGGTAATCTAGCAGGCCCCCCCAATTGTCACCTACCCCATCCCTCTCCACTTTCATTTTAAGTGGCTTTAGTCAGCCTTAACTGAAAAATAGTTCGTCCTCTGTCAACACAACCTATATATAACCAAAATCCACATTGTAAACACCATCCACTCTCAAATACAACTAAGAATCTCACACTAAATTGTTCAGAGAATCTTAATTTTGTCCAATAGAAAATTATTGACACCAATAAAGTTACAAAAATCAATAATGTGATTATTAAAAATTCAATTTATTAATACATATATGCACTTAAAATTTGTTTCTTATATTAAAAGGAAAACAGAGTAATTAAAACATTACATCATACACCAATTAATTAAAACAATAATCCAAAATTTAGCAGCAAGAGAGAGAAAAAAATATAGCAGCATGAGAGAAGACAAATTACATTAAAAGACATTCACATTTGTCATTTGAATTCCACATCAGCGCACCACCAGATTATACGGATTGCATGGATCTTGACGCTTTAAGATCCATGCAATCCGTATAATCTGGTGGTGCGCTGATTTTAGATGATTCACGTATGAACAGAGACCCCAGATAGTTATAATAAAACGGATGTGGAATTCAAATGACAAATGTGAATGTCTTTTAATGTAATTTGTCTTCTCTCATGCTGCTATATTTTTCTCTCTCTTGCTGCTAAATTTTGGATTATTGTTTTAATTAATTGGTGTATGATGTAATGGTTTCATGTGTATGGTTTGTTGAAAATGATGTTGTTTTAATTACTCTGTTTTCTTTTTAATATAAGAAACACATTTTAAGTGCATATATGTATTAATAAATTGAATTTTTAATAATCACATTATTGATTTTTGTAACTTTATTGGTGTCAATAATTTTCTATTGGACAAAATTAAGATTCTCTGAACAATTTAGTGTGAGATTCTTAGTTGTATTTGAGAGTGGATGGTGTTTACAATGTGGATTTTGGTTATATATAGGTTGTGTTGACAGAGGACGAACTATTTTTCAGTTTTAGTGAACCCTAGTCCTTTGGTTGCAAAGGGTCCCTCTCTTTGTTTTATATATTTAGTCAGCCTTAGCCAGGATAGCCAACAGGGTGGGATCACCTGCTTTATGCTCCCCATGAGGCCAACCCTATCCTCTTTGCCCCTTTTCTCCTGCTTCTTCCCCCACCACCAGCATTTCAAGAAAGCCCCTCAAATGACCAAGACTTTTTCTTCTCCTTCAGTGGCAGGGAAGCGCTGCCCCCCGTGACATCAGTAGAACAAATACTGGCATGCAGGAACCGTAGCCATCTTGGGAGGGGAGAGGAATGGTCGATTGGCTTCGACTTGTGCCTCTCTCCAACACCCACACATATCTCCCCTGGCCTAGAAAGACTCGGGCCACAGGGAAACAAGCCACTAGTGACGTAGATTTTGCATTGCAAACTAGAACTGATGACATATGGAGATACTCCTATAGAAAGATTAAAGACTCTCTTGTAAAATGATGAATATAATAAACAAAAATGCCTTTTGAAAGATTCTTTATATCACTGGATGATATTTTACAGCTAAAGAAAGCACTGGTTTTTATAGCATAGTGCAGCTTACAAACAGCATCAGCACCCTCCAAGACGCTAACAGTATGATTTGTCTGCATCATACGCTAACTGAGAATTGATACCCACCCACCAGCAGTTCAGCCTTGCTCCACTTCAGTTTTATATTCAGTAAAGAACATTGTAAGTGCGGCCTCTTGAAAAGGAAACAATGATCTCCAGTGACAGATTTGTAAACACACGCTGTGTGTCTCCAATATATTGCTTGAAGAAACCCATGAATAGTGTCCAAGGTTTACAATGCTAGCACCGTGCTCCATCATGTGCCTGCAGCTGGAGGCTCGCCACCGTAAACACTTCCAAACCATCAAGCCCAAATGCAGTGATGGAGCATGCAGCTTCCTGGGGACGGCCATGAAGGGTCATGGGGAGTGTGCTAAGGCGCACTTTATCACTTATAAGAACAAGAACCGAGGTTATTCCAGGACACCAAACAATGCAATCCTTATCGTTCCTGGGCTCCTGACTAAAAACTTTGAATGGCAACATTATGATGATAAGACTGATATATCAGGCTTTTGAAAGTGTGCAGTGGGGAGCCTCTTCTAAAAATGTGTTTGCATTCCTGTGTCTTATAAAACTAACAGAATCAAGGGACAGGGGCCGGACCTTAATACCTTTTTTCAGGTCGCAAATGGCCCAGTTCACAGAATCAGGCCATTTTGAACTGGAAAAAAAACCCTTTTTCTATGTACCAAAACTTATTTTGCGATTCTGCAAAATGGGTTAGCGATTCGGTATTAGGAAGGGATGTGCTAAGGGTCTCCTTTCTAATAGCGACTCGCAGTGGTAGTGAGAATGTTTTGCGACCGAAAGGCGGTTGCAAAACATTTGTATTTTACAGCCTACTTCAAGTAGGTGGTAACCCATTCACAAATGGGAAGGGGTCCCTAAGGGACCCTTTCTTCTCTGTGAATGGTTGTAAAAACGTTTTTTAAGAGCAAGCAGTGGTCCCAGGGACCACCACCTAGTCTTAAAAAATGAAAAGAAAACTCTTCATTTTTGTTTTTGAAACGCATTCCTTTAAGGAAAACGGGCTGCATTAAAAAAATATTTTTTGCTTTATTTGAAAACAATCAAAAAACCATCTCTGTGATTTTAGTGATTCCCAATGTGTCGTAAATTGCAATATACCTCATGAATATTAATGAGGCAGATCATTTTGCAACTGGGAATCACAATCAGTGTAAAATACATTGTAATACATAGCTGTTTGCAATTACCCTATAGCGAATCGCAAAAATTTGCTATTAGGTAATCACAAACCTGAATCTATGTACATCTGGCCCCATTTTTTCTGTCGCAAATAGCTGGATTAGCAGAATTGGGCCATTTGCGAGAAAATGTTTTTAAAATGTACGAAATGCAAAATGCGATTCGTTAACTATAGTTCCCGAATCGCAATTTGCGATTCGGTAGTTGGAAAGGGAGTGTGTAGGGTATCCCTTCCAAATACCGAATCCGTATGGTATGTATTACTATTATGAGACCGAATTCCAGTCGCAACAAAGTAATACTTTACCACCAGTTTAAAACTGGCTGAAACCCATTTCCAAGGGGAAGGGTTGAACATATAAATAAAAATATTTTTTAAGAGCAGGCAGTAGTCCCATAGACCACTGCTTACTCTTAAACAATGAAACTTCAAGGTTTCATTTCTTTCTTTTTAAATGCATCCAGTTTTCTTTTAAGGAAAATGAGCTGCATTTAAAAAAAAAAAAAGATTGCTTTATTAAAAAACAATCACAGACATGGTGGTCTGCCGACCTCTGGAAGCCACCATCCCTGTGATGGCTGTGATTCCTAATGGGTTGCAAACTGCGACCTACCGCATTAATATTTATCAGGTAGGTTGATTTATGACCCACCATTAATCCCCAAATGAAACTCAATGAATTTCATACATTAGGAATACCGAATTCCTAATTGGGATTTGGAGAAAATCACAATTAGGAAATCAGCATTTCTAATGTTTATACATCTCGGGTCCTACTTTGTATTCAGTTAGTTCTCACTAAAGTAATGCCATAAAGAGCCCTAACGCCATGACAAGGCTGATTTGAAAGACAAGGCACAATATTTGGTTTAAACAATGCATGTTAAGTAGTACTTGCTAAGGGATATTTAAGTTTATGTCAAAATGTCAACAGTTAGAATTCCCTCCCTCTACAGTTATCTAGACAGGGTGAATACTTATGTAGAAAAATACCTCCTCCCAGCGGGTTTATATAAATGAACATCATGATTGTGATTCCACTTGCTACCTCTGCTCTCCATCTAATGGAAGAAGTGCACCTTTGGTGATTGCAGCTTGACCTGCAGTTCTGGAAGAGGTTTAAAGAGATAAAGGTATTTGCTCGGACAAATAGATGGGAATCATGAGCCTAGATGGAAACATGCAGGAGGGAAGTCAGAAGAGAGATCACGGGGCTCAAAAATGCCCACAAAGGCTGCATATTTATTTTACTGTTGACTGTCCTAATATTATCACAAACATCGCCTGCAGCACACAAATGCATGCAGTCTTCCATAAGTTGCAGAATATCATACAGCGTGTCTTTGCAAGCTCACAACTGGACCGCTTTGCAAATGTGGAACTCCTTTTTTAGCTATCTGGTTCACTAATGGGGGAGCGGGGGGGACTCAAAAATGTGTGCCCAGGCCTATTTTATGTCCCAGTCCTACCCTTCATTACAGAGTCAAAATGTGTGGTTTGACAGCAGTGGTGTGGGTAGTGGTTGGAACCTGTTATTCCCTCTGTCGGTTATGTGGGTTACAGTTGAGCGTAAATAATGTCAGAAGCCTAGGCAGTGACCAAAGAGCATAGTATGTTCAAGTAACAGGGAGAGGAGAAGGACACAGGAAACGTTTATAGTTGAAGTATGACTCTACAGGCCACATCCATAATGGTTCCCAAAAGGTTCTATTTTTTTAAGTGATGTCTGTTAAAGCATGGAGGGTTCAACCTACTAGATTCTTAAGCTGGTTATACCGGCTTGCAATAATTTGATTGGCAATCTGTGGTACTCTCTACCTCATTTTAATAATAGTTCCTTCCATCCCAGGTAGACAACTAGATATATTCCAAAAATGCTGCTTTTAGGCAGACTGACCCCACTAAACCAACTGATGAACCTGGTCCCATAGGGCCTATGGTTTAGCTGACTAGTTTCTTATGTTCCATGGATGTTCAGACTGAGTCTTATAGGTATCGAGTTCTAACCATCATCCATTACACCATGGTTGGTTTACCTGGTCCAACGAAGGGTACTGTTGGGCAGACGGCTCTGTTAAGTACCTCCTCAATCCACTAGATCATCATTCAGGCTATTTATAGTCAAGACTGCCTGCATCCCATATGTCTATTGGAGAGGGAAAATCCCCTGCATGTTAGATGGCATGTAGCCCAACTGCATTTAAAAGTGGTATCTTGACTATTCTTTTGACCTTGGTGTCATACTAATGTAGTGTGTGTTCTGAGGCCTATTCCTTTCCATGACAATGTGAAGTCTAAGACCTGTACCATGATGTGAAGAAGTGCACCAAGCATGACTTCATAGTAGACAGTGGACGACTGTCCCTGTCCTAGTTGTTTCATGTAAAGCGGTGGTAGCAGCACACCGTGATTTTGGTTTATAGTGTAACCAGATATTTATCAACGAGAGGCCATATACTGACTCCTCTTGGAAAAAAGTTTGCTGTTACATGAAATCCAGAACCTGTATTTAATGTCCTGTGTGCATGTCGAGTGCATATATGTACAATGAGCATGTAATATATGTATGGTATTAGGACTGTGAGTGTGTTTTAGTCTGAGTACTAAGCCAGTGGGATCCATTTTGGATACCTCTGGTCTTAGCATGGCACAATATGGGGGGTGATGATAGCTTCTCCAGACACTGGACACGTACTGCCTGCATTCATGTAACTTGAGGGTGAAGTCCTTGAAACTGAATGGAGGCAAGGCTTCCATGAAGACTTCCATGAAGTCTTACATGAAGACTTTGCTAGCATGGAGCTGGTGATTCTTTCTTCCTGAGCACTGCCATTGGGCTGAGCACTGCCATCGAGTGGATAGTGGGAGTGATGCGCGAGACTGCCGTTTCTGCCATTGTTGCTTAAGGTGAGGAAGGTCCTCGGCCAGGCCTGCCTTATTTCTGTCTTTGATTACTGCTACTGCTTTGATCACAAAACTCACACTTCCTTGGTCCCATGTTTTGGGTGCTCCTGCTTGGAGCCAGCCCTAATGCTACCTGCTGGGAGAAGCCTCCCTTTACACAAAGACTTTGTCTGGAGAGCAGACTAGAAATGTGTTATTTCCTATATGTGTATTTATTGCCTGAGTAAAGCGCTCAGCCTGCTACAGTTCTGGTGTAGAATGTTGTTGGGGCTTTGTCAGTTTGGGGAAACTGTGAAGCAGAGGAGTTCCTGCGTGCTCCTCCTGGACAGCTCCTTTACTAAGAATAAACATATCTTGAAAAATACTTGCTGTTTACTGTAGTTCCTGCTACAGTATTGTTGATGATGATTGGAGCTGCCCAGGGAACCCTGCCGACTACCTCGTCTGTGTATCCTGTCATCGCCGCGTCCAACTGCTGAGGCCATTTTCGTTGATGGTTTTCTGTGAATCCTCATCTGAAGATTCTATTAGTACTATGGCTGGTGGAGTGGTTGACTCAATATTTGCAAGGTGCAGGGCCCTAATGACTCTGCTGCACATATGCACAAATTAACTTCTAGAACGCTCTGTGCAATATGTTTTCATGCCCGCCATCTTGAGACTAGAGTGCTTATGGTGCAAGTGCTATTTTAAGTTGGCATAACAGGGTAGACTAATGCATTTCCCAGCTATTCCGCCTTTTTATGCTTTCTCCTGGGCAGCATTTTCCTGCTTTGCAGAACCATAACAGTGCTGTGCCATCCACCAATAACATTTAAAGATCTAGCAAGTATTTTGTGAGGAACACTAGACAGATTTCTATCGTGATTTGCATGCGTAATGGAGGCGATTCAATTCTGCCATGTTTGGAGAGTCTGTTTACTGATCTGTGTTTAAATTCTACTGTTATCTGCATGTGGATTTCTACAAATCTGCATACATCGTTGATGTACTGGTGCAAGTAATGTTTGTTATATTGTCTGACCTTGTAGGCTTTTCCAACTCTTTATGTCTTCTTTGTTACAACATGTATGCATATTGTGCCATGTACTCTACCAGCGTCAGTGCAACAGCATCTTGGATCAGTATACGCCAATAAATGTTATTTTCATTATATAGAGCCAGGTGTATCAAGAAAGCATTTTGCAATTCCCAAATAGCGATTTTTACTGAACTGTTATTTAGGAATTGCAAAATGCAATGCAGGAAAAAATTCGCAAAAAAATTGCAATTCAGTAATATTTGCATTCACAATTACAGATTCCCAATTAGCGATTCTGTAATAGCGAATTCGCTAAATAAAAAATCGCAAAGTAGCGAATCTGCTCTTCCGATGCAGTTTGATGACATCCCAACCTGGAAGTGTGTTTCCCCTATGCTGTTTCTGAGTGCCTGAGGCTGTGTAAGAGTCTGAGAGCAGGAGCACACCACTCAAGAGAACATAGAGAGTGCAGAGACAGGCACAAATACATATCATGGCTTCACAGGAGAAGGCAAAGAAGGCTGCAGGACGCAAAAGAAAGCAAAAGTTTCGTGTAAAAGAATTGGAGGTCCTAATAGAGGAAATGGTGAAGAGCCATGAGCAACTGTTTGGAAAAAATCCCTACACGTCACTAAGTCAGAGAAGAGGAAGATCTGGCTGAACATCCAAGCCAAAGTAAATGCCATAGGGGTCACACAGCGTTCCATAGAAGACCTACACAAGCGCTGGTACGACTAGCGCTCAAGGGCAAAAGAGAAGGTGGCAAGCAGTCTTGCGGACGTCAAGAAGACCGGTGGAGGACATCAACACAGCTGGCGTCCACCCCCCTTGAGGACCTGGTGGAGTCCACCCTACAGCCTGAATCCATCAGTGGCATAGCAGACATCGACAGCTCAGCCACAACCAACACCAGCCAAGGTAGGATGCATGCTAAAATACACCTGCCCCATTACTCACAAAAAACTCCAATTAGAAATAACTTATTGAAAAAGTTAGATTGCCACTCCAGTCCACATTTTTGTTACCACCCAGCAATGCATCATGGGAGATGCAGTCAGACACATAAGATAGTAAAACAATGATACTGAGAAACATATCTGCAGTTGAGACCCACCAGTAAATAACCAATTAAAACACGCCATTTAGGTATACCAACTCAAGTACATTTAATTTTCAAATAACACAAGCAGGACACAATAAGTAGTTTTGTTGTATTCACAGATGAACCTGCGCCACAGGGTGAAGACACACCAATAGATGAGCCTGCGGAGATCCAGGAACAGGCAGTGGAAGAAGAGTCACACACCACAACACCACCAACACCTGCACCAAGACCACGCAGGTACACTGTGGCTCCACTACAGGAGTTGGAGGTAGAAGGGGAAGACATCCAAGAAGAGCCACAGTCAGGGCTAGATGAGCAGGCACAGCCTCAAACTGATCAGTCTCTCGTGCAGCGTAGCAACACCAATCACAGGAGATGCAGAGCAAGAGCACACAGTGTTGCTGAGGAAGGAGAGGGATCCTCTGTCTTTGCTGGGCTGGAGGGCACTATAGTGAAGGTGCAGCGGCTGCAATTGAAAAGCATGTGGTCAATGCAAAGGCAGATTTTGTGTCTGAATCACAACTTGGCTGACATTAAGGACAGCATCAATGAGATGAACAACACAGTGGCAGAGGGCTAAAGGGCAAATGCAGAAAGTCTAAGGGACATGACAGTGGCGATTAAAGAGCTCTGTGCCACCATGCAGAGGGAGCATGCCTCCAAACGCCGCGAAAAGCACCACCTATTTAGCCGTTTGGATGGTTAAACAAAGGCAGTTAACCGTCTGTGCAGTGCCACAGCTGTCCTGTCCAGACGCACTGTGTCCATGCAGGTGAAAGTGGCCCACTGCAGTAATGATGTTGCCAGGGTATTGGTGCAGGTCACCACTGCTGTTGAACAGCTACAGACAGCTACTATAGCTGGGACGGGTATACTGGGTGCAGGGGACAATGAGGAGGCCTCCAGCCTCAGCAGCATTACTCCACCGGTGACTGAGCCCAGACGGCGGAGTGCAAGGCAAGGTACAGCATCCGAGGCCTCATCAAGGGAGGCCAGTGTAAACACTGACCGCTCTAGTGCTGTGCGTGGCCGGAAGAAGTAGTCAGTGGTGTGACCGAGGCATGCAAATGGGTGAGGTAACCCATAGCATATGACAAAGTGCTGAATGTTGTGCATGATCTGTATATATGCCATGTTGACCTACAAAAGCCACACACAAGAAAGGAGTTGATGGCTGTGTGCACGCAGTTTACCTGATGTTAAGGTGAATAAAAACACAGTTGATCAAAAGTCTTGAGGTGCATTGTCTCATCATTACTCACCTAGAAATAGTTGCGTGTTATTTCATCACGTCTTTGTCTGCCATCTGCTGCACCTACACCACCTGCTGCTCTGTGAGGTGGGCGTGGTTCATCCTCTTCATCAGACTCCAAATCTGTAAGGTCCAATGGTATGCCATTGGTTGTTGCTAGGTTGTGCAGTATTGCATAAGTAGCCACAATTTTGCAACAGATCTCTGGCCTATACTGCACTGCACCTCCACTTTTGTGTAGACAGCGGAACCTACTCTTCAGTAGGCCGAATGTCCGCTCTATGACTGCATTAATACTGTCTAAAATTGATTATTGTAACGCTCTCTATTTAGGAGCAAAGAAGAACGTGATACGCAAATTACAGACGCTACAAAATGCGGCGGCACGTTTACTTCTTAAAATTCCAAAGTTTAGCCCCGTTAGCCACGCCATTCGCGACCTGCACTGGCTACCAGTCCAGGCAAGGATTCATTTTAATTTTAAATCTATGTGCATTCTGCATAAGACTCTGCACGGAGCTGGTTCAGCCTACCTTAACTCACATATCAGGCGCTACACAGCACAACGAGAGCTTAGATCTGCAACCGGATCTCTTCTGGTGGTTCCAATGATAAAAACACTAAAGTGGGGTGGCAGAAGTTTTCTACATCTGGCACCAAAACTGTGGAACATGATGCCTATTAATCTCAGGAAATAAACCAATTTGTTAATGTTCAGAAAGGCATTGAAGACATGGCTGTTCGCTCACAAAGCTTAGCCGACTAGCCCGGCTCCTTGTACAGAATCTGGACAGCTAGCGCTAAGATACCACGGCAAACACGCGCTTTATAAAAACCCACATTTCATTTAATTTCATTATGACATTGCGCGTCGACCTGTGTGCAGCATTGTATTTCCTTTCACTCTGAGTTGCAGGATTAAGGTATGGTGTGAGTATGAAGGAGCGAACAGCATATGCACTGTCACCTACAGGATGAAAGGCAATAGGTTAATCACTGTTCTATTTCTACATATCCAAGGAGTCTATCAGAGTGAGTAACGTGCATTTACCTAGCAGGTATCCTTCGCCAAAGTCACCCCCAGTGAGACGTGTATATATTCCACTGTGTCTGAATATGAAGGAATCGCGCGTACTACCAGGATATTTGGCCACTATGTCAGTTATTATGTGTGAGGCATTACATATGACCTGGATGTTGAGTGAATGAAAGGATTTCCTGTTCCTAAACACATACTCATAATTTGAGAGGGGACAGATGGCTACATGTGTCTTATCAATGCACCCAATTACATGTGGAAATTGTGCTACCTGGTAGGAATCCAATTTGGTCTGCTGCACTACCTGTTGTGTAGTGGGGAATCTGATGTAATGGTGTATCCTCTGTACCATTGCATCAAAGAAAGCATTCAGGAAGAATGAAATGCAACTTTGGGACACCCCTCCTGCTGCAGCTATCACTCCCTGGTAGCTCCCTGATGCTAACAGGTGCAGTGAACATAGGACCTGCACATGTGTGGGAATGGCTTGGGTCCTGCGGGTCTGATGCTCCAGTATTGGATGTAGGTCAGCTATCAGGTCTAGTATTGTTGCTGAGTCTAGTCCATATTTGTCATGGATTTCTTCCTCTGTCTGCTAAAACAGAGTTATGCGCACTCTGTAAATGCGTTCCTGTCTCCTCCTCCTTCTCTGTGCTGCTGCTTGAATCCGCATCCTCCTCGCTATGACATACAGCGCTGCCATTGTGAAAGATTCTGAGGCCCTCTGGGCCTGTTTAAATAGTTTGCATCTGGTTACCACCTGACTTGAGTTGGTGGTAATTTTTGCACGTGCAAAATTGCAATTTTGGGTCATTCGCAATTTGCGAATGTTTCATACATTGGCCTGCGATTTCCAAATTGCGAATTCGCAATTTGGGATTCTCAAATTGCGAATTCGCAATTTGGGATTCGCTAAATCGGGATTCGCAAAATTGGGATTTGCATTTTTTGCGATTACCAATTTTGCGATTGCGAAAGCTTTCATACATTGGATTAGGCCATTTTGCATTTGCAAATGACCAAATATTGCGATTTGCACTGTTTGCAAACGCAAAATACCTTGATACATCTGGCCCATAGTTCTTTATTTTTTATCAACGTTAAAATGGCAGACCAGCCACAGAAGGTTATTTTTTTTAGTATTTGTTTTTCTATCTTTAGCCTTGGGCGTGAGTCCACTACAGTTGTACTTCAATTTTACTGCAAAACAAACTCTAGTTATTAGCCATGGTTGTCTTTTAAAGCCTGCCACTTGCCATTGTAATGCATTCAGTTACTCCACCACCGTCTTTTTTAGACTCTCCAAGTGAGCACGTGGTAAGGTGGTGTGTGGTTTGATGCATTCAAGACATACCAGGGCAATTGGAGCTTCCAGATTTAGAGAAAAATGTCTTCTTCTGCACTGCTTGGGTTTTGAAGGAAGGTCTATTTTTAAGCACTTGCCTGATCTGATCGTGGAGGAGGGTGAAGTGCTTGATGGGTATTGTTAGATTTGGGGGTCTCTAGTTGGCAGAGGTAGGTACCTTTGTCCAAATAGGGACCCTTGCGTCTAGTCAGGGTAAGGGGGATACACTCCTAAAATAACCCCTGCTCACCCCCTTGGTAGCTTGGCACGAGCAGACAGGCTTATCTCAGAGGCAGTGTGTAAAGCATTTGTGAACACATACAGTAATCAAGTGACAACACTACAGATGGACACCACACCAGTTGTATATTAAAAATAAGTTTCTTTTATATAGATTTAACACAAGACCACAAATGACAAAAATCAACAATACTGTACTTCAAAAATGGTAGAATTAGCTCAGTTCTCTTTAGATGGTAAATGCGACACTTTGAGTTCAATGTACCTTTGGATGCGTAACGCTATACAACGAAAGTGTTGCAGCGAAGGTGATGTGTCGGTTCCTTACACGCAAGAACGGTGATGCGTCGGGTCCCTACTGATGCGTAGGGGATGCGTCGGTTCTTCTCGGCGTGGGGAGGTGATGCGTCGGTTTCTTACTGCGCTTCCGTGGCGATGCGACCAGCAACGCCGTGATGCGATGAAGATCCGGTGCAATGAAACAAAGATGGTGTCTTCTTCTTGATGCGACACGATGCGTGCACGCCCGACGGCCGTGCGGCGACTCAACGATTCTTCTGAGCCGCAACAGGCCCTGCGACATGCTTCCCGGTGATGCGGCAGCGTCTGATGCGACGTCGATCCTCTTCTCCGGCGATGCGAGGCGCTTCGGCGATGTGATGCGGCAGCGGCGACACCCTTCTTCAGCGATGCGACGACAGCGGCTGCGGCGGCGACACGCTTCTCCGATGATGCGGCGGCGTCTGATGCAACGTCGATCCTCTTCTCTGGCGATGCGAGGCGCTTCTGCGTTGTGAAGCGGCAGCGGCGACACCCTTCTTCAGCGATGCGATGACAGCGGCTGCGGCGGCGACACGCTTCTTCTTCGTGAGTCGCGCTTCCAGCTCCTTCCGACACGCAGACCCTCAGAAGGCCCAACACAACAGCAGGCACTTCAAAAGAACTCTTGGGGAGCTGGTGGGTGAAGTCTGTTGTCCCTGAGACTTCAGCAGGAGGCAAGCTCTTCTCTCAAGCCCTTGGAGATCTTTTACAAGTTGATGAAAGTACACACATAGTTCCTTTCTCCTTTCTTTGGCAGTCAGGCAACCACTGCAGGCCAATCCCCCAAACAGCACTCAGCTTAGGGATAGTCTCCTCCTCAATTTCTCTGGTTCCTCTCCTCAGCAAAGGTTCTTCTTGTTTCCCAAAGTGATCTAAAGTTCTGGGGTTTGGGTCTCCTCTTTTATACTCATTTTCCCTTTGTTCTCTGAAGGCAGAGAGGCCTTTGCCTAGTCCAAACCAGTTCTGGTCAGTCCTAGAGCACTTTGTTGACAAGACTCCTTCTTTCCTTTCACAGTGTAGGCCAGGGACATCAGACGCACCACAGGAGGTGGAGCCAGCATTGTGGAGGGAAGGCACAGCCCTATTCAGGTCCCAGGTGCAACTCCTCCCACCCATCTACATGCAGATCTCTCTATTCAGCCCTGTGCTGACTCACCCTGTCTCCTGGAATCCCCCAGCCCCTGTCACTCAAACTCCAGACAAGGAATACACAACCTAGCAGAGGCAGGCTTGGATAGTTAGGCAAGAAAATACCTACTTTCTAAAAGTGGTATTTTCAAACACAGAATGTTAAAACCAACTTCACTAAAAGATGTATTTTATCATTCTGAGTTAAGGCATACTAAACTCGAATTTCTACCTAGTTCCCTGGGTCAGTTAGGATTATAAAATGTAATAATCAAACTGCCCATTCTGGCCTATGGGGAACAGGTAGCCTTGCAATAGTGAAAAACGAAAATGGCTGTAATTCACTATTAGGACATGCTACACACATCAGGGCATGTCCTACCTTTTACTTACAATGCACCCTGCCCTTGGGCCTACCATAGGGGTGTCTGATATGAAGAAAAGGGAAGGTTTAGGGACTGGCAAGTGGGTGCACTTGCCCAGTCAACATGGCAGTACCAGACTGCACACAGGCTCTGCAATGGCAGACCTGAGACACACTTTTACAGGCTGCTTCTGTGGGTGGCACAACCAGTGCTGCAAGCCCACCAGCAGCATTTGGTTTACAGGCCCTGGGCACACTCAGTGCACTGTACGAGGGTCTGACAAGTAAACCAAACCAACCAATCATGGAATCACTAATCCATACACCAATTTATAACAGAGAGCATATGCACTTTAGCACTGATCAGCAGTGGTAAAGTGCCCAGAGTCATAAAACAGCCAACAACAGGTCAGAAAAAATACAGGAGGAAGGCAAAAAGTTCAGGGATGACCCTGCAAAAAAGTCCAACACAACCCCCTTCCAGCCAAAACGCAGGGTAGACCAATCGCTACCTTGATGGGCTTCCCTGCTATGGGCGATAGAACCTGGACCTGGCCCGCAACAGCAGGGGCATATTCCAGTTCTATGCCAATCTGAACCTATTTGGATCCCTCTGTCCATACTCTCAGGGCCCACCAAGCTAATCCATGGGGAACCCTTCTCCTCACCTGTGGACACCACCTGTGCAACACCTAACCTTAACTTTCTCACAGGTGTGTCCCAACAGACAGACAGCCAGCCACGGTGGCCACTGACCGTAGTCAGTGATGAGACCCAGGCCTTATGCCTCTCAGGCATCTCAACCCTCTGTGGCATCAGAGAGCGGGGGCAGTAGCCCCAGGTGCTTGGCACCCCTTGTCCACTCTCCCTCCTGTCAGGTCAGGTATGACATCCTGACACTGACCTACCAGCCCCGGGCCTGTACCCGGTGGCTGGACTGGAGACTGGGGTGGGCTTTCCCACACCTAGTCCTCCTCCTCCTTGTTGGGGCTCTGTACCCTCCCACCTGGAGTGGTACCCCCTTCCAGAATTGCCTGGGCACCTGTGGCAGGTGTCCTGCTCAATTCACCCACCAGTTCAGGGGTTCTATCCTGCAACTGGGCGTCCAGGTCAGGGGGGACACCCTGAACCTCGTCCTCCAATCTAGGGTCTAAACCCTCCAGTTGAACCGGGGTCAGAGGCGAGGACTCCCTCCCTCTGCACCCCCTTCCAGAGTACTGCCCCCTCCCATCAGGAGCGGTACCCCCAGAAGACAAAATGCTAGGGGCACTATTAGCAGCTGCCCCTTCCTCCAGGTCAGGGGGGACACCCTGAACCTGGCCCTCCTGCCCAGGGTCTGTACCCTTAGGCTAAACCTGTGCCTGGCAACCCAGGACTTCCGGGGGGGTACACCAACCCCCCCCCCAAGGGAAACACACTCCTCTAGAGTTGTGTAAGAATCTGCCTGGCGCACCAGGACTTCCTGGGGAGCACGCATGCCCCCCCAGAGGGTAACACATCTCTCATGTGTTGTGTGACAGTCTGCCTGGCGCTGATCTCCTGACCCCTGTCCACCTGACAGTGCGTGAAGAACCCCAAAACAGAAGTGGTGTCACCATGGTCACTCCTAGGAGGCTCAGCCCTTCTGGCTGGCCCCTGACCCACTGGCTCTCCCACTGGGGAACACATCTCCCTCTCACCCCTCAATCTGGACTTCTGCACCCTCCCAACTGGAGCGGCACTGCCAGACACCAGAACCACTGGAGCTCCATTTACAGATGCTCCAGGTTCTCTAGCCCCTGGGAGATCCCCCTCAAATGGCCTACCAGTACAGTCTAGGCCCCCAACCTGGCGTTCCCTTAAGGAACCCTCCAGGCCCTGAGACTGGGATTCGGGCACCTTGGGATACGCAGTCCCACACTCACTCCTTCTCCGCAGAGACAGAACATGAGCCCCTACACCCCTCCCACTACCACGGGACCTAGCTGGGCTACACTGAACCTCTCCCACCACTCTGGGTTGGAAGACACCTGAGCCACTCCTCTTAGGGTCACTCCCCAATGCCTCTTCAGACCCTCTGGAATCCACCAAAAGGTCTGCCTCCCTTGTGAGCTCCCTGGGGTCAGAGAACTCACACTCCACCAGGTTTTGGCATAGCTCTGGAAAATAGGGACTTACAATATGCTCTCCCTCAATTGGATCACACAGACCCACCAAACTATCCTTCACCTCACCATCCAGTGCCTTGCACACGTACCCCACACCACTCTCCTGAGACTGGCAAGACAGTATCTGACTATCTCTATCACTCAACCCACACTCTTCTGGGCGGTCTTCACACTCACACACCAGGACTTCAACTATGGGGGAACCCCTCTCCCTGCACCTCTCATCTAGAGTCAGTAGAGTGTCCCTCCCACCACTAGGACTATGAACCCCTGTGCCAGTTCCCCAATCCACCTCAGGGACACTTCGCACTACTGGAGCTACCTCACATCCTAGAACACCCTGGTGTATATTAACCCAAGTCAGGCGCCACATCTCTGGATGTGTGTACTACTCCCTCAGCACTAGATAACATAATTTTGCTGCCACCATCTGAGCTGGACTCTACCTCCAACTCAGCCAAGCTCACTTCTTGAGCTTCACACATTTCTTTTTCAGCTAAGGCTCGCTCTATCTCCTCACACTCCCGGTCTAGCTCCCTCAGCCTCCGGTCACGAGCACGAATCCGATTCCTCTCTTCACAAGCCAATCTTTCCCAAAATGTTTCCTCCTCAGGGCCACTGCCCTCTTGGTATTCTGGCTGGGGATCCTCCCCCTCAGATTCCTCCTCAGAGTCATCTGCTAGTGTTGCTTCCCAGCGTAGCACCTCATAGCTATGCAGGGCTGCCTCAAGATCCTGCCTTGTGGATCTCCTCTTCACAGGTAGCCCCCTCTCCTTGCAAAATACTTTTAGTTCCCTTATCTTGTAGATATCCAGGTGCCAAAAGTTGACTTCCATGTTGACAAGGCCCAACAGGTGCAACAACGAACCAGAGTTCCAAAAACCAAATTCCAAAGGAAAACAGGGAAAAATAGTATGTGGTTGCATTTGGTCTGCATGAGTCAGAAATGCAAGTCCAGAATCCCACCGCTGCCACCAATGTTAGATTTGGGGGTCTCTAGTTGGCAGAGGTAGGTACCTTTGTCCAAATAGGGACCCTTGCGTCTAGTCAGGCTAAGGGGGATACACTCCTAAAATAACCCCTGCTCACCCCCTTGGTAGCTTGGCATGAGCAGACAGGCTTATCTCAGAGGCAGTGTGTAAAGCATTTGTGAACACATACAGTAATCAAGTGACAACACTACAGATGGACACCACACCAGTTGTATATTAAAAATAAGTATCTTTTATATAGATTTAACACAAGACCACAAACGACAAAAATCCACAATACTGTACTTCAAAAATGGTAGAATTAGCTCAGTTCTCTTTAGATGGTAAATGCGACACTTTGAGTTCAATGTACCTTTGGATGCATAACGCTATACAATGAAAGTGTTGCAGGGAAGGTGATGTGTCGGTTCCTTACACGCAAGAACGGTGATGCGTCGGGTCCCTACTGATGCGTAGGGGATGCGTCGGTTCTTCTCGGCGTGGGGAAGTGAAGCGTCAGTTTCTTACTGCGCTTCCGTGGCGATGCGACCAGCAACGCCGTGATGCGATGAAGATCCGGTGCAATGAAACAAAGATGGCGTCTTCTTCTTGATGCGACACGATGCGTGCATGCCCGACAGCCATGCAGTGACTCAACGATTCTTCTGAGCTGCGACAGGCCCTGCGAAACGCTTCCCGGTGATGCGGCGGCGTCTGATGCGACGTCGATCCTCTTCTCCGGCGATGCGAGGCACTTCGGCGATGCGACAGCGGCAACACCCTTCTTCAGCGATGCGACGACAGCGGCTGCGGCGGCGACACGCTTCTCCGATGATGCTTGGCGTCTGATGCGACGTCGATCCTCTTCTCCGCCAATGCAAGGCGCTTCTGCGTTGCGAAGCGACAGCGGCGACACCCTTCTTCAGCGATGCGATGACAGCGGCTGCGGCGGCGACACGCTTCTTCTTCGTGAGTCGCGCTTCCAGATCCTTGCGACACGCAGTCCCTCAGACGGCCCAACACAACAGCAGGCACTTCAAAAGAACTCTTGACCCTGCAAAAAGGGCCAAGTCCAACAGGTATTAAGTGGCAGTTAAAAAATTCAAAAGAAGGTTTGATAACAACCCAGTTTAATTGTTCTCAGACCCAGGTTTTTTAAGCGCAAACAGAAGATGGGTGAAGATGTGGCTATCTATATCACAGTTCTTTGCAGACTTATTTCAGTTTGACAATTTCACTGATCAATTGATTGGAGACCAGTTTGTTAGTCATTCTAAAGACTAGCGAATTTGTCAACATTTGAAGTCCATGGGTAATCCCTCCTTGGATGAATCCTTTAAGATAGCAGAATGTAGAAGTTTTGCAAATCTCAGTCAAAGAATTGGAGGAAAAACCTGTAGAGCCTATTAATATTGGCAAATCTCTGCAAAAGTTTACAGAGTTTCATTAAAAAATCGGTGGTAACGGATTTTCCAAAACGGACAGGGCTCCGTCCAATATGCGTTTTCATTGTGAGAATTCCCCACATTATAAAAATGGTAAAGCATGTCCAGCAAAAAATTTCACTTGCAATTATTGCAAGAAGCTAGGACATTTTGAAAAGGTTTGCCAGAAGAAAAATAATTCTGTCCAGTCAGTTGCTTGTGTATTGGAGTCTGAGGGTGATGCTGATTCTGAATCAGATATGGAATGTTTCAATGATCTTATACTCACGGTGGGAGAAGAATGCTCTTCCTCAGGTGTTACTCCTGACCAAGAAAAGGGCATTCTTGTTCTGGGTGATCCTTCGTCTTGTATTGATCACATTGTAGACATTCGGGTGGGTGACAAGATCTTTAAACTGTTGGTAGAATCAGGGGCCAAAATAACCATGATCACCCAACATTTGTTTAAGGACACATGGGGTCATAGCAGCTTGTTCCCACCTGAGTGCTCTCCTGTTTCCTAGAAAGAGCGCAAGATTGAACTTTAAGGATACATTGAGAATGTGCTTGAATTCAAGGGAAGGAGAACATCTATGTTGCAGTCAAGGGTTTACCCATACTAAAGTGGTTTCACCAGGGTTTGTTTGGGATCGTTCTCAGAACTAGGGCTAAGGAACAGGTGTTAACCTTCACTCACCTGAATTCCAGGTTGTTCACCTTGAGAGATGTGAAGTTATTTCCTTACGCACCCAAAAACCTATGCCAGCCTACACTGTATTAGGATATCCAGTTCGGCTAGAATAGATCTCCAGGGGAAGGGGAAAAAGGGATAAAGTAATAAAAAAAAGAAATAAAACAAGAGAAACACTCCAGTAGTGCCGCTTTTAGATATGACTCTTCCTCTCTTGAAGATATGTTTCTAACTTCGGAAGACGTTACTTCTTCTATGACCAAGCGACTAAAAACATAAAAACAGTTAAACTAGCATCATAGATCTAAGTCTCTGTCTCCTATTTGCTTATTCTATTATGTGTGCACAACGTTCATCAAATACCTTGTTGAATGTCACACTTTATAATACACATGGTCTTTTTCTCTGCTACTGAAGTGTGATTGATTTCAGGAAATTATTCTTATCTTGGGCTGTGAAAATAAAATATTATCATACATAAAAATCACATTCAGATCGATTCTAGAATTATTATTCCCCTTTTTGTAGCACTAACTTACAACTAGTGACCTCAAATGATTCTGAATAATATTTGTCCATATAATTCAAAGAACTGTTCACTCTTGTTCCTTTAATCGAGTCTTTTCTGATTTAAATAAGTTTAAAGTTCCTTTTGTTCTTTGCAGATACGTCTCTGAAATACAGATGAATTCGATTGCCTTGGAACTCAGGAAACCGAAGATAAGTCACTCTATTCTTTGTTTCTATACTGCTCATTAAAGCGCGCTATTCCTTTCATCAAAGTGTAAATTAGAAAGATCTTACTTGTGTTTTCTTTTCTTTTATCGTTGTTGTAGATCGGAAACTTTCAGGGACTGGACCGGAGCAGGAGCGGAAGTACAATGCCAGGAGGTCACCTTGGAAACCAGAGAGGAATTCGGATGTTGCCGTAAGATTGACACGGAGCACAGGATGCAGTTGTGTTGCTGAGAAGCTGAAGCCTGAGCACAGAATGCAGCTGCGCCGCCGAGGGAAATGAAGACTGCCAGGAAAACACGTCCGCGCTGGAACTCAGGTAAGAGAAGAATAATTAACGAACGCAAGTGTGTTTCGTTGCTTCAGCAGTTCTTTTATAGGCAATGGGAAGGGTGGGATTCTGCCGTTTCGGGTGGGGTTTGTGAAACGTGCCAAGATGACTCAGCGCGTGCCAGAACAATGTGCTGCTTAACCAAAGCAGCCAAAGAACGTGCAAACCGACTCAGCGCTTGCCAGAACAACGTGTTGTTTAACCAAGTGAGCCATAGCACATGCAAACTGCTTTTTGTTCTGATGAAAGCTCAATATTAGCATTTATAACAAACAGAGACTTTAACCCTGACATGACGGACATGACGTAATCAAAGTAAGTAACATAACCACACACAAATGCTAATACTCAATATACAGAATGAGGTTGGGCTAGATTGCTTGAACAAACCCCAACAACAGGTGCTAGTGGATGAGAATGACAATGTGGTAATGGAATGGAGCTGCAGGTTTCCTGGGGTGTTCACCGATTCTCTGGGTAAGATCAAAGGTTTCCAACACAAAATCAAGGTCAAAGAGGGAGTTATTCCGATCAATCACAAATTATTCAGAGTACCTTGAACATTGTACTCACCTCAGAGCCGGATCAACATGGCCCATGCCCGGTGGAACTTTGATAGAACTTTCGATGTTTAAATGTCTCCACTCCTCCCTTAACGCCTATTGAATTTCCGGCTAGACCATGGTTAAAATTGGGCATTGATGTTATGGATCCGTATGATTCTTTACCGGGAGGTGCAAAGTTAATTCTGGTCCTAGTGGACTACTACTCTAAGTGGCCAGAGCTTAAGTTTGAGAGAGACCCCAGTTCAAGCTCAATGGTGGAGTTTCTTGAGGGAAAGATTACCTGAGATTCTTATTTCTGACCATGGTACCCAATTCGTCAGCAAAGAGTTTCAAAACACCCTTGAATCCTGTGGGATCAAACAGCTCACAAGTTCATTATACCATCCCCAAATCAATGATCTTGTTGAGAGAATGAACCACGTGGTGGGAGAGTGCATCAGGTGGGCTAGGAATGGGAACCATGGCATTGTAAAATCAGTAAAGAGTATGATGTGGTTTTATACAACTACACCCCATTCTTCAACTAAAGTCTTTCCTTTTTAATTGTTGAGAGGTAGGAAAGCTAACACTATTTTTTGTCCTGCTTGGATGTCCAAATGGCTGAAGAGTGAATCTGACAGGGAGAAGATGGGTCAGGCTCAGAACAATCAGAAATGCTGGTATCATCAAAGAAAAAGAGTTACATTTGTCAGAGTACAAGTCAGTGACTTAGTACTTATCAAATCTGCAGGCGCATGCAAAAAGGGAGAAACAAGTTTAGTAACCCTGTGAAAGTCGAGAGAGTGTGTGGTAGTGCAGTCAGGGTAGATGGGGGTCATTTGTGGAACCTCTGAAGAGTTGTATAAGTAAGGAAAGATGTGAGTGACGCCGAAATTATTTCCTGTGATCTCTCTCAGAATGATCCTACCGCCAGTGACCAAATGTATATAAATGTTGCTCCTTCCTTGCGCAGGAGTTCATCAAAAGCTGCAAAACCCAGTAAGTTTTGAACTTGAAATTGTGGAGTCTATTTTTATTCTGTAGTTGTGCATTGTGTGATTATTAGTGTCGTTCGTAGCCTGTCTGCGTACTTTTTTAATGTCCTTTCTGGGTTATTTGGTGTTTTCATGTGTAGCTTCTTTGTTGTCTTTTATTATGTTTTTGAAGTGGTAGTATTTTAAGGTGTTCTGGCTTTGTCCTCATGGTTTGGTGTTTCTTTATTTATTGTGGTAATGTTTGTTGTGTGAGAAAGGAAGATGTTTTATATCCTATTGGTGTATTTATTACCTGATTGGAACGCTCATGCTGCTTAGGTTCTGGGGTAGAATGCTGTTGGGGCTTTGTCAGTTGGGGGAAACTGTGGAACGGAGGAGTTCCTGTGCATTCCTCCTGAGCAGCTGCTTTCCTAAGAATAAACATATCTTGAAAAACATTTAGGGCCTTATTTATGAGAAGTGACGCATCGCTGCGTGAAAACAGCGATGCGTCACTTCTCAGTGCGCCCTCCTTGCGACATGATGGATGCGTCATATTTACTGTATGATGCATCATGACGCAAGGAATGACAGATATGTCAGTATTACTGACGTACCTGTCGGCGCAAAACTGACGCATTGCTGGAGTTGTGTCAGAAACGTGACGCAACTCCAGCAATGCAGGGGGCAGGACTATGCATATAGCACTGCGTCACCCCTACGCTTGCTATGAGGCAGGCGTAAGGATTTGACGCAATGGCCTCCTAGAAGTGGCGCATTGAAATCTTATAGATTTCAATGCACCACTTCTACGAGGCTTGGATGCGGGGGAACACCCACCGTGCATACATTATACCTGACGCAGGTATGATGTGGCGCAGGGCTTTACAAAGTGATGCATCTGCCTAGATGTGCCACTTTGTAAATAGGGCGCAACGTGGTGCTTATTTTACGCCGCCTCTGCATCACAAAAAGTAACGCAACAGTGGCGCAAAAATTACGCAGGGGCTCATAAATAAGCCCCTTACTGTTTACTGTAGTTCCTACTACAAAATGGAATTTGAAAGGGGCAAACCAAAACCAGTGCTGAAGCAGACAGTGGATTCACATAGCCTGTGAATGGAAAATGTGTATGAAAGAGGGATTCAAACCAACCTACTTAGTTCTAGTTTGAGGCTCGCCTTGACCAAAGAAGAGAGTGCTCCACAAAATACATGAGCTGCTGTGCAACTGATACATTTTTTACAAGTTCTACCGAAATATGGTCTGGGATTAGGTTTTCTAGACCCTCTGACAACGCTCAGGCTCAATGCCATCTTGCCAACATGAGATAAGAAACCTGGTGTCCTGCAACCCATGAAACACCTGCCCATTACATGAGGATGGTGCATTCTGACCAACAATCAACCCTGTGAGACTCACAAGAATATTTGTTATTAGTCGGGTTCAAATCTCTTTTCACCATGAAAATACACAATCAATAATTCTATGAATGTATTTTATGATTCTAAAAAAATCAACATCCTATTCAATTATGTTGTATAATGTGTATAGTTGTAATTCTATATATTATAAAAAATTAAATAGTGGCAATGAAAGGGATTAATAAATAAAGCATTAAAAAAATTGCATAATTGCAATGGTGTTTCAGAATTTCCCTGCATAAAATGATCGAACCATTCTCTTTTCTCTAGCCCCTCCCTTGTTGCCCCTAACTGAGCTGTCGTAGCACCAAAAGGGCATATTTGTGTTTTTATGGTGGTGTCTCACCCATATACGTTAGCAGACCAACAGTTGTGTTATTCTGCACTGAAAAGATTGTTCTCTGTTTCTGCCCACAATGAGTTTTAGCGTTCCCAGCAAACCAAAAAGGCTAAACTGGCTCTGAGAAGCCTGCCGGTGGCCTTCACTAAGGATATTTTCAGCTCTGCTTGCACAACCCAAATCTGCTAGGAAGTCTCTTCTCGCTACCTAATACTTTATCTGCACTCAACTTAAATTATTTTTCCTGATTATTTTGAAAAGGGCAAGCCTCACAATGAACAATGCCCTTGTTAGAACTGGCATCCTTGGCGTGGTTTCCCCAGACTTTTTGCCTCTGCCTCCTGTGTTTTTGTCGTGTGCTGAACTTTGTTTTAGCTGATTTAGGTACTCTGGGCACTTTGCCACTGCTGATCAATGTCAAAATGCAAGTGCTCCCTGTGTAAATTTTGATTATGATTGCTTATCCATGATTAGCATATTTGATTTAATGGTAAGTCCCTAGTAAAGTGCACTGAGTGTGCCAATAAAATGCTACTAGTGGGCTTGCAGCACTGGTTGTGCCACCTACATGAGTAGCCCTGTAAATATGTCTCAGACCTACCTCTGCAGTGTCTGCGCGCACAGTTTTTTAACTGGCATGTGGACCTGGCAAGTGCACCCACTTCCAGACCCTAACCTTCCTTTTTCTTACATGTAAGGCACTGCTCAGGTAGGCCTAAGGTAGCCCTGTGGGCAGGGTGCAGTGTATATGAAACATGTACTAGTGTGTGTTACATGTCCTGATAGTGAAATACTGAGTACTTTGTTTTTCACTATTGAAAGGCAGCCTGTCTCATAGGTTAACATGGGAGCTGCCTTGTAACATCTTACACATGTAACTTCCCATTGGCACAAGATAGAGAGAGAAATGGAGGTTAGGCTCTTTGAACTCAGAATTTATTAACACACCTTTTAGTGAAGGTGTTTTTTAAATTCTGTGTTTGAAAATGCCACTTTTAGAAAGTGGGCATTTTCTTGCCTTACCATTCTGTGTGCCTCTGCCTGCTTGTGTATTCCCCATCTGGTTTTGGAGTGACAGGAGCTAGGGATGTGCATTCAGACTAGACAGTCACAAGTGGGGGGATGGGGTGTGTCCTACCTTTCCTCCGTAAATTATAGCATGCTGAAATGACCTTTCTGCATTTAGAGTGGTGGGATGAGTTTTCACTAGCACCTGTCTGCTATGCACAATGCTGACTCCAGGTCCTGTAGTTAAGCTGGACCAAGGAGGACAGAACTCATTTTCACTGAGCTCAGAGACTCTTGAAACAAAGACTACAAAGCGAAAATGGGGTATAATTAGTAGACCTTAAACCCCAGAACTTTAGATCACTTCTGGAATCAAGAGGAACCTCTGCTAAGCAGAAGAGCTGAAGAGCTGTGAGGAAGAGACTGCCCCTTTCTGTGTGTTGCTTAGCTGGGTTGGCCTGCAGTTGCTGCTTCTGCCAAGGAGAGGACAAAGACTGGACTTTGCTGTGAATCTGCTTGAGAACAGTCTCCAAGGGCTTGTGTGTCTCAGGGACACAACAACTTCACCCACAGTTTCCTTGAACTCCACTGCAGGGAGTTTTGACCTGCCAGTAGGTGCCTATTCCAGTTCTGAGCCACTGGAGGTTGTTCTAGCTACCAAGAACTAAAGTTCTAAAAGAAATCGACGCTTCGCTCTCCTTTCGGCTAAATTTTCCGATGCAGCACCATCATGCGGGAGAAATTCTCGATGCACAGCCTGTGCGGCCGAAAAATCGATGCAGAGCCTGCCCGCGGCCAGAGAAACCACTGCACGCCGAGTCTTATGCACTGACCACCGATGCCGAAGATTACCACCCAGACTCTGATGCAGGCCCTGCTGGGCATCAAGAAGAATTGACGCATCACTGGTCAGCGGCTGGAAAAATCGAAGCAGCACCTGGTTCACTGTCGCTGCATCGCCTCAATCGTGTCTGGATTTTCCACACATCGCACCGAACCTACAACAATGCTGGGGCCACAGTAAAAAACCAACGCATCACATCCTCTCGAGTAAGGAACTGATGCATCACCTCCCCTGCATGGCAGTAAGGAACCGACCCATCACCTCCCCAGGAGCAAGGAACCAACGCATCACTTTCCCTGCGCGTAAGGAACCGACGCATCACCTTCCCTGTTGCTGTTTTTGCTTGTGAGTTTGACACATCCCAGGTACTTTGTGTTGAAAGTGACGCACCCATAGTTTCCAATGGAGAGAACCGTTTTTACCTTTTAAAAATCATAGTTTGATATCTGTATATTGGATTTTTGTCATTTTGGCCTTGCTTGGTTCAGATGAAGATACTCTATAAACTGGTGTGGTGTCCATTTGTGGTGTTTTTACAGTATTACTGTTGGTTATATACAAATGCTTTACACATTGTCTCTGTAGTTTAGCCTGACTGCTCTGTGCCAAGCTACCAGAGGGTGAGCATAGGCAAACTTAGGTGTGTACTTTACTCATACTGACTAGACGGTCTCTACTTGGACAGGGTACATACCCCTCCCAACTAGAGACCTCCGTTCTAACAGTCTGATGTAAGAATTAACATATTATTCTTGTTGAACTTTCACTTAACTCTATAAGACATTGTAAACGATGGTTATACATATTTATGAAAACTGGTGCACTATTATAAAACAAATGTTATACGTTATATACATGTGCTAACAATATTAAAATCAGAATGAATTTGTAGATGTGAATCATGCATGCAAATAAGTGAATATATATATTGAATAGATGAAATGTAAGAGGGGTTCATGAGCAGAAAACAGACAGATTATGTCACAACCAGGGCTGTTAGCTCCCTGACAGCCAATCTCACTGAGGTGAGGGGGCATCACTTAAAGTCAACACTTTCTGCTGGAGAGCTGAAGGTCGGCTTAAAGAGCCTAGAGGCCTGCCTTTCTACAGAGAGAGGAAAGAAGAGCGCCTGGCCATGCACCAGGAGAGACTGTTCAGAAGGTCAATTCAGCATGCTCCTGGCATGAGAAGCCCCAGAGGAAGCTAATGTCTAAGAGAGCTATTCAGGAGTCACCCATGCTGGAAGGGGGTTCTCGGTCTCTCTGTGCAGTTCAGGATTGAACTGTACCAAGCCTGTCTGAGTGCGTATTACTCAAAAGTTTGCCATAGGCTTGAGAGACTGATACTGTGGCTGCTAACGAAGAAATGTTTGCTGACTCCCCATAGCAGCACTGAATATTAAGCAACCCATAAGCCACATATGGCCCCACAGTCATCGCTGCAAGAAATTTGGCCAGAGGTGACAACTGCAATCGCTGAGCACCGAACTGCAGCCCCCCTGAGATTATGCTGCTGAAGTTGGGTGCTGTGGTGATTGACGCTCTTCCATGAAAGAAAACTGCAAATATTGGGCCATAATTATTATTATTTCATGCAATGTAGCAAAATTTGCTACACTGTGTGAAAGGGAAAGGGCAGGAATGTGCCATATTTACCAATATACAGCGCATTCCTGCTCTCTCCCTTCTCTAGCGCACATTTGGCTGCCCATTGCCAATTCAGGCCCCCATGTGCCAAGGTGCAAGGGTGCCTGCTTTGCAGGCAGGATTGTTTTTGTGCAGGAAGGGGCACCTTCCAGCACAAAAACAATCTTTCGAGGCTGTTTCTGTTTCTAAGTGCCCAAGTAATAAATATATTTCTCCTTGTTGCACCTCACCAGGAAAGGCGTAGCTTTTAAATGCATTCCACGGTTTATCAGTCTTGGTAAATCTGGGAATGCACAAAAACCCAAAGGTGGATGCTTGGGAACACCCACGCCCCATCTATGCCTTTCCAAGTCAGAGTAACGCAAGGCAGCGACTTGCTCTGTCTTGCGTTACTCCAGATTTGCGAAGCAGCAGCACCAGCAAGGTGGCCTGGCATTGCTTGGTAAATGTGACTTTAGTATTGCATTGCCATTTTTGCACCATGTGTGACACAAGAACAATGCAAAACTATGATAAAACTGGCCCCTTGTCTTGAAGCAAAGCTGCCGCCGCAGCTTTCCTTGCATAAAAGAGCAGACGAGAGATGGTGTGTAGCCCATGTCCACCGTACAGCCCTGACCACTGCAGAAAAGCACAGGTAAACTTTGGGGCTGAGCCTGCACAAAGGGACAAGAGGCTGAGGCGTGCAGGTGAGCCCAATCCACCCCTCTTTGAACAGAAATGGTAAGAGACATTGAACTGAGTTGCTCTTTGAAACACTAAGAACATTTGAGCCATCCGCACCTGCGCCTAATCTTGCCTAATCCCACAGAGGGGTAGCAGCGGTAATAGTGAGAAAAGACTGGGAGGGGAGATGATTAATGGAAGTAGGGGGTATAGTGCCTTCCTGTTACAATGCAGCTTTTGTAACTCTGTATGTCAAGCCTATTGAGTTGAGTAGTATTTAATTCTCCTGTGAAATTCTTCAATTTGCCATAAAAGAGAAGGACTAGGATGGACATTATATCATTGTGTCTGTTGGTTGATTATTGAGTTCTGAGCTCTTGCTTTTATGCTAAACCCCCCAAGAAACATGTGACTGCCCTGAGATTCAAAAGGCTGAAATTGTTGTACTTGGCCCATTTAGAACAATAGTAGGACAGACCCCAGAACACCCACGCCAAAAATCAACCACAACCGCCACGGTTAATCCCAGAAGCTCAAGTCTGCGCTGTGGCCCTGTACCCGAACGCGCCCTGACAAACACACAACCCACTTCCACTACAACAACAAAGGTTCATAAAAAGCCTGGTTTCATAATAGTTGGGAAAACTAGATCCTCCTTAGGAATGCTGCCTTCCATCTAACAGAACATTAGGTCAGCAAACTGAATGTGGTCTCAACAGACAAGAGTGGGCAGACCAAGTCTAGAACATATTAAGAAGTCTCTTCCTCTCAATTCTCTCGCTAATTAGAGGGGGGTGGATGAAAAGGGTGTGTGTTAATTAATATGAAAATTGAAGTTCTTGATGATCTGTGTAGCTGTGCCATGTCTACTATTTTTTCTTCCCCCAATTTGTTTTCTGTGGGGCAACAATTTATGGGACCCCTGTCCCCAGGGGGCCACTCAAAGGGCAAATTGGTGTCAGGACTGCCTGCAGCCAGCTCAAGAGGTTCAGAGATATGGATGGAGAACCTTGAATCTCTTTTTACTCTTCACCAGAGACTGCAGGAAGGCTGTTCAAGAGGAACAATGGAAATATAGGTGCACAGACAATAGCTCTACCTGGCAAGCACACTCCCTCTTTGCACTGCATTATTTCCTATTCATCATTGGACCCTGTTGTTGTTTGCCTGGAATCTCCAGGCCTACCAAGTAGAGAGACATCCACATTTTGTTTGATTGATACATCTGACCCTAAACCAAGGAAGTAGGCCTATTGTTTCCTAGAGCACATAACACACTTTCAGAACTCTTAGACACTGTCACTTCCTTCCTTTGCAGGTAAGCTGGTACACTATATGTTTTTTAGTATTGAAATTGCTGTGCGTCTGCATTATTTTAGGTTTTCACAAATGCCAAGGTCACTTATGAAGAGTAAACTTTAACCCTATAAAGAAACTGGGCCTTAGGCCTCGTTCCTCTAAATGGGAATGGAACTCCTCAGTGACCTGCAATATCCCAATAATGTACAGCAGGGGTACTTTATCCCATATATATAATTAGTGAGCTGTCTGATTGTGTTTCTTTATAACAAGTAGCCTAAGTGTACAGTGGTAGTCTCATATTCATATGATATTGTCCAATGATAAACAACTAATTTCAAATGATGCCATATTATTGTTTGATAGATTTCTATCCCAGAAACATATCAAATACATAGATGATATATCGAGTATTAAAATGTATATGAATTGGACTCACTACGCTAACATGTGAATATTGTCTAAATACGCTTTTCTAATTGGTCGTATTAGTACATATATTATTATGTGTATTATGAAATTAAAATATTGTCAAGAAATTGGGAGTATATATTTAAATTAATTAATTTCCAGCTTTCTGGTTTTTTTTTTAGTTCAAGAATATTTATTGATTTTAAAGCAATTGCAGAGTTAATGCGATACAAAAAATATTACCGTAACTGTAAGGAATGAAAATGGAAGAATTACATTAGAGTTATGTAATTGCAAGTAGCACACTACTCTGGAACCCAAAACATTGGAAATTATGGAGTTACCTTCAATGAAGTGTGACATCTGGCTGAATGCTGCTCTTTCTATCAGTTTGCCCAGGAAAGGTCCATTTATAAATTGTCTGTAGTTGTTGGGTTCAAGCAGTATGGGCGGATGTATGCCTTTTTTAGGTCTTCTGGAAAGATTCCCATAGTTAAAGAATTATTGATGATTCTTCTTACTGGTGTGACAGCAGAGGTAGTTAACAGAATGTAAATGAAGATGTGTGGTGGACAAGAGTCAGAAGGGCTGACGGCTGGCCTGCTTGCTTTGACCAGATCCATAAATTCACTTTATGAAATTTGTTAGCAGGAATGCAGAGGCTGGATTAGCCTACTCTGGAGAGGGGTTTTGGAAATGGGTTGGTGCTGGTGGTTTTTATTTGCTTTAAATAGGAGTCCAACGTTTCTGCTTTGGCTGTGTAATGATTTGCAAGTTTGTCCGTGAATTCTTGAGTAATGGTATGAGTTCCTTCTGTGCATTTAGGTTTACGAAATTCTGTGAGAATTTTATAAAATTCTTTATTTGCACATTTAACATTTTGAATTCTGTCCCAATAGTACATTTTTTTTAGCCTTTTTGAATATTGACTTGTATTATCTGTTAAGTTTCTGTAGGTGAAGTTTGTCTTGATTGCTGTTTGTTTTTAGCCAGGTGTGTTGCAGCTTTCTAATCTGCTATTTTATGTCTTTTAGTTCTGTATTTCTCCAGGGTGCCTATTTTCTTTTGTCCTCTGTATTTGTTCTGAGTGGTATTGGGATATCAAAAGCTTCCTGTAGCCACTCATATAGTTTTTGAATGGAATTTATTGTTTCTAGATCTGTCTTGGATGTTAGTTGTGTTTCTAAGTATTCAAAATTGAGTTTGTTCCACAGTTGATAGGTGGATGCATATAAGGTGCCTTTAGGTGTGCTGCTTTGTTGTGTTTTATGTTGGAAAGCTATCAAATGGAGGTTTGACCATGCAACTGGAGTAATCGTTTGAAAGGCAACTAGTTCTGGATTTGCAAAAATCATCTATAGGATGTGTCCAGTAACGTGTGTGGGTTTGTGTACGATCTGATGTAGGTTCCATGTGTCTAGGCCAGTGATGATAGTTTTTGGATGGGGCAAATTGGGTTTGTCACACCAAATGTTTAGGTTACCAAGAATGCATAGGTTGGAGTGTAGTGTTATCAGGATTGAAATTGTGCCTAGAAATGTATCTGGAAATTTTGCTTTGGTAGGTGGAGGTCTTCAAAGGAGGTTACAGGAGGAAGTTTGTGTAGGGTCGCATCTGGTGAGGAGGGCCTCACAACCTTGTATGGAAACATTGTCAGCTTTAGTGTGCTTGAATATAACAGCTAGTCCACCTCCTCTTTTGCCTTTATGATTTTGTGTGATAGTTTGATAGCCTTGGGGAATGGTTTCGTGCAATACTGGAGTCATGTCTACGAAGAATAAGTCAGGTTGTGTGTCAGTGAGTAGGTCATAGATGTGGTGCTTGTTTTTAAAGAGTGATCTAGCATTTATCAGTAGGCAGTTTAGAGATTGTGTTTTGGTGGTGGTGTAACTTTGTTTTGTAGAAGAGAGAGCAGTATTTTTTGAACTTGTGGCAGGTGTGTCATTAGTGCTGGTATTAGCTGTATTAGGATAGAATAAGTGTTTTTCTATGTCATATTTCTCGTCCAGCAGACCTAGAAGTAATTTTGATGGGTCTGTTTGTGTAGGTGGTGGAAATGGTGGTTCAGAGTGAGATGGTGAGCTGTGTTGTTTTTGTAGAGTAGCTTTGTTGTGTAATGGACATGGAGATTTGAAGTTGTGAAGAGTGGCATGTTATTTATTTTGTTTGCGTCTGTTTAGGGTGGAAGGTGTATGAGTTAGGGGTGGTGGTTGAGCATGTGGGTCATGTTGTAAGGCCCTGAATTGAGTAATGGATGAGAGGTGGTTGAATGAGAGTTGCTGTGTTGGTGCATTTGTGTTTGGTGTGGGAAAAGAGAGAAAACCTGGGAGTAAACACATTTTAGGATGTGTATTATTTGTGTAGTCAGGTGGGTGGGAGTGGGTGTATGTTTCTAGTTTGTGATGGAATGTATTATGAAATAGTGTGTGTGAGAGATTTTATTGTGCTGGTGTGTGTGTTATGTTTTGTTTTTGTGGAGTAATGAGCGGAGATGATAATGTAGTGATTTTCTGAGAAGAATTTGTATGTAAAGTATTGTCGGTGAGTGGAAGTTGGATGATAAAAGGGTGGTGATGTATTTTGGAAAAGAGTGTATGGGGTGTGTGAGAGGGATAGACAAGACTTATGGGTGTTTGTGTTAGATTTGGAGGCTAGAAGAGGTAATATATGTGGTGGAGTGGAGTGTAAGGATTGTTTGGTTGTGTGTTTTTGGTAAAAATAGGAGGAGAGTATTGCATCTTTCCAGTGTGTAGTTATTGATTTAACAGATGTAGAGATAAGGGAATCAAAAAGTTTACAATCAGCATGAGATAATACAGTTTTAAAGGAATGAGAATTACAGATTAGTACATGAAATGATAAAGGTGTTTGGATATTAAAAGCTGAATAATAATTTACCAAACTTCACTCTAAAATTTTAAAACCATAGGACAGTCATATAGTACATGTTGTGAACTTCCCGGAATAGTTTTTCAATGCCATCAATTTGGTGTCCCCAGCAAATTAGTGTAGAACAATTTAACTGGGGACCAATAGCATTGGTATAAAAGATAAATATTAGTTTGTGTGAGAGTAACCGGAAGATAACTAGCAATATCAGATGACCACATTAATTTCCATTCCACAAGAGATGTTTGCATATTGCGGTCTGAAGACCATTTTTGAGCCATAACTGTAAAAGGAGAATGTTTAGTGTTGAGTTTTTTACACACTTTGTATGCTAAAAAGGCCAAGACAAAACTCCATATTAGTTATTTTAGCAGATGGTAGGGAATTAGAATAGGTATTGAGAATGGTATTACATAATAATTCATAGTAAGGGAATTCAGATTGAGGAAGGTAGTACTTGATGCTTAGCTCATCAAATGATTAGAACATATTCCCTTGACAAATATAATTAATATAAAAAATACCAGTATAAATTCATGAATTCCATAAAGTAATGCGCTTATTAAGTTTGAGTTTGGGATTAAAGCAAGATTAAATGTTTTTAGATGATTTAGTAGTAAATTTTTTCATCAAGAAATAGGAGATAAAGTTTAGAGTTGGCATTAATGTGTGAAATTTTACCAATCTTGGTGTTAGCCATTGTCAGAAAGGCAGGTAAAGGAAATGGTTCTAATAAAAGCCATTTGGGAGAATCAGAAGGGTCGAAATTCTGAAACCATAACAAGTTTTGTGCAATAATAAAGATATATATATTTCTTAAAATCAAGTGAGCCAACACCACATTCTTTTTGGGAATGAATTTGTATGGTTTTAATGCTAATGCGTGTATACTTATTTTTCCAGATAAACTTACCAATTTATTTATATAGTTTGGTAAAAATGTAGAAGGTAAACATAATGGTAACATGGATAAATTGTAAAGAATTTGCAGAGCAATAATAATTTTCAGCGCTTCTATACTTCCCCACCAGTTTAGATGAAGCGTTGACCATTTATCTAATTTATCTTTTGTTGTACTCGGCATTATGGAGCAATTGATTTCATTAATAGAGCTAGCAAAAGTAATCCCCAAATACTTTAGTGTCATTAGAGACCATGAATTGTTTGTATTTGCTATCATTGTTGAATTGAATTGCATAAAATATTTAATGGAAAACAATCTGTTTTATTAGCATTTAAAGCGCAGCCAGAGATACCTGCATATAGATTAATAATACGATGATTAATAGGTAGGGGAATAACAGGGTTATTTACATATAATAAAACATCGTCATCATGTGCATAAACTTTTAACATAGCATTTTTTAACACAATTCCAGTATATTGTTGTCCGAAAAGAGCAAAAGAGAGGTTCAATGGCAATAAGAAATAAAGAAGTGGGTTAAAGGACATCCTTGGCGAGTACCTCTATGTAAATTAAATGAAGTAGAAAGGTTTCCATTGATATAAATAGAAGTGGAGGTGGTGAATACAATGCTTTAAACATTTTCCAATACGTGGGCCCAAAACGAAAGATTTCTAGTGTTTTAGACAAAAATTGGAAATTCACCCATTTAAACGCTTTTTCCGCATATAATGCCAGCAAACCCACTGGATATTTAAGGTCACAAGGAGAAGAAATAGCATAGTATAAAAGCCAAGTGTTATGAGCAGCCATTCTACCTTTTATAAATCCTGTCTGGTTGCATGATTGAAGTAAGTAGGATAGTTAATCAATCGGCTAAGATTTTTGTTATACATTTTGCAATCTTGGTATATGAGGGAGATTGGACTATAAATAGAATCTAAAGTAAAGTCTTTATTTTGTTTTGGAAGAACAATGATAGTGACTTCATTAAAAGACCCACATATCATAGAATTGTTCTGAAAGTCAGTAAATAATTAAAGTAAGATTGGGAAAAGTTGGGACTGGAAACATTTATAGAATTCGGCTGGGATGGCATCTGGTCCGGGTGAATTTTTGAGTGTAGTGATTAAATTGCTATGTTAATCTCATCAATATCAATAGGGCTTTTTAAAGTGAGTCTGTTAGCATCACAAAGTTGAGGTAAATGGCAGTCTCCAAGAAATGTATTAATGACATAATCCTGGAGGTCTGTAGGTTTGTGATACAAAGAGGTATAAAAATATGAAAAGTCCTTTGTTAACTATTCTGTAGTAAGGAGCAAATTACCATCATGTTTCCCAGTAGCTGGTATTCTAGTTCTACCTTTTTTAATAAGTAAGTAGTTGGCTAAGAGTTGGCCAGATTTATTTGAGTAGAAGTGGAAGTTTGATTTTTCTTTAGATATAAGTTATCCAGGTCTTGTACTCAACAAATATTATACTCATATATTACTTTCTGAAGATGAAATTTATATTTATTATCCTGCAAAGAGATAAGGAATCTTTCATGATCATTTATCTGCTTCTCTAGTATGGATAACTGAGCATAGAAAATGTTGTTTTCATGAGCCATAATGGATATAGTGTCGCCTTGGATATATGTTTGAATGCATCTCAATGGATAATTTTAGAGGTGTTCTCAGGATTATTATTTAAAAATTATTCATTTATGGTAGTAGCCAGCTTTTTTGAATTAACTGGTTTGAGAGCTACGTCAGAGTTCATTCTTCACCTATGTTTAGTAGGCCAGGATTTTGTCAGGGTCAAAGAAAAGGGTGTTAAAACATGGCAGAGAAAGGAAGTAAATTCTTTATAGGTAGGATGTGGTAGTCTCCAAAAATCAATCAATTTAGTGTTGGAAACAAATGATTTTTAAAGGTGGAACAATTTAGTGGGTCTAAACTTGAATGTAGAGAAGTGGTCAAATAATGGGTCATGGTCATGAATAAGGTTAAAATCTCCCCCTCTGATAAGGGGAACATTATCCAATTTAACTATTTCAGTAGGAATATTTTTCAAAAACAAAGGGTCATCTAATGTGGGAGCGTATACAATAAGAAGGTTCAAAATGTGTTATTCACTTTAACTTGGGCATCAACATATCTACCATCAGAATCGTGATGATGAGTTAATAACTGTGTGTGGGATTTACAAGAAAAGAGAATAGTCACTCCAGTTTTGCGCCCCATAGCAGGAGATGAAACAATCTCCCCTACCCACCCTCTAGACATGGAATGTAAAAACTTATAATTAATATGGGTTACCTGTAAAAAACAAATATCAGCGTTAAACTTTTAAAAATATTCTATATGTTTGCGTCTCTTGACTGGATGCCGTAAACCTTTAAGGAGAAACAACAGACAGGTTTTTATGATGATTCAGAGAGAAAGAAAGAGATAAGAAACATGAGAAATTAAGGGATAGTGTAAATAAAGTATTCCATGTAAAATGAGACAAACATAGCAGACAACATAAATGGAGGTCACAGACCAAGACCTCATATCAAGTGGAAACGTAGAGACAGAGGTACAAGGTATGACTAAACACACTGCATGTACCTGTCATGTTAATAATATGACTTATAAGGGAAGACTAGAAATTAGCTAGCAGAACCGGAAGGTTGTGATTCCATGACAGCAGGATTATGTTTGTCTAAAAATTGTATCAGAACTGAGGGGTAGGAGACAGACTTAGATATATATTTTTTCCAAATCCGCATTATGGAATGGTAAAAAAGGCCATACTTATATCCTGCTTCTCCCAGTCTTGGTCTTAAGACTGAGAATTGTCGACGTAATTTTACTGTCTCCTTTTCAAGATCTTGATGGATGGATGAATACTTAATTAGCTTTCAAGAAAAAGATTTAGAATTTCTTGTGCAACCTATCTGTTTAGAAGAACATGATGATGTCTTAGTACTTTAAAGATAATCTGTCAGAGTTTGATTTGATGAGGCTTTCAATGAGAAGGAATACAGTGGTCTTCATCAATTTCAAATTTTTCTGGAAACATAAGGTTAAGCATCTTAGGTAATGTAGACTACAAGAAGAGACAACAGCTCTGTCCTTCAATATCTTCTGGAACATTAAAGATTCACAAATTGTATTGGCGGTTTCTATTTTCCAAATCAATTAGCACAGTTTGAATGGTATGAATCTGATGCACAAGCGGAGTCATTGCTGAAATGGCTTTAGTATTATCACAGATTTTGATCTCAATTTCTGCTTCCTTCATTGAAAGAGAGGCAATATCTCGTTGGATGAGTTTGATGTACGATCAGATGGAATCCATATTTATGTGGATAGCTTCTCCCAGAATCTTATTTAATGGAGCTTCCTGTGAGTTCACAGCTTTGGATTTAATGGGCGGTGGTGAGGCAACTTGTTTCCACTTGTTTGGGTGGGCTGCTGATTTTATTTCTTTTGTGAAAATAATAAAACCACCAGTTATACATATAGTGAGCCAGAAAAGAGGTAAAATAATGAATATAATAATGTCCATATAACTGCCCACAACAGATGTATTGTAGTATTGTTCTTGAGGAAATACAGAAGAGATTTATTATTAGTTATGACCACTGGATATTATAAGCAGGGCGACCGCAATATTTCCTGTTTGAAATGAAAAGCCCCTTTAATACTTTTAAGGAAAAAGTGTCTCCAAGCACTAACACTAGTCAAAAATCCCTTTAAGAGTGAGGTTCCTAAGCTGAGAGGAGGAAGGCGGCCACAGTTGGGTAGCTCGACTCTTCACCACACTGTCAGGAAAACAGGCTGTAGTCAGAGCAGAAGCAAGGACTGTCGCTCCTGAAGCAATGCCAAAAACCTCACTACGAAATGCTCCAGAAGTTGAGATGCTATCTCCCACAAGGAAAGATCACTGTAATGTCCTCTCACTGGTAGAAATGTTCATCCTATAGTTAGAGCGCAGCAGACATCTTGGGTCACGCGCTACTATCTATTCTAGCCTTCTGTTTTAAACTGCTTTGTATTAATAGTCAGGCAATGCTTGTTTGGATTGCTGGTTAGGTATCTAATGGTTGTTTTACAATTTTCTCTTTTGAATCCATAACTTTCAAACTGGTGTTAAAAACCATGAAGCACCTGTTGACAAGTTCCTACACTTTTTTGTAACTGACATATTGCTATTTTGTAAAAACTGATGGGCTGATTTGAGGGCCTGATTTAGAGATTTGAAATACTTCTAAGATGAACCTATGCAATTAGAAGACAATTGAGTCTATTTGTTTTATTGGCTGTCTAAGGTGGTCCCTACATGCTTGTAAAAGTTTCAACTAGTGTGATAGAAGGGTATTTTGTGCTACAATAGAATGTACCTGTTTAACTCGCTTCCAGAGAAACCCTAAACCTGTATTTATTATTGTCACAAAATAATGCTATTTTGCCAGGAAATTCTTATACTCCATTTCACGATTGTTAATCACAGGCAGCTAGTGATCACGGTTCTATGCCTATTTGCATAAAAAACTAGTTGTATTAATGTGCTTTTGTTTTCTGAATATTACAGATGTGATCACCAAAGTATGTAGTGTGTGTAGCTAGCGACCCAGGATGCACAACTATATTGTTTTACATTACTTTTATTGTGTTTTTTGTACTTGCTAACATAACATTTGAACTCCCATTTGGACTATAAATATACTTATACATTCTTCAGCTATTAATAAAGTGTTGTGTGTTCAGAAATTGGGATTGATATCTTTATTTAAACTGTAATGAATGGGTGATAGTCAGTCGTCACAACACAATATGTTACATTTCTGTAATTTACATTTCAGTATTCACAACACGATTATCTTTTCAATGCCATTTTTTTACAGTATGGTATGTTTACATTGCAGCTTAGGTTGTAAGTAATATTTTTAACACAAACGTGTGTGTGTGAGCATGTTTGTGAGTGTGTGTGAAATATACCCCAAACCACTTAATTTGTTATATAAAATATATACGTAAAAAAAAGTGTTCCTTGTTTTTTGCTTTTAAATTATATTATACCCACCACTTGAACCTAAGAACCCCTTCATATACCTCAACACTTTCATCCGAAACCCTAAAAAGCCGTTTTTACCTCTTAACACGATCTGTCCCTCAACCCTAAAAGTTCCTTACTACATCTCAACACAACACTACGTTATGTTATGTTATGTTATATATATTTGTATCGCGCTCAGCTACTAGACAGAGTGTCCCGGCGCGTGCAGAGGTAAAGGAAAAAGTATAACAAGAAGACAACTAAAAAGGAAAGTTTTTAACTTTTTCTTAAAGATCACATGATCCTGAATGCACCGCAGCGTCAAGGGCAGAGCATTCCAAGCTAAACTAGCTTTCCTGACAAGTGAACAGCCACCCAGCCTTTGGCGGTTGAATCTAGGGGTCTGCATCAAAAGTTGAGAAGAGGAACGCAATTGTCTCACTGGATTATAGAAGGCAAATCTCTTCTGAAGGTAGGAGGGGCCCCTGCCATAGAGAGCCCTATGGGCAATAGCCAGCATTTTGAATTGGATTTGGGACTCCACTGGGAGCCAATGCAGGGAGCCCAAATGAACCTGCACACTGCACCTGTTTGACAAGCCTAACAGGAGTCTGGCAGTCTACCCTTCCCTGAACTTGAAAAACCCCACCCTACCCCTTAAAACTACACATTCGTGAAAACCCTTTATTACCATTTAACATTACCCATCCTTTAACCCTAAAAATAAACCCTTACTACCCCTTAATATTACCAATACCTGAATCCTAAAAACCCCTACCTACTCATCAAAACTACAAAAACCCAGGATCCTGATCCCCCTAACTACTCCTTAATACCACCCATCCCTGAACCCTAAAAGCAAACCCTTACTACTGTTCCCAAACCCTAACACCCCTTACTACTCCATTTTAAGTGCAATAACTCTAATTTAAAACATAATAAATATTTTTAATTTTGAAAAAAAATGAATAAACATGCATAAATATATATCTGTACATATATTACACAGTCATGGTTGCCACTGTGCAGTGGTAGTTGCAGTTATAGTTAGGTCAGAGGAAGAACGTTCTTTGTTTCACTAATCCCTTTGGTGCCGTTTCGTTTGATGAATCTGCATTAACCTTTCCAAAAAAAAGTTTATCTACAATTGCTCTTTCATGAAGAGTTTTGCACTGATCCGTTAAGCGGGGACCAAGAAAATGTTGATACAAGAATGTTGATTTCCCTTCTAATTCCTGTAGGAAACTTTGTTGTCCCATACAGAAAAAAACAGCTGATCTGAATTACACCAAATTTGGAAAAAAAAGCTAGAACTTTACTTAGAAAGCATGCTTTTATGTGATTTGGTGTAAATCCATTGAAGAGGGCCTGATTTAGAATTCGGCGGACGGGTTACTCCGTCACAACAGTGATGGATATACCGTCCACCGGTATATAAATACCATAATATCCTATGGGATTTATATTTCGGTGGACGGAATATCCATCACCGTTGTGACGGAGTACCCTGCCTGCCAAAGTCTAAATCAGGCCCTAAAATGTAAAATTAAAAAAATTGGGGCAAATATACCGTGGTATTCTCCTTTGACCCAGCACAGCCCTCCTGGGAGTTACCAAGGTACTCCAGTGGAAGCTGCTGTAAAAGCTTCCACACCATGGCACCCCAGTACAGCACTAGCTTCCCAGCGGATGTTTAGCCACCAAGGGGGAGTTGGCCACCGGGTTTGGCCAGGGGCCAGGCTCTGCAGCCAACCCCCCCACTGCACAATGGAGGATGGGCACTAGTGATAAGCCTAGCACTTTGTCCCCGAATGTATGATTTATTTGCATATATTGATCTTAACCCCTTCGGCGCTGCACGAATTCTCCCACTGTGCGGGAGAATTAATGAGTGGGCGTGTTTCGGATGGCCCCCGGCCGTCCTCCGCACACGCCCACTGTGACGTTGTACGGCCGGGGGCCATCCTGAGCACAGAAGAGGTTAAAATGATGGTGCTATCCCTAATACACAGTTTGATAAAATAACAGCGGCCTGCTGCATCTGTGTATGTTTTAAGAATCTAATGGGGGAGCCTTTGACCCACGAGGATCGCTGACCTACATTTCTTGGAACACAATCATGGGATTGTGACGCGTTGCCCTGGTCATCTACTGTCCTACTGCTGCTGACAACACTCTCTATCTAGTCTCTCTTACATTTCTGAGATTCTTCTGGGGGCAAGTGAGTCTCTTGTATGAGGACAATATCAGTCTGCTTTGGGTGTAGGTAATACAATAATATTCTGTATTTAAGGAAATGGACATCCTATTGACATTTATAGTGATCATCAATAATGTTTTTGGCATTGTGTACCACCCTCCAGAAGACAAAATAGAGCCCCCTGAAGTGGAGGAGCCAGCAAATGCGGGCACTATCTATGTACCAAGTGATGAGGAGAGCAGGCCAAGGATGTATACCTGAGTATTGTCAAATGGTGAGAGCTACAGCTCATGTTGATTAGCACAGACATCAAACAATGTAGTGAAGCTGTACCCTGTAAGCCTAGAGAAATACAGTCCTAGATATTGGTAGTCCGTCTCTGAAGGTGGAGTGAATCAGAACAGGGAGAAAAAGAGTCTAATCAACATTAACAATAACTATGTGTCACACGTTAACACCTGCACCGATCAGCACCATGCAACCACCCCACCAATGTGTGTATGCACTATGCACTAGATCGAGGAAGGGTTGAATTATCACTCAGCAATGTCCTAAAGGGAAGCCTTTACTGCACAGAAATACACATAAGGGAGCTGAAAGATGATAGGGATCCAAAGAATTCTTCATAGGATAGGATAGGATAGTATTTGTAAAGCGCACTATAACCGAAGCTGTCAAGGTACTGGGCAGACAAAAGCAAAGGGAGAAGCGCAAACAGCCGATTAAGAGGAGAATAGCCATGTTTTCAAAAGTTCCCTGAAGACCGAAAGAGAGCCTGCGTTGGCAATGGAAGGGGGGAGTGAGTTCCAAAGTCTGGCGGCAGCAACCGAGAAGGAGCGGCCACCACATCTGGACCTGTGAAATCTGGGCAATACCAGTTTTTTCTGTGTGGATGATCTTAAGGTCCTCCCTGGAGTGTACCATTGAAACAAGGATTTAAGTTGGTGTGAGCCTTTACTATCCATGGCCTTGTATACCATACTCAAGACCTTGAAGGACATACGCTCCCTAATAGGGAGCCAGTGTAAGGCACGGATCCCCTCTCTGACGGACTGATGTTTGGGAATGTTTAAAATCAGTCTTGCTGCTGCGTTCTGTACCACCTGGAGCTTATTCAGTGATGCTGCATTGATATTAAGGTACAGGGCGTTGCACTAGTCAAGACGGGAGGTAATCAGTGTGATGATAGTGGGCCGATGCAGTTCAGAAGGAATAAGCGGAAGCACCTTTCTAAGAGTTCTTAAAATATAGAAACATGTACCAGCTGTGCGGCTGACTTGGGCATCAAAGGTCAAGCCCTCGTCAAAAATAACCCCCAGATTTTTTGCTGCTTTTACCGGGGCTGGAAGAGGCCCACATTCTGCAGGCCACCAGGCATTAGACCAGATGGAATTCTGTGAGCCAAATACTAGTACCTCGGTCTTGTCTGCATTGATCTTTAATGAATTGCACTTCATCCAGCAAATAATGCTTGACATACACAGATTGAACTTCTCAGCGACTGATTGCAGGTCGTTGGTGATGGAGACAATGATTTGAGTGTCGTCCGCGTAGGAGAGGACCTGGAATCCGTAAGATCTCACCAGCTCGGCCAGAGGGGTCACATAAAGATTAAAAAGGGTAGGGCTAAGTGAGGAGCCCTGAGGAACCCCACATGGGAGGCCGAAAGCCTTCGTTCTGAAGCCTCCGCAGCTAACTGTATAGATTCTGCCTGTTATAAAAGAATGGAGAAGCTGCAGGGCTTTTCCCGTTGTTGTAATTTGGCAGCACTTAAGTTAAGCATTGGCTAAAGACAGCCTGTATTCAGAGGCTAAATTGTCCGCTTTGTGGAATCCATTTTGTATTTCTGTCAGCCATTTTGGCTGCCATGTGCTACCATGTGCTCGCCATGTGCTCTGTCCTACCTTCCTGTTAACTGCTCTTGAAATCTGCCTAGAGACAAGTTAACTTTAGTTCCTCTTGCTTTGCACATGCTCAGTTGAGCTTGCAGCTGTTTCAAGTTTATAAATGTCAGGATGTGTCTACTAAAAGTAGAAACTGTTAGCTCCACCCACTTGTCGACTGTGCATTCTCTGTATGACCTTATATGTACCTACAACCAGCATTTGTGTTTGTACCGCCTTCATTTGAGCCCCTGTGTGGGTATAAAAGGACCAGGATCCTTCCATTCAGTGTGCTACTTCATGCATTACTGAAGGGTGATGTGTGAATGTTAGCTCCACCTTATAAGGTTTAATAAACTCTGTCTTTTATATTTCAGTTTCTGTGCCAACTTCTTCCTAAGTGTCTGAGGACTCTGTGCAGAGAAGGGAGAACCCCTAAGCACTGGTAGGCCTTGCTGAGGCTCACTACAACAAATTGGCGCTTCCAACGTGGGACTCATCAGTGACTCGGATGCCCGAAGGACTGGTCGAGATGAAAGATTGGAATCTTGCTCTTGGACGCGATCGCTGCCTGAGGAGACCTGAGTCTTGGCACCCATGGCGTTTTTCCTTTCTTTCTGATCTGACCATCCCGGCGGCGCCGGTCCTTGACTGAGATCTCTTCTGTTGATTTGCCGTGCAGTGACCATTTGGTCAATTTGAGAACTTGGCAGTTGGAACCTGGACACCATTTGATTGGTAAGAGCCGTTTTGCGGCACTTGCTGTTGGTTTGATGCCTTTGATTGGTAAGGTAGTTTTAGTAACACTTACTGTGGCTTTGTTTGTATGATTGGCCAATTTTGGAATTTGTTTTGTAAGTTATATATGCATTGCAATTCATATAGGCAGGTAATGAGGAGATTTTTCTCTATTTGAAATTGTTTGAACAGCGCAACGTACAAAGAGTACCTTAAGCGCTACTTTGATTATAATACTGCATATTCTGCACTATTTTTGGCATGCCTGTTTCCAGTACACTTCGCAGAAAGTGTTGCTGTTTTGGAGGTACCGATATGGATTTAGTAAGTACTTAGTTGACTCCCTCAGAGGGGATACCTAAATAGGTTTACGTATAGTAAAAAGATATTTCTTCCTTGGTGACTAAGTACCCCATGGACTTAAATATGTACATAAAACGGATCCGGATCTGCGCACTTAGTAACATTCATAAGTGGTGATATGCAGAGCGCTTTTTGAGTGTTCTACCAGCCAAAACTGGCGAATTTGGTGTATTTTGGCTTCTTGACCATGGAACAGTTTTTTGGGCTACTTTTGAGAGCTCTTCTTGTAAATATGACTTACAATTAGTATTTACAAATAGGTTGGTCTTGCGTACACTTTGTAAGCTGTCCTAAGTATTGATTTGTGGGTTAAATATGTGTTTCAATGTCTATGTGGGGTTTGTGGTTTGACATTGGTAATACTTGTGTGAGTACTCTTTGTGAAAGAATGTCTAGCTTTAAGCGCGCTGTGTTGTGTACTCTGCGTGTATGACCCCCCTTCTGTAACTGTCTGAATGAGCTCAATGAGTTTGTTTATGTTTTTTTGCTGTCATCATTCTGTTATGCAAAATGTCATTTAGTTACTTACATATTAAATAAAAATCCAGAAATGAATTATATGACATACGCTAAACAGCTGCATGTTACTATTAAATTGACAGAATAAGACACTATACATGTGTGCAAATTGCCACAATGCTAAAGATAAAATTAGAATTCGTATTCAATAGGATTAAAATAGGCCTCATACAGAGGAATAAAAACGAAATTGTGTGTTTTGTAATCAATAGACTAAAATACACGTTACAGCATTTTCCTTAAATACATTGTATTAGACATTAAAAGGCATGCACATCATATGAGTGAATTTGGTCGTTGCTGAACTAAATACACATTATAGAAAGATAGATTTGACTGCATTGAAATGCCTCAGTTTTTAAATAGACTGTGACATGCTTTCTTTCAGCACCCGAGAAAAAAGCTTTCCAACAGCTGTGTTTAAACTGACTAACTGAAAAGAAACTGTTTGACACAGCAAATGGGGATTTAACTCTCTCAGGGTATTTCAAATAATAAAGGGGTTTTTTCCTGAGAAAGGCGTGAAAATTCGACGCCTGCTGACAAACAACAGCTGCATAAATAGCATATGGCTATTCCTGATCACGGCCACAGACAGGAATGCTGAGTCAGCGAAATTTTAAGTCAGTGTAAAACTGGTATAAGGGCCTGCATTATTTTAAAAGTTTCAAAAACCAGTCTCATTGTTTTGGATAACAGAGAACAGAATTGAAAGTGGGGATTTCTTTTCTTGATGCCTTTTTTGCATGAGTACATCTGTGGTTCTGATGTTGAATGATGGCTGTCCTTTTGAAAAGTGGCGCAGACTTTTCATGTTTCAAGTAGGGCTTCTGTGCTTGGGGTTGTGAATGAATGCGTTTGAATGTGATAGGCTACGAATGAAGCTTGCTTTTCAAATGTGGAATCATCAAAATGGTTGGTTTTCATAAAAAAAAAAATAAAGTTAATTATATGAAAAAAAATATATTGTTAAACATAAATGCTTTAAATTCGTTTTTTCATCTTTATAAAGCCTAATCATCATACTGTGAATTCCTAGTATCAAAGTTGAATTTAAGCAGTGCTGTACCGCAATAAGAAGGGAACTTAAATGTGAAATGTCACTTTGCCCAGCCGTGCAGGACTCATTTTTATAGGGGTATATCTTGTGCATTTCTGATTTCCCATTCCTGGGCTATCTGGAGAACACTCTGGGGGTTCCTATTGTGCAGGAATATTGTAGGATATTCATTTTTGGGTGCCCCTGCCACCAAAGTCGAAGTTGAGCTAGATTCACAATTTTGCAGGCGGTTCTACCACTCAGGGCAGTTTTGACGTGCTCTCGGGCTTCCATGGAGTATATGCAAGTATAAAACAAACAGCTGACCTGCTGCACCCAACACACTGTACATGGGTGAAGATGGGTATGCAGAAACCAGCAGACGTTGTTGTCCTGCCTTTGAATTGCTGGCAAACGGATCGGACAGGACTGCCTTTTAGCTGTGATTCTCCAGAGTTGCTTTGCATTACGAAAACCGCATGGCAAGCCTTGCACAAACAAAATGAACAGCTGCTGAACGGGTCAAAGGTCGGAGTTCTGCATTTAGCAACTTAGCAGGGTGAAGGGTAATGTTTGCTGGGACACTTCGACCTTCGAAAAGTTTTTGAAAGACGAGATGATAGCGCAAAGAGAGAAAGAGAAGCTTTGCTTCCTATTTTTGGCAAACACACGTTTTGCGCACTCATATGAAACGAAGGAAAACAGCCCTCAGTTGAGCATTGATCTGCCAGGTATATAAAATAATGGTTTTAGTTTAAAGAATACTGTGTAGGGGCTACGATAAGGAGGAAATGGATTTTAGTTTGCATTCATGCGCCCTCATGTTAATCTAGTACAATTGCTCAAGGAATTGATACATTTGTTGCTGACGCTTTCTACAGTACTCGATGTGCTTGAATCAGAGAATAGCCACTTTCTAAGATATCTCCTACAAGTTTGTTTGTGCCCAGTTGCTACAAATAGGGGTTGAAAGTATTGACAGAAGTAAAACCTGTTTCAGGTTTTCCTACTGTCAAAATGGGGGAAGGAGGCTAGCTCCTCTACAAATTAAGGGTAGGCAAAATTATGTTTTCTCTCTTCTTTTTCTTACTTTTGTTTAGTCTGTCTAAACTGTCTGTGAAATAGCCATGAGACATTTCATTGGCTATTCAGTAATACTGTTTTAAAAATTGTTAGCATTAATAAAATGATAAAATCTATGCTATGTTACTGCCCATCCTGTATGAAAGAATGAGTAGAACAGATTGATGTTCCCTTATTTGATCTTTAAGGAGAACTGTATAGTGGCGGTTTCTGTTCAAAAATCTCAGGTGGCAACACTATTATTGTTTGTTATTCTCATGTTCTATACAGTTTTGCAAGGGCATTGCTAGTTTTTTATTAGCTAGTCTCTGTCAATAAGCTGACAGCCCTTATTAGAGCTGGAGATAGGGTTTTTTTCCTTTTGAAAATGATGTTACATAGTCCAGATCGTGAAAAGTACAATGCAGGAAAGACGCTCATGTGATCCTTAGCAAACATTTTGAAGGAAAATATTGTTTTATAGGAGTTTGTTTGTCATAACATGTTCTGCTGAAGAAAATGTACCCACTATGTTGAAGTTTAGTTCTTTTTGCAATAAGAATCCCTGTTAAATTAGCAGTTTTAGATTTTCCTGCTGCGCCTATAACATGAGAGCATGGTCCTAAGCATAACATGTAAGAGAAATTATTTTACAAGTGTCTGCAGTCCTGTATAAGTAATGTAAAATCTATGAGTAAAAGTGTAGAACATTTCCTTTTTCTTGAGGGTTCTTCAGATTAGTAATATAGGAATACACCAATGTAAGTATTTGGAGTATGTCTGTATTGTTTCTCTCTTTTCCTCAGAATTTAGTAAATGAACACAGACTTCCTTGGCTGTTTGGGATTGGGTGATGTATTACTCTTGTCAGTTCACCAAAACGTTCCTTTTATACTTGCCAATAGGTCCAGGGTTTTCTACTCTTAGATAGATGAAGTGGTTCTTGGGTGCCTTGCTAATGTATGGGGTGCCCCAGGACTAAGAAAGTATTCTGAGACTATCCTCTCTGTTGATAGATTATTTCTGTGCCTTGTCTAAAGACCTCTTGTTCTGTCCACCAATAGATATTTGCTGCCTTACAACCATTGCCAGAGGGGCCCGGACATCAGATCCAGCCTGGGGAGTCAGCGCCACTGCAGCTTGAAGCCAAAGTGAAGGTAACCAGCACAGGCGTTGCTGGCAACTAGGACCTCAGTGAAGGCCGGAAGCACTGGGACGTAAAGTGTGTACCCCTGCCACTGTCTTGGGCGAAAGACGGGGTCACAAATCAGGATGAAGGAATCTTTCTGTGGATCCAGTTTTTGATGCCGCCCAGCTGAGAGAGTCACAGACCGATAAGGACGGCAAGGAGGCTTTTGCTTGAGGTGACCCCTTTTGAAACAAGGGTTGCTTCAGGCCTTTGAGTCCTGGTCCCAAGTGAATGCAAGTCTACGCCTTTGTTTATTGATCAAGAGATGCCCGAGCACACTGGGTACAATTTGTGGCCCTAACAAAAGAGCAGTGCGCCAGAGGTGCAATATAGGAGTTAGGGAAGGACTTGAGTTTAGGGTACAGGTGCTATGCCCTTGGTGCCTGTTAGATTAAAGTGAAGAAAACTGGTGCACTGCCTGAGACACTGGACAGGATCATTGAGGGTATTTGCCCTGGAGGGGTGATTGCCCTATCCTGAAAGAAAGACTTTTCCTTCTCCGTGATTCTTGAGTTGCGAGTTGTGCAGCTCCACCGTGGGAACAACAAGAGCCTGCCTGTGAGGCTCAAACGGACACAGGGAGAAGACTCCCCTCTGGCTGGTTCCACAGCAGCTAAAATTTCCCAAGGACTCTTTTTTTTGTTAGTAATGTACCCCTTTGGTCGTCCCATTTCTGAGGAGGAGCAGCCCTTTGCGGCTCCTTGTCCTAATTCCTATGGCCCTGTGTGGTCCTCCTGGTCCTTTGGAGCCAGGATGGTTTTTGTAATAATCTGTCTGACTTCTTTAATATTTGCATTACTTATAATGCTTATTCTACACGAAAAATGTTTTCCTGAGCAGTTGACAAATATTACTTTGCCCTCCTCCTAAAAATATATTAAATTGATATTTTAGCCCTCACAAAAGAAATACTGGAAAAGTCTATTGAAAATGTTTTTATTAAGTATGTGCTGTTGGCTATTAATTGAAATAGATAGTCACTGAAATACATCAGAGCCCTGAAACTTAGAATTAGACTAGATGATTTTGGACTCTTGTTTCTGCTTGGAGCTGGAAGCTACTGACTATCCTGTGTGTAATGATTAATACTTTTTACATGCTGTGTATGTATCCAATGTGGTCCAATGCTTTGCTCCATTTGCATCTCTGCTTGTATACCTGGGAAGAGGGAACGTTGCTGAAACAAAGGCCCAACAAATGTTGAATAAAGAGGTGGCCGAAATAATGTTAATAGATGTACGGGATGAATATTTAGATTACCCCAGATAAACGAATGTCTTCAGCCAATGCTGAAAGGGCCGTCTGTTGTAATTTGGCAGCACTTAAGTTAAGCATTGGCTAAAGACAGCCTGTATTCAGAGGCTAAATTGTCCGCTTTGTGGAATCCATTTTGTATTTCTGTCAGCCATTTTGGCTGCCATGTGCTACCATGTGCTCGCCATGTGCTCTGTCCTACCTTCCTGTTAACTGCTCTTGAAATCTGCCTAGAGACAAGTTAACTTTAGTTCCTCTTGCTTTGCACATGCTCAGTTGAGCTTGCAGCTGTTTCAAGTTTATAAATGTCAGGATGTGTCTACTAAAAGTAGAAACTGTTAGCTCCACCCACTTGTCGACTGTGCATTCTCTGTATGACCTTATATGTACGTACAACCAGCATTTGTGTTTGTACCGCCTTCATTTGAGCCCCTGTGTGGGTATAAAAGGACCAGGATCCTTCCATTCAGTGTGCTACTTCATGCATTACTGAAGGGTGATGTGTGAATGTTAGCTCCACCTTATAAGGTTTAATAAACTCTGTCTTTTATATTTCAGTTTCTGTGCCAACTTCTTCCTAAGTGTCTGAGGACTCTGTGCAGAGAAGGGAGAACCCCTAAGCACTGGTAGGCCTTGCTGAGGCTCACTACAACACCGTGGCCCCCACTTCCTGCAGGCGCTGGACCATGTGCACTGGGGAGACGGTGTCGAATGCTGCCGACAAGTCAAGCAGAATCAACACCGCCGAGCCCCCTTGATCAACCTGCAGCCGGATACAGTCAGTGGCTGCGATAAGGGCAGATTCGGTGCTGTGACCGGCGCGGAACCCATTCTGGGAGCGATCTAACATTTCCTGGGATTCAACGTATTCCATCAATTCTATGTTGATGAATTTCTCCAGGGTTTTCATTAAATATAGGAATTAGAACTTAACATCTCAACAATGTACAGCATTTTAAAGTCAATTAATGATAACAGAAAGGTGTGATACCATCAGGGGTACTAATGGGAAATGGCCTCATAGGCCAAAATGGCCAAAGGGATAGCATGAGTAATAGAGAGAATACTACCAATCAATGCAGTTCACCAATGTGGAAGTCTATCTCAATTGCAGTTCTTTGTTTATGCCTCATTGCTGTCAACCTTATCTTTTGTTGCAGACTTCAGTGTTGTGGGGGATTTGTCTCTACACATTAGATTACATCAGATTAGACTAAGCATCTGTTGCCTCCACCAGAGGATCCGGATGCCAACTGAGAAAACAAGGAAGTTGGTGGTTGAGTCTTAAGGCAAATAGATCCACCTGGCAAGGAAACCACAGATCCATGATTCTCAGGAACAGAAAGGGATCCAGCCTCCATGCACTGTAATCCTTCAGATGTCTGGGTTGCCAATCCGCAGAATGGTTGAGTCTCTCGGGTAGGTACTCTGCCTTTACCAACAACTTGTGCTTCAGACAATAGTTCCAGAAGTCCTTGGCTAAATCTGCCAGTACCTTGGACTTGGTGCCCACTAAGAGGTTTATATATCTCACTGCTGAGATGTTGTTCATCTTCAGAAGTATGGAACAAAAAACATTGTTGGCCGCTAGACTCCTCATAGCAAAGGAGCCTGCGAGGAGCTCTAGGCAACTGATGTGCAGAGCCTCCTCACACTCTAACCACTGTCCTCCTGTGGCAATATCTCCACAGCATGCGCCCAATCCTTGCTGACTGGCATCGGACTCAATGATCAAGTCCGGGGCTGACCCGAAGATGGCTCTGCCATTCCAGGCCTGCATGTGATCGAGCCACCAACAAAGTTATGTCCGGGCTTCCAGCAACAGAGAGACCTCCTGTGCATACGACAAACCTCTGCCGAGGTGCTGCGCCTCCAGGCGTTGCAGGGTCCGGTAATGCAATGACCCCCGGAAGATTGCTTGGATCGATGAAGACAGGAGGCCTACAACCCTGGCTAGATGACGAAGGGAAATGTTCTCCCTGCCCAATGTTCTGCGCAACTCTCGGTGGATGAGAAGTATCTTTTTCTGGGGCAGATGGAGGAGCTGTTGCATATGTCGACTTTGAATCCCAAGAAAATTATTTGTTGAGCCGGAATAAATTCCGATTTCTGAGCGGTCACTATAAACCCTAGTCCCCGCAGAAGATTTTGGGTCATCTGAAATTGTGAAACTAAAGTGGATTTTTCCTGATGCATTAGGAGAATGTCATCCAGGTACACAAATTTTTTTTTTTGTTATGTATTTATTGGCATTTTCTTAATTGCAGTACAAAAACAATACTCATCTTTGGAGCACATAAGCTCTTTCAGTGTTACTTCAACATCATATTTCGTTAGCAGTGGTAAACGGGCAAATAGCAGTTCCATGTTCCTAGAGTTCGCCATGAGCCCCTTCCCCTCCCCCCACCCATCACCCCACCCTGGGAAATCATTGTGAGTCAGTGAGCGTGAGTCCGTAGTGTGCAAGCCACGGCTTCCATATTTTCCAGAACTTTTTGGGACAGCCCCGTGCTTTATAAGTCGTTTTCTCCCCTAACATATACATATCCATACTCTTTCTCCATTCGGCCAGTGATGGACTCGGTATAGCCCCCCATGACTTAGCCAAGTCGCGTTTTGCCACCACTAATCCTAGCTGAAGTAGGGTTAACTTTGGTCTAGGGAGGTCAATCTCCGTGGGTATTCCCAACAGAACAAACAGGGGACTCAAGGGAATCGCCTCCTCCAAGATAGCTCCCAACTCCTCCAGCAGGGTTGCCCAGTACATTTGAATCTGTGAACACTCCCAGACCGTGTGGAAGAATGTACCCTCTGTCATGTTACATCGCAGACAGTTGGGCGCTTCTGCCCTCCCTATGCGGTGCAGTCAAGCTCTGTCGTAATAGGCTCTATGTAGGAATTTGAATTGAATCAATCTCAGTCGTGACTTGATGGCCACCTCCCGGGGATGCATCAGCGCCATTTCCCAATCCAGGTCCTCTATCTCTCCCAAATCTAACTCCCATTTCACCTTCAACTTCTGCAAGACGTCTGGCTTATTATTGATTATGGTTCTATATGTCCAGGAGACTGCCTTTTCCTCGATCTCACCCATCAGGAGTCGTCCCTCTAAAGGTGCGTACTCAGGGATGTCGCTGGTGTCTATGTGTTGTGCCCGCCACGCATATGCCAGCTGTAAGTACTTATAGCGTTGGGTCTGATTCATGTCATACTCAGTCTAGAGATGCGAAAAGGTTACCAGCTCCTTACGATATAGTATGTCCTTAAGTTGTGAGATGTCCAGAAAATCCCATTTCCAGAAGCCTCGCAGTTTCACGATTTCTTTAAGCCGGTTTCCCACCCAAAGCAGGGTTTCCCTGGTCACCTGGCGTCCCATTTCATCTGCCTCTCTGCCTTTTTCCATGCTGCTATAACGATCCTTGTAGCCGTTAGGAGCTGTGCAGAGCCCCTCCCCCATAAATGTAGTGCGTGTATGAGCGCCCGGCAAATTGTGTACGTTCAAGTGCGTATGTGGGGTGGTCCCTCTCCACATGTACCCATTCGTTCACAACAATTAGATGAGTCGCCCAGTAGTATGCCTGAAGATCGGGTAGAGAAATGCCACCATTATATTGGTTGCATTGCAATATCGCCAGCGCTATCCTCGGCGGTCTCCCGTCCTAAAGAAATGCCTGCAGCGTGTCGTCAATTTTAGTGAACACCTCATCTGGTATCAACTGATAAGTGTTTTGCAGAACGTACAAGAATTTCGGGAGCATTATCATTTTGTAAAGCGCTGCCCTGCCTAGCAACGTCAGCGGCAAAGACCTCCATCTCTCCACATCCGCGCGAAACTCCCTGAGCACCCTGTAAAGATTGCGATCAAGCGCCACTCCTGCTTTTGTTGTGACATAAATCCCTAAGTACTTTATGCCCTCTGGGGCTAACTGAAGTCGGCTTGGGCAGGCATTGTACCCACCGCTCAAGTCTACCGGATAGAGACATGATTTTTCCCAGTTGATTTTATATCCCACATGTGCGCCGTAGGTTTCACAACTGTCCTTAATATTAGGGAGCGTTGTTTCCGGGTTTGTGACATACATTAGTATGTCGTCGGCATATAGAGAGATGCGCTCATCCAAATCCTCATTCTCTCTTCCCCGGAATCCCGTTATGTCCGAGTGCGCTCGGATGACACATGCGAGGGGCTCCAGAACCAGGGCAAAGAGTAGAGGGGACAGGGGGCATCCCTGCTGAGTGCCCCTACCTATTGAGAATTCCCGCGACACCACACCATTAACTCTGGTTCTGGCCAGGGGTCTCTCATAGAGAATGGCGATCCATCGCCTGAATACCGGGCCAAATCCAATCTCCTCCAAAGCAGACATAAGAAAGGGCCAATGAACGGTGTCAAATGCCTTTTCGGCATCGAGGGACAGGATGAGATGTGGGTCTTCCCTTGTGGTCACCACCTCCAGCCAATTGTGTAACCGTCGAAGGTTGAGCCTCGTCGACCTCTTTGGCATAAAGCCGGACTGGTCCCGATGGATGAGACCAGTAATTACCACGGTGAGCCTGTTGGGTAGTATTCTGGCCAATATTTTGGTCTCCATGTTAATAAGGGAGATAGGTCGATACGAGCTACACTTCTGTGGCGGTCTGTCCTTCTTGGGAATTACCACGATCGTGGCCATCCGCAAATCTCTGGGGTGACTGCCCGCCTCGTGCGCCTCCAAGTATAGTTCAGTAAGTCAGTCAGGGGTTTGTTAAAGCGCGACTACTCACCCGTAAGGGTCTCAAGGCGCTAGGGGTGGGGGGGGTGCAGGTTCCATTCCATCAAGGAGGGGGTCGAAGAGCCAGGTTTTGAGGTTTCTTGCGAAGATGGGGAGCGATGTTGTCTGTCTGAGGTGGAGCGGAAGGGCGTTCCATGCTTTGGCCCCGAGGAAGGAGAAGGAGCGGCCTCCCGATCTGGTCTTTCTGGTGCGGGGGACCACGGCGTAGGAGAGCTGGGCTGATCGTAGGGTCCTTTGGGGTGTGTGGAATTTGAGTCGGCTGTTCAGGTATGCTGGTCCGGTGCCGTGGAGGGCCTTGTGTGCGTGGGTGAGCATCTTGAAGGTGATTCTCGCCTCGACGGGGAGCCAGTGGAGTGTGCGTAGGTACTGGGAGATGTGGCAGTGTTTTGGCAGGTTGAGGACCAGTCTTGCGGCGGCGTTCTGGATGTTCTGTAGCTTGCGGGTGAGGTTTTTGTTTATTCCGGCGTAGAGTGCGTTGCCGTAGTCGAGTCTGCTGGTGACCAGGGCGTGAGTGACGGTCTTTCGGTGTTCGAGGGGGATCCATTTGAAGGTCTTACGAAGGAGGCGGAGGGTGTGGAAGCAGGAAGACGAGACAGTGTTGATCTGGCGGTCCATTTTGAGCTCGGAGTCCAGGATGATTCCCAGGTTGCGTGCGTGGTCCGTGGGGGTTGGTGGGTTTCCGAGGGTGGGGGGCCACCAGGTGTCGCTCCAGGCGTCGTGTTTGGGCCCATGATGAGTACTTCTGTTTTGTTGGTGTTTAGTTGTAGGCAGCTGTTTTTCATCCATTTGGAGACGGCTTCCATGCCTTCTCGAAAGTTGCGTCTGGTGGTGTTGGGCTCATTGGATAGGGAGAGGATGAGCTGGGTGTCGTCTGCGTATGACACGATGTTGAGTCCATAGGTTCTGACGATGGGGGCGAGTGGAGCCATGTAGACGTTGAAGAGCGTCGGGCTGAGGGAGGAGCCCTAGGGGACTCCGCAGGTGATAGGTGTGGAGTCCGAGAGGAAAGGGGGGAGTCTGACCCGCTGCGTCCTGCCGGAGAGGAAGGAGCGGATCCAGTCGAGGGCCTTGTCCTGGATTCCTGCGTCATAGGGTCTGCGTATTAGGGTGCGGTGGGAGACTGTGTCGAACGCCGCTGATAGGTCGAGGAGGATGAGGGCTACTGTTTCTCCTTTGTCCAGTAGGGTGCGGATGTCATCTGTTGCGGCGAGGAGGGCGGTTTCCGTACTGTGGTTTTTTCTGAAGCCGGATTGGGAGGAGTCGAGGATGTTGCGGAGATGGGAGCTAAATAGCGTCACGTTCTGCTTAAAAAATTCAGGAGGGAGCCCGTTAGGACCCGAGACCTTCCCAGTTTTCAACTGGCCGATGGCTGCTATAATTTCCTCCTTTGTAATCTTGTCGTCCAGTGTCTGTGACTCGCTAGCCGTTAACTTAGGGAACTGTTTTGTCTGAAGATAGGCCTGGATCTGTGTCAGCTCTGCCAGAGCACGTTGCGTGTAGAAGGCCTCGTAATATTCCGCAAAGGCGTTAGCTATTGCCACGGGAGTTACATGAGTCTGGCCGTCCTCTGTCTGTATCAGGGCCACCCACCTACTATCTAGCTCTTTTTTGCTAAGCCACGCCAGCAGTCTACCTGTCTTGTCACCTGCGTCGTATAGACGTCGATGCATGGCTTGTATCTTGTGTTGCGCGTCCTTTTTGGCCAACGCAAAATATTCCCGTCGAAGAAGTTGTAATCTGCGCAACAGGGAAGGGTCTTCACTCGTAGTGGCTTGTGTTTCTATCTGCAATAATCGGGATTCAAGCCGAGCGATCTCTTCGCCTTCTTTTCGCTTTTTATGGGCTATAATGTTCTGGGCCCTATCCCGCAGTACGGGTTTGTATGCCTCCCATAATGTGATGGCGGAGTCCACTGACCCCACGTTCTCACGAAAATATAGTTCTGTGTCCACCCTGATTTCCCTGGCAACCTGAGGGTCCCTTAATTCCCATGGATTGAGCTTCCAGTCCCCGGCCTGACGTTGTGTACGGGTACCCGCTGTGAACCACAGGGGCGAATGGTCCGAAAGGCCTCTCGCCAGGTATTCTATCTTATGTATCTCCCCTAGTTCTCCCACTGGGGCCAGTATGTAATCTAACCGTGAAAAGGCCTTGTGGGCGCCTGAATAAAAGGAATAGGCTCTGGTCTGGGGATGTTGTCTACGCCATATGTCCGTAAGTGTCAGCGTGTCTGCAAACCGTTTGAGCGGTGTCTCTTTGGGGCCTCCAGTTGGGACAGTGGTACGGTCCAGCATGGGGTCCATTACGTCATTGAAGTCTCCCCAATAATGTGTGTGTCAGAACCCGCTTCCAGCAGGACCTCTGCGAGCTTCTCCAGCGTTTGCCTCTGTAACCTGGGGGGTGCATATACACTGATAAAAGTGATGTTTCGTCTGTCCCACACACCCTTAACCGCGACATATGTACCATTGGGATCTATCCATGTGCGCTCCAGTCTGAAAGGCGGGCTTTTCCTGATTAGTATTGCCACACCTCTCGCCCCGGTGGAGAACCCGACATGGGCTAGCGTCTTATATGCCCCTCGGCCTAAGAACCCGCAATGCGTGCCCTTTAAATGTGTCTCCTGCAGAAGGATGACATCTGGCTTTAGTCGTTTGAAATATGCCACCACCAGTTCTCTCTTACCCTTATTCCCCATCCCGTTCACATTCCAGGAGAGTACTGAGTATGTCCCTTGATTAGGTGTCGCCATCCCGGTGCTGTGTTGTGCCCGTCCCGGTGTCAGGACTGCCTCCCTGATTTTCCAGGAGATTAATATTCTGCAACAAGGGGTGATCTTCCTCTGAGTCCGTTGTAATGTCCTGATCAGTGCAGTCCGCCGAGCGCTTCGTAGCAAGTTCCTCCATTCGCAATGTCCCTCTGGGTCTATCTGTGCGGTGTATGCTTTCAGAATCCGAGGCTCGTGGCGTGGACCCTGCCACCCTCCTACTCCGATATGGCATCGCCCTAAGTGTAGCGCTCGGGGCAGTCTCAGTGTTCCTCCATTTAAGACGCTGCGGTCTGGGACTATTACTGTGCGTTGACGGGGCTTTCCCAGAGAGTGGTGCCGGGCCTCCGGTCGCCCTCAGCAGAGGGCGCTCTTCCAGCCAATGCCAGGCCTCCTCTGGAGTATTGAAAAACAGTGTCTTGGCTCGATAAATCATCTTAAGTTTGGCAGGAAAGAGGAGCATGTACATGATTTGCAACTGTCGTAGTTTATCTTTCACAGAATCAAACGTTTTGCGTTGCTTCTGTACCTCTCGGGAATAGTCCGGGAACACCATGATCTTTGTATTGTCCATCCGGATTTCCCCTTTTTGCCTGAATTCTCTGAGGATGAGGTCTCTGTCTTGGTAATTAAGGAACCTCGCAATCAGCGGACGTGGCGGGGCTCCCGTCGGAGGTCGGGTCCCCGGTATTCTGTGTGCTCTCTCGATTATGAAGCATGGCGAAAAGCGGGCATCGGGGAATGAGTCCAGCAGCCATTTGAGCAGGTAGGCACCCGTGTCTGTTCCTTTAATGGCCTCCGGAAAGCCAAGAAAGCGCAGATTGTTTCTCCGGGCCTGATTTTCCGCATCATCGACCTTCCAGAGCACATCCTTCATGGCTGCCTTTAGGGCCGTGACCTCACCCCGGAGCGTATGAGTGGAATCCTCAACCTCTGATATACAGTGTTCTGCTTGTGTGATTTTCTGAGATACATTCCGCAGGTCCTGGCGGGGCAGGTTAACATCGATTTTGATTTCATCAATTTTACCTTCCAACACCTCTCTGGAGGACTGGATCGCTTGAAGGATGACATTATTATCAGGTGCGTCCGCTGAGGCGGAGGCAGGGGGGTCCATCACAGGCAATGGTTTAGCAAATTTGTCCATCTTCCCCTGTCTTTGTGGTTTGGGGTCTTTGTCCCGCGCCATCTGTGGCCGCCACCCGTGCGGGCAGCAAGGAGACCGTACCAGGAGAACCGCGGGGCCACCCGTATCCGTAGGCCGGTCGCTCTCAGCGGCCCTCCCCCCGTGTGGCCAATTCAGCGACGGTGTTCCTCAGGATCTTTCCCTCCTGGGGGAGGTCATGGGCCCCACCTATGCCCTCAGTGGTGGGGGGGTCCAACTGCTGCCAGTCCGTCGTGGTGCTGATGCACCGCTTGACGGATGTCGCCCCCACACTGTGGTCGCCTTTATTAGGGCAGAGTCCTTATTCCCATCCGCTGGGTCGCCTACAGCTCCCTCTCTGTCTCACAGGGTTTAGCGTGTCAAGCCCAGGCGATGCATCGTCTGCGCGCCCCCATGCATCCCCCACGGTCCCAGGTGTCTCAATGCTCTGCCCCTGTGATTAGGCGGGGTCTCCCTGTCGTGTCTGTGTCCGCGTTGGCCTCCTCAAGAGCTCCCCCGCACCACACTGCAAGACCCTCAGCTCCACATCTTGCATTACCCCAGGTACAAGTGTAGGGCCACAGCCCTGATCACTGAATATGCCTGCCTGCGGCCCGGTAGGGAGCACGGGGGTGGTGCTCCGGCACCAACCCAGCAGGCCTCAGTACCTTCCTTGTCGTGCTCCCCGGGCCTCACACCGGCTCACCTTACCATTCTCGCTGCCTCCAGTCTGTGGCCCCAAAGGGATCGTCAAACTGTCCCTGTTCTGACGGGCTGTCCCGTGTCTCTTGCCCCTTCTCAGGCAGCCCCTGTGCTCAGCACAGGTCCGGGCCCTTCCTCACCGCTGCACCCGACACGGTGCAGCCACGCTCACTGCCTTTCGCATGTCAGTCTACCGCCCCGTGGGCAGTCAAGCGATGCAGGAGCCCCTCAGTACCTCCGGGCCTCCGGCGGCAGTTCTCCTGTTGGAGTCGGAGGCTCCCCCAGGCCACGGCCTCCGCAGCGATGCAACCGGGCCCCCAGGCAAACAGGGGCACACCGGCCATGACTCCGCCAGTCCTCCTGTCGATCACTCGCCTCGGCGGGCAGGGACACCACCGCTGGTGCCGATGCAGCACCGCAGGCCCCCGCACTGGTCACCGGCCCCTTATGTGCCGTCCCTCATTCCACCGCCATTAGCAGCCTCGCGACTCAGCACCGCGCCACAGCGGTCTCCAGCACAGACCGAGGACAAAGGAGGGGGCTACAAGGAAAAGGGGGGAGGACCGACAGGGCCCCACCGGCACCCGCCCCTCACCGCTCCTGTCACCCTCAGCCCGAGGGCTGTCCGCAGCCCCCCGGCGACACCTCCTTCACTTCTCGGAGCTCAAGCCGCCGCCATTTTGTCCGCGGCCGGGTCTCCGATCCTCGCCGTGTTTCTCGCCGCTACGTGCCAGTGTTCATCAAAACTGGCTGATCAGGGCACGGGCATTATCTTCCGGCACTCAGCCCGTGGTTTTCGGAACAGGATCATACAGGTGAGCGAAGGATTAAAACAGGATCAGTTGCCGGCCATCGGAGCTCCGGTCGGACACGTCTAGTCCGCCATGCTGCTGGCCACGCCCCCCATCCAGGTACACTATTAGTCGAACTCCCTGTGCACAAAGCCATTCCATGGCCGGTCACAGTACCTTGATGAAGCACCAGGGTGCCAACAACAGGCCGAACAGCAGGCATGTGAACTCGAAAATGTGGTCATCCCACTCAAACTGTAGGAAACATCCGTGGGGAAGAAAAATGGGAATGGCAAGGTAGGCATCCTTTAGATTGAGCCTTCCCAACCAATCGTTGGGCACCAGAATATCCTGTAGAAGGTGAATGCCCTCCATGTTGAAGTGGCGATACACCACCCATCGATTGAAATCTTTCAGATTTCTGACTTGTCTGAATCCCTTGAAAATATTGCTCAAGAACCCTCTGGGATGAAGGCTCGCATGGGTAATCACCCCTTTTCTTAGGAGCTCTGACACCTCTTTGTTTACCACCCGCATTCCTTCTTGAGAAAAGGCCAAAGGACAGGGACAAGAGTGTTGCTGGGGCGTCCAGTAAAACTCTATGTGAATGCACCTCACAGTCTGAAGCACCCACGCATCCCCTGTTATGAACGCCCAATTCGGACTGAACCACTGTAACCTTCCCCTAACCCCTTGTAGGGAAGAAGGGATATTGCTTGCCATTGGTGCCACCTGATGTGCTGCTGGCTCCTCACAAGGATCCTTTACCACCACGGACTCTGCCACAACCTCTAGAGGGGTAAAATTTATTGTGCTCTTGCCACTGGATGGAGCGTCGCATCTGACATTTTCTGGGGGTTGGAAGTGTAGGCCTGACTGGAGGAGCGCCTCCTACCTCTTCCGGCCCCTCCAAAAATATGTTGGTCAAACATCTTTTTGATGGACTGCTGGGCTTCGTCTAGTGATGAAAAAGTGTTAACGAAGTGTGAGAGCTTCTTGATGATGGGTTCTCTGAAGAGACCTCCATTTGCTACCGGGCCGGTTTCTCTGGCGGCTGACTCGCCCAATCTGGGCTCAATCTTAATTAACAAGGAGTGTCTGCAGTCCGTTGATAAGGCACAGTTGGAATCGCCTAAAAAACATAGGGCCCGTTGAGCCCAACCTGACAAAATCATGGGGTGGATCATATGACCCAACTCCTTGGCATCCTGGCCCATATCCAGGATCTTGGTCAGTGGCCCGAGAACATCCAAGACCTTGTCCTCGCAGGATCGCCAGGAACGGTCCAGGCCCTTCTTAGGGCCCTTAATGAATATAGTAATAAATGTTGCCATCCTGGCATCGATGTCTGGGGTATGTGCCAATTTATTAGCTAAGGAAGGTCTGGGGCACTCCGCCCTCAGACGTCCTCTGACCTCCTGGTTCATAGGTTTCCTAATGCAGCTGGCCAGATAGCACGCCACTTTGGACGCCGGAACTCAGTCCGCTGAGCAAGGGGTGGTAAATATCCTCCGGGTTCAGGACACCCGGCACCCCGCGGAGTCCTTCTCTCCCTTCTCCTCCAGCCTGGGTTTCTTGGTGCCATCCTCCGGTCGCTATAGTCTGCTCAGACCTGGTTCGTCATCCAAGTCACCATCAGGATTATCTGACTCTTCCTGGTATTATCATCTGTTCCCTGGTGGGAGCAGGAATCGGCTTCGGGGGTATAACCAGGCTAACCAGGCTGGGAATCATCCTGAAGGTCTGGGGTGTCCAGGCGTCTTTTTAGGAAAGCCTGTAAGAGTCTTTCAAAGGCATCCAATGAGGTAGCAGCCTGTGTAAAGGTGACATTAGGCCTAGCCTTGCTTTTACCCTTAGGGGCCCCTCTGTTACCTGTAGGAGGCTCATGCCTCAGGTCTTCCCCTGTTGGGGGTAAGCGAGTGGGTCTCGCCATCAACTCAATAATTCTTTGACTCAGGGGTTCCAAAGCTGAGGAGACCGCCCTCTCCAGGGAAGTATCTATGGCATCCACTAGCTCCTCGTGGATAGGGAGAAGCAATTGCTCTTCCTTAATGGACTCCCAGAATTCATCAAACCCACCTGCCATGGTGTGATCAGGTGAAAATTAGAACTACTAAGCAGTAATATACTGAAAAAATTAATACCAACACTACCTCAGGCAGACCTGAATTTGAAAATGCTTGAGGAGATGTGTGTAGGAAAAGGTTAACTTGGCCCTCTACTTAATATGGGCCCTGAGGGGAAAGCTCCATTTACAGGAGCCTAAAATATGTATGGAATGAAGAACACTTAAGAATGAGCTGTATTCACCTGTAACTATGCATGCGATTCAATGGGAGGAATTGCGTCATCCTCTGGAAGATGCCCACAAAGGAATGCCAGAAGAGAGAGGGTCCTCCTTGCTGAGACGTGCACCCTCCACGCTGACTACTGGGGCCAGACAGTCACTGCGCATCTCATTGCTACAAGACGTGCACAGGAATGCCCGATTGAAGCTGCGGCTTCTGGAGGTCGTGTGATGCCGGGCCTCGACTTTTGTCAGCCATGCGTCCTGCTGCAGCAAGACGGGCAAGCACACGTGGACAGCCCTGTACTTTGTTACCGAAGGACACCTCAGGATGGAAGCTCCCCAGGGCCCACTGTACCGTGGAGTTCCCCCTTACATGCCCCTTAGGGGCCAATGAAAACAATGCACTGGCGGGAGCGTCCTACCGAAGAAGAAAAATCCCATGCTTACACAACCAGCCATAGAAACAACAGCATTGATTAGGCAATAACATCCAATATGAAGGAAAAGGACTTATATGGCTGCTGAGCAGCGAAGAAAGAGGAAGTGCTTTTTCTTGATGCTGGATGTATAGGACTGTGTCGTTGAATGATCGCAGAGCCTCTTGGTATTCGTAGTCTTTGAATGCAATATGTTTGTTTTCGTAAGGCTACTGAGCACAAATAAATGGAAGAGAAAGCATAATCTGAGCCTTCGTGTCCTGACATAGAATTCACAAGGGAAGCCTCGTGAGAAAAGATTAGTTAACACTGGGCACATTTTAGCTGTATTTTTATGACACCAGTTTCATTCAACAGCTCCCAGATTAAATTCAGCACACTTCCAAAAATAGATTTGTACATGCAAAAATAGTGAAATCAAATGCCGGAGACAGAATTAGCGTCCTTTAATGAACTCAAACGTGCATGATGGGGCTGAATGAGCTGGAGATAAAGACTGCCTCATGCCCTGTAATTCTGCATGCACACGGCGGATTGGTATCGACACCTCAGATTTCACAATTTCGTTCTGGAAATAGCAGCGGCAAAATTAATTACTTGCTGGCAGGGAGCCTAATGGAATCAAATACAAGCACTGGCAGATTCAACACGTCTCGTTTTAAGGTGCTGTTGACTTTAATAATGAAAATTAAATGGAAAGTGGGTCGGGATAGGTTTATGCAATGCAGAAGGCATGGATGAGATGAGCAATACAGATCCGTGGGGGAGACGTAGGAGCTGATGTAGCCTTACGAACAGGACTGACGACTTTGGAGCTGGGGAACCAGGCTGGAGTGCCGGTGTCAGATCAACGTCCTGTGAAATAGGGCACATGGTTCATAACCGGTGGCAGAGTTCATGCTCTATACATAAAATAATACAAAACAATGCCCATGAGCCACAAATCCTCTCACTTTGAAGTCAGAGAAAGAAACAGGTGCCCTCGGCAAACAGCGTCTGACATTTGACCTCTGTCTTTCAAGGCACAGCAATGTGACGAGATAAGAACAAGATTTACAGGCCTGTTTACAGAACAGAGGGAAGCTCAAAGGGAATTGAAACAGGACCAATCATGTAAATTTCTTTTCAACAAAGAAAAAAGTAGTTCCTGAACAGATTCTAAAAAGGTGACCATTGGATTGATATACTGGATATATATATATTGGATTGATACTTGGTCCCAGCTCTCAGGGAGTGCTATACACAGCAAGAGGCATGACAAATGCATGTCATGGACAAATGGGGAGAAAGAATAGGAGTGCAGTGATGGAGCCAGCAAATGGGAAGCCTATGGGCAGGCTGAAGCCCACAAAGTATATACAACATGTCTCGAAGAGACAGTGCAAACACTGTCTAGCCAAGACCTAAAATTTACATGATAAATAAAAACTGTTTTTTTTTAGATTTTGTCAATAATGTGGCATATAAGTCTATTACTAATGAACATGAAATTAATAACAAAAACTATTCTTCAATAAAGGTACAACACAAAACATAAAAACACATTTTACACAATCATTCATTAATATAAAAAGGTGAATACATCTTAAAAAGTAATGAAAACATTTAACATTTCATTTTTTTTTTATTCTTCCTACAATCTAAGGAACAAACACAATATATACAGTAGAACCCCAATATTTGTTTTGATCAAATTTTCATTTTAAAATGTACAGCAAAATGGCCCAAACAACCAGAAAAAACTATCCAAATTCCATTATGAAAAATTGTTTACAAATTGAATCAACACCACATAATCTTTAAGCCCAGGTAATTGAATACAAATATTTATTTTCAATTTAAATATAATAAATACAATACAAACTTTATAATATCTAAAACTAATTTATTAAAAAATCAACATTCATCTGATAAAACACTGCCCGTGCAACTCCCTATTTACTACATAATATATAAAAGTAATGTGCAAAACCGTAATGAGAAAATAGCTCTTTCTGAATGCTGAAAATTTTAAAAAATTGAATTTTCTAATTTATAAATGAATCCTGATAAACAATATATTGTAATTAAATAAGTTCTCATTTCATAAAAGTCTAATATTTAAATTTTAAAACGCTCCCCACCCCACACCTCAAAAGAATACACAAGCCACAAAAAACAAAGAAAATCATTTATAACAATACTAGAGAAACATCTAAAAAGCATCTTACTTTCCAAAAAATAGTAATAAAGAAAGATTGCAATATTTTTGTAAACTGTATAAAACCCCACAATATTATAGTATGCAACTTTTAACATCACTATTACTTACTAATAGAAAAAGAACAATATACATACCTTCATATTATGTCCCACAATATTTTCTATACCAAATTTTGGTGCAGACATATTAAATACTAGGCGACATACCATCTTTGTTGAAGATGCAGTATACTCACCAATTCACATGTCTTGTAATAAATTGGCATATATTATCAGTAGTAAACTACATCTTTATATTAGTACATAGTTTCATTAAGTTCCCTATAAGTGAAGCATGTCCATAAATAGAATAATACCAATGTTTCCTGGTGGGTTTCCTGCTTCTTTAAAAGATTGGCAAACCTCCCACTAGCGTTTACTGCAACAGGTTTCCTTAATCCGAAAACAATGTTGTTATATTTTTAAATGTATCAAGGCTAAGGTTATGTTAGATTGCAAGACAACCTCACCAATATTGAGTGTTTTTAAAACATTTTTTAACATACAACTTAATTGATGCCTGGCTTGACCACTTTTTGTTTTTTATATTCTACACTGTTGTCAAGTTCAATTGACGATGTTAGTAGATGGTTGTGAGAAAGTGGATTATTAGTTGGGGTGGAAGTAGTCCACCACAAGTAATAATGCCACTATTCTTGCTAGATCCACTAAAGGTTTCAGGAATTTAATCCCAAGCTCAACCCCTGGTAGCTATGGCACAGAGAAGACAGTCTTAACATAAGAAAACGTTTAAAACATTATAAGTACTAAAAGAGGTAAAAAGTCACATTTACATCACAATAAGAACCCCACTCCAATTTATAAAAATAGAGAGCATTTTTATGAAGAATATTAGACCAAAATGACAAAAATCCAATAAGGGAACAGGAGATATGAATTTTTAAAGTTTAAATTATATTTTAGTGCCAAAAAGCATAAGCACTAACTGTGGGCAACTGCTCGCGCTAGACCAGAGCAAAGTTAAAGTTAAGGCCGACCACAGTTGGCTGACAGCTTTATCCGGGGACTGGATAAACCTGGTCAAGAGTTACCTTTCCAGAAACACTTCTGGGTGTTGATGGGTTGTCGGCCAGTTCGTTGGTGCAGAAGGCAGCAGGTGGAGGTCGAAGCATGCTTCTACAGAAATGGGTTGCAGGAAGACAGGGTCCCAATGCGGTCATCAACAAAGGCGTGAAAAGTTTGGGATTCCACTCTCTGGAGGCCTTCGGTGTCGATGGAGTTCTCATCGGCAGTAGCATCAAGGAAGCTGTGGAATGGAGTCAAAGTAGCCCCGGCGTCGACAAATTCTGATTTTGTGGAGAACGTAGAAGGAGCTTTGACGAGGTCAGGCCCACCTGCGATACACCCTCGGAAGATTGGCTTGGCAGGTTGGTCCCTCTCGTCTGTCAGTTCTCTAGGCAGGAGGAGTGCACTCTAACAGTTATCTAGGGGCCCCAAGACCTTAGGATCAGCACTTAAGGGTCAGGAATTACTCAGTGGGAGCCACCAGCAGGGTCCAGGGCAAGTCCAGTTGGAATTGGTCACCTGAGCTCTTCAGGAAAGTGGGATTCTTGCAGCGTATGTGTCCCTTTAGCTTAACAGGAGGTCAGTTAACTGACCCTTGGATTCCCCTTCTCAGTCCTGGGCACATGTGGGAGCAAGTACTACCTTTAAGCTCTGCTACCCACGTCACAACAGCAGGTCTAGTCCTTTTCTGTCTTCTAAAGGTCCAGAGAGGTTCTGAAGAGGGTATTGTGGGTGTCTGATTTATGCACGGTGTCAGCCTGTGGGTGGGGGAAACTCCTGGCCACTCCATTACACATGGGGTAAACGTTCTTAGGGGTGATTTATCTACTTTTTCTACCCTTTCTGTTTGTTTTACTGTAAACTATCCTGCAGTGTCCCTCTCCCCTGTGCATAGCTCAATGTGCTGACACAGAGGTGGGATTATGATAATCAGGAAGCCCACCCTTGTGGTCCCTCACAACTAGTGTGGGGGCTAGCCCCTTTCCCACTGACATTGGTGCCTTGGCACCTAGCAGGACAATAGAAGGGGCAGACAGAGTTGTGAGCTACATCTGCCTGTGACAGGGTAGGCACTCTTTAATACCCAGGCTCCGTAGGCATGCCTGGAGACCTTAGTGGTGGCACAATATTGTCTGTAGTCCACTAGCGACGTTTAACTTACATGCCCTGGGTACACTTTTGTACCATACACTAGGGAATAATAGGCAAGTGAAATATGCCAACCAATAGTATTAGACGTATTGACAATTTTGACATGTTTTATGGGTCAGAGCACATGCATTGGGGGCTGCTTAGCAGGGCTCCAGTGTGAAATTTCAAAGAAACCAGCGTTATCAGTCTTGATGAGGATGACCATACAAAAAAAAGGCATTTTCCTACAATGGTATAAAAGTATACCCTCTATATTATATGCTGCAAATCTTGTTGAAACAATTACTTGTGTGGAAAGGGTCCATGCAAGGAGAAAAGCTTTGATCTCATTAATCAGGATGCCTTAACCAGTACTACCCTGCCCTCTTATATGTAACATTAATTGAACATTGTTAGTGCAGGTGCATTCTTCTTTTCGACTGTGTTGTAGTCCATGCATAATAAGTTTCTTAGTTTGCTAAAAAAAAAATCAAATATAAGTTTCAGGCACATCACAAACTGTCAGTACATTAAACACACTAGTTGGTATTTCATTTTTTAACTTTACTACAACAATATTAACATATAATTTCTTTGTTGTTTACATTATATTTGACTTCTATTTCTATATATAGAGCCACTTATTACCAAATTCCCATTAAGGTTGTGTTCCACTTGATCTGTTAAACTCATAGTTTCAACCTGTGAGCAACAAAACATTCTGTGGGTTTGTATTTTTTGAGTATTGTTCTAAGATTAAAAATTCCTCAGTGTGCTCTTTTCCTCCAGAAATAGTCCTTATTTGTTCTTTTATTTTATGGACTTCTTTTTATCAGTGTTTACATAATGCCATGTTTATATAAATATTGTGGGTTTATTGGCACAGTAAAAAAGGCACGGTAGTTTGTGGATTGTAGTTTGCTGTGCTTCTAAAGTGTGTAAATGATGTAAATCAGTGTTTCATGGACAAGCAACCGAGTGAAATTTTAGTTCTGCCAGAAGCTGAACTGGCCATGGATCAGCTGTTTGTAGTAGCTTTGTTTACCTCTGGAGTTTGCAACAAGAAACACTTTGATAAAATTGGTTAATAATAAACATGATTATGTTTAAAAATTAAAAATGCATATGCATGTCCCATGTAGCAGCGTTCTTCTCTCATGTGTGTTATATTTCTCAGTTAGTTGAGCTCTGTTTATGATTTCTTCTTCTGAGGCACAATTTGTGCAGAATTAATCTCAGAGGATCCACTAGAATCATGTGAAGCCAGTGCTTAATTTGACCCAGTGGTTTCTGGTGCTTGGCGCCCGCACTTAATTGTCATTACCAGCTCTAGTGACAGTCCACCACATGGTGGCGCTGACCTTTAAGTTTGAGATGAGCACAACAATGTGTTAAATAAGTCAAAATAGATAAAAAATAGTCTGAATTGTATCACTTGTAGGAGTGTGATTGTTAGTAGTTGTGAGGGTACTGTCATTGGCAGCACAGTCAGGGTCAATGGGTGGAGCAGGCTGCTGTGGCCTTCTGAGAAGGGCCCTGGCACATACTTTTTTTTTACAAATTAAGCACCGTGAGAAGCAGAAAACTTTTGTTTTTGCTGAGGATACATTTTGTTTTGGTGGTGTGTTTTGATTCCTCTGTCAATTAAGTTTTTTTGATTTGTGCTTGTGTTTTTTTAATTTGATGAGGCAGCCTACATACAATTGTACATAAATCTATAACTTTTGTAAACATATTCCATGTAATTTGTGTTTTACTTGAATGCTTTTCTGATACAAATCTTCCAAGATCAGATGGATTCAACTTAGGAGTCAATTGACAAAAATATTTTCTAATTTGTAGATATTTAAAGAATCCCATTGCTGGGATAATATGCAGTCCAGTAAGAAGTTGAAATGAAGAAAATAGCATCCCCCTCATACAGTTGACCCACCTATTGTAGAGATGAATTTGCCCATTGAAAAACACATTTATTATGTGAAAAACTAGGAAATGGAGACTTACGCCTCAAAGACGTATATGACATAATTCTAAAAGATTTCAGTCTTTGAGTTTGTTCTTGCCGGATGTTGGAATATATTGCAAGTGCCTTGAGCCTAATTATTTTAAATATGTGGGATCGAACAGCCTACTGGTGGAAGATTCGTGTGGAAATTATGTAAAAGCCAAGGCTTTTGGGCAAAGCCCATCATCTGGGAGAGTCTAATGGCAAATACCGCCCAGTAACAGAAGTTAATATATGGCAGAGCCCACTTTCCACTTCTTTCTAAAGGTATTTGAAGATCCTGTATTGCTCTTCCGGATTTCCTTTTTTGCCTGATGAACTGTTGCCAAGAGGATTTGATTTTAGGAAAAAGAGCAAGGGGGACCCAGACCGGTATGAACTGAAAGAGATACAAGAAGTGTGGAAGAATGATCATCTAAATAAGATTGCACCTGCCACCCATTCCTAAAAGTAGCCCGTCCAAATTTTGCATACATGTAGCAGCAATGGAGAGGAAGGAGTTGAAACTTGAATTGACTATATTTACTATCTGAGCAGGGTTTTTTTTATTCCTAAATAGGTGACAGACAAAACAAAGCATGGTGCATTATCGGTACCCTGCCAGTTACATGTTATCTCCGTCCTATTTTGATTTAGAATATAAACAGTAACCTGAACAAACTTAATAATTCTTTAACATAAGGCCTGATTGCTGTGGAAGGGTGTGAAAAAGATAATATTGTCAATGTAAGCAGCTATTTTGTATTCAGCTCTGTACAAATTGAAGAGAAGAATTTCTTGGGATCTTTTGAGGTGCCACAGGAATGGCTCCAAATAAAGTGCAAAGATTTGAGCTGAGAGAGGGCATTCATTCCTTATACCTGTAATAACATCTAATTGAAGTGATAGATGACCCATGCAAGAGACATTTGCACAAAGGCCCTGTAAGGAGTTTGTACTCTACATGGAAAAAGAGTACCTAAACCCAGATCATTTAAGGTGAGCAAGTGAAAAGGCCAGGACACCATGTAAAATGCCATCTCGGCATCCAGCAGGTCAACTTAACCCATCAGCTACATCAAAGACGACCACTGTCAGATTAGTATGATTTATCATGTTCCTAGCCGCAATTAAGCCATTTTGTATGGGAATCAATTAGATCGCTTATCATGAATGCCACCTGCTGGCTAGAATCTTAATGTAGTTAATAAGTGAAATGGGTCCGTAGGAATCACAAAGTCTAGGATTCTCATTTTTTAAATAAGATTGATATATATATATATATTTCTTTCTAAGAAAAGGGGATTTCGTGACCCAATCAATAGAATTAAAAAGCTTTAGAAGAACCGAAATACGAATATGAGTGAGGATTTTGTAAAATTCGAAAGAAGTTGCATCTGGCCCTGCAACAAAAGAGTAAAACTCATGCAGAGCTTTTACCAATGAAATAGGAGATTCAAGGAAACATTCTAGGAAACATTTGTGGATATCAGTTTTTCTACTCTTTACAGGACACAAATATTCATTAATTTGCTCCTGAGTAAACATGCAATCGTCCTTATATAAATATGAACAATAAGCACGGAAATTGTTACTTGCTTTCCTTTGAAAGCAACTACCCCATGCTTTCACCATTCTCAAAATAGTGTCTGCGCTGTTGACGTGTAACACTTGTTGACTTATCCCGGAGTCTAGTTTTAAGCAACATTTTGAGGGGTGTTAGTTTAGGGAACAAAGCTGCTTCCTGCCATCATGGAATCGCAGCTCTCAGTGTATACCATACGTTATCTAGTGAGGATGATTCTTCGTTTTTATTGATATCGTTGGATAAAAAAGTGCAATAGCTAGGAGTCAAGAAGGAATATATGGTACAATTTCTAGCGGGCTGCCTGCGCTTGTTTAGAATAATCCCAAAATATATAAAAAAATAAAAATAAAAGAGTAATTGAGTTGTGGTCAGACATAGTGCGGTGATTCAGCCCAAATGAGATACAATGATAAAATTATATAAGGCTTCTTATGTGAGACAAGCAGTTTTATATATGCAAGATATTGAAGAGTTAGTCACTTCAGGGAACTTACAACAGCACTGGCAACAGAGTGCAGGATAGCTCTGAGAAGGCTTAGGTTAGACTTATTTTATCTGTTTAGTAAGTGTGTGCCACAGTCGTCTTTGTATATCACCAGTGCCTGTACATTCATGTTTGGGGATTACAATTCTGATTTTACAGAGAAGCCTTTGCTGAAATCGGGCACACTTAGTGATGATTGAACAATCTATCGATTGTGAAACTGAGGGATCAGGCTAATTTCATATTATTAGGGAAGATGTTGTGGGCCTGTGTTTTAGCTATCCAGTGTGGGCCAAGGGTCTTACAGCTGTTAAGTAAACAGGTAAGCAACTCAGTCTTATGGTGATTAAGTTTAATTGTCACTTAGGACATAAAAGAACGTTTGTTGGACTCAAAGTTTTCTGTGCTGTCAATCTTAAGGTGCCATTGAGGAGAGTAGCAGTTTTTGGGTGTTTTTTGAAAATATTTTGGATGCATGCTGTTTGTTATTTTGGGATAATGTATTGTACCTGTTTTCTTAGTATTGGTTTGTACATACTGTTTTTTTAATGTAAATGATCTATGTTGCGTGTTTCATTTAACATGTACATGTAAATTATTTACAACAGTTTTGTCTAATGAATATATTTCATACCTATCATTTTTTGATAATATGTTTTACCACTAACTTGGTGCTGTTGTACGAGATCAAATGACATTTGTAGGTATATTAATCCATAAAATATTGCATCTAGCCGCATATGTGGAGTGTATGTTAGCATGTGTGTTTGATGACATGTCCTATCATTTATTATAGGTTATACCAATTGAATGCCAAAGAGAGGGCCTTTGTAAAATGCTCTGAAGTGAAAGTCACACAGTAAAGAACAAAGATGTAGACAGATAAAATTGAAGGCAGTTACATTCTTTTACTGTGTATGAAAAGATAAAGTGGTGTTCTCAAATGTCACATTTCCATTCATCACTGTTCTGTCCAGACACACTGCTTTTTATGTTTTTTTACCTACTGTCTGTTTGAATGGCCACATTTCAGTTGTATCAGGTGAGCAATGGCTGCTCAGTTTCACATTGCTTTTAATTTGTTTGCCATTGAATGTAGTATGTTATTATATAACTTTTTGCTGATAGCTAGTGATGTGGCTTTACCTATTTTTGTTTTTAGGATTTAATTTTTAGTTTCACCCTTTTTGCCTTTATCTGTGACTTCTTGTATATTTAGTTGTACTGACACTCTTACATCTGTTGTAATGCCATCCATAGTCACTACCTTCAAAGTTACCTAACCTACAAGATGATTTTACATTGCAAAGGGATAATTTTGTCCTTTCGGACATGGGGCCTCATTTATATTTTGCTGACAGGGTACTGTGCCCACCAAACTCTCAGTATGCCCACTTCATTTAGAGACAGGCAGACCCTGCATATTCCGTGGATGGAGCCCCTGTTGGTTCCATTAACAGCTAACTTTCTCAGATGGCCAGTGGAGGAAATACATCACACCACTGCCCTATTTAGGATAGAAAGTATGATGCCTCTTTTCACCTGTCCATCACCAGCAAGACAAAACCTGGCAGTGAGGGACTGGAGGAAACAATAATGACCCCCACACCCTAAGAGAAAACTCCCAGGGTTTTGGGTCATTAGTTTTTTTATTTTTCAGAAACAAACTCTCGCTTTGAACAATAAAAAAGTCAGAATGTCAAAACCAATGGCATCCCTTCACCAAACTTTTAGGGGTATATTCACAAGAACATGCGCTAAACATCTACAAAAAATCTTAACCCAACTTCACACATCGCAGTCTATCGCGGGAAAATAACCCCGTGTTAACGTGGAATCCACAACACGGCGGTACCATGCGATAGTCTCCCGAAAACGCGGACAATGTCCGCGATACAACAACCGGGACGGTGATAAAAACCCAAACCCCAACGCAAAAAAACATGCAATGGGCCAAACCGCGATGAGGAAATCAGCGATAAGCAGCGCCAGGCCTGCAATACACACACGGCAGGCAGGAAAATCACTACAAAAGTAGAAAAAACACACAAACACAAAATAACCAACACCGAAGCACCATGGAGGCAGCCGGAGCAGGCGCAGAGGATGAGCGGAACCCCACAAGCACCCCGGACGACCAGCCTGGGACCTCGGGGACAGGGAAGGCCAAGGACAAGAAGAAGAGGAAGAGGCGGTTCGGTCCGCAGGAGAATAGGATCCTGGTCACGGAGGTGATGGAACACCATCAAGAACTGTTCGTCACCTCCAAAGTGTCATTGGGCACCAAAAATGGAATATGGCGGTCCATCGTGGACAAGGTGAATGCCGTCAGAGAGCACAAGAGGTCAATGGACGAGGTCAAGAGGCGATGGATTGACATCAAGCGCAAAACCAAGGAGAAACTCGCAGGCAACCAGAAGGCAGCAATGCAGACTGGAGGTGGGAGCCCAGCGCCACAGCTGTAGCTGGATGACATTGAGGAGCTGGTGTCGACAGTCATCAGTGTGGAGACCGTGGCAGGAGTTGGGGGAGTGGACACTGCTCGACATAAAACACAACAGCAACAGGGTGAGTAACCACCAGGTACTGGGGGGACGTCGGAGATGGCCACAATGGCACACATGCACAATCAAGCAGAGCACAGTGCACACCCACAATGACTCTGGATCATGGCTCTGATCTACAGACTGACACAATGTACATTGCCATGCTGTCTGAATGTGAACATGTACCATGCGGCTACATACATGTGGACACATTGTAATACAGCATCTCCCCTTCACATTGCAGGGGCACCGTCATCACCTCCTGCAGAGCAGTCCCAGCCACTCTTCACTGATGACGAGGAGGACACCCCCAGCATCGACACCCAAGCCCTCCAAGACATCATTGAACTCATCCGCCAATCACCTACAGGACCAGGGCAGCCCAGCTGCATCGAGGAGACCCCACCCACTCCACATACCACCCAGCAGGAGGCACCCACAACCCCGGCTGTCTCCCAAGACCCCCGAACAACACATGGCCTTCCAACGCCGTGTGTTGGAGGGCCAGAGGGAGATGGCTGAGCAGGTGTGGGTGGGGTTCGACCTCATGGCTACCAAACTTGACGCCATCCATGGGTGTCCAAGTCCCATCAGGGACCACCTCCAGTCCCTAACGGACACCCACAGGCCACTCCATGGTCTCCAACGAGCCCTGGCTGACATTGCTGGGGTCATGACTCGGAGACAAGAACACCTGTCCGCTCAAAGTAGCTCCAGCGATCTCAGCCGTGAGCTGGCACACATGCGGAGGCTCATGGAGGACATGGTGCGGATGGAGGCAGAAAGGATGGCAGCCACCGCTGCACATCAGCAAAATGTAGCTGGGATCTACCATGCTCTGCAGATCCTCATCATGGTATTGTTGCCACAAGGCGTGGCGCAGATGAATGCTGCTGCTCCTACACCATCCACATCTCTGCCCCCTGGTGTGTCAGTGCCTCACAGTGCGGCAGGCATTTCCACTCCGGCACCTGATGTGTCACTGCCACACAGTGTGGCCGACAATCCACCTCCGGCCCCTGATGTGTCAGTGGCACACAGTGCCGCAGCCGGAACTGCACCACCCACAGGTGGGGCAGAGCACACATCCGAGGACGTGGATGGGATTGAGATCAAAAGGAGGCACTAGCATTCATGTCCGCCACCTGGCCTGTTGCTGCTTGGTGCCGCACATGGCCCCATGACCTTCCACTGACCCCCGATACACTCTGCTGCACTCACCTTGGACCGCAACATGGACTGCCATATCCTGTTTGGTGACCAATGACACGGCGACCAGACTGCGGACTGTACCCTTCCTCTTCCGCTGTACTTGTCATTCCCCGATGGACTCTGGCTGGCCCTCCACAGGCCCATATTGTGAAGTGGGGTTGGCAAGGCCCTGTACTGCTCCAGCTGCAAAACTCCACTGGATGTGCATTAAACATTCAGAAACGCACTGCTGTGTCATGTCTTTCATCATTCATGTATGAATGTGTGGATGAATGTAGGGTCAGTGATTCCCCCTAAAGTCAATGATGCTCATCTAGTGGGATTCCAGTCACAGTGTGCTACATTGCCGATTGCGTTCCGGGTGCCGTAGACACTACAACAGGGACACACGCATTAGTGACTTCCTTGTCCGGACATGGACTGAACTACGCCCAGAGCCCCTGAGTCATTGTTGCAAGCCCTGCGCTGGTCCGGCGTACGCCAGGCCAGACCACTCCGCTTACGCTCAGAGGGGGGGGCACATAGCTACATGTCGCAGGTTTACACGCCAGTGGTCTGCAGGTCACTGGTCTAGTTGTCAGCATGTCACGACCACTCCCTGAGGGCAGGTTTGCACACACACCACACCCATCCAGCACAGGCGTCACAGGCCATGTGACCCTGCCAATATAAGGGGCCGACAACGTCACATTCCCCACTGCCGGTGGTGACTGGATGACGGACGTTCCACGATTCTCAATCATAAAGGGCCAATGAGTTGTTGCGCACAGGGTTAGTGGCACCCGAAGCCATGCGGCTGTCACGGGCCTACCACCACGTGGCGCTGACTGGGGTTGCACAGGGTTAGTGGCATCCGAAGCCATGCGGCCGTCACGGGCCTACCACCACGTGGCGCTGACTGGGGTTGCACAGGGTTAGTGGCACCGAAATTGCTGAGTGGGTGTGCAGCCTGCGATGATGACATGTGCACTGATGTGGTCTCTGCCATTGATGCCTCAGGACTCAGCATCAGGTGTGGGACCTGCTGGGCCGCAGTTCGGGTCCGCATGATGTGGAGCATGCCATGGTGGCGGGCCTGGAGCTTGCACGGGCACGTGGTGTGCCCATTGGTGGACACACCATTGGCGGCAGGTGAGCAGTGGGGCCTGGGTGCGCAAGTGTGGACAGCCAGCGCTGGCCGGCGGGAGGGGGTAGGGTGTGGCTGCATGTGTGCGCAGGGACGGACAGGCATTGTTGCCGTGTGCAGTGAGATGGACTCTGCCATGATTGACTGTGGCCTCGATTACAGATTGCAGACCTGGTGGCTTGCAGGGTATACCGGCACATGGTTGGAGACACACCGGTGGCAGCAGGTGAGCAGTGGAGCCTGGGTGAGCGGGGACGGCAGTGTCCCTCCCTCTCTCTCTCTCTCCCTTCCTTTCCTTCTCTCCCTCTCTCTCTCTCTCTCCCTTCCTTTCCTTCTCTCTCTCTCCCTTCCTTTCCTTCTCTCTCTCTCTCTCTCTCCCTTCCTTTCCTTCTCTCTCTGCCTTTCTTTCGTTCTCTGTTTCTCTGTGTCTCGCTCCTTTGATGTGCGCATGACACACGTTCTGATTTGGTGCTTTTTTTTCCAGCCTGTGACATCAAGATTGTCCCGGATGGACCCGACAGGAGTCTTCCGCATTGGTGTTTTGTGTTGTATTTCAATAAAGTTTTTGGTTGTTACTTCAATGATGAGTGACTGTTTCTCGTTCTTCTGACCACACATGTGTGTTTCTTTTTGTCATTGTGTGACATCATGCGCTTTTTGTGGCTCTTGTGTCGTGCACGGTATTTGTTTGTCCGGGGGGGGGCCTGGGAGTGGTGGCGGTGGGTGTTGTGGCCATCATGGGTCTCTGAGCTGCATGATCATTGGCTCCATGGCATCTGTGGGTCTTCAGATGTGGCTCTTGGCTGGGCTCCCTTTCATGCTGCAGGTAGTCGTCCTGCTTAACACCAGTAAAAGGCAGGTGTTAATTCCCTGCTGCTACCGCGGCTTATCGTCTGTTTTTGGTTCGCATCGCAGATCTGGCAGTTCGTTGTGAAAGTTGTGTAGTGGTGTTTTCGTGTGTTTTTGCACGGGAACGCCTACTCTGCATCTCATTAGGGTTAGTTGGTGGTGTCACCCGTGGGGGTAAAATTTGCAGCAGTTATCGCGGGAATACTGGCGATGTCTGCAGTTTGCACACGCTTGTGAATGGGGCGTTAAATCTATCTCCATTTTTGATGCGTTAAGGTGGCGATAACTCGGCGATAAGTCCTTGTGAATATGCCCCTCAGTACATTCAAAGGAGCCACTGTGATGGGGATTCCCTTCACTGGACAGAGATGATCACTGGGCCAGTGGTCATCTCTAAATTTGGCACGTGGAGTACCCTCAATGTGGCAGAAGTGATGTCCTCCACCATGGCATCTAACACTACTCCACCCAACAAACTCTAAATCGGGCCCCTAAACTATAGGATCCAAAGGGACCCTTTCTGAGATTTAAGAATTAATTTACTAAATATATATGACAATATCGGGCCAAACATCTGTTAGATCACATTTTCACTACTTCTGAGCATGTGCTCTTCAAGCTCCCATACCATTTATTTGTAGAATCTATTCCAAATTGCAACACCAGGTCCAGGAGGGTCTCAGGTGTTTTAAGTGACACACGTTGAAATTGATATGAAACAGTATAATCTGGAGTCCATGACTTCGCATCTTCCCAAGGTCTTTAAATAATCTCATAGTAGCTAACCAGACCTCGAGACCTCTGCCCTGCTGGAATCATTTATCACCACTTCCTGCTTGCCAACATACACATAACAATTGTGGACCCTTGGGTCAAAACATAACAGCTAGTTCTTGGATGATCCGTAGAAGCTCAAACTTGAGTTTCATCGGCATGAAAGGAAATGGAAAAAAACGTAATAAACAGATTTCAAAGTTCATTACACCCCATGTACAGCAGCATATAAGAAAAATATTAAATGGATGATGGGTTTTATAAAGTACACATGTACTAAGAGTCTGTCCTGGTGCTAAGCGGTTCAACCAATGGGAGTGATGACAGCCTAGACCTTAAAAAAGGTAGGTTTTTATTTGTGTGCAGAACAGTTTTTTTTCTCGGAAATGAATTTGAGGGGGAAAGGAAGGTCATTCCAATATTTAGCTGCAAGTACTGAGCGGGCTGAGCCATCCCATATTTTCCTTTTTGTGGAGGTGATGGACAACAGGGGTGCTGATTCAGAGCTTAAAGATCTTTGTAGTCAATTGCAAAGAGACAACTCACTTTTCCAGCAGAATCAGTGATACCCAAAATTTGTCAATGTATCCTTACAGGAAGGTAGCTGAATTACAATCACCAAAGACCATCCATACACCACATACTATTTCAGCAAAGGTTTGTGAAGGTTTCTCATCCATTTATGTGGAAAAAATATAAAAAAAATAATTCCTAAATTCCCCAGGAAGTTTTATCTATTCCTAAACAGATGACCAGACAGTCACCGATAATGTGTTACATCGTATGGAACAATTAGAGGCCATTAATTAGGCTACGCTTTGGAATCCATAGAAACTTCTCAAGTTCAAATGTTGAAATTTATCCAGCAAGGTTGATAAAGCTCTCCAACTGTATTTGTCCCATAAGCCCTAGGATAACATGGTGAGCCTTATTACATTTCATATGAGCTAACTAGTTGGACGCCCTCCTGATCAGAGCTTCAGGGACAGAAAAGACTCCAACCATTTTGAACCCGCATGTGGTGCCTCTCCAGTCCTGTACACTTGGCGGTGATGTTAAAGGTGCCCAGATAGGGGACAGTGGTAGTGTCTGCTGACGCTGTCCTGCCTCTCTTCTACACTTTTATAGGGGATGTGTTACTTTTCTTGAGTTATTTTAAACATTTTTAACTTCTCAACAGATACCTGTAAATTGTTTTTAAATCTTTTAATCCTCTCACTTACTGATTATTGCTTTTCCTGGTTGTCTGCCTGCCCCGTTCACCGCAGCTGTATTGCCGTTTGTGCTGAGGGCAGGGTCAAGTTTCAGCCATCTCTTCTGCCTGGTTTCTTTCCGGGAAAGGTGCGCAGTTTAGTCTTTGGCTGCCTACCACCTATATAATCCATGATAGAGCAGACACCAAGCGGACAGTGGTAGTGTCTGCTGACGCCGCCCTGCCTCTCTTCTACACTTTTATAGGGGGTGTGTTACTATAATCCATGATAGAGCCCGTCTACGCTCGTCAGCATTCCGGAGGCAGCTGGCACCGACCTAGCTGCCCTGTCTCCTAAAGGTATGTGCAATATTTTACACTACGAGCACAGTGAAATGTTTAAATTAAACGCTCCATGTTCATGTCAATGCTTAGTTGCTGAAGTAGATAATTGGGCCAATTTTCATTGGCCTGTTTGTGACTGGACCCTTCCCCGGATCACAGAGGAGCCTCCTAAGACCTCCCCCTCAAGCTGCAGGGGAAACAGCTCAAATAAAGATAGGACATTTTCTAAAGCTATATTACTTAACACACGATCGCTGCAAAAGCATGAGGCACTAATCCATGACCTCCTGTTAGATGACCGCCCTGATCTCTTGTTCCTTACTGAGACTTGGTTATCCGAGGCTTCAAATCCTATTAATGCCTTGGCCATTCCCATGGGTTACAAAATTCTCAGGAAAGACCGATCAACTGGGAAGGGAGGTGGCGTTGCCATCATTTTCAAACAAGAGCTAGACTGCATTTCTTTTATGTTAGACAATATTGAGGGTGCAGAATGCCTGGGCTTTTGTTGCACTTTATCCCGCCGTCAATGCATAGCCGGAATCCTGCTTTATAGGCCTCCGGGGGCGCTTGGCAATTTTATTGCTTCACTTAATGAAGTTACTACCCCTCTTGCCCTTAGATATAACCAGTTCCTCCTTTTGGGAGATTTTAACTTACATATGGATAAGCCACTGGATCCTTCAGTAATCTCTCTGTCTGATACGATGTTGGCTTGTAATCTGACACCACTCATTTTTACTCCCACACACAATAAGGGCCACACACCTGACCAGATTTTCTGTAACACGGAACTGGGGGTGGATCCGCCATCTCCCATCACCTGGTCTGATCACTTTCTTATCAACTTTAAGATTCCTAACTTAAGCATGTATTCTTTACCAAAAGTGACAAAGTTGGAACATAGTTTCAGAGCCCTACACAAAATATCCGTTCCGGTGCTCTTGAACTTTCCGTCCCGGCGCTATCCGGCAATCCTGATTTTGATGCCCTTGTGCTCGAATCCTGGCTTAGGTCCAACATTGACGCTGCTGCCCCTATGTCCTCTTGTCCTTCAAGGAGGATTAACCCCTCCACGCCATGGTTCAATGAATCCTTAAGAACTAGCAAAAGTACTTGTAGAGGTCTTTAAAGGAAATGGCGAAAATACTATACACCAGTATTTTCAGAGTACATTGAAAGCCGTAATCTGCTGCATATATCCCAATCTGGCTTCAGGGCAAATTATAGCAGAGTCCGCCCTGTTGGATGTTACAGAACACATAAAGGAAAAACTTGATCAGGGAATTAGGGCCGTTCTGATACTACTCGACCTGTCGGCAGCTTTCGACATGGTCCCACATGAGAGACTTCTTGATAGATTGTGGAACTTGGGCATGGGTGGGACTGCAATGGCCTGGATGACTCCTTTTTTTAAAAACAGATCGCAGGAAATATGGATACCCCTTTTTCATCCCCCATGCCTAACATGAATGTAGGAGTACCCCAGGGCTCCCTTCTTAGCCCTATTCTCTTTAATATATATATGTCACCTCTTGCACCCTTAGTAGAGGATGATGGTGCCAAGATTATTATTTCCTACACTGATGGCACACAACTAATTTTCACTTGTGAAAAAGGAGCTGACTTTGATGGAGACAATATTAGATCCTGTCTCACAAAGGAGTTCAACAGGCTCAAAGTAAATCAGTTGAAATGCAATCCGGAAAAATCAGAGATTGTCTTTTTCGGCCAACCTGCAGTGTGCAACTAGAGTTCATGGTGGCCGGAGGAGCTGTCTCCCTCTCTTTCAGCCCAAAAGAGGGTAAATACCTGGGCATTATCATTGATAATGCCCTCTCCATGTGCTCCCAGGTTCAAGCATTGGTTGGCTCATGTTTTGGTATACTTCGTATGCTGAAACAATTCCTGCCATTTTTGTCACCGGATAGTAGGAAGATTGTGATCCAAGCCTTGGTGACGTCAAAATTGGACTATGCTAACAGCTTGTACCTGGGCCTACCCGATTACCTTATCCAGCGCCCGCAAGTGGTGCAAAATGCTGTGGCTAGGGCGATCCTTAGACCTAAGCCCAGGTCTCATATGGCTCCCATCCTTAAGTCCTTACACTAGGTGCGAATGAAGGAAAGGATCAAGTTTAAAGCCCTGGTGATGTTTTTTAAAGCCCTCCATGGCACAAGAGCGAGTTACCTCAATAAGCACATAAACCGCTACACTCCAACTCGGACCTTAAGATCCTCTACTTCTGTTCTTGCCCGTACCCCCAAAGTACGCTTAGCCCGCATGGGGGGCAGATCTTTCGGGTTTTTGGGTGCCCAGGCGTGGAACAGTTTGCCTGCTATGCTGAGAGCCACTGCAAACCTGACAATTTTCAAGAAACATCTTAAAACCTGGCTTTACAAGAATTAGTTGCGCCTCAGAGACCTGCCACTCGTTTACCCTCAGCGCCAGGACACTCTAGTTGAGTAGCTGTGTGCTATATCAGATCCTCAAATTCATTCATTCATTCATGCATAGTCAGAATTCAAAACTTGGGACTTTTCTGTTAAAAACTGCTCTGAGAACTAGAGGAGATGGGACTGACCTGTTTGCTTATCTGCTCAAGGTGCCCTATCAGTCGGCCTGACTTTGCGGCAGCTCCCGTTCTGCTCTGCAGCAGCAAATCCTGTTCAGTGGTCCTTCGTCAAAGGGGTATCAGGCCTTGTGGAAATCTCTTCGGCTACAGCCCCCAGTCTCGTCCCGCTGGAGATTATTGACTTCCCAAAAAGTGCCTACATCCGAACAAAGAAATCTTCACTGTCACTTTGTTCAAAGGCTCCCCTCCCCAGGCACTTCTTGAAGTCTTGAGCCTCTGAAATTTCCCTTTTCAGAAATTTTTTCTTCAAATTTCTTCTAAGTCTGAAGCTAAGCGGCGACCAGGCCCAATCCACTCTTTGTATCCAACTCGTGGTCTGCCATATTTTTATACTTTTTACCGTGTCTCACGTGACTAGATATCCGAAATTGACGCTTTTATCTTGTAGCCGCTAGTTTTCACCTTAAAATTTCAAAATTCATAACTCCGGTTCTATGTATTGGATTTTTGTTTTTTTGGGGTATCAAATCATTTTTTCATATGTACTCTATTTTTCTAAATTGGTTTGGTATTTTTCTTGTGTTGTGTTTTACTTTATTACTGTTTGTGTGGTGCATATATACTTTACATATCACCTTTAAGTTAAGCCTGACTGCTTTTGTGCTAAGCCATCAGAGGGTTAAGCACTGGTTAATTTAGTGGCTTTTGGGATTCACCCTGCCAGGGATTGTGGCTGCTGATTGAGCAGGGTTAAGACCCCAATCAACCAACAACCCAATTTCTCACCAGTATGAAAAATGGGACTGTTTTTGTAAATAAAACCACAACTCTTCAGAAAGACCTCAAACTCACTGGAACAGAATTGAGGTCCATCGTCAGTCAGTTTAGAATTAGGATAACTCTCACTTTTGAAATTTTTTCCAGACATTTAATTATACTGAAGAATGAGATATCAAGAACACAAGTGACCTTGACCGACCTGGAATACAAATCAAGTAAAACTATGAGATATGGAGCTTGATGTTCTCCTATCAGAGGATTATCAATGCTAAAAGCAAATTTATCCCACAGTTGAGTTGGATGTTTTCTACACATCAAGAGACTCTGTAGCTTGACCACATCTTTATCACGGTTATTACATTCAACACAATATCTCACACATCTCTCTGAGAGTCCATACCAGGCAATAATTATAATCTCTCTTTAGTTTTAACTGTCCCCATATGACCCACATGAGCCAGAGAAATTAGTTTGCTCCTCAGGGTCAACGGGGACACCAATCGAGTGCTTCTCAAGAGAAAACCACCATCCACAGTCATTTCATTTTTTACCATTGACCAGGTTTTGTTCAGAGAACATGTATTTCCGGTTTTGATAGCATCCTCAACCTAGCATAATTCTTTATTCACCAGCATTTCTGTCCTCCATTCATCCTCAGACACAGCACCTGTTGAGACTTCACAAACATTTACCCCTTCTCCAATAAATTCATCTTCCTTATCAAATGGTGAAACTTTCATCTCATTAGTCCCTACTAAACATGAAAGACAATTGGTGGAATAATTTTTAACACCAGGTGTGTACTCAACTTCAAAATTGAACTCTTGACAAGAAGTAATCCGCCTCTTTGTTCTAGATGAAAATGAGTCGAGCCCCTTTTTCGTAAACACCTCTTTCAGTGGTTTGTAATTTGACCTCTCATTGAACGAGATCCCCCACACTAAGTTTCAAAACATATTTGTTGCCAAAAAACAGCAAGAATCTCTCTTTCAATAACAGAATAGTTCAATTCAGAGACTTTTAGACACATTGAGGCAGATACTATTAATTGCTCTACTACTTTGCTTTTTTGTAATAATACCGCTCCCAGGCCCTTTGAGTTAGCATTCATCACAGATATTGGTTTCATCTCCAGGTACAAAAGCCTGTAAGTTGGGGACAGATTGCATATCATTCTTAAGAGCTCTAAACCCTTCCACACCCCTAGTGCTCCTATGAAATTCTGTTCTTTTTCATACTAACTTCCTCAATTCACTCATTTTAGCCACATAGTTCTTGATAAATTTGTTATATTATTGTCATGCATGCCGGTCCCGCTACAAGGAATCACGGGTGCTGGCAGAGGAGTATAAAACTCCTCCGATCCCGCACTAAGACGCTTATAGTTCTAGGTGCACAGGATCATGCGTGCCTCACTTCTGGGTCACTTACCTGCTGCTCTTCTGGTTCACAGCCGGGTGTCGGAGTTCCTGCTCTCGTCGCGTCTTCCCAGTATTCTCCAGGCGTTTCTCAAGTCCCTCAGCGAATTTAGGATTCCTCTTTGATGTCTCTCACGGTGTTGTATTTCTGATCTCCCTGCAACAAGAAAGGACACTGTCAGCATGACGGTAACAGCACTTTTGCAATGCATATGAGTTATTTATGTTTTAAGTTCCATATACTTATCTGTTAGGAACCAGGTCCCTGGAGATCCATTTTTTCCATTTTAGTATTTTCGTTTGCACCAGAGAATTAATGCAAGTCAAAGGAATTCCATGTTATTACTGCCTGATTATCAGGAGGATTTAAGTAGTGCTCCAGAATAGAGAGCTTGTGTATAATTTATGTTCAACAAGTTCTTTAGGCACGAAGAAAATCCCTAATCAAGATACCTGTTTTAAGTGTTGCTAGTAGTCTTAGGTGGGTGTTAGAGTGCTTCTCTTCTTGATTTCTATTCTCTACTTGTAGGTTTACCTTATTGTGATTATTCCCTTCCTTTCTTTTAGACAAAGACTATAACACTCTGTGAACCACTCTATTATCATTTAGTGGAAGAAGGGAACATCTAGGTACTTGATGATTGCACATTTTTCTTAACAATTAGTATTTACTTGTTACATATTTCTTTACACTTACACTTTCTATCTTTTTTCAGGTAGGGCTTTTTCCTGGTTGCCTGATCCTGTCCATTAGTGGGGGACGACATGGGACATATTTTCTTTCCGTCCCTACTTTCTCTTCTTCCCCTGGTTTACTGTTGTTGCTTTGACTCAGTTGGGTATAGCAGTGACCTGTCGAAGTCGGGACCTCTCAACAATGCATGACATTCCTGCGGAAACGTGAGTAGAGTCTGACAATTATTCCACCATTCTGAGAAAAGAAATGAATTCTTCCTTGTTGGTGTTTTTTTAAATTCACAGTGGTATCAACTAAATGGTTTTTCGGTCTAACACCTGTGCGTGAAATATGATGTCCCAAATAGTTCACGTCTTCCACACCAGATCTACATTTACTTTCTGTAAGAGTCAAATCTGCCTCAGTTAACCTCTCAAGAACCTGACTGACTTTACTGTTATGCTAATAAAGATTACAACCATGGACCATAAGATAATCCTGGTAACAATGTACACCAGGTAAACTTTGCACAACCTTTGATATCACTCTTTGAATAACTGAAGCAGCTCATTTAAGTCTAAAGGGCATCCTTTTAAATTTGTACACTCCCCTGGGTGTTATAAAAAGCTGTTAGCTCTTGAGAGCCATCATCTAGTTCCTCCTGATAGAAGGCGGAAGTCAAATCCAATGTTGTAAAATATTTCGCCCTCACAAGAGTAGTGACCACCTCATCAATATTAATCAATGGGAACCTATCCACAATCACTACACAATTAAGTGCTCTCAAGTCAATGCATAACTGAAACTCACCACTACCTTTTCTGGCTACTACTATAGGCGCCAAACATTTGTTTGCTTTTACTGTCTCAATCACATCAAGATCAATTAATTTTTAGTAGCGCAGCTTGTATACTAACCCTTATGCTCAAAGGTATACGTCAGCACTTAGCCACAATTGGTTTTCCTTTCTCCTTGAGTTTGACGTGATGCTTGAACTCTTTTAAGCACCCTAGATGATCACTACATAATTGCTTGAACCCCTGCACAAATGTGGCTTTTTGGTTGTACTTTTTGGACTATTCTTTTAAGATTATAATTGGGATCCAGTTTGACTGCTAACAACTTCTGATGAGGCCAGCCGGTCAAATTATCCCTCTTTACTGAGACGTACACTTTTCTTTCAACATCTCTGTTTCACAACTGTAATTTAGCATTGAAATACCCTAACTTCCCATTTGGAAATCCCCCATAATCTCCTGGCTGTATGCCAATCAAATGTGTGTAAATTATATTCTTTTGCAAATCGTTCTTCGTAGATTTTTTATTGAACTTATGGTTAACTGTGAGGAAGCCTCATGAGCTCATTTGAGGAGTTATTTTTTACATACTCAGAAGAATGTTCATGCACTGCACACTTACTAACCTATTCACACCAGAACAAAGATACATCTTTATTGGCAACACAAGCTTAATTTTCAATTTGAAAAATAGTCTTGTGTAATCTCTTGCAGAGTCTTAACTTTGTCTTTCTTATTTTTACTTTTGCATCATTCTCCAAAATTACCCTTCTTTCCACATACATGGCAAATATTTTGTAACGCTGAACAATCTAAGGCATTGGCTTTATGGCTTTCGCTTTTGCATTATAAATGTTCACATTTGAATTTATACTTTGTTTATTTTATGCATTTTCTTGTTTTTGAGCTCACTATGCAAACAGTTTCATCTATTTTCTTTTGTTACATGCTTTGATTGTGCTGTGAATTGCTCAGCTCTTTCACACAGCTAATCATGTGCCCCACCCTTTTTGATATGTTAATTACCTTTTCTAGAGGTGGCTCATCTTTTAACCAAAGCTCATCCCTAATCTTATAATTTCCACATTTCAAAACAAATTGATCTCTTATCCGTTCTTCAAGTGCCCCTTTAAATTTACATGTTGAAACTAACTTTCTTAAACTTGTGATATAATTTTCAACTGATTCATCTTTACCTTGTTCTCTAAGACTATAATGATATTTTTCCGTGATGGTACTAACACGTGGCATATATCGACAATCAAATTTTAACATACATATTTCATATTTATTCGAATTTCTTTGTTCAGCAACAGAAAATTCTGGTAACAATTCATGAACTTCTTGCCCCTCACCTCTTAGACAATGTAACAGCAATAAACACTTACGTTCCACACTGATATTTGTCCCACATACTCTAGCATAATTAATTAAAGCTTTCTTCCGCTTGCTCCATTTAATTGGAGGATTACCAAGACTACTTAAAAAACTGTGGTGTGTTTACATTTTGCATTTTAACACTCTTATAGCCTTTGCTCAAAAAACTTATTTTAACATTCACTAAAATAGCAAATAACAGTAAATAGATTAATAAGCATAAGGTCACCTACAATGTTCAAAATAATTATACTGAACTATTGTGCACCTGTCACAGACAAACAGGCAAAAAGTAATTTTATCCATACCTCTGTTATATGGCTCTTGGGGTCATTGTCGACATTGCTAAGTTAGCATGAGCTTCGCTGCCATGATGTTGCTTTTGCGCACGTTACTACATGACTTTATTTTTGCAAAACGCTGCCTGTGCCTTTCACATGAGAACTGTCTGTTTTTCGCGTTGTTTGTTGAAGTTCCTGGAGTTTAGTCTGAACATGATGTGCAAGGTCGATAAACAATGCCCCTTGTTATTCTGTTCTGGTATGTCCCTAGCACCTAGACATAACATGCTAAACACAGCTGCAATGCTGGAGACTTGTGCTTTGATTTTAAGGGGATGCATGTTTTAACACACACTTGGAGAGAGCCCTTTCCATGGAGAAGAGCTACGCTGTCCCTATGATGTAAATCTTGCATCTAGGCTTTAAGGTATGGGGTCTGCTGTCAAAGCCCAGAGAACTTCCTTTTTCTAATAAACATCTTCCATTCAAGGGGAGGGTGGTTAGCTCTTATAGCCCTTTTTCCACTGTCTTAATAAAATGACTTCCCCCTTTGTGCTATATGGAATTGTAACAATGCTAATTGTTTTGAGTTTATGCATTTTGCTGCTGGTAGTGGCTCGTATACTGTATTGTAGAGCACGATAGTTAAAATAAACATTTTGAACTATTACAGTGACTCTGCCTAATCTTGTTGTGGACAAGTACGAGTGAGTGAGCGAAAGAGTATGTCTTGCCTCCGCGATTCCTGAGAGAGTCGGGAGTGTTGTGTTCTGGGTTGTCTAATCATTTGTAGCTCTGTGATTTTTGGAGGAGAACGAATGAGACACTATAGCTAGTTGGTTTGGGGATTTTGGGCACTAAGGTGGTAGGTTGGTACACCCCTATACACCGAGGTCCCATTTTCCTGCGCATAGTTCTGTGTAGGTGCAGAATCCCCGCAACATGGCGCCGCCAATGTTTGGTCTGGTTCTTATCTGCGAGACTCTTGAGTAGTGCTTGTGCTTGTCCACAATCCCCTCACATCTGTTTCCAGAGACAGCTGTGACGGTGTAACCTCCTATATTAATATTTTATAGGTTTTGTCAACCTTGAAGTTTTAAAAGGTTTCTTTTCTTTATTCTTAACCTGTTATTGCACTGCCACATTTTAGGTTGTCGTTCTTTGTTGGTCATCATGGCGGTTCCAATTACTCCGCCTAATCAGGCTGCAGTCACAGCTTATTTGACTCAAAATGGAGTCCCTGATGCTGGTGTTGCGCTCATTTTTGTAGTAGAACCGCTTCGAGGTGTTTTATTCTTGGGTCACCTTTCCGGCGGTGGATGGAACAGATAATTTGTTTCATGAATATACTGCCATGGCCCTTCCTCAAGTTTATCAGCCTTATAGGGCTCTTGAAGTTCCGCTAATGGCTTGGCAACACCAAATATGGTTTAATGGCGCCCTTCCTCACCCAATAACGCAAGTCCGTTTAGGCCCTTTATCAATAGATGGGGCCACGTGGCCCGTTTTGGCTGGGTATACCCTTCACCCCGTTACGCTACAACTGCGACGCTTGCTGAGCTTCGCGTGTTGCATACATCCTTGATACGTGTGCATAGAGTTGTTATATAGTTCATGTCGCGCAACTACCAGGTTGGACCGCCTGGCGTTGCTGCGCAGCCTGCGGGTCCTGGTGGTGTGACCATCAGTCCCCTTATGGTTAATTCAGTAATGGGCAAGGTCCACAGAATAAGGATGAATTCCCTTATTGGCTTGCTGAAAAATTTGGACAACTAGAGGCTATTTTCCCAAATACCACTCCTGTGGAGAAACACAGGATCTTAACTATAAGGTTGCCTAAAGACTTAATTCCTGAATTAGCAGATTGTTACACCTGGGGCAAGGTGTTTGCGGCGGTCTATTCAAAGTGTTTCGGCACTCCCTCCATGACCGTACTCCCTTCCGTGATAAAACGCGTTCAAGATGAACACGGAGCCGAAGCGGCTGTAGAGTTGGGAATGAGACTGGTGGGGGCGTTCGACGTGGTAGCTGACATGATCCTTGCTAATGTCAAGGGTGATGTGGTGAGCTTCCAAGTGGCAAACCGTTTGGAGGCTGTACCAGATGCAGACAAGCCACGCGAATTACCAAAGATTATTGCAAAGGCTTATAAAACCATTGGCCGCAATAGTCTGGGAGTTAAGCCTTTTACTCAAGCGCAAACGCAATCGCAAACACATAAGGCCCAACCTGATAAGGACGGGCACCCGTTATTTCCTAAAAAGAACTGGAAAAATAAAAGCAGGGCCAGCAACAGCAGAAGCAAGGTTCGCGTGCTGGTTCACCGACACCTGAGTCTTCTGAGCGTACTTATGATTTGCGCGACCGCGCGAAACTTAAGACTCCTGATAGATTTCAGGTCCCGGATCAGCGCTCTCCTCGCTCTTTACAGGACTCAACGGACTCTCAGGTCGGTGGAGGGGAGCGCCAGGATCGTGGCAAAGGTCCCACGGGTCAACAGGGACGAGATCAACCTCAACAGTTTGACACTAAAGCCAAACAAGAGGACCTGCCTCGCTTTAGACCCCAGTATCAGAAGAAAAAGGTTGCAGCTTTAACAGCACGTTATGCCTCAGATGGTGAGAACGCGACTCCTGGACTCGACATGGGCGGTGACTCTGCCCGACAGCGCAGCGGAAGTTACCATAGTGTGGGAGGCACTGCGTCCCTGTCTGGAGGCGACAGCAACTGATACCTTCATAACTGTGGAAACAGCAGATACCCGGGTTGCCCCCCCGGATTGACTGTATGACATTATTTTTCAAATTGAGGGTGATGTTCAACGTCCAATCAAGGCGGTGTTCTGGGAAAATCTAACCTCCTCATACGACATTTTATTGGCGGAGGCAGATTGTCCTCCACCGTTTGTGTTAGCAGCTTCTCGAGGGGAGGACGTGATACTTCCGAGTTTTTCACGTTACGTCCCTGTTGAGCATGCAAAGGCTTAGCGGCTGACTGGGCTTTGGCCCTTGCCCCCGCTGTGTACCATAACCAGGTGGGCTGGGATATAGATTCACCGGCACATGAGATACCTTTACGGTCTATGCCACAGCCACAACCAGCAATATCCAATCAAACACGAAGCTAAGGCGCACGTTTTTGACATTCTAACTCAGTTGGAATATCAGGGAGTGATTGAATCCTGTACATCGCCGATAAATAATCCTCTCTTTACTGTATCAAAACCTGACGGATCATATCGGATTGTATTGGATTACCGAAATTTGAATAGTCATTGTCACACTTTTGCAGTGCAGAACACACACAGCTCTGCGCTGATGAACAACCTTGTTCGTAAAAAATACAAAACTACACTGGACATATCCAATGGTTTCTACAGTCACAATATGGCTCCTGAGAGCCGTGACTTGACAGCATTCACCGCCGTCGGAAATCAGAACACATTTACATGATTGCCCATGGGGTAAAAGGATGGCCCCGGGGCATTTGCTGCGCGTGTTGTGTCTTTGTTACACGACATAGATCCAGATGCGTTCTCGTACATGGATGATATCTATCTCACGAACGATGAGCTTATGCCGCATCATGTCCGCGTTGACCGCATAATTTCTGCGTTCGCCGACTATGGATATAAATTCAATTTTGCAAAGTCACAGATCGCTCATTTGGCGGTGCTCTTTTTGGGCTATGAGCTCAATAATGAAGGAAAGGGGTTAGCTCCCCACTTCCTAGAGAAATATGCACATTTACAACCCCCTTCTCTGAAAAAACTTCAGTCCTTGCTGGGATTTTTGAATTTCAGGAGGACTTACATTCCCGATTATGCCCAGCGTATCAAGCCGCTTTTTAGATTGATACAACCGACATATTCTTCTGCCAGCTGGCTTCCGGAACATATCTCTATTCTCCAATCTCTGCAATGAGTGTCTGAAAAGTTTCAGTGCTCCGTCCATCATCTCCTTGTGTTTGCTTTGTTCGCCCTAAGTTGGCAGGGTATGCCCAGACGTAGGTCCCTTGCTCACTTTGCCACTGGATTCAAGCTTGCCTGGCTGATGAAGGGTGTTACCCAGAAACCGGTCCCAGGATGCTTGTTTCCGGTTCAGGGAAGACCTAGCTTGGCAGTTTGGGCTGGACTGTTCCCATGAGGCACAGGGTCAAGACTGATTTGCATATAGCTGGGTCTGAACTGAGGTGGCAAAGTGAGCTAAAGAATGATGATGGATTCAACCAAGATCTGTGACTGGGGGTGAGTGTCTGAAAAGTTTCCGTGCTTCGTCCATCATCTCCTTGTGTTTGCTTTGTTCGCCCTAAGTTGGCAGGGTATGCCCAGACATGGGTCCCTTGCTCACTTTGCCACTGGATTCAAGCTAGCCTGGCTGATGAAGGGTGTTACCCAGAAACCGGTCCCAGGATGCTTGTTTCCGGTTCATGGAAGACCTGGCTTGGCAGTTCGGGCTGGACTGTTCCCATGAGGCACAGGGTCAAGACTGATTTGCATATAGCTGGGTCTGAACTGAGGTGGCAAAGTGAGCTAAAGAATGATGATGGATTCAACCCAGATCTGTGACTGGGGGTGAGTGCCTGAAAAGTTTCAGTGCTCCGTCCATCATCTCCTTGTGTTTGCTTTGTTCGCCCTAAGTTGGCAGGGTATGCCCAGACGTGGGTCCCTTGCTCATTTTGCCACTGGATTCAAGCTAGCCTGGCTGATGAAGGGTGTTACCCAGAAACCGGTCCCAGGATTCTTGTTTCCGGTTCAGGGAAGACCTGGCTTGGCAGTTCGGGCTGGACTGTTCCCATGAGGCACAGGAACTGATTTGCATATAGCTGGGTCTGAACTGAGGTGGCAAAGTGAGCTAAAGAATGATGATGGATTCAACCCAGATCTGTGACTGGGGGTGAGTGTCTGAAAAGTTTCAGTGCTCCGTCCATCATCTCCTTGTGTTTGCTGTGCTTGCAACTAACTACTTGTTGATGCGTGATAACACCACGAACCTGGTGATACGTACTGTGCCTGGAAAGGTGGGTTTCACTTACTTGACGTTCAATGAGGGGGATACAGTACCTATTGCATACAAATCACATTTGTACACTGCAGCTGAGATGCGTTTTTCCAATGTTGAGAAAGTTTGACTGCGGTCCAGATGGCGATTCTGAAAGAATGCTCATTGGCGCAAGGTAAACGCATTCTTATGGCCACGCCCTTCCCTGCTTTGGAGGCTGTGACTAAGGCAAGTGTACCTAACTCTAAAGCATTACATCCCCGTTGGATACAATGGGCTACGTCTTTGACATCATCTGATGTCACATTTATCTTTGACCCTGCACTACAGACACAGGAGTTTTTACAGTATGAACATGTTCATCCTCCTCCGTTGTCTTTGCTTCCTTTGCATGAATACAAATGTGTCATTTACACCGATGGTTCGGCTCAACCGGCCACAGGTTCCAAACATGCTTATTCAGTGGATTGCGCAATTGTGGCTGGCTCCATTGTCAATGGAGAATTTAAGTCCTCCATCGTGCATACTCAAGCACTTGGGGACTGTGCAGCACAGTTGGCAGAGCTGCGCGCTCTTATTCTTGCTCTCGAGTTTGCAGATCCTAATGTGAATACTCTCATTGTGTGCGATTCTTACTACTGTGCTCAGTCTTTTAATGACAACTTATTTTTTTGGACTCGAAATGACTATTGAGACTCTAAAGGCAGCGCAAATAAGCATAAAATGCTTTGGGTTCGAATGGCAGAGCTTAAACAGCTTCTGCCCCTCACACAGGTTATCCATACTCTTGGCCATCAGCGTGTGGGAGCACATGCTCTTGGTAATTCTTTGGCTGACGAAGCGGCCAAATCTGCAGTAGCCACATGTTCTGTAGCAGCAGTTACAAGATCCATGACTAAAATAAATAATGATATTTTGGCAGCGGTGGCTGCTACGAGGGAGGGAACCGCTTATCCGCAGGGTTTCCCTTCGGAATACTCTTATCATGTATCTCCCGAACAAGTTCCTTATGCTTCTATTCCATCTGTTGGGGATCGGATGATTCCCAACATGGACCACAGACTTGCTTTGATCAGAGCCGCACACAAGGGCATGGCTTCTGCACATGCCGGGGTGTCTGCGACAGTCTCGATTTTACAACAACGTTATTGGTGGCGTGGTTTATATAAACAGACCCGTACTTATGTGCTTTCTTGTGAGATTTGTCAGCAAATCAAACAATCTATGGTGTCACGCCCACCACAAACTCAGCTATGTATTTCTAAAAAATCATTTGGCTGTGTATATCTTGATCACTGCGGTCCGTTCTCTTCCGAAACTGCATATAAATATATTTTAGTTGCAGTTGATTCGTGCACACGATTCCTTTGGGTTTGGCCACAACGCAGTGCTGATGCTCGAAATGTCATCAGGGATTTGCGTGTCTTTGTCGGGATGTTTGCCTGTGGCACCTTCCATTCGGACCAAGGTCCAGCGTTCGCCTCTAAGGCTTACAAGGACACGATGAAGTCCATGGGGGTGCTGGTGCAGTTTTCGTCTCCATACAGGCCTGAGGGCAATTCAATTGTGGAGCGAATGAACCGTGACTTAAAGCAATCCTTGACAGCTAGAGTCTTAGGTACTGGCAGGAACTGGCTGGCCCATTTGTATGGTGTTCAACGTGCACTCAATCTCCCTAGAAGATCTCTGGGTGGGCGGACCCCATACGAAATGCTCTTTGGCATCAAAATGTTTGTGCCAGACCTTGATGGTCTAGACATTGTGGCAGCTGCCGCAACCTTTGACGTAGATAATCATTCAACTGTGTTACAGGATCTACAAAGGACCTGTGACAGCTATGCAACTGAACATTTACCCTCTTCCGATGATGCAGCACTGCTGATTCCAGTTGCCGGCTGGCTTCCAAAAGTTGGAGAACTGGTACGAGAAAAGTTGGAGAACAAGAAAGAATTTGGTCCCTCTTATCATGCACCAGTTCCGGTACTTGGATTGAAGGGTACTCGAACAGTCATTTTACCGCCTTTACCTGGTCGCAAAGACAGCAGATACATCTCAGTAGACAATGTCAAGCTACACCGTCTGGCCGATTCTGAATAGTGTCACACCTGCAGATTCGTGCAACGCTATTTCTTTGACTCCGGTCCCCTCAATCTCCACGAATAAAAACAGTGTCACTGAGGCTGAGATGGAAACTGCTGTTGACCTTTCTCCTGTTTTACCTCCGACCTCTTCCAACACAGATGTTGAATATACGTATCCCACTGATGAGTCTAACAGGGTAGTGCCGGGCGATCATCTACAACATCATGCTGATACCTCTCACCCGCCTTTGATACCGAGAGGTGACAACGGGTATTTTGGGGACCATGCCAGCTTCTCTTATGACTCATCCTCCTCGTCTTCGACTTTGGCAGTACCTCTGTCTAAATTAACTGTTTTCATCTCTTGGTTCAAGAAGACGTACTTGGTCCCTCCATGGACCTACATCTGGTTGGTGCTTATCCTAATTTTCCTCCTCATGTCGATTGGATTTGTGACAGTGTTCTTCTTACTCATCAATGGTCATTATTTGCCAGAACCCTCTACTGTGAACTTAGTCGATGGTACTCTGGCCCCACACACATCGTCCCATATCATGAAACGTGATCAGACTCATGTGAACATTTCAGCATTCCCGGTTACAGATGGCATCGTTTGGGATAAAGTAGCCTTCGAAGTCCATGGCCCGACGGAGGTGCTCAGGGTGCAATACGTGTTTCACGTCTCATTAGGGGATGTGGTTACACGGGATATACATTCTGTTGATTGGGATGTGCAAGCAGTAAATTCATTATTTTCTGATTTGAAGTATTATGCTGCTATTGATGCTGAAGATTTGTACTTAAATTCTGCCAACTATGCTGATCTCTTTTTGTTATCAACACTATGGGCATCATTTTTTGCATAAAACAAATACTTTGAGGCCGGTTTTTAATTACACTCAATGGGAACATTGTCCTACTCCCATAAAAGGGAGTTCAAAAATTCTTCAGAATAAGTTTACATATTTTACAGATTATAACACGTCCAATCCGGAATCATATTTCTTTAAATTATAAGTGTCTTCTCAATCCAAATTTATACTGACCCACACTAAATTGATTTATTCCAACTCATTCAGGACTAAATTAGCCGCACAGGGTTATGATCACTGGAAAGAGACCATTGATTTGAAATCAATCTGGGGTACAAAACACTGGCAGGTTCAGGGAACTGAGGCACTACATCGTGCCTGTCTAATCCCGGTTCAAATATTATTTTTAAATGATACTGTTTATCAAACCAAGTGCTTTGGTATGGTTACGGTAAAAAATTTAAATAGACCTTCCATTCCGTCTTTAGCGGAATATGATAATTGGCGTGCTCGCACGAATTATACCATCGATTCATTGGGGGCTTTGTTCCAGAATGACACCTTTAATGTCTCAGGAATTGATTCATCCAGTTGGTTGGTGTGGCAAACCAATTCAAATGCATGTCAATTGCGTTTTTATAATGTAATACCTGGTTTCACCCAGACTAGACCGGACCCACGTTATCCACGTTCACATTCGGTTACCACATACTCAGTGGGTAAATTATGCCAACAATGGTTGGAACATTCCACCCTATCATCAGTAAAGTAACACCTGTCGCTCTTGTCGAATGACATTAACTTGGCTGATTTTCTCTTAGGACCCAGGGTTCCCAGAGCTGAGAGATTCATATATGCAGCTTACAATGACATTTGGAAACTTTTGCAGGTGGAAGCAGCCTTTCGTCTGCGTCAGTTGATCAAGCAAATTTAGAAAAGGTTCTAGCCGTAGTCGACAATAGTATCAATACGCTTTCATCACGCATTTATACTTTGGATAACATTGTTTCTTCTGTTACTGATATTGTTCAGAATGATGTGTCTGTATTGTATCATGGTAAAAATCAATTACGCTCTGTTATGCAGTTTGCATGGATGTTACAGACCCTTAAAATGGGAAAAGTCCCTTGGGATTATTTGAATGCTTCTGCTTTATTTTTACCATTTAATTTGACTGATAAACAACGTTTTATGTCAATGAAAGATGCTAGTTACACGCTATTACACATTGAACAATTGGAACCCTTGCCATTCTCTGTGGCGGAAACGGATTCTGCTGTTTGGTTAATTCATGGGATTATCTCCCTTCCATTCTCGCTGTTTGAATTTAAATCATGCATGCAACATTTTCCAATTGGCTGCTTCAAAACCCTGGGTAGTGCCTTTTTGCATGAATTATGGTCCCTACCTTTTACTTACAGATGTCAACGGGAAGATTAGGAGGTCTTCCTAACAGGGGAGGACTACGATTCCACAGTAGGACGTTCCCTGGTTTGTAAACATGTTAAATTGCACGGCGCGTGTAATGTTCAGCGCCTAATCTTGCATGTTTTTTGAAAGGGACTCCAGTGCCATCAATAATTCCCGCTTTTACCCTGCTTACTAACGGTAGTTATCTTATTTTGAACAACCAGGATTGCTGTGGTTTACGGGCAGGTGTCCCGTATTTGGTAACTGTTTCACAACGCGTTACTTGTTGTAGCAATGTGCTTTTTCCGCCCCCGAATGGGAGTGTAGATAGTTCTATTTGGCCTTCCATTCCTACTTTGAAAACAGATTTCAACAAATTAAGCAGGCTAAAGGCCCGTTTGTTCCAACAAGAAGTGGCTCTCACTTCAGCCCGAGAGACCTTCGAGTTACAGGTGGCTGGAACATCTAGTGAGATTCAGTCACTTCTGAATACTAACCTCCCACTACACTTTGGGGAGCTTATATATCAAATATTTAATGCGTCTGACACTAAAGGCCTTGCACATTTTTTTAAACAAGTGGGAGCCGGCCTTGTGACTTCTTTTCAGACGATATTTGGAGTAATACCGGCTTTTATTCATTCTATTTTTTCCAGCGTCTTCGGTGGATTCCCTTTAATACTAGCATTAGCTGGTGGAATCCTGCTTCTATGGCTCCTGCTGCGCAATGGCTGCTCAGCTTGTGGTCCTGCACAGACCGGGGCCAATTGCAACTGTACCGTGATCGGATGCAACAAGTTTTTGGATGCCTACCGTTAGCTACGCTTAGAGTGAGTTATGGATTGACTTTTCGCTTTTCCTACTTTACTTGTGTGCAACCAATCTTCTACTGCCGACGATGCCCCTTCTATTGGGCTATGGATTTATGTCTCTCCAATACGTCATGTCTTGTCCCGGATTTTGTCCAGTTGATGGGTCCCTTAGAGGCTCATGACCAGACTTATTCTGGGGATGGCTGTTTGGCGCGTGCAGCAGCACTTGGAGTATTGGCTGAATGGGATATCTGTGCGGCTGTGCAGACCCTCCTACGTCAGAGTTTCATCGAATATCACGCAAGTTGCCCGATGATGCTTTTGGAAGCATCGGATTATTAGGAGCACCTTTGTATCTTCGATCTACTTTATTGGATGGCATCCCTTTTTTGTACTAACGATAGAGATGCTCTTCTGGAGGGAATTGCATTCTTAAGTTCACGTATGTTAATGAACGTACCACCTTCTTCATCATACATTTTCCCAGAGGTCGTGAAAATTGTTGACAACATTTTTTGGGATATATTTTTCCAACTTTTTTTTTTTCTTTTTTTTTTTTTACTCTCCCTCATACGTTATTGGTCTACTTGGTTTTTTAAACTCTGTTTCTGTCCTTTCTCTATGCCCTATGGCCTTACCAGGGGAGGGTGGTATATGGCTCTTGGGGTCATTGTCGACATTGCTAAGTTAGCATGAGCTTCGCTGCCATGATGCTGCTTTTGCGCACGTTACTACATGACTTTATTTTTGCAAAACGCTGCCTGTGCCTTTCACATGAGAACTGTCTGTTTTTCGCGTTCTTTGTTGAAGTTCCTGGAGTTTAGTCTGAACACGATGTGCAAGGTCGATAAACAATGTCCCTTGTTAATCTGTTCTGGTCAGTCCCTAGCACCTAGACATAACATGCTAAACACAGATGCAATGCTGGAGACTCGTGCTTTGATTTTACGGGGATGCATGTTGTTTTAACACACACTTGTAGAGAGCCCTTTCCATGGAGAAGAGCTACTCTGTCCCTATGATGTAAATCCTGCATCTAGGCTTTAAGGTATGGGGTCTGCTGTCAAAGCCCAGAGATCTTCCTTTTTCAAATAAACATCTTCCAGTCAAAGGGAGAGTGGTTAGGTCTTATAGCCCTTTTTCCACTGTCTTTATAAAATGACTTCCCCCTTTGTGCTATATGGAATTGTAACAATGCTAATTGTTTTGAGTTTATGCATTTTGCTGCTGATAGTGGCTCGTATATTGTATTGTAGAGCACGATAGTTAAAATAAACATTTTGAACTATTACAGTGACTCTGCCTAATCTTGTTGTGGACAAGTACGAGTCAGCGAGCGAAAGAGTATGTCTTGCTATCGCGATTCCTGAGAGAGTCGGGAGTGTTGTGTTCTGGGTTGTTTGGAGGAGAACGAATGAGACACTATAGCTAGTCGGTTTTGGGATTTTGGGCACTAAGGTGGTAGGTTGGTACACCCCTATACACCGAGGTCCCGTTTTCCTGCGCATAGTTCTGTGTAGGTGCAGAATCCCCGCAACACCTCATCAATTCTTGGATTGCCATTTATGAAGAATAGATAAATGAAACAAATGTGTTTTAATTAATCTTGAACAAGGTTTGCCCATCACGATGTTATATTCCCACTGAATTCAAACTTGAATAGATGTGCCCATCACCGAGTGCCAAGCAATCCAAGTTTCATCATTTTTCAGTACTGATTTTTGAATATATACTGATGACAGTAAAGGCATGCAAAAGTTTGAAAATTTAACAATGTGTGCCTGTCACCAAAGAACAGGCCACACAAATATCTTAAACAGTACCTGTCAGAGGTGTGTACTTCACTTGAGGCAGCTCAATCTGGATAGGCAAATTTATTACAACATTTGTGTAAAATAAAAACTTATATGCTATGCAAATGGCTTTACTAAGATGGCCGCATGCGCCAAATGCAATATTATCTACAGCCAATTGCTGTAGATTTCTTAATGTACACCACTACTGTAGCTACACTGACAAACTCAAAATGTCTGCTGACATTGTAAACATCATTTTCTATAGCTAGTTGCAGTAACTCTGCTGCATCCTTGCAGGAGTGATGCAACGTGCCTCAACCGAGATGCCCGGGACATCACTTTCTTGGTTTCCTACAGCTGATTGCTGCATTTCAACTTCAACTGAAATGCAGATGTATTTCACCATGATGCAAATCAAGACACACCGCAGCTCCTTTCCTGCTCTTTTACAGCTCTCCACAGAAGTTTCACAACAAATGCCTAACGTCTCCCGCTCTTTCAACTCAGGGCGCCACACCACTACCATGAACCCATTCCTGAATTCTTCTGTGAGCACCTCTTCGATCCTGCTCTCTGTTTCAGTGAACTCCTGTGTGTATTTCTTGGCGGAAAGCTCACCACCAGTGTAAATTTGCACATAAATACGCAGAAGACACCATGTAGAAGCTAAGCTTTAATGGTGGGCAGATGGACAAAGGCATTCAGTGATGTGAAGTGTGGTAAATTCCATGGGCAACAGAAGCCCAGTGGTGGCTCTAATGCGGCCTGTATGTTAGCAGTGGGTGTGAAGAGGTTAACTTAATCAACCAGAATACAGCATTTCACCTCATATGCGGCTTTGAGATTGGAAGCCATGGCTCTAATTTCTGAGGTCAATTGTAGCGCTGACCTTGAAGGATAAAATCACCTTTAAGATGGCTTGCTTACCTATTACATGGCTACAAGGGTGCTGGAGGAGTCGATTATTCCATAGGGTTCTGAGTTTTAGTGCTTGGAATGGGGAAATGTCTGTAATGAGGGCCAGAGGTCATCAATGTGGATTTGCTGGGAAACCTGCTTGGAATTTCACCCTGATGAGATACCAATTGCCTGGGGATTGGTATTTGCCAGGGACGAAATTTCGAAGTGATTAGAAGTTTTAACCTCCGCCATGGGGAATAACAGCAGGAATCTGTGTCTGTGCGCCTAATCCGGGATGCTTACCGCCATTCCTTGCAATATCCTCCGGCACATTTCGGCAGGAATTATTTGCTGGAATATCAAAGAGGAAAAACAAAGAAGAGTGTGGTTTGAATGCACAACTTGTAATTGCATTGAGGGCAGGAACTTTCTGTTTCTGCTGGCATCCGAATCACAGCTGACGAATTTAGTGGTATCTAAAAGTTACGTGGTGGTGTGGTGGGTGATGCACGTGTGCGTGTATCGATGTGTCTGTGCATGCAAGCCCGTCTGTATCGGTTTGTGCGTCTCTACCCATTGCTGTGATGGGCAGGGAAGGTCCTGGTGAATGGTCTGTCCCCCATTTTTGTCAAAGTGACCCATTCCCTGATGAACGCAGAACACTGCATGCATTCTGTAATTGCAAAATTTGCTGTTTTTGATATTAAGAACACAAATGCAGGCCTCAGGAACCTGCACTGAAATATGAGCATGCTTTGGCAGGACAAAGAACACATTTATGAAAAGTACCTATTCAATTATTACAGTGCATAATAGTATTCAGAACAGCAGATGTGGTCATGTAATGGATAGAAAATATTAATTAAAATGGCATTTTATAATCTCATTGCCCAGCTCTGTGGTGGGGCTTCCTGTGCTGCGTGACACACGAGCAGAATACCAGATGAGGTGCTTTCACAGAGCAGCAGCACTCAGGATGGCTGAACGTCCCTCCGAGCTTTGCAGCAAGTGGATAACAACTCTACCAAATGGATTAGCCCGGAAATCCTCGGCATTGTTTTGGGAAAGCGCTTTTCATGTACATTCACTTTGCAAAGTGCGTCCACGGGGATGTAATGCACCTGTAATTGCGCTGTTACACTTGGTTATCTCCAAGGTTCACTGCGAGGGTTTAAACCACTATATCCTGCATCTCTCTCCACGTTTAAATGATATCAGAGCCCGGCCTGGGATGATTTGAGAGTCTGCGCCTCCTGCCAGCATTTTAAGATTACTTTATTACCGTTGAGAGAGAATACTAAAGGGCGCGCACGGGGACACTGATTAACATCTCGGGGACTCAGGGAGTGCACCAGGGGGGAATATAAAGCTATTCTCTGAATGTACGAGAGTGAACTCTCCAGATGTATTCTGCTTCTAAATGTAGACTCCGCGTCACGTTTTCACACAGAGCGTGCTCTTTTCTAACTGTAGAACGTCAGTACGTTTAGGCGCCGTAGATTCACACCACAAGCAACGAAAAACTGTGTAAGGCAGCACTTAAAAATTCATGAGAATATGTATTTTTTTCTGGAATGTTAAGAAGCATATCAGTAAAATTTGATAAACTGCAAACCTGCATAATCACACAGCATGCGAGGATTGAATGGAGGTGACTTCAATTATGTGAACGTCTGCAGTTTTCTGTATAGTGCATTTGTAGAGACGCGCAGACGGAGGACTCACGAGCGCACAGGACAGATGCAGACACAGAGGACCTCATTTCAAGGAATCCTTGCACAGACAGATATATATACTAATGCACTAATTGCGCAATGAGCGTGTTATTTGCCAAGAACAAGAAAGAAGAAACAGTACAAACCTGGGTCAGTGACATGCACCTTGAAGGATATGAGCCCCAACTTTCACTCAATGCCAAGTCACTTGGATTCACCATGGACACCTACATCAAGGAACACATTGCCAAAAAACAAAAACAAAGACAGCATGGTACAAACTCTTTCTTCTGGATAGAGTGAACCCATTTCTTGCTGAAAGCCACTTCAGAACTGCTGGTCAAGCTCTCATACTCTCACATCTGGAAATCAGTCATGCCCTACTCACTGGCCCCTCTGATGTGCAGCTTGTGCAACTTGTATGCAAGATAAGGGACGGTGGTGCCTTTGTAAATGTTGTAACTGATTGTGAATATGTTGCAGGCTGGCAAGGGGATCCAATGGAGTTCTGTCAGGATGATGGTGATGTGCTCATATTTCTTCAGGCCCTAGATAAGACATGAGACACCTAGGGCCTGAGAAATATGAGCACATCACCATCATTCTGACAGAACTCCATTGGATCCCCTTGCCAGCCTGCAACATATTCACAATCAGTTACAACATTTACAAAGGCACCGTGGCCAGCACCGTCCCTTATCTTGCAAACAAGTTCACCATTTCTGGTGGTTCTTGGCACACTCACAGCCAGGGCACCATTGGACCGGGGACAACAAATCGTAAACAAGAAAAAAAACAAGGCAGCAGCCCTTTTCCATCTATGCACCCCAGATCTAGAACACCATCCCTGTATCCATTAGGACCTCCCCAATGCTGGTCCAAAATACAAAAGAGTTGAAGACACATCTCTGTAAAAGATACTGCATCACAATGTATTAACCTTCCTCAGCCCAGCTTCCTCTCCTATCACTCATTGACTTTGTGCTGGACTATGACAATGTACAGCACTCCTCTGCCTTGTGGCTAGGTTTGCCCTCAATACCATATGTAATACCATATGCATACATACATATTGGTCATGCAGCAGCACACCTAAATAGAGGAGTAGCTAGCGAGCTGGTTGGTTGGAAGGTTCTGCCATCTTGAAACAGGGGATCCTGGGTAATTGTACATCCAGACATAGAGGAAGTGCTAAAAAAGTAGAAAATAAGTAGGGTTGTGTGCAATAGTATCTCCAATCACTTGTTGCTGCACAGGATACCTTTTGCACCTCCACTACCACCTCCTCAGAAACTTCTTTGACCTGGGAAGACAACACCTTCTTGCTGAAGAAAAAGGACTCAATGACTATAAACTGACACCAGGTACTGGAACTGCTCTCCACAAGTCAAGTTGTTGGCTTCCTGTTTGATTTTCTTCAGGGACACAAAAAGAAGAATGACTCCTTATTCCAAGAACGACCAGCTTAGCCCACAGGACTGGAACCTGAAGGAGAGCTAGCTGGAGCTACACCTGGTGCCTAGAAGCCAGCCCTGAAGAGCTAAGGGCTGTTGAAGTGACCAGAAATAACATTTCCAGCAGGAGGAATTGGGTCAATTTCTTCCACCACTAGAGGGCCAGAGCGAGGTTCTGAGGCATGCCTATGAAGGTTACATCTTAGACAAGCAAGACAACTAGGTTTGTCCTGCTCAGAGCTTTTTGCCACTCCGAAAATGGGTTCACTGGTACCTTGCAGTAAAGGTATACAGCTCTTAGAGCCCTTTGTGGCTACAACTTGAAGCTTTCACTGTACTGAAGAATTTTGAGATCCAAAAATCTTACTAAGTCGAAAGATAAAAACTTGAACCACAGTGAGGTAGCAAATTAATCAAACCTGAGAAGCCTATACCTCACCTATGCAGTGTGGAGGACATGAACATCTCAACCTTTTCACATGCCGAGAAAAGGCTTTCTTTGCAAAAAATCGCTTTAGGGCACAAGGGAAGAACCTCCCTGGTGTCATGAAGTTATATATATTTTTTGTACTCTGAGACAATCAGCGCGCACAGTGCACTGATGTCACAGTGTGAAAATGAAAGGGCACCTTTCGATCTTGACTGTTTTCATTTTGATCGGTTTTCAGGAGCATATCTTAGCCCAGCAAACACTGATCAAGACAGGAGAGGTACAGTTGGAAAATGTCATCCCTCCAGGGAGCTAGAAATTGTACCAGTACTAGGAATTTTTGATTTTAATTAAAAACAATGGGGTGTGGTGGTCTGACCTTAGCTGTGCCCCCACCCATAAAGAGCACCACAGTCTTTATGCCCCCAAATGGGGCAGACTGGGGGCTTACTCACAAATTGCTCTCCCAGGAAGGCAGAAAGCCCCTCCACCACACCCAACCCTAAATGGCACCTCATTCTTTCTGCACCCAAGGGTCCAGATAAGGGGTCTTACCCTCAACATACCCTTTCCAAGGGGGGAAGAAAACCCACTAGTGGCAAGGAATTTTGTTTATAAATAAAAAATGGTTCAGGAGTGGGCTTGTCCCGCCGTGATATTGAGTTGTGTCCCCAACCCCTAAAGAGCATCACAGTCTTTTGGGACGTTTGGAGAGCTTGCCCCCAATTTGTCATACCCAGGGGGCAGAAAGTCCACTAAAGCCAAGGATTTTGTATACATATGAAAAATGGGGTAGGGTGAGATGGGTGGGGTGGCACACCCTGTGATTGGGCTGTTGCTTTTTAAGTTAGTAGGGGGTCAATTATTAATTAAATTTCTGCCAATTGGCATATGGAAATTTCAAATTTTAATGCTGCAACAGTTTAAAAAAAAAACATTTCCAGACAGAAATGTTTCCTCACATAGAATAAATTTGAACTAATTGTCATCTCTGGGAAGTTTGTGAGGCTTTTGGCAGCATGTTGTTTCACTTTCTGCTATATAAATCATATATCCCTATACAGTTTTGTTGCATGGCTGATTGCAGAGGGGAATTAACTCTTTAGGATGTTTCTTCTAAAACTAATATATCATCTACTATCCTCATTTCAGACGTCCATATGCAATGATTATATATATTTGATAATTAGTAGTGCATGGTGAAAGGTTACATCAATTTTATCCAATGAAAAGCCCAGAATGGCCTTCAAAGTATCAAAAACTCCATAGACTCTGCCTCAAGTCGGCAAACTTTTAGAAAGCTTGCCGTCATTGCTAGGTGTTACTGGGCCTTGGGCCTTGAGTTTGAGGTTTAAAAAGCTCTCCCTTAATGGCCCCCCAAAACCACAACCTCTAAAGCCCATATTTAATGAGAACATACTTCAATGTGTTTGTGGACAAGTTGACTCACCGAAAATGGCACATATAGTCCTCAAACTCAAGGAAACCCAACATGTGTCTATAAGTTTTATAGTTTGTAAACCTGACACAGACTTCATGAACTATAAAAGGGGACCCAAAATGGTCTAAAGAATTCCACAGTTCATGGCTCTATGCATTTAGCGTGAGTCAAATTATGGTTGAGAGTAGCAGAGTCTGTCAAGGTTCACAAACTCTGAGATTTGTTTTCAGACTTTAAAACACAAACCAGTTTTTTAACCTTTGAGAGGCCCACATAAATGCCTGACGATCAGTTTATGCCCACCCTGCCAATTTATATGGCCTTTTGACTTTAGTTTCAGTACATAGGGACTACACCTTATGCATAGTGCTGCTTGGCCACATAGCCTGCTTTTTGGCTAGGCCCTGTTTCCACCCCACCCTGAGCATAATTCTGTTCAGTATTTGTTTTCTAAAATTCCACATAGCCTTTCGAATTTTAAAAAAGCTTGGTGGTTCCCCAGCCTATTTTAGGGTCATCAACAGCATCTTAAAAGCTTAAAAAATGCCCTTACAGGTCATTATGGGTCATTCCCTGGCTGGAGCAGTGAATGTGAAATGAGCGGCATCTCTGCTCATTTCTCATTCACTGCCTTATATACATTTTGTTTAGGGAGAGGGAGAGCAGCCCCCCTCGCTGAGTCTTTGGAAGTCCCCGGAGATGCCATCTCCGGGGCCGATCAGTTTTTTAATGGAGAGGGTGGTGTGCAGCTCTGCCTCCCTGAGGATTTTCTAGGCCCTGGAGACTCCAAACTGTGGTGTACTGGGCTTCCCCGCAAGAAGACACGGACACTTTGGATACTGGATAACTCAGGTTTATTCCGGAGAGGGAGAGCCGTGCGTACACTACTCTCTGTGCCACGTAACCCCTCCGAGCCCTCGCACTGTCCTGTCAGGCACCACTCTGATCACGTGGTCGCCGAGCAACTAGACTGCGACACCACACATCTTCCCCCTTAGCAACAACACAAAAGAATAATCGGAACAGTACATTTGCTTTACATAAGCGATAGGTAGTATGAACAATGGGTCTACACCTGGCCTATGTGAGGTGGCACCTCAACGGAGGAGCCGCGGCAGGTCAACCCTGTAACTACTACTTCCCTCTGTACTTGCTGCAATGCGTGGGGGGGGAAAGGAGAGAGGAGAGAGAGAGAGAGAGAGAGAGAGAGAGATATCTGTCCAGTGATTGCCAAGAGGTAGTGAGGGTGGGGAAACACAAGGTGCAAGTCTACATAGCAAACTCGCTATATTTTTTTGGCTGCACCACTATCGGGCTGTGCGGGTGCATGTGAGGGAGGCCTGCTCCTCGTGTGCTTCCCTTATGTGTGAACTGGTCTCCATGGTACTTTCTTCCTGGTCCCTGTCATGTGAGGTGGAAGCCCTTTGTCTGATGTCTGGGTTGCCTGTGCCATTGGTTTCTTGAGGTGGCGTGTGCTGCGTGGAATCATCGTTATTCCTCACCCCTGTGGTCTCGGTATCACCCCCTGTCCCCCTCATCGTGCCAAAATTCCTGGTGCCGACAGGTGATGCCTCGTCATCAAGATCAGAGTTTCCACCATTATATCCAGCGCTTGAGTTAGCACCGTCCTTTTGCCACTGGATGACCTTGTTGCATTTTGCCATTCTGCCGTGTGACCATACTTTGCCGTCACTCAGCAGGGCCGAACGGGAATAGAGTTCTCTGATTTGTAGGGGCTTGCTGAATTTGCTGTCACCTTTCTTGCCTAAGTGGCCAAGTTTCACCCTGACCCAGTCTCCCAGTGCTAAGGAGACCTCTCGCGCTCCATGCCTCCTGTCGTAGTTGTCTTTGTAAATTTTCTGAGCCTTCTCTATGTTGCTTCTGACCACAGCGGGAGACCATTTGCTTTGAAGTTTCATGTTCATCCAAACGAGGTTGTCTCTCGTAAACGGTTCTCTTCCTCGTAGTATCTTGAAAGGGCTGTAGCCCGTTAGGGTGGGCGTGATGCAATATGCCCACACCGTGTTCCTGATTTCCGTTTCCCAGTTCTTGCCCGCGCTGATGGCCGCTTGGACAGAGCCCATGATTACTCGGTTGAACCGTTCGGCTAGGCCGTTGCTTGCGGGGTTATACACTGGTGTGTGTTTAGCCTTGATTCCATTTCTCCGGATGAAGGCCGTCCATTTCTCCAATGTAAACTGGGGGCCATTGTCGCATGTGATGACTTTCGGGATCCCTTCCCTCAAGAATGCATTGGTTAGGAACGCAATGACTGCTTCTGTGTCCACCTTTTCGCAGATTTCCACCTCCGGCCACTTGGAGTATCTGTCGTCTAGGACAATAACATATTTGGGTATCCCCCAAGAGTCTAGGATGGGACCCAATATGTCGACCGACAACTCCTCCCAGGGGTTGGTGGGAGTGGTGAACTTGCCCAAAGGGGGTCTCAGCATCGTAAGTGATTTGTCTGAGTTGGCGCAATGCTGACACGCTCGTACGTACTTTTCCACGTAGTTGTCAATGGCTGGCCACCAGTACGACTGTTTCAATCTCCTCTTCTATTTCACGATTCCTAGATGGCCTTCGTGCAGTATGCTAAGGATGCGGTCCAATAAATCCTTCGGGGGAATTACTTTGTCCCCTCTGAGTAAAAATATGGTATCGTCGCTGAGGGACAATTCATCGCGCACTTCCCAATACTTCCTGAAATCGTCTTTCAAGTGCTTCTTCTCGGGCCACCCCTGTGTGACAAAGGTTTTCACTTTGGACAGGTCAGGGTCCTTGTCGTAGGCTGTCATCCAGTCCTGCGCACTGATGATGTTCTCCTGGTCTGCCGTGAGCGCCACCTGGTACTCGTCCCATTCACTGTGGTTCGGAGTTCCCTCCATGGCAGCGGAACGGCTGAGAAAATCCGCCACTTTGTTCTTCTGGCCTGGCAAGTATTCCACATCGTAGACAAAATCCAGTAGTCTGAGCGTCATCTTGGCGATGCGCGGGGTGGCCTTTGCATGACCGCTGGACGTGAGGACCTTAATCAACGGTTTATGGTCTGTTCTGAGGGTAAACCGGGAACCCCATAGATACTCCCGAAACTTTTCCATGGCCCAGATGGATGCCAGCATTTCTTTCTCAATGACGCTGAACTTCTCCTCGTTGGGGGCGAGTGAGCGTGATGGTGGTTTCAGTGCCATCTGTGGACTATTGAGACAAGACGGCCCCTAACCCCTTCTCGCTGGCATCCGTTGTCAAGATGCTGGGGGCAGAGCTGTCGAACCCTTGCAGGGGTACGGCATCGCATATGTCCTGCTTGATGGTCTCAAATTCCTGGTTCGACTCCGACGTCCAACTGAAAGCGTTCTTTTCTTTCAAGAGCTGGCGCAGACTGTGTGTTTTGGTTGCAAAATTCCTGACAAATTTGCTGTAAAATTCTGCTAACCCCAGAAAAGAGCGAACTTCGTCTTTGTTTCGTGGCCTGCGCGCCGACTTGATGGCTTCTACATTTGCCTTCTTTGGAGAAATCCTGTTATCGCCAATCTCATGCCCCAGGTCTGTGACAGTGCGTAGGCCGAATTTGCACTTCTCCAATTCTGCCGTGAGGCCGTTTGCTGACAGTGTCCTTAAGACCGCTCGAAGTTTGGCATCGTGCTCCGTCTTGGTTTTCCCCATGACGAGTATATCGTCTTGGAAATATAAGACGCAGCTGCTGTCTTTGAATAACTTGTGTATCAATTTCTGAAATACCGAAGCGGCTGAAGCTAGACCAAATGGCAGTCGCCAAAATCGGTAGCAGCCGAATGGAGTAATGAAGGAGGTCAACTTCCTGCACGAGGGGTGAAGCAAGATTTGATGATACGCTGCTGTGAGGTCTATCGTGGAGAACCACTTGATTCCTTTGGTCTGGGCCAACAATTCGTTGATTCTTGGCAGCGGGAATTTGTCCACTAGTATGTTTCTATTCAATTCTCTAAGGTCTATGCAGAAACGCACCTTCCCATTGGGTTTCCGTGCCACCACCAAGGGCGCCAACCATTCGGCGCTTTTGATGGGTTCTATGATGCCGTTGTCTTCCAGACGCTGCAATTCAAGCTGCACCGCTTCCCTACAGTTGAAAGGGATGTTTCTTACTTTGTGGCTGACCGGTACGGCGCCATCTTTTAGCAGTATCTTGTGTGTGAACTTAGACAGTTGCCCAATGGTCCCGCCAAAGACGTCAGGGAATTCATTTCACAGGTTGGCCACATCAGGTCTGGGAGGGTCATCTGTCATGAGCACTTGTGTTTCTCCGCTGGGGTTGAGTTGGATGCCTAACGCTCCTTGGTCAGCCCATCCGAGGACCGAAGGTCCTTTTTCTGCCACGTACAGTTTGCCTGTGGTCTCCCTCCCTTTGAATTCGAATTTTAGTTGTCGGAACCCAATCATGGGGATCCTTTCCCCTGTGAAGGTGACGGGATGTACGTCTGTAGGGTGTAGGTGGTGCCCTATGGTGTCGGCAAAATCACGGTCCCAGTTCTCCCTTTGTATGATCGTGAATGGGGACCCTGAGTCTGCTACCATGGATATCTGGACTCCCCCAATGGTTAATAAACAGGACGTTTTTTTTCTAGCACTGCAATCAATGCCCAACACGTGTTCATCAATGCACAAAATACAATCATCGTCACCATCACCCTCCCCCACATCAGGTTCAGAGTCATGCATGACGCATTTAACAGAGGTACTGCTGGGTCTCTGTCTGCAGACTTTGCCAAAATGTCCCACAACCCCGCAAAAGGAGCATTTTACATGGAAGGCAGGGCAACGCTTGTCATTGGCCATGTGCGTCTGGCTGCCACACCTGTAGCAAGAACCCTTCTTTTCAGGAGGAGGTCTAGCGGGCCCTGCAGAGTTCTTTGTGGGCCTTCTGCTATTCCTATACCCTGCAGTGGGGGCCGGCTTGTCATTGGAAACTTTTTTGTCGATCACTTTGCACACAGTGGGTTTACTTTCGCTGTCCTTCTTAGCTGCTGCTGCACATCGTTTGGCCAGTTCAGCCTTTTTAACGATCGCTATGATTTCATGAAGGGGTGCCTCCCCAGTCACCCACAACTTTTCCTGTACATTAGTGTTGACAGTGTGCATTATTATCTGATCACACACAAGATTGTCATGAAGATGGCCAAATTTGCAATTTACTGCCAGTTTTTTTAGCGCTGCGACATAGTCCTCCACTGTCTCTGTGTCGCTTTGTTTCCTCTGGAAAAAATTGTATCTGTCTATGGCCGTGCAAATAACAGGTTGGTAATGACTGTCTAAATCTTCTAAAGCGTGTTGGAACACATCTGTATCCGTTGCACCTCTCGGTTTCTTAACCATGTTTTCGTACACTCTCAACCCTTCTGGCCCTAGATTGTGCAATAGTATTTTCTTTCTGCGTTTGCTGGAGAACGCTTCCTCCCCTGCATCTTCCAGGGCAGACAAGTAGTTGAGGAAGTACCCCTTCCAATCAGCCCATTTCATGGCTGGCTCTCCTGGCTTCGGGATGAAAGGCACTGGATTTGTGAGGGAGAAGGTTTGGGCACACATTGTGATGGGCTAGAATGCTCCCGCAAGGGAAGACCATCAACTGGGGAAGGCACAGCAGCCAGCAGTAGGCATCAGCGGGAGTGGGCGGAGTGTAACACTTGGATACAGTACCAGCCTACGCAGACGGGTTTCTGACAGAAGCAATGGACTGTAATGCTTGCCACGGGAATACTTGAACCCTGCACAGTAAAGTCTGGTATATGCTTGGAAGGTGACTACTTGGAATGATGCAAGTGTGCGTGTCACTGTGATGCTTTGCGCAGGACACGCTGTAGGAGGAAGCAGCTGAGAGGCCGAGGAGTAGTCCACATTCGTAGACGATGCTTGTGCATTGGCCCTGGGCTGCATAAGGTGGCAGATGGACATGCCTTGATCACCATGCGTGTGTGCACTTTCACTCGCGCATGTAAGATGGCTGCCAGAAGCTCCCAATATGGCCGCAGATACGTAGCGGTCTTGTGAGGGAGTGGGTAAAAGAGCGCACAATTTCAAACTCGCTGGTGGCATACCTCGAGGACTGGATACTCGGGAGGCCGGAATCAAAGCGCTTCTGGAGGTCGGGCCGTGTGAAGTGCTGGCCTTCTGCTCCGACGGCGCCGCTCTCCCTCTCCGCAGATTGGAACCAGGGTGCGCCCCACGCCGTGTGTACTGAGCGTGGCGGCGCGTCGCGTCGAGCAGGTTGATGCCGCGGGGTCCGTACCAACTCGTTGCCAGTCTGTGGTGTACTGGGCTTCCCCGCAAGAAGACACGGACACTTTGGATACTGGATAACTCAGGTTTATTCCGGAGCGGGAGAGCCGTGCGTACACTCCTCTCTGTGCCCCGTAACTCCTCCGCGCCCTCGCGCTGTCCCATCAGGCATCACTCTGATCACGTGGTCGCTGAGCAACTAGACTGCGACTCCACACAAACCCTTTTGTTAATGGGGTGGAGGGTGTGTGGCCCCCCTCCCAAGCCTTTTCAAGGTCCCAGGGCTCCCGGCCCCAGGGCCGATTCCATTGTTCATAATTGGGAGGGGAGTGTGGACCCCCTCTCCCTGAGCCAAATTCAAATTCTAAGACTTTGTTCGGATTTATAAAGAAATCCATAAAAGCATAAACAAGCAAAATACAGCTATTAAAAATACTGCACATTGCCAGCGTAAAGCATTTAAGAATCATACATTCAGTGCAAAGTTACAGTACAAGTTTTGAGGTATAGACATATTTGATAATACATAAATTACTAAAATGAACCTCTCACATGCTTGCTAAAACTAAAGCAATAGTTTTGGTCCTAATAGTTAAATCTTAATAAAATAACACATCAAGTTAAAAACATTCAGCAAATGTCGAACATTTAAAAATTCGAATGTGCTAAGGATCATAAAAACCTCATAAAACCTTTTAACACTTGAGCGAAGACACTTGGGGCCTTATTTATGAAGGCCTGTGTCACTTTTGCGCCGCCGTTGTGTCACTTTTAGTGACTCAGAGGCAGCGTAAATAATGCGCCATGTTGCGCCAAATTTACGAAGTGACGCATCCAGGCAGATGCGTCACTTCATAAATCCCTGCGCTGCATTATACCTGCATCAGGTATAATGTATGCAGAGTGGGCATTCCCCCACAAGAAAGGGTCATAGGAGTGGCGCAGTGAAATCTATGAGATTTTGCTGTGCCACTTGTAGGACGCCAGTGCGTCAAAATCTTACGCCTGCCTCATGGCAGGCATAAGGGTGACGCAGGCCCTTTCACATGGGGCTTGCTCAATGTGAAAGGAACATTGCTGGAGTTGCGTCATGCTTCAGACACAACTCCAGCAATGCACCACTTTTGTGCCGACAGATACCTCAGTAATACTGACATATCTGTCATTCCTTTCCACATGATGCGTCATACAGTAAATATGACGCATCATTCATGTTGCAAGGAGGGCGCACTGAGAAGTGTTGCATCGCTGCTTTCACGCAGCGATATGACACTTCTCATAAATGAGGCCTGCAGTGCACAGTATGTACCCCAAAAAAATATTCAATGATACAGTTTAATCACACGAATTATAACAATCCAGACCCTGATTCAATCTTCCTCGTAACACAACCTTTCTAAGTGAGTCAATTATTTATGCCTGCTAATTGCCTTCTTAATGTAGGTCAAAATAGCGCAGGTATAAGCATATGACAAGTTTTAAAGAAATTTAATAGCTTCCTGATAAATCGAGGCCTGCGTTAAGAATAAAGTTTGGAGTACACTTAATCTAATATATATATAAAATTTGCAAAACAACATAACATGAATAGTCATTTGTCTGGCTTTTCTATCACATGGGCACTTGGGTAAGTTTTCTGACCATGCATCTGATTTAGGGAATGCAACTAAGTGATGGAGCAAGTGAAAACGTAATCTGGTTAGATAAAATCTGTCCTGATTATTGATCACGTTTATCAGATAGCCTTGTATCCCCTGTTGTGTCGGTCTCATGCAAAATCTCTCCACTGTTGTCTTGGATCTTTCACGCAATTCTCTATGGGCCTCTCTTTTCCCCACAAAGACAGTTCTTAATTCTTTTTTGCTAAATTGCAAAATACCAGGGGGTTCCAAGATACTAAGAGTATACTCCAATTCCTGTAATAAACCATTTACGTATCACAATCATGGAATTTTATGATATTGGTCAAGTTCTAGCAATCCCTTATAATATCTCTAGTGAACTTGGTGCCTGGTTTACTCCAAATACTATGCCACTTGGTCACAGTGCTTAGATGGATGGAGTCTTCTATATGCATAATATCAAGTTCTTTACTTGATATGGGAAGAGGTGTGGCGCAGCGGCCAGGGTGCCTGACTCCGGATCACAGGGTTCACGGTTCGATCACCGGTGGCAGGTTAGCCCAGCACCTTGTGACTCTGGGCAATAGCTCGCCTAATCTTCCCGACGGCCTCCAGCGCCGGGACACTTCTCCGGAGGTAGCTGTGCGCTTTACAAATGCTGGTATTTCATTATTTACGAGTTATGTAAGCTTAGGTCGAATGTGGTACTGCCAAAAGTCTACATAAAAAGGTATTCTCCTGTGCCTGGGTCATTTTACAGTTTGTCTTGCCCAATATTGGTGCCTCATATAATGCAGCTAGAAGGCATTTGCTTTTTATATAATTTCACAATTCTCTTATAGGTTTTGTTCCAGATTTTTTCAGCAAATCTAAAAACCACATTAAAAGCCCTGATACATTTTAAATTTGCAGTTTCAAGGTGTTGGCCCCAATGTCCATTCTGTGAGAACAATATGCCCAGGTATCTAAAGGCCTTCATTTGTTCTAACTCCTGGCCTGCTGCAAACTGTATTTTGCACCTCTTTCTCCCCCTGCCAAAGACCATGGTATATGTTTTGGTTAAATTAAGTTTTAAGTCTCTGCCCTCCATAAAGGTTACAAAATTATCAATCAAAAGGTGAAGGCCATTTGCTGTCCTGGATAGCAGTACTACATCATCTGCGTATAATTAAATTGGGGTGACGCGAGAACCCACTTTAGGTGCGTGTGCTTTTACCCTCTGTAAAAGAGCATCCACCCTGTTAATATCAGCCCTGACTAATTCCCCTTGTTACCCGAAATGTATCTGTGCATTCCCCATTTTCCCCAAAGCGTACGCAAGCTGTCAAGGATGTGTATAGCCGTGAGAGGTGGCATATGATATTTGCTGGAGCACCCATTTCAGCTAAGGTGTGCCACAATTTTATGTGGTTCACTAAGTCAAATGCACTACTCAAATCTGCGCAGCACAGATGAATGTGCCCCTGACGTACCATAGTATATTTGCTAATTATTAGATGTAGATTGATGCCCTGCTCCACTGTGCCAATTTCTTTTCTGAACTCGTATTGAGAGTCAGTCAATATATGATTTTCCTGGGCCAAGGATTCTAATCTGCCAAGTGTCACCCTACCTAATATTTTCACAGAGTAATATTGGGAGGTAACACCTTGTATCTCCCCTGTCCCCCTTTTTAAATATGTGTGAAATAATGCTATAGCTCTATGTTTTTGGAAAATAACCTTTTGCTTCCATTTTACAGACCTGGGATCATATGGGCACTCATAATGATGCATGGTATTTAAATGCATCGACAGGGACTACATATTGGCCAGTGACTTTTCTGGGGGCATTATTATTTTGAGCTACGGTGACTTCTTCAATGCTAAATTGCTTCAAGGGTTCAAAGGCTGACACTTTGGGAGAGTCCTCAGATGGGCAATATCTACATTATTTGGACTGAAAATAACTCCAAAATGGGTGATCCATGCTCCTGGCGAAAGTGAAAGTGAAATCTCCACGGTCGGCATAAGGTTATCTTTAAGAAGAGGAGAATTAACAGTTTTCCAAAACAGGGTACAATCACCAGTATCTGCTGCCCATTCCAAATATGCCCACGCCTGTTTCTGGAGTTCCTTTTTTCTTATAGACAAGGCTAGTTCGTAATTCCTTCTCACCTCTTAATTATTTCTCCTGTTTCTCGGGGTTGCCTGTAATGCTTTCTTAGGTTCTGGCTAGCTCTAGTGTAATGTGTATTAAACCACCAGTGGGTCTTTCTGTTTTTACTTAGGCCCCTTATTGGAGCTTTTAATTTGTCTGCAATTGCTGCTACAATATTATGGAATGCCTCTGACTGCCTTTTGTAATTCAACCCCCCCTCCCCCCATTCAGTGCAGGTATCAAAAGCTTCACAATTCTCCTTAACTACAGTTTCTATTAATCTGTTTTCATTTATGCCTACCCATTTTAAACTAACACCATTTCTACCCACAGTTTTAATAGGTAGTGCTGATCTGTGTCCCTTCATTTTATTACTAATGCTGTTAAGTGTAAGCTTAAGTACTGAGTGGTCACTGAGTGCACAGGGTTCTATCTTGAAAGATCTAATCAAAATCAGTTTGATTACTGAGATCATTATATGATCAATGATCAAGGATGGAACAGTGTCTATTTCCATGAAATGTAGGCAACAAAGCTCCATTTTGCTCAACCTCTTGCTGAATCAACTCCAGATTTAGTTTATACAAAACTTCGTTTATAGACTTACCATATGGGTCGCCGGGGGAAATGGGATTGTTCTTTACCATAGCAATCTAAATAGCCACAGACTGTGCTAGCAAGGCATTGACATTTACTCGTATTAAAATATCCAACCCAGATATACATGTAATCAATTCCTGTTTTCTTCACAAACAGCTCGATTTCCTTTCTCAATTCCATGACAATCAAATTCAGTGTACTATTAAATACATTGTTGTAAAAGTTAATCAAGATGACCTCATACTTCTGCTCGATTAACAAGTGTACCAACTGATGACAGGGAGAGCAATTGAATTATTTCTTGATGACAACAGGGGCTAAAGTTGAAATAAGCGTTGCCAGGCCTCCTTTCGCTCGCCCACAACCTGGGGTAAGTATGGAAACATAGTCATCTACATGGAAATCTTCCCTAAGCCAAGTTTCCTGCAGGCAGGTTAGGTCGGCAGAATCTTTGATATTCGACCAATCTGGATTCCCCAATTTACATTTGACGCCTGTGACATTCCAAAATTAAATTACTATATAGTCTACGGTGTTATTGACTTCTCCCTACCTGTCCCTTGTATGGCATTGACTGTCCTGTGACTCTGGGCCCTTGTCACAAATACCCGCCCCGTTGGGCTCCTCCCATCAATCTTGTTTGTCTAGGTGGGATAATGGAGCAAATCTCTTTGAAATGATAAGGGCAGTATAATGATTATGACTCTGGGTCTGTTATGTGAAATGATAACTATCCAGTGACTGGTGGGTTCCTTCTACAAAGAGATAAGACACTGGGGTCGCTGGTCTATTTGGTCTATAAAAGACCCTAATGGGAGAGCTTTTATCTTGCTCATAGGAGATGTCATCTTAGCAAGACAGTGTAACAATGATTCCACAATACAGGGTCTCTGAAAATTAATTATTATGCAATCCCATGGCGTCTCCTTTGGATGTATACCCAACCATGCAACCCTTCTCACATGCACCACATCCTGTGTCAGATCTCCCACCCAGCCAGAGTTCATTTTTAAGCAATATAATGACTTATTTTTCAGTGCCATATAATCTTCTCTATTTTGCATAGGTTACACTGGTACATTTTTTAATATGATGATGTAAGGGGTACATTCTGGAGGTAATTGCGGGTAACCCATTGAGGGGTGATTGGTAGCAGTAGATAAATTACTAGCAGAGGAAACTTTCATAGGTTGAGCCTTCCCAAGGTACTTTCCTCACAGCTCTGTGTTATCATCTAGTGCTCTAGTTGATGGAACTGCTGGGGCTAGAGATACATTGGATGCAGGGGATACATTGGATACATTCATTTTCTCAGTCACATTATTCGAGGCCCTAGTGGTATGAGACACCTCTGTCTGTTGCGTCAAAATCATGTTAACCCGGGAGGATTCCTCAACGATCATAGGGGCATATTCTCAAGAACGGGCGATAATTATCGCCAACCTAGTTTAATGCAACCTTACATAACGCCGTCTATCGCGGGAAACTAATGCCGTGTTAATGGCGTATTCACAACACGCCGGCAACAGGCGATAGTATCCCGATACCGCGTCAAATGTCCGCATAAAAATTAACAGGACGGCGATAAAAAAGGAAACCCGAACGTGAAAAAAAGTGGCAATGGGCCCAACAGCGATAAAAACATCAGTGATAAACAGCGCCAGGCTTGCTATTCCCACGTCAGGCGGGAAAAATCACCAGAAAAACTGCCCAAAAAGACCCACATACTACTGAGAAGCACCATGGGGGAAGCTGGAGCAAGGACAGAGCCCAACCAGAACCCCACAAACCCCCCGGAGGACCAGCCAGGGACCTCGGGGAAGGATAAGGGCAAGGATAAGAAGAAGAGGAACCCGCGATTCAGTCCGCAGGAAAACAAGATCCTGATTACGGAGGTGATAGAACACCACCAACAACTGTTCATCACCTCCACTGTGTCATTGGCAACTAAAAATGCAATATGGCAGTCCATCTTGGCCAAGGTGAATGCAGTCGGAGTGAAGAGAAGGAAGTGGACGACTGCAAGAAGCGCTGGAATGATGTGAAGCGCAAAACCAAGCTGAAACTCGCTAACAACCGGAAAGCAGCAATGCAGACTGGAGGTGGGAGTCCAGCGCCACAGCAGGAGCTGGATGAGATGGAGGAAATGGTGTCCACAGTCATCAGTGGGGAGACGGTGGCAGGAGTTGGGGGACCGGACACTGCTCAACATGACCTGACCCAACAGCAACAGGGTGAGTAACGACCAGGGACTGGGGGACAGGGGGAGATGGGCACAACGGCACACATGCACAATTAAGTATAGCACAGTGCACACCCACAATGACTATGGATCATGTCCCTGATCTCCCTGGCATACTGCAGCACACATAGAAACAGCAAGTAGGCCCCCATCGACAATGTGCCCAGAGGGGGCCCTCTCCACACATCACCAATCTCACAACAAACCCATGCATGTGCAAACCCATGCACATGCACAAGGCTGGCCCCCACGGGGCAACAATGTAAAGTGGGGTATGCATGGCCATGTACTGGTCCAGCTTCAACACTCCACCGAATGTGACCAAAACATTCCAATTCACACAGATGTGTCATGTCTATTAGCAAGCAAGTATGAAATCATGGATGAATGTAGGGGCAGTGATACCAGAAAAAGGTACTCCCTGGGAACTGATATCAATGCGCATGTTTGACCGTGACCCAGACAGGCAGTGAGATGACTGGGAATGTGTGAACTACCTGTGGCCTCAGTGCTCCTAAACAACAATCTAGCAGTTTCCCAACATAGCCCCACGTCAATGTAGGAAATAGGGCTGTGTGTAAAAATGCCTAAGTCTAAGTTATATGGATGCCACAGCTCGGAGCAATGATTTGTTTCAGTGTGCAGTGGTTGGACTCCTGGGATGGTCTGTGTGTAAGTGTGAAGGTCATTCCATGCAAGAGAACTGCGAGCAAGGACCATTGTGTGTGGGGTGTGTATACGTTGGTCCTTGGTTAGCGCTGTGCGTAGTGTGGGAGTCGTATCAGCTGCTATGGTATCTCTCAGGGGGTGCCAGGCGCATGCAATTCCAAGGTCGGAGGTGCAGATGTGCTACCGCCTTCTAGTTCAGACAAAGGAGCTTTCATCCCTAATGTTAGTTTGTTATCTGCTTGCATTCTGGAAAAGTGATGTGGTTTGGGTGGGGGCGGTGTCACTGCTCCGCCTTCCGGCACGGTATTCCTGCTGGCTTCTCAGCTGGTGTGCATCTCCCATGTTGCTGAGGTGTTCACTGTGCCCCCATCCCCCTTACGTCCATGTTGCTCATGTTGTGGGACTTGAGTCACAGGGTGCATCTCTGCATCAGGGTGGTTCATATCTGACCCCAAATGACACCCGCAATTTCATATCTGACCCTGAATGACACCCTGTTGTCTTTTTTGGAACACCAATGACAGCCTTCATGTCATGTGTTTGTACACATGTGATACGCTGATGAGTGGGATTACGTACTACATTTGACACCCTGAAATGGCATCCCGAATACGTGACACCCTGAACAGCCTCTCTGTACAGAAGTGACATACCCACCATCTATTTGCCATTTGTGAGATTGTTAGCACTTAATGTTGCACTTACACTTGTCAGAGTGATGTGCTAATGCAGAGGACTGACATGCACACAGGGAATGTGTGTTGCAATGAATTTATTTGCACATGCTGGTCATGTGGTCATTTTGTACTGTTCCATGATTGCTAAGGACTGTCACAATGTGACGTGCTCATAAGAAGAAATTGTCAATGATTGTGTTCCTTCGTGCCATTCCTGCTGCAGCTGCAGTGGGGTGTGGTCCACCTGCCTCATCTTCCTCATCACCGTCCGGTGCATCTGGCACTTGGATCCATGGGGCATTGCTGCGTACACATATGTTGTGCAATACACAACATGCAATGATCATCTTGCACACTATTTCTGGGCTGTACAGGAGTCTACCACCTGTGATGTCCAGGCACCTGAAACGTGACTTAAACACGCCAAATGTGCGCTCAACAATGCCCCTGGTGCGTTTGTGGGCCACATTGTACTGCCTCTGGGCCGGGGTGTTCGGGGCTCGGAGGGGTGCCATCATCCACGGGCAGAGTGCATATCCTTGATCACCTGTGAGAGGTAAGTGAGATCAGTGTAAACTGGTGGTTCTGCATGCTGTGTTGGCAGACTTACAAGTTTTGTGGTGTGTGATTTGTGTGACTTTGGGATTCATGTTTGCCATGTATTGCTTCTGGCAAATGTGCGGGGTCAATGTGTGTTACGTAGCCTCACAGCTGCTCCTCCCTCCCCCCGGGCCTATTTACTTGTGTGCGCTGCGCGGTTGCATCACTTGCACTCCTACAGCACACCTTTGTCATGCCTGTCTGCGCATGTCCGCAAGCCTGACAACAACACTGTAATGTTGGCCGTTGAAGGTGGGTGGCCACGTGTGTGTAGGCCTTGGTAAGGATAGGGCGGACACAGATGTGGAGTTCAGGCCTGGCTGAACTCACGCTGCGATTGAGGCTAGGCCTTTGGCTTATGCTGCGGCAATGAAGGTACACACACAACAGTTGGCATGTATGAGCCAAGACCCCGAGCGCTCCTTCATCTTTCCATTCGGGCGAGCCCGCCCTCCGGGTGCATGCTACTGTCATGTCATGTCATGTCATGTCATGTGGGTAACACGATCAAGCATAAAACGCTTTGGGTACGAGTGGCGGCTCTCAAAGAGGGCTTGCCACTTACACATGTAATACATACTCTTGGCCATCAGCGCGTGGGACCACATGCTGTAGGCAACACTCTGGCTGACGAGGCAGCCAGAAATGCAGTAGCCACTTGTTCAGTAGCAGCAGTCACGAGGTCTATGAAAAAAGTCGATACCGACATACTGGCAGCCATAGCGGCTACCAGAGACGGGACGAAATACCCACAGGGGTTTCCGTCCAAATATGAATACCAATTGTCCCCGGAACAAGTTCCGCAAGTAACAATTCCTTCTGTTGGGGATCCACTGATTCCCAACGAGGACCGCAGACATGCGTTGATCACAGCTGCACATGAGGGCATGGCTTCGGCGCACGCCGGTGTATCGGCAACGGTGTCCCTCTTGCAGCAACGTCCTGTTTCCGCCCCCGCATGGCATTGCTGATAGCTCTCTGTGGCCTTCTGTTCCCACTATGAAAGCAAGCTTCAACAAATTAAGTAGGCTCAAAGCACTGTTATTCCAACATGAAGTTGCCTTGACCTCGGCCCGTGAAACATTCGAGCTACAGGTGGCTCGGACATCAAGTGAAATACAATCCCTATAAAATACCAATCTCCCACTACATTTTGGGGAGTTGATACACCAATTATTCAATGTTTCTGACACAGGAGGCCTTGCACCTTTTTTAAAAATAGTTGGGCTCAGGTCTTGTGTCCTCGTTTCAAAGGATATTTGGTGTAATTACGGCTTTTATTCATTCCATTTTTTCAAGCGCTTTTGGTGGGTTGCCGTTGATCCTCTTGCTCGCTGGTGCTGTCCTGGTACTTGTTTTACTACTTCGTAATGGCTGCCCTTCATGTGCTACTCGATCATCCGGTCCAGCTGGAGCTGTACCGTAGCCGATTGCAGGAATTCCTTGGTTGCCTGCCTATGGCTGTTGTGGGTGCTGCCTACAATGTGACTTACAGATACGCATACCTCACATGCGTTCATCCAGTTTTTGGTGCCGCGACTGTCCTTTCTCCTGGGCTTTGGATTTGTGCCTCTCAAACGCCATACGGCCTTGCCCTGATTACGACCTGTTGCTGTGGCCCCTATTGCGTCATGATCAATCATGTGCAACTGGTACCCGCATGCTGATGGCGGCCGTGAATGGAGTGCTGGCACAATGGGACATCTGTGAAGGGGCGTCGCGCCTGCTGCACCACAGCTACATTGAGTACGATACAGGATGTCCGACCATGCTTTTTGAAGCTATGGATTATGATGAGCACGTATGCTCCTTCGAGTTGTTGAATTGGGTGTTGTCCCTCCTTGTCTTTGAGGAGGGGGACCGTCTTTTGGAACACCTTGCCTTCCAAGGTTCAACGGATCTCATATGATTCTGATGATTAATGTTCAACAAGACATTTACATTTTATTCTTCTTCTTGTATTTTACCGCTAATCAACCTTATTTTGATTTTGATTTTATTGAACTTTGCCCCTGCTATGCACAGTGCTTTGACTCTGCTTGCGACTTGGACTTTGTTTCTTCTATTCTTCTGCAACCTGGCCAGGGTGAGGGTGTCATGTGGATTTAAGGGACCCGTTGACATCTTTAGGTTAGAATGGGTCCGGAGGCCATGATGCTGCTTTTGCACACGACACTACAGGCTTATTCTTATGCAAGAATGTTTTCGCTGGTCACCTGCGACCCGCTGGCTGCGCTGGTTCCCTGCTTGTTCCTGGAGTTTGGTCTGTACATCGTGAGCAAGGTCAAACAACACCGTCCCTTGTTATTTTGATCTGGTCAGGCCCTGGCACATAGACAAAACATACCCTGCAGCTGCTGTTTGTGGGACACCCACCTTTTTTTTTATATTAGGAGGATGCATGTTACACGCAGACACACTTGAGGAGTGACTTTTCAAGAATGAAGAGCTGTATGGAGCTGTGATGTAGAGACATGATCTATGTCTTAGAGGTATGGGGTCTGCTATACAAACCCAGAGATCTTCTATGATGTCATCTTGGTTTTCCCGTCCATGGGGAGGGAGTGTAGGTTTTATAGTCCTGTCTCCAGAATCAATATACAATGATTTCTCCTTTAATATTGTGTGGACTTGCTACAATGCTGACAATGTTTGTATTATGCATTCTAATGTTAGTAGTGGCTCATATACTGCATTTCAGAGCACGTCAGTTAAAATATACATTTTAAACTAACTCAGTGACTCTGTCAATCTCTTGTTGTGGATGATAGGGCATCACCTCTTCCCACGATCCCTGAGTGATTAGGGGAGTGTTGTGTTCTGGGTTGTCTAAACGCCTGTTTCTCTATCTGTGTATAGGAGGGCAGGTGGGACACTATAGCTAGCCGGTCGTGGGCTCGTGGGTACTGAGGCTATAGGAAGGCGTAGCCCCTGTACACCGAAGTCCTGCATTGCTGTGCATAGTTCTGTGTATGTGCAGAATCCCGACAACACTACATTGCAACATTGTCGATCAGGGGCCGGGTGGCGCCGACACCACTGTAGTGTAGCTCCTATTTCCCTTATAGGCTCTGCGCATTGGAATAATATATCCTATAGGTTTGACATAGGACTAAGGTCGGTATGTCCCTATCGAGTATATTAAACTTAATTACTTGTGCCAGCTAGCTCAGAGGCCACTAGAAACTTCTTGACGACAAGAAGGGATTAGTTTCTGGCTGCCGCAGAACATGACCACTGTGTTTCCCTTACAGAATCAGGATGTGTCCCAGAGTCGTAGAAACAATAGATAACCATTTCACTCAGCTCAGTCGTGCATGTTTCAGTTATTCTCAGAGTTACACAGAAATAACAGACGGGCGTTTCAATAAAGGATTTATTGAACAGTCTTGTTTCTGTTGTAAGTTATATGTGCTGTTATGATCACAAGACAGTATGCGAGATAAATAATGTACAAGGTGAGCAGTAAAAATAAATAATACTGCGTCAGCATTATCTTTTTAGCATGTATGCATTTACATAAAATGACACAACCTAAAAATGCGAGTACTCATACGATGCGTTTCTACCCTAGTTCTATCCCAGTGTACCTAACCTATCCTAGGTATAGGGAGAAGTAGAAGTAGGTGCTGTATTCCTGACTAGAGTATACCAAGAGTAAGTTACGCCTAGTATGCCAAGAGTCTAGTATGCCAAGAGTCCCTCTAGGTTCTAGTCTGCTCCATACCTGAAGAATGAGAGAGGTAGGAATCTCTATCCGGACTCGAACTCCAACACCCCGCAAGGGAAGTTAGATCACTGGAAGCTGGACTCTCTGCGTGCAGGAATGACAGTGTCTTCTCAGTGCGTCTGGCCGGGAATCGGGCTCCTCTGAAGTCGAGGTCTCCTCTGATTTACAGGGGTTTGGGAAGGTATATTTATACCTGAAAATGGTAGCATTGACATGAGTTGGGCAGCGAAAGACGTCATGAATGAATCCCTTAGGGAATAAGAGGTTCATGCATAATGTATGAGTCCTTGAAGAAATCAATAGTCCTGGGCAAGGGAAACTCCCGCAGCCTGAGGGTCTGTTTTTTCATGGACTCGTTGAGACGTTAGGGTGGACGGATGTCGGAAACCATGCCTGTATTTGGTGTGCATGGTTTATGCCTAAATAAGGCATGGGATTCTACGCCTATATAAGGGCAGGTTGGGTTATGCCTATATAAGGACCTGAGTCTAGAAAGCCCGTTTATGGACACCCTATGAAGTATACAACACCCACTCCTCTTTCGTGGAAACAATGATACTAAAATGCTAAACATCCAAAATGCTAAACATTAAAATAGAGTACCGCATATTAAAACATATCCTAAAAGTATTTAAAAGACATATTTAAAATGCAAAGGTTTCTGTACATTTATAAGCAAAGCTTTTCATTTCCTGCATAAAGTGTGAAATAATGCAATCGGAATGATAAATAAAAAGCAATATTTACATATGACGAAAATGATCGATAAGTTTGTTCAAAATCAAAGTCATTTCCTATCATGAAATTTAAATGAACTGATTTAGACACACAAGATGACTAAGTGTCCCTGGAAGCACTGCCAAGTCTGTATTATAAGGCCAGTTCTACTATAAGCAGATTGATGGTGTAAGGGTAAACACCTCACGTAAGAGATTGACCGCACAAAGATGGGAAACACCGCCCACAGCATAGGTCGCCGCAGCAATGTTCGCGTCCGTTGTTACCTGTGTGCCTGGAGTTGTTTCTCGTACCTCAGCAGCAGCAGGAAGCGTCTGTGAGATCTCAATGAATGCTGACATCAGTATTGGGAGCCTCTGGGGACAACACGAAGCATGGACCGTTATCGGGACCAGCAAAGTATCGACGTCCTTTGGCGCAGCTGATGGATATGTTAGACATGCGTCCAACACGCATTCTTCACCGCATAGCAGGCAGCGTAGAACAGGTAAGATGCAATCATGCCAGATTGGTCGGAATGACAGGAACCATGTGGTATTAAGGTCCCGTAGACGAGTCATGCCCAATAGCTGTACTATTCGCTCACAGCACTTTCTTTCAAGGAGAGCTTTCTCCATTTCGCTCGGAGTTATTTCTGCGAAGTGGCTGGCCATAGCGCAATAGCAGACAGATGAATAGAATTCCCGCAACAAGTGCTAGAATCAATGGTATGCCACCAAACACCGAATGTGCAAAGTTCGGAATGATTCCAAGTATTGCCTGGAACGGTGCTAAGAGACCGGTGCAAATGCTCTTAAATACATGTACAATTCCTGTTGTATCTGACATGTTGAAGATACGTGATAACATTTCTACGAAATGTATAGGGCAGTTTGTACGTATTAAATTCTGTATCTCAGCCGAAGTCCTTGCAATTTGTAGATCATAGGTTTCTTTGGCCGAGGTCAAAGGCACTGTTTGCTGTAAAAGCATGGCTTTCATTCTGCTTAAAGTATCAAATCTTATAAAAGAGACACTCAGTGAAGGCCATAAAGCCGACTCCCTGACTGTGTCTATCGGGGAAACAATACTTGCATACAGCAAGTGACCCTGGAGTTGACCGTTACTAGATATGGGATGCCGGGCAACATTCCACAGCAGCTCTGATCATTCAACATGAGGTAACTCCCATTAGAAAGTTGTCCAAACGTTGGTTTAATCACAGCAGCTGGTGAACCGTGCTGATGGCAAGACAAGCTTGCCGCAGAACCATTACAAGCTCCGTGCAAAATAATGTCCTGACATATGAGTGAACCGGTCAGTGCAATGAGGGCAGTTTATATCCTCTGCAAGCGGGTCTTCCTCAAGACAGAAAGGAGGGATGAGGGGATGCGGGGAGCAACTGATCATGGGTGATGCACAGTTAAAGTGCCGCCCCTGGGTATAGATATAAAAGTCCGCAATAGAATTGCGGCTTGGTAACAGCAGTTTACCTTCAATTAATGGGTGAGAAAATCGCCCACAGCGTCTTAATACATCATCTTAGCATGGCCCGGGGGAATCCAGCTGGTCTGCTCGAGTGGAGCTGGATTCCCCCGGGCAATTCTATTGCGGACTTTTATATCTATACCCAGGGGCGGCACTTTAACTGTGCATCACCCATGATCAGTTGCTCCCCGCATCCCCTCATCCCTCCTTTCTGTCTTGAGGAAGACCCGCTTGCAGAGGATATAAACTGCCCTCATTGCACTAGGGTCGAAACGTCGACACACTCCCCTACTCGGGGCCTGTAGCTGTTATTATCCCAGCCCTACTTGCTTACAGACAAACGTTGTTTGCGCATTTTTTGAGAAATAACAAAATGAATAACCATGAATTAACTAATGGCCAGGCCTCAATGTAGAACTGGTGCAATCATGAATCACGACCAGTTTTACTAATGAGATTGTAATGTAAATAATGATGAATCATTGTTTTTCTTGATTGGATCTCCCTCTTATATATTCTATCTTACTTCACGAGCACTTTCTTTCTTCACTTTTTCCCTTGGATCAACCACTCCTCTGTTTTGAACATTGAATATGATAAAATGGTATGAAAAGTGACCGAATAAAATACGAGTCACATAAAAAACAATTGTGTGTGCCTTTTTTGGATTTCTTTTTGGATTTTGAGGATATATTTGAATGTGTTTTAAATAAGTTAATGGTACATTATTGAATTAAACTGTATATGTACCCTATGCTGTCTATGATTGCTTCAGACAACTAAGATTTAACATAAGTCTAGGACCATTGTTTTTCTATATCAATTAGTACCCAGGTCCATTGACTTTTGTGGGTTACCCCATTATATCTTAATAGATAAATATCATCGACATAGGACAATGCCTCGTTGTCATAAATTTGTAGCAACTCCGTTACTCTCGCTGAGAATAAACCTGGGCTGTTCTTGAACCCTTGTGGGAGTCGACAAAAGTGACGCTGGGTCCCCATTATGGAGAATGCCGTTAAGTACCTACTTTCAGGTGCTATATTTTGACAAAAGAATCCATTTGAGATGTCTAATGTGGTTTTGTATTTTTTGCGCACAATGTTATTCATTAATGCTGTGCTATGTGCATTTTGCACTGCAAAAGTTTTAGAACAAGTGTTTAAATGTCTGTAGTCCAAAACTAGACGATATGTATTGTCTGGTTTGGAGACAGGAAACAAAGGATTGTTCATAGATGAGGTGCTAGTTTCAATCACCCCTTGGTATTCAAGTTGATTTAAAATCTCCCTGACCTGTTTTTTAGGTTCTTGCTTAATTGGATACTGCCTCTGTGCAGTAGGGTCATGTTTCAGATGTATTTTATGGTGAGGGGAGTCCTCATCCCATCCTACATGATTTTTATATAATGCTGGAGCCTGGGCTACTGCCCATTTTCTGGCATATGTATATTTTAAATGAATTGGAATGTGATTGGAGAAGGCAGGTATAATCATGTCCTCGCCGTGTGGGCACTCCCTGACAAATTGTGGTGGCCAGTCTTTTTCTGCTAGAAGTATGTCATAACCCTTTGATAGTTTTTCCCAAAAAGTGCTTTAACCTGTCTAGGTTTGTCTCCCTCCATCCGGAGTGTTATTTCATATAACCTTTGTGGAGTACTAACCCTGGTGTCTACAGTTTCTACCGTAATGTACTCATTCAAGTCCACTATCTCCAGAAGTGCCATCAGGTTCTGGCGAGCTATTGTGACTTCTGCTGCACTGTCCAGCATCGTCTGAGCCCATTCCCCGTTTTTGAGTTGTGATCTCATTATTCTCGGCATGTCTTATCTTCAGACCTGCTACTTTCTTTTTGGAGAATTGAGGTTTAGCTTTAATTTTTGTTGCGTGCTTGTCGTCTTTCGATTTCACGCGTTCTTCTCTATGTTCTGTACGTCCTCTTCTTTCCGAAGTCTGTGATGAGACCTGAAAGGGACGAGAGGAACGTGTATCATTATCTTGATACCTATCAGGTTTTCTCAAATTATCCCTATTCCTGAGGTTATACCTCCTTTCAGAGGGCTCCTTTTGAGGAGACCTACCTCGGGATTGAGATCTTTTCTCGTTTGAATTTTGTTTGTTAGATTCCCACTTCTTTTTAGAAGATGTAGGAGTTTGTTTAATTGAGTCCTTCTCAGAACTTTCAGATAGTTTTGGTTTAACTGGTCTCCCACACAAACTATCTCTGCCTAATTCTGCATATGACTGCTCTATAATTCTGGGTAGCTCTGTTTGATGTTCTGTAACATCGAATTCCTTAGTTTTTGTCGGATCGCCACTGCTGCTGCCTCCCCTTTAATATTAGATAATATTATTGTTGAGACCTGTTCAAAATTTTTCAGTAATTTCATACCTAAATTTAAAGCAGGCTCTGCCCCGTATTCGTTTTGAATTTGTTTTAGGACATCTGGTATTACCGCAATTGACGGAATGCCGTGTGTTTTAGTGTAGATGGCAGCAAAGACTGAGCCCCAAGTGGTGCAGTCTTCCAGTTGTGGTGTGATCCCCATTGGTAAACTGATGGTTAGGATTCTGTGTTTCTCATATGGGCTAGTATTTGGAAATACTGCTTCGATTTGAGTAATTTTTTGAGCTATCCAAAACGGAATTTGCTCCCGCTTAGTGGGCATTTTACCCATGACTGCGTATAGAGTCTGTGGTGTAATTTTTAGTGTACTCCCCTGTGGAGGAGCTTGATTTGGAAGTGTTAATGGTTGTTGGACTGTGAAAGTCCTCATGACATATTGAACCAATTGTCTGTAGACTTTTATTAACTCTGTGAGTTGATTAAGTAGTTCCTCGTCTGACATTATTTCGATGTCTGGATGAGGTGTGTAGCCGGCTAGAATCGGCCATGTTGCTCCTGGTCTGCCTAGCGGACCGAGCCTGGTTATATTTCTGTGATGTTTTAGGGCGCCTTTAAACCAGAGCTGGTGCTCCTGGTATGTTAATGGAATTTCAATACCCTCGAAAGGAATGTATTCCTCCGGTTGTTCATCTTCTTTGTAGAAGTTAAACAAGTGAGTTACTGGATTAGATTCAGGAAATATTACCCATGAATAGAATACCTCTGTCTAAAAGGATTCGTGTGCCTCTATCACGAAAACTGCTCTACCTCCTCTTGGAGATAGGCCATGTTTTATAAGTTTTAGAGTAATGGCTCTTCTTAAGTTAGGAGGAATGTCCTTGACACCCTCTTCGGCTTCATTTAAACCTGTGTTGTTAAATAACGCTGCTTGGGCTAGTTCAGCCGCAGCTACACCGTTTCGGCGTCTACATTCATTTTGTAGAACTAGTTTCAAGGAAACAAAGATAAGATGCACAATATTGTGGAACAGTCTATCCTTCAACGTTGAGCAAACCAAACAGCTAATATATAGGGGCCTCCCTATGTAGCCGTGGCGGATATTAACCCTGCCCACTCCAGACGTCTTTTGGAGTATATGGGGTAGGGGTCTCTGAGAGAAAAATAAAAGTGCACAGCTGAGTTACTCAGTATCTAACGTTGAATTACTGCCTTACCAAACGTTGGGCGCCATGTAGTGTAGCTCCTATTTCCCTTATAGGCTCTGCGCATTGGAATAATATATCCTATAGGTTTGACATAGGACTAAGGTCGGTATGTCCCTATCGAGTATATTAAACTTAATTACTTGTGCCAGCTAGCTCAGAGGCCACTAGAAACTTCTTGACGACAAGAAGAGATTAGTTTCTGGCTGCCGCAGAACATGACCACTGTGTTTCCCTTACAGAATCAGGATGTGTCCCAGAGTCGTAGAAACAATAGATAACCATTTCACTCAGCTCAGTCGTGCATGTTTCAGTTATTCTCAGAGTTACACAGAAATAACAGACGGGCGTTTCAATAAAGGATTTATTGAACAGTCTTGTTTCTGTTGTAAGTTATATGTGCTGTTATGATCACAAGACAGTATGCGAGATAAATAATGTACAAGGTGAGCAGTAAAAATAAATAATACTGCGTCAGCATTATCTTTTTAGCATGTATGCATTTACATAAAATGACACAACCTAAAAATGCGAGTACTCATACGATGCGTTTCTACCCTAGTTCTATCCCAGTGTACCTAACCTATCCTAGGTATAGGGAGAAGTAGAAGTAGGTGCTGTATTCCTGACTAGAGTATACCAAGAGTAAGTTACGCCTAGTATGCCAAGAGTCTAGTATGCCAAGAGTCCCTCTAGGTTCTAGTCTGCTCCATACCTGAAGAATGAGAGAGGTAGGAATCTCTATCCGGACTCGAACTCCAACACCCCGCAAGGGAAGTTAGATCACTGGAAGCTGGACTCTCTGCGTGCAGGAATGACAGTGTCTTCTCAGTGCGTCTGGCCGGGAATCGGGCTCCTCTGAAGTCGAGGTCTCCTCTGATTTACAGGGGTTTGGGAAGGTATATTTATACCTGAAAATGGTAGCATTGACGTGAGTTGGGCAGCGAAAGACGTCATGAATGAATCCCTTAGGGAATAAGAGGTTCATGCATAATGTATGAGTCCTTGAAGAAATCAATAGTCCTGGGCAAGGGAAACTCCCGCAGCCTGAGGGTCTGTTTTTTCATGGACTCGTTGAGATGTTAGGGTGGACGGATGTCGGAAGCCATGCCTGTATTTGGGTGCATGGTTTATGCCTAAATAAGGCCTGGGATTCTATGCCTATATAAGGGCAGGTTGGGTTATGCCTATATAAGGACCTGAGTCTAGAAAGCCCGTTTATGGACACCCTATGAAGTATACAACACCACAACAGAGACACACGCCATGGTTACTTTGGTGGCCATCCCAGAAGTGAACCATGCCCAGAGCCCCGGGCTGCTTATTCACACTCCTGCGCTGGACTGGCTTACGCCGGCCCAGCCCACTACGCTTATGCTTACAGGGGGGGTGAAATAGCTACATGTCCAAGGTCTTCCCCACTGCCTGAGGTGACATGGTTGCGTCCACTGTCCACAACACTACAGACACCAGCAGTATATGTCCACATGGACATGTCTGTGCTCTGCATACTCAAGACTGTCCAGCACATCACCGCCACACTTGGCATTGTGTACATTCTTATTCATGGGTCCATTGCCTCCTTCGCACATTCTTGCTTCCCATCTCTCCCCACCTTCTGCAATTGTGTGGCAGAGGGGCTATGCCTTTGTGGATGGTTTGTCTACATGTCTGGCCCCTGTTGCCACAGTTACTTGTGTTGTCGTGTCTGGTAGGTGGGCATGTTGGTTTGTATGTTGTGTGTGATTTTGTTATGTGTGCATTCCCACAGTTGTGATTTGTATGATTGTGGAGTTGAGGTGTGTGGTGTGTTCCGTTGGTACTTACCAACGAGCAGTGCATTTCCATAGGTGCCATCCAGAAAGCGCTGGTTGATGATGGACTGTCGGAAGATGTGGGAGTCATGCACACTGCCTGGGAAGTTGGCGACGGCATTGGTGAACAGTCCCCGGTGGTCCACTTTTGCCTGCACATTGATGGGATGCGTGTGCTTTCTGTAGCGGTAATTGTGTGCAGTGTTGGCAGGGGGCACAAGTAGGACATGTGTGCAGCCAATTGCCCCCAACACGTGCGGGAAGCCAGCTATGGCGTAGGAGCCTTTCTTGGTCTCCAGCTGTTCCTGCGCAGTGTGGGGGAAGTGAAGGTGCTGGAGTATCAAGCTGATGATGGCATCCAAGACAGGTGTGAGGAACTTTGATAGGGCCGGCTGTGAGACTCCTCCGACTCTGGCAGTTGTTGGTTGGAAGGTACCAGAGGCCAACAAGTGCAGCACAGCCAGCAGCTTTGTCTGCGGAGGGATGTTGGTTGTCCGCTGTGTTGGTACCGTCAGTCTGTGGGCAATGTGGGTCAGGATGCGGAGGATGTTTGTCCTTTTGAGCCTGTAGTGGGCAATGACTTCCTCTGGTGTTAAGTCTCTGAGGCTGGTGTGTTTTCGGAAGGTCCGCTGTCTTGTTCTGCGCTGCCTCGGTGGTAGTCCGGGGGGGTTGTCCGGGGGGTGGGGGTGGTCCTGGGGGTGGTGGCGGTGGGTGTTGTGGCCCTCTTGGGTCTCCAAGCTGCATGATTAGTAGCTCCATGGCATGTGTTGGTCTTCAGATTTGGCTATGGGCTGGGCTCCCTTTCTACTGCAGGTTTCCGTCCTTCTTAAGACCAGGTAAAAGCGCCTTATCGCATGTTTTAGGCCCACATCGCCGATCTGGCTGATCGTTGTGAATATCGCGAAGTGGTGTTATCGTGAGTTTTTGCACTGGAACGCCTACTCGGCATATGATTAGTGTTAGTTGTCGCTGTCAGCCTTGGCGATGTTTTTAGCGGCAACTATCGCAGGTAAACGGACGATATGGGCTGTTAGCGCAGGCTTGTGAACAGGGCGATACATCTAACGCCACTTTCGTGGTGGTAAAGTGCCGCTAAATCGGCGATGAGTCCTTGAGAATATGCCCCATAGTGTTTAACCCTGGGTTGCGAGGCTGCACATTTTTTAAAGCCACAAAATTAGACTCCATAGCGTCAAGACATGCAAGGAGGGGGCAACGTTCCTGCTTTATTAAGGCTTTAAAGTGATCAATACATTTCTTGAAAAAGTGGTCCAAGATGTCCTGACTGATAGATAAAGGTTCCATGTCCTTGTCAAACAATTGCAATGTAGTGGCAATGTATTTTCGCAACTCCTGTGTTTCTGGCAAAAGCATTTTCTGTGTCGATTTAAGTACTCTCTGGCTACCGCCTGTGGTTTTAATTTGAATTAGACCCTCTGCTTTTCTATTACGTTTAGGACATGGGCTGGGGCACAAGTTGTCAATAGTCTCTGCCGTGAAGAACGTATGGTTAGAATCACCTGAGGAGGCATTCGAAATTGGGATAGGGATGGAATCTTGCTCAGTAGGGGGACTGGAATTAGTAATTTGTGGGTTATTCGGTTCCAAAAATGAATCTGGGGGACTTTGCCAAGGTTCAATCACAGTCTCCTTTCTGAGAGCTCAATATCAGCATTAACAACCCCTATGCCTCTTTCCAGCATATGATCGATAGCAGTATGCTTTGCAGGAGGGCTAGACACGAGGTTCCACCCTGGCAGTTTTCTTTAGACCATTTCTCAACAGAGTATGACAAATCACGCGGGTAAAGGCCTTCCACAGAGATTTCAAGTGGAACTGCAACAAAATAGGGTGTTAAATTATAATGTCCCGCGTAAACCTGATAAAATGTGTAACTCCCGCTCCTGAGGCGATTGACAAACAGGGGTTATACTGTTAATATCTTATGCCAAAGAACCATTGTTCGGGGGTGGCCCAGCCTCGGCTGGTCTCCGACAGGCACAGATGGACCCGCCCTTAGCCTGAGCCTTTTGAAGGCCCCTGGGACCCCATCCTCTGGAGCAGATGTATAGTATTTTTAATTTGGGGAGGTAGGATTGAGCTCAACTCCCCAAGCCATATAATTGCCCCAGGGACCCAATCCCCCAGGGCCTAATTGCAGCAGTGTCCTGTGGACCCCATCCCCTTGGACACTTCTGTTCCTTGCCCACAAGAGAACAGCAGAGAGAACTTCAACTTCCTCCCTGCCTGTGCTCTTGTGGGCAAGGAATGCAGGCATGCCCCCCTCCATCAAATAACAATATGCAGCCCCTGTGTATGGGGTCCCTGGGACCATGTTATGGCTCAGGGAGGTGGGCCGCACACCCCCTCTCCATGAAAAGCAAATTGGCACTGGGGAACGAGGTCCCAGGGCCTTAAAATGGCCCAGGAGGGGGACCAAATACACCCCTCCCCCAACACTTTTTATGTCCACCCGTGATGTCCTTGGATCCAAGCTACTCTTTGCAATAATACAGTTTTTGGCCCCCATAAGGCCTAGAGGATTAGGGTATCCCTACCCTACCCCCTATCTTTTTTCGATCTGTTTTCAGGACCGAGGACTGAGTCCCAGAGTCTTAAAATGGCTGCCACTACATCTTTGTTGATGTTTTGAGTACCAACTGCGAACTTCAGCACTTATTGTGCCATCCACAGATCGGGCCTCCGAAATATGACTTCAGGCTTACCATCGCAGCCTGACAACTACTGTGAAATACCTGCTGTACAGCCTTTCAAAATAACCTTTTTAAAAGGCAAACACATTCCTTTTGAATATTAATAATTCACCCCTAGATAGTCCTTGTAGCCCACAAGGTAGAGCTCATGGTATTCAAAAGTGGGACATGTAGAAAATTAATGTCACCATGTTGCTATTCTGACAAGACCTCAAAAGCTATTTTCACTCTGGCAGGCCTGGCTGTCCTATACAGAAAACCAGAGTACAGATTAAGATATTAATCCCACACGATCTTAATACTTTTCTTAACTCCACAATTTGGCACAACAATCGGGTATTAATTAAAAATAAACCGATATTTTGGAAAACTTGGAGAAACAAGGGCCTAATATGGGTACACCAGTTATATGACCAGGGCATACCCCACCACTTTTCGCAAGCACAGGAGTTGTACCATTTACCGACTTCTTTCAAACACAAGTTTTTAACCTTGCAAACTGCGATTTCCGATGCATCTGCTCAATTTTCACATACACCTTCTTTACCTTCCACCTCTCACAACATTTGGAACAGTTTTCTCCAATTACACCCGAAGGCCTCTACCATTTATTCTCGCTTAACACAACTACCCATCAACAGAGATAAGTCTAAAATAGAACTCTTTTGGGAGACTGACCTGGGAGTTGATTGGCCCGTCTCTTTTTGGAACAATATATGGCTAAAAATAAGAAAATCCTCTAGAGCAGCAAACACCACTCAAACAATTTTTTTCATCTATAACAGACTGCTCTTCACTCCCGCACATTTACATAAGATACATGCCACTATTCCTAGTTCATGTTGGTCATGCTCTCATGATTTTGCCGACCTGAAACACATGTTATTTTCATGCCCGAATGTTTTTAAGTTTTGGGAACAGGTTTGGTCTCAAATTACTACCATTTTCAAAACCAAAACTCCCCTATCCTTTGTTAATATTTTCTTAGGTAGCCTGTCTCCTGACTGGCAGAGTAGTCACTCACGACTCCAAATCATTGATTTACTATTAGCCGTTGCTTTTCAGCAGATAACAAAGAATTGGAAAGACACCTCCAAATTATCATATCTTGCCTGGTGGTATGCTATCTGCCACAATCATAGATTAGACACGACTCTTGTCCATCCAATTTCACTTGCCACAAAACGATTACACCTATGGGCTCCTGTCACACACTTTTTAGATGATAGTGCGAAAAGTCCTTTACTCCCCAGCCTTTGTTCCAAGAAGTTGCTAAGCCTCCTTGACTTCCTTTATTTTGTACTAGAATTGTTTAATATCCTCTCTTAATACTATGTATATGATACCATATTGAGATAACATTACACCTTCCTTTTGTTCTTTATTGCTGTTTAAATATGAACCAGACTTCCTCCGCCTTTCGATTTATTTACCTTCCAATATGTTTTCTTTTTTCTTTCATTCCAATGTAACTATATATTATTATTACCCTTCATTTATCTATTCATTTATTTATCTCTCCTTTAATTGATTATATGTACGAAGTGATGTTGATTAATTGATTTTCTTCAATAAACTTACTTTTGAAACTTAAAGATATTAAAATTGCTATCTGGGGTCTGGGATGATCTAGAAAATAATTCAACCACTATTTAATAATAGTTCTTAAATATCCAATTCAATAGTAACATTTGATATCAATAAATATTAAGGAAACGTTACGCTTAGAAAGTTACCTTTACCATGCCTGCAGCTCCTGCAGGCTAATTTGAATTAGCTCTCCAGAAGCTGCCCAACCTGTACTTAGCCTTTTATGATGTGTGAAATTCCTTCTAGGAGCCACACAATAGACCACTTTGATTGACAGGTCAACTTGAATGGGCATGGATGATTAGTTTGAGCTCAGCCGGACATTAAGAGTGGGGCCCTCTTGTTGGCACAGAAGTGTCAAATCGTGCCTTAAATACCTGTATGAGGTAATTAGAGTAATTTTGGTAATTTCTTGTTACCCTTTTGATGCAAAATTACCATAAATTACATGATTACACCCATTCAGGTAATTATGAGTAATTTGGCACAAAAATCCTACCACAGGAGCGCAGGAATAATGAATTAATTTAGCGAGTATGATAGGCTGCTGGCTGCTACAGTTTGTGTTCTGGTGCATTTAGCACAATGTTTCTTAGCACAATACACATCTTCGGATCCATTTTGAACTCAAGGATGATTTTTGCACTAAAATATTAGTGTTTAATGCTGGGTTATGTTCCTCGTGTAATTCCATATAATCTTACGTAATATTGGTGTCATTTGCTGTAATTACAATACAACAAATCACACGAGTAACACCCATCCCTAATTGCGTTCCTCAGACGCTTTTGAACCAAAATTTACTTGATCTTGGTCTGGAGGTATATCCTTTTTGGTTATGGCATAATCTCCCCTCGGCTCTTTGTTCCACTAGAAAAACTTGCTGTACACCCGCTAATTTAAATTCAGTACTGCCATTTTGACTCACTATAGTTTTCAGCTCCAGGGCACCTTCCTAGGTAGCAGTGGTGCTCTACAAATGGAAATATTAATAAATAATAAAATAATACATTTATATTTGGTAATCGTACCATAAATTGTCATAGTTTTATACGTGTAAACAGATGCAAAACTATTACACCACATAACCTCTTGTAAAGAAAGCCTGTTTAACACAATTCGAGCACTAAAATGAAGACAGCTACACTGTATTTTTAATGTTAATGAGAAAAATATATTATTCTCCGAACAATCTCATCCACAAACATGATTTACATTTTGCATGACCTGAACAGCTGTAATGTTTCCGAACCTGTATTTTAACTCAGAGAGTTTAACACAATCAAGTAGCTGAAACCTTATTAATCATGATAACAAACATTGTTAATCACCCCGAAGGAGAGGTCAGAAGGTACATTTTCTCTTCCCCAAAATGTAAAAGAATGCATGTATTTTTTATTAAGTACATTTATTCTAAAGGTTTTCTCTCTGACCTTCTCTCTGGAGGACTCTAGACAACCATAAATAATTACAGTCAACATTATCTAACACATGCATTGACTTAAGACTGCAAAATAACACAGGAATGGAGGAGAGGCAGGCAAAGGGGAATGCTTAAAGAAAGTGAAATGTCTTGATGCACTTTCAGAAGCCTGTGTATCAAACATTTCTAACATATCACGCTGGAAATGTATTGCATATTTGTGTTATTTATCATTTCTGTAAATTGTATCCGCTTCTGACCACTTCTGAACACTGGGTTGACCAACAACTTTCCAAACTAACACCAGTGTCAGAAATCTAGAGTCCATCTGGATGTGAGAGAATTATTTAACTATGGTTACCATTATATAAGTAGGACTCTAAAGACTTGCTGTTTCAAAATTCCTATGTGTTAGGGCTTCACAAAACGTAGGTGGATGGTCCTGTCCTCAGATTCCGACTTAATGGGGTGCACAGTTTGGGGCCCTGCACTCCCATTGCCTCCATGCTTTTGTCCATTGATGGCTCATAGAGAGTTGGATTCAGGGTATCTGAGCAGAGATTCCTGGCTGACTGGTAGTAGAGTTCAATGGTATGCCTTAACCCGGGAGTTTGGCTTAGTGTGCCTTGTAGGCTCTGCAGATAATTTTGATCTTGACTTTTGACTCCAGAGAAGCCACTGAAGCAGTTACACCGCTGGTGCCACATGGCCAGTTTTTGGTTCAGGGTCAGACTCATAGTGGATGCCTGATTTTGGAGTAGTGGCATCCTGCTGGTAACTTATTTCATATAAAATACAATAGCAGACGAGCACTATCACCATAGCTGTCATAGACTCTTACTAATTGTCAATCTTGGCGATAAGATATTTTTCATAACTGCAGATGACTGTCCTGGAGCATGGCACTGGCTTGCTGTGCAAATGCCATGTTTTCGCTGACTTGTGAGCTCAGGTAATTTGTCGTCAGTGATATGACTGTCGTGGTCCAACATTAAAAGATCAGTCAAAAGAGATTGTCTTGGAATCAGCACCATTTGGCCACCTTGACTCATTTGAGGCAGAGGAAGCTCTTTCATGCAGTGGAAATGATGGTGGACACATTTGGTGACTTTACTGGATCTTCCCTGGGTGTCACAAGTATACATTTGGAAGTGCCCCTCATGATGTTTAAGTGCCAGAGGCAACAGACAGAGAGAACAGCACAAGGGTGAGAGGCAGAATCCCTGAGAAACTCGTCTTGACACCTTCTATGTGAATAATTTAACCCTGGGCATAGTTTGCGTAGTAGCACTTCACGTAGTTACGTGAAGTACATTTTGAAATACACGTAGCTATGCAAATTTGCAAGCTGTGTGCTTGACTGCACTGTACAATAATTGCCAAAGGCATCTTGCACAGTGCAAGTTAAGATAAAATAAGTATCTCTGTCTTTATATGCTAAAATGCATATAGCATTTCACAAAAGTGAAATGAATAAAATAACAAGCAGTGAGAGAGGTGATGATTTTGGTATCCTCCCTAACCTAGGGAGAGAACCAAGCAGATGCCTTGAAAAACAAAAAGCACATCTTTTGAATGATTCAGTGGTGGTCCCATCCTCTTAGGACCACCCCAAGCACAGTTATTGGCAAAAATACAATCCCAACCAAAGGCCCTGCAAAGCATTATGGGACGAGATTAGCAGAGGGCAGTGAATATTATAGTATCCAATATCAAAATAATTCTACAAAGAGCTGCAGTTCCACTAGTCGTTACTAGATGTCCCTCACGAGTCAAATGCAAAAGCTTCATGAAAGGGTTTCAATGCTTTTGCATTTGACTCGTGAGGGACATCTAGTAACGACTAGTGGAACTGCAGCTTGATGTATTAATAATTTCAATGCTTTTGCATTTGACTCGTGAGGGACATCTAGTAACGACTAGTTGAACTGCAGCTCTTTGTAGAATTATTTTGATATTGGACACTATAATATTCACTGCCCACTGCTAATCTCGTCCCATAATGCTTTGCAGGGCCTTTGGTTGGGATTGTATTTTTGCCCATAACTGTGCTTGGGGTGGTCCTAGGAGGAAGGGACCACCACTGAATCGTTCACATGATATGCTTTTTGTGTTCAAGGCATCTGCTTGGTCCTCCCCTAGGTTAGGGGGGAACCAAAAATCATCACCTCTCTCATTGCTAGATATTTTCATTGTCAAAGTTCACTTTTGTGAATTTGTTATATGCTTTTTAGCATAGAAAATTGCTTTAAATAACGCATTTGTATGTGTTTAATATACTGCTGCTACGCTACGTTGATTAGCAGAGTTTTTTACTCTGCTATGTGCAATTTGCGTAGTGCATAGTAACACAAACTTTGCATGCTCCGTGAGCGTAGCAAAGTATTATGCCCAGGGTTAGAATAATTGCACTACTGCAAAGCAACACATTGATTTCATTTAAGGGAGAGGAGCAGGGCCTATTCCAAGTCAGGTGCACAAACTGGTGCTCACTCTTAGGACCTTGTTAGTAGCATAACACATCATACATAAAGACCTTGAAGAGCATTAGGCCAGTTTATTGGTCTTCATCAAGTGTCCTGAGTAGTTTTTTATGATGTTTCAGGTATGGTTTTGATTCATTTTAGTGGCCTTAACACAGACTGTTGATAGTGCAGTAGGTTATTGTAATCAACGTGTTCTTGTAACAGTCTCATCACCTCTCTGCACAATATTTGTCTACGATAAAGAAGACTGGACATTGGTGAGAAAGTTGTATAGTTTTCTGGGTCCATCAACATTTTATCAGCAGAAGGTCCAAGGGTGTAATTGGGTTTCCTGATGAACCTCACTTCCTCAGTATGTGATGGCCTACTAATATGTATAATAGGCAGTGAAAGGTGTGGAGATACCAGTGGGGGAAACATCCACACATTAAATGCTTTTGTATTCGTTGGTCACCATATCATACGTCCGCATATTTACAAACACTTTTGAATGTGACTAAATGTGAGAAAGAGCTGCCATTCTGCATCAAGGTGGGGAAAAGGAGCTAAGTCCTAAAAATATCTCATAACGTTTTAGTCTACAGATCTGAAAAGGGCATATTTCCTCAATATGTATAGACTCTCTCATGCCGAAGGGAGAATGGACAAGTTATTTGCTGCTCAATTTACAAAAATATTTGCATTGTCCATTAACCATCTCACATATACAATTGTAATGTGAGGTGATCTCTGCTTACTAGCAGAGTGTCAGAAAAAAGCTGGAAGTTATCTTTAACTCAGCAACTGAGCTAAACCCAACCCATCTCTTTAATTTTGAAAGCCAATGTATTTTGGCAATTGATAAAATGCTCTTTTATGCAACTACCTTTGCAAGATTACCTTTTAAGGGAATGTGGCAATCTGCTGCAGGGCCCATCTGGTAGTTTTGATAGGAAGAACCAAAAGATGTGTGGAATGAGGGAGGACCAAATCACTACCTGCATTTTACAGTTTCTATGAAAACAAATTGAAAAGAAAACAAACAAAAAGATATGGAGCCAAATGTTAGAAGGGTCAGTTCCTATGATAAGTACATTTGGGTGCTATGCTTCAGTTGCTCACTCATAATTGGAGAATTTCTTTGTTTATTAGGTTTTGCTTTGCAATCATAGCATTGAACCAACTCATGTTTTATAGGGATATATTTATGTTTTTATTTTCTCTTTTGAGTCAATAGTCAAGTACAGCGGCTCCACTATGGCTGAGGAGTGCTGGCCCCCGTCACCACCAGTACATAAAACGAAAATGAAACAGGTTTTAAACCCGTTTTATTATCGTTTTATTTGAATCCCCTGGACCCGCACCCAGGACTCTGACGAGTCTTGGGGGTGGGTCCAGGGGTTGACACTTCTGGTGTGTAGTGGTGGGCAGTCCCTTCACTGTGCATGAGTTGTTTGGCTGGCCGTTTCAGGCTGGCCAATCCCCTCATGCGCAGTGAAGCTCTCTCCAGCCTCAGCTGCGTTGATGGGGCTGGAGAGAGCAGGCACAGGCTCCCAGGCTGCCTGAGAGCACAAATTGCCGATGTTTAGGCCAATCCTGAAGGTGCTCTCATGTGAGAGCAGCTTCAGGATTATCCGAAGGGCACGCTGTGAGCCTGTGCCCAGCCCCAGAGCCAGAAGCAGGAAGAGGCGATGTGCGGGAGACGGCGGCGGCAGCGTTACAGGAAGTTTAATTTTTTTACATTTCTTTACCCAAACTCTCCTCAGCTCCCTCCTCCAGCCTGGCCCGGCCCCCCACTTTGGCAGGGGACAGGCCGCTACTGGTAAAGTGGCTAACCCTACACTCGAGACGCACCATGACACAAGTCTTCATCACCAGCTGACTGGACTATGGCAATGCCCTGTACGGAAAAATCACTACACACCTCCTACAGAGACTTCAGACCATACAGAACGCCGCTGCCAGACTCATCCTTGGCCCTCCCCGATGAACCCACATCACACCTCGCCTCAGGAAACTCCACTGGCTCCCCGTACATAAGAGATGTCAATTCAAGCTGCTGACCCAGGCACACAAGGCTCTACACAACCAAGGACCTGTTTACATTAACCACTGCCTGAACTTCCACCAACCGTCGAGAAGACTACGTTCCACCTCCCTTTCAATTGCCCATACTTCTCGCATTTACCAAAGCAGAAGTGGAGGATGCTCCTTCTCCCACATCACAGCAAAGAACTGGAACAGCCTCCCCACGCTCTTCAATTCTGAATGGCCCTCAAGACCTGGCTGTTCGAATAAGCCTCCGGGATCTGCAAGCGCCTGGATACCCTATCGGTTGGTTAGCCACACTTTGTAAATCCTTATTGATTGAATAGGCATAATTTCAATCAACAGAGATTGTTATTGAACATATGTATGTGTGTGTTTGGTTTAAGTTACATCAGTAGTCCTTTGATCTGCTCTTCTGGTTATCACTTAAGTTGGTAGTTATTCATGAATCACTTGCACTTGCATTTTGTTAAATGGAATTTGTCATAGTGTGTGCATGTACAGATGATTGGGAGCTAATTCTCTACATTTTCATTTACCTACAGATGCACCTTTCGTTTGACTACGAAACATGTAACCTTCTGATGTTATTTTCTTAAGAAAAGATTTTTTTACGTTGGCCATAGCACGTTGACAATTATTATCCTGTAACCCCTGTCTGGATACAATAAAATTCCAGCACCTTTGTTTTGCCCTAGCCCAGCTGCTACTTGAAAAAATAACAAAATCTGATGAAAGAAATGCCTGCAAAAGTCTCAGCCACTGGCAGTCAGACTGGCCAAATTCGTGTCCATTGGCTTTTCCCACTGCTTCAAGACAGGCATGGTGAAATCATAAGCAAACCACTCTCGGTCCTTCTCCAATAGGAGCAGTCCAGCAGGAGCTGCCAGACCATGCCCCCTATGAAGTAGAACAAATACAATTCCAGACCACTTTCAATCTAGTTGGGCCTCATCAGTGAAGTGCAGCTTGGATCCTGTGGCAGAGTGAATACGGGGCACACATTTGGGCTTACTCATCAAACTGTGGGTAAAACATTAAAACAAAAAATAGGCGATGAATTAAATGCTCACTAAAGTCTCAGACCTGACAGTCTCTCTGGAATACATTCTAGTCCATCATTTTTCTCACTGCTCAATTCCAGGTGGAAAGCAACGAAATGTTAATTATTCTTGGTACTGCTTTAATAATAACAATCAAGCCCAAAGTGCCAGGCCACATCCCAAATGATTGGGTGTACAAGCAACTCCAGGTTGATTCCAGCCTTTTTGGGCCCAATAGGGGAGGTAGAGTGTTAACCCTATTGGCACTGTGGGAACGGTACTCACCTTACGTCTGGGTATACCCTTCACATCTAGGTCATTACATTAAAACAACATAAAATGGGAGATGGATAAAACTCCCAACTGCTGACGGTTCCATCTATTTTTGACCAGTGCACTACCCAGATGGAGAACAACCATTTGCAAATCATTCTTGGTTCTGATACAATAGGAACAGTCCAGTGAAAACTGCTAGTCCACAGGAGCGCAAGCTTCCGCTGGACCTCCTTAGCCAGGCCCTGGCCTCAATCTGCACCAGTAGAGGTGAGTTGGCATTGTGTTTGGACATGCTCAGCATGCTTTATTATTTGTAAGATTTTCAGGTACTGTGTTGACGGGAGTTTTGGTTGTTTTGCTCACTAAACTTGGCTCTTGGAGGTTTAGGCGGAGTATATATTTTTTTAATAAATGCTATATATTTTCTTTACCATAACTCTATTTTGTGATGATAGAATTTAACCCCTTGCCAAACAAAAACGCTGTGCATGGCCTGTGGCTGTGTACAGCAGGCTATGGGCACAAGAAGCCAAACACATGTCTATTGTACCCACTGTCTGGCCCTTAAGTCGTGTGTACAGCATGGCCAAAGTCATGGCCAGCCACTAGGATGTCATGTCAAAAAAGCTCACTAGCTTAGCCTTTGGGAATGCACAGTGGGGACTGGCCAATGGGCATGGCTCTTGTACAGATTTGTTTCCAGTCTTTATACCATCCACACCAAATCCACACTTCTCTAAACTTTGTGCAACAGACACCAAGCGGGGGGTTGGCTTTGCCTTCAACCAAGTCCTGCATCCAACACAGTGTAAAGAAAACTGTGTGATGTATTTGGCTGTACACAGAGGGTCTATTTGCAGCACATGGCTTCAGCCGCATACTCCACCCAGTCTCCACAGCTACTGAACCTGCTGCTCAGACTTTTTTTTCGACCTGGCAGTTCTAAATTTGTTTCATGGTTGTTTTGGAAGCATTGTGCTATGTTTGAGACCACGGATCCAAAGTTCTGATTTTTTTTTTGGGCCAGGCTCTTCATTTTGTTGACTCTCCAACATGATTTTCATAGAAATATGCATTTCCTCCAGTTTACTTACATCACCTTTCATCTTATTTTTTCTGCAACATCAGATCCACGGATGTATCAATGACTCATGCAAAAAATGAAAGTGGGATGTGTGGGTTCTATGAGCAGATTGTGAAAAAATTTCAATTTTTGGCAGTGTCTGTCTCTCTGGCACTACATTCTCAGGGTCATAAGATGCTTACCTTCCACCCTTGTATCCTCGCATTTCCTTCTGCAGTACTTGATCTGCAAACAATCGCAGATCCCTCGCCACTCCTTATGGTGGCCTATACAACACTTTTTAATCATCACTAGCCAATTTTAATGCCTAGATCTTTTAACGGCCAATGAGGAAAATGCTCCATGAACCATTAATATTTGTTTACTTTTCAAAATGATCCTTCTCAGATCTTCCTCGGATCCGGATCAACAAATAATTTGCTAATTCAGACTGAAAACATACAGAATTTAAAGCCTTCTTTGCCACCCAACACTATTTTTTGTAATGCAATATTTCGAAATATATGGATTGTATGGAATTGATGTATATGAAACCCCAACAAGGGCATACTCTGAATTAATATATCCACACACATTTGGTAGAATACCAATCAGTGTATTTTGATGTGGCAAACTGCAAAAATAAGCATGGAGGCTCAGAGATATTTTAAGGCATGGGCAAAATGGTCTCTGGGCCAGGGCCCCAGCATTTCGTGGGCCCCCCTTTTACAGCCAGCTCTGTTCTGCAGAAAGTCTTGCCCTGGTGACCTTGAATAATTCTTACACATATTGTTTTAAATACCATTTTCCTTTAATTGATTTTTAACATGAGTGACGTGAAAGTCTATTACAGACATTTTGCAGAGAAAGGTTGTGTTTATGTTTCATGCAACATTCATTAAAAAAAAAGTTTCTTTTAGATCAAAACAGGACCTCACATGTGAGAAATGGGAGTGCGTCACAGAGATTATTTGCAGTAACATTAGTGAGCTGGTGATGTGTTACAACACTGAAAACACAAATCCCTATCCCTGAATATTAGATGTAAACATATTTAGAATTTGGATGCATGTGCCTGTGCACTGTCAGTGACCTGGCCAAAGAGGGCATGAAAGAGCTGAAATTGGATCATAAATTCAAAACTGTTCCGAACAAGGCCCCCAAAATACGTTTGACCCAGGGCCCCCAAAATCCTTAAGATGTCCCTGTGGAGGCTTCATTGCCACTCAACACCATTTTTGATTTATACCAAACCCCAACAAGGGCATACTCTGAATTAATATATCCACACAAATGTGCTATATTTCCATTCAGTATATTTTGCTGGAAGGGACTGCAAAAATCAACAAGGGACTTTATTCACCTCCGCTTAGTTTTGTTCTTAAGAGATCTGTACAAATCTTGACATACACAAGCTAAACTGAAAACATTAATTGCCTGTCAAATTTTGTGCTGAGTCGCCAACCAGAGCAAACATATTTAAACGAAAAGTACAATGCAATCATAACTACAGAGTAATTGTGACTGACTTTGTAATATACAAGCATACTTTGGAATAATACTGCAGTGGAGTCAGACTCCGATTATGCTAAATCTGGTGCAGATTGGTCAAGGGTGGGCGGGAATCAATGATACAAGAGACACAAAACAAATGGTTTACTTATTTGTCTTGGAATTTCACAAAGGTAACTTTAACCATGAAAAACAAAATCACCTGAAGAAAAACACACCACCTTTGCCAGGCATATAGGCCTCCCCTCTATTTGAAGCCTTTCATTGGATATATTTTCATTTACATTTTGGAGAAACAAGTGAAAAATAAACTGCACTATAAATATGTCTCTGTCTGATATATATGCCTTAAAAATTACCCACCTTCTCTGTCTTGCCCCAAGCTGAGGAAGGATTTAGTTCAGTGGTTGTTAACTATTTGACATCTGTGAACCTCCATTTAATCATTACTGAAATCTAGGGACCCTACTGAATCATTATTGGAATCTGGGGACCGCACTGTCTTATTCCTGGAAGCCAGGGATCCCGGCCTAAACAATTTCGAAGACTTGAACCGTAAAACAATGCACAAAAATACAGGAAGAAGCTGTGGAAGAAGGATGGTTGGAAATTTTCAAAATTCAAATGAGGCCACTCATCGTCCATATATTTTACTACAGTCATGGACCTCCTGAGTAGGCATCGCGAAGCCCCAGGCGTCCCCGACCACAGGTTCAGAACCCTAATTTATCTGATACATTTCGATTTTGTTACCCTGTGAACTTTGTTAAAAGGGCCAGGTGGGTTGGAAGAGTGCTTTCAGTTCGACTCGGGTTGTTGAAGGGATTTTTCTATTTAATTTGTATTTTTCAGTGGAGCAACTATATGTACTCCCACACCGCTTTGTGGCATGGCCAGGATGGAGTTTTTGCCTCCTCCTTTGCTTTCCTGCCCAGTGGAAGGTGGAAGTGCCCCATATTTGTAAACACTCCCAACCATACCATAGGGGCAGGAGAGTTGTTGTACTGCACTTTTTCAAAGCGTAGGGAGTATTTGGAGCACTCGCCAGCTCACAGATGCCCTGGTACAGTCTGCAGCTAGAAGCAAGGCACTGGGATGGATGCCAACCATCTCTCTCCATCTCACTCTCAATATTTGAAGGTCAAGGAGGTCTTGACAAGTGGCAACAACCCAGGTAAATATTCTTTTTTTTAATAAAGGCAAGGCTGTAGAGAGTGTGGGGAACGCTCCTGACCCTTGGGCAAGCTAGACGAGGCATTCATCACATTTGTGTACAGGTGTGTGGCATTTCTCTTAGACTATGAAAAATAAAAAAATTAATGATCTTTGGTGATTCCTCTCCCCAAATGTGTAAATGTTTCCAATGATCAATAACATAAATGTTCATGTTTTGCGCTCTCTCAGCATTTGCGAACACTAGCAGAGAATAAAAAGCGAATATGAGGTCTTAGGCTTGACAGGTGCAAGAGATTTGCTTGATTCAGCAGTCTGCTCCGCCCAGCATAAAATCCTCAAAACCCAGCAATAATAGTTAAATATTAAATGAACACACATATCGTAATTCAGGTCGAGACATCCGGTTGAGAGACCAGTGGAGCTGATGAGGGCTCACTGGGCTGGTCCCAAGCAAGAGAATAGGTGCAATAGGCGCTCCCCTCCTCATCCTGGGCCCTGCATGGGCTAACATCACAGCAGCCTAGGAGGGAGAACATTGCAGACCTGGGCGCAGTATCCTGAGGTGGGGACCACAGCCAGATTGCATCACTGCAGAGTGAAGATGACTTCAGGTCCATACAGGCAGTGACAATCTGACAGATGTCATGAGAGCTGGGGGCTAATTGGGGGGGGGGGCACTCTGGGGCCAGCTGACTGGCTTAAGCGGGCTGCAACTGAAGTGAGGAAACAGGTACGAGGGACCGGCAGCTAAGGAGCCAACAAGGAAGGAAGCAGGATGTCCAAGTAAAAGGTGCCTGCTCAACAGAGGCTCACACTGAGGTGATGGCAGCACTCTGCAGGCCCAGCAGGTTCGTTGAAACCGGTGGGCTCCAGATGGGGAAAGACAATTACAATTCAGGAGTGAAATTCCACGGGTAAAATAGGTCTACACTACTTATTTGAATATGGGGATGAGGCTTCTCAGTGCAGAACTGCTGATAAACCTAGACCTACAGCAGTGGCAAGTGATCGAAGTGACTAGACCAGGAGACTGCTGGCTTCAAAGCGCACTTGAAATTAATCTCTACTTGTAAGGAGTAAATATAATTGAACCATTGCAGGAGAACTCATCAGCATCAATGGTTTGGGAAAAGTGGTGCGAAAATTGGCACAGACAATGGGTGAGTTATCAGAGAGTCATAACTGAGAGTATAGACCTTCCCACACTCCCAGCGTTCCCTGGTGGCAACAAATCACCCGTGAAACTGAAGGGCCTAACTAACTTCAACAAAGTGGCAGAGACCGAGCACAACAAATTACACAATGGGGAAACACATAAGCACATGACAACACCCAAGCTGTCTCCTGGAGATATACACATTCACAAGATCTGCTCAGAATAGTATCCATCTGACTAACACGGGCACAGATGGACTCCAGCCATTGGGCTAAAAAAAAGGTCCTTTTTAGTTGCTAACCACACAAGAACCATAGTTGAGCACAAGATTGACTCAATGACCATAGACCTAAGTCTCCTGTATACAGACTTAAAGAAAATGTTGAAGGAAGGCAGAACTGTCGTAAGTCATCTCCAGGACGCAGTCAAGGCTCTGACAGCTAACTCACAATATATACATCAAAAGTGGAAGATGCAAAAGGCTGATTCTGAGGAAAAAAAGTATAACTTGTGGGTATTCTGAAACTAGCTGAGGGTGTATTAAAATAGCCTTAAAACCAAAAGCGCTGTCCGCATTCTCTGCTGAAAGGAGCTCTTGCCTCCTGGGAACCCGTGCCTCACCAGGGCTCCCCTTCGTATTAATATAGCAAATGTTCCTGAACCTCCTAAAAGATAAGAATTCCACTCTGAGGCACACTCATGTTGTTGGACTGACCCCCTACAACCGAATCTCTGTGTTTTCTTCAAACACTGGACCCAAGCGGTCCAAAGACAGAGTTTTGCCAAGTGAAAAAAAAGCTGTGTGACATGAGAATGAAATACATGATGATGTTTCTTTCAAAAATAAATATACTCCTTAAAAAAAAAGCTAAGCACTTTTTAACCCTGGAGAAAGCTTGTGACTAGTCAGAAGGGAGTGAAAAGTAGGGTCTAATAAGGAGGTGTCAGGGGCGAACATATGTCGATCAGAGGCCCCTGGCATGCCCTGAACTAGCAACATGAACAAAACCCAAAGCTTCCTGCTGAGCACATAGAAGACAGATCAGAGTTCATTGGGAAGTCCTGGAAACTACAGCATGACCAACCCGAAAAACACAATCAGGCGACAATGTGTGCTAGATCTGGGCTGGGAAGGGATACCTTCTTGCGAAAAACAATTTTTAGAGGCATATTACTCTATCTATTTGTGCTGCAAAATGCAGCACACATGGAATGAGGAAGTAGTAAGGAGAAATAAAGATATTTCTCCCCGTTTCGCCTCTGTTGGTTAGAAACACCATTTTGGCGCAAGCCCAGGTTTACAAGTCTTGTTAAATCAGGGTTTGCATCAGAATACATGGGTGAATGCACGGGAATATCCATGCTCCACCCATGTAAGACCAATTTGATGCAAAGTAACGCAAGGCAGCGCTATGCCCTACGTTGCATTACTTTGTATTTAGTAATCCACGCAAAACTATGCAAAGTGGGTTTGCGTGGGTTAGCAAATGCCAAAAAGTAGTTTGTGTGATGTAACCCTGATGCAAGACCATAGTAAATATGGTCCTAGATGAGCAAGATGAATGTATAGAGGAAGCAGTTTGCTCCATGTCCCTCCTGACAACCCAGAATCAATGCATTTAATGCAAGACACGTGTACGACTTTTGTAAGCTCAATTTCCTCTAAAAGCAACTGAGAACTGGAGGGCCACTTCCTCCTGAAACAACTGCCAACCAGAAAGGCAATTTCCTCTAGAAATAAGCAACAATAAGTACCGAAGCACACAAAGGTAGTCCATATAATAGTGCTAAATCAGGGCAGGTTTTTCAAAATAGGAAAGCAAGTGTAGTCCATAATAGTTCTTCTTCTTTTGTACGTAATTTTATTCCACTGCCATGAAAATGTAGACTTTGAATGCATATGGGTGTCTGAAGAAACACACTCACAGCAAAAAAAAGGGGAAAAAAGGTGTCTTGACCTAAACCTGCCAGAACAAAAATCTTGGATCTGTGAGAGCTGTCAGTTGACCCCCATCTCACACTGTCTTTATTAGAAATTAACCACTTTCAATCTGTCGTTTTTACCTCACATGATTGAATTGCTGGGCAGAGGGAGGAAGGTAACTAACCATCTTTCCATTATTGAACAGCTATTATCGTGAACAAATCTATTGAATCCTACTAAATAGTCTGTTGGTTTTAGTGGCAAGGTAACAGTCACATAGGGGCATATTAGCAAGACCGGCGATAAAATTATCGCCGTTTAGCGGCAGGAAACTGCCGCTAAAACGGCGATAATGGACTTGCTAATATGCGTTATAGAAATTCAATAGAAGCCCAGGTTAGATGTCCTGCACATCTAACCTGGGCTTCTATTGGAATTCTTATAACGCATATTAGCAAGCCCATTATCGCCGTTTTAGCGGCAGTTTCCTGTCGCTAAAACGGCGATAATTTTATCGCCGGTCTTGCTAATATGCCCCACAGATTCTTGTGAATCCAGGGTGGGCTAGCGAGGAGTATCTATCTCTGTCGATGAATTGGCATTTGTCGAGTTCCCCAAAAATATTCTCTGTACTCCATCATATGGGGAAATCCCCTCTTTAGCAAATACAATAATGGACATGGAATCAAGGGGAGATAATCACATTACCATGAGGTGGGATGGCTTCTGCTATGTGGAGATAGAACTCACCAGAGAGCAGATGGACTTCCAAGAATGAAATCTTGCACCACTCCAGTGACAATTCAGGAATGATACTGTACTTTGGAACAAGCTCCCACTATTGCTATTAGGCAACACTGAGGTATTCAAAATTATCATGATTCTCATTTGTCTATGCACTATACAAAACACCCCATACCCGAATCCAAAAACCTTCTTCCAATAATCTGACTATACCTTAAATTTGCTTCTATGGGGCTCCAAAGCTCCTTGCATAGCTCCTAAAAAATTGCATTGTTCAAAATATTTTATGTTATGTGAATTTGTAAAGCAAGGGTATCCTGGCACTGAGTAGGTGTGTGCACCTAGGCCTGCCTATGGTAGGTTGGTTTATTGAAAAAACAGGTCTTCTTGTGGAATTCAAGAAGAGAGGAGGGGGTTCTTTTGTGGAGTGGGAGACCATTCTGTGCTTTAGGGGTGATGTAAAAGAATTCCTGTCCTCCTGATCTAGTTCTTTGTATGTGTGGGATGTGTGTGAGTAGGTGTCTGGGTGGTTGGTAGAAGGAGATGTGACTGCTCAGGTAGGTGGGGTTAAATTGTGTAGTGCCTTGGATGTGTGTGTGAGGAGTTTGAAATGAGGGTGTTTGTGTATCAGGAGCCTGTGTAGCTCCCTGAGGGGTGGTAGTAGTTCTGTGTGGGACCATCTCCACGACAGAAAAAAAGAGCAGGAGAATGCTGGGATACCTAAACCCACCCCCTCCCACTGGGAGTACATAAGCTATACTATCCCAGCATTCAGCCTGAAATACCAAGCCACCAACCGGAAGGCCGGCCAGTCCGGGAGGGAGGGAGGGGTGTAAGGAATGGGACGAGGACAAGGGGACCAGGAGTAATGAAGATTACCGGTAAGTAATAGGGCATTACCTCCCGGTCCCACCAGTCCTCGTCCTATTCCTTAACAAAGTGGAGAATACCAGAGCAAACAACCCGGCCTTCCGGACAACCACCAACACCAGGGACACCACACCGAAAGCGGCACCCAACAGAAGCCAAAGGGAGACCACAAGAAAAAAGAAAAACACAGGCAGGAGCACACAACCAGCCATGCCCCCAACCAAGCCAACAGAGCCAAAACCCAAAAACGAGCAGGGGACGACCAGGAAAACTCCAATATAAGGAGCCCAGCCAAGGAGCCGCCACCCAAGGGGCAGACAACCGACACCAGGAACCACCTCACCAGCCACAGAGGAGGATAACCCAAAAAGAAAGGACCAGGAACAGATCGCAAGTACAGCGACGAGGCCACCACAGAAGAAGACCCAGCGCAAGGAGCCAGGGCCGCAACAAGAGGGACACAAGAACCCCAGGCCAAGCCAGAAGGAGGCCCAGCACCCAGAGCCAAGCCCCAAGGGAACCCCCAGAGGGGCCGAAACAATCATCCCCCCCAGAACAACCAGCAGAAGGGGGCCCAGAAGAAGCAGAAGTGCCCACACTACACAACCAAGCCAGGAAGAGCAACCAACCAGGGAGAAAAATATCCAAGGGCGAAGCCCACAGCACCAGGCACCACCAGGCAGCCGCCCAACCAGGGACAAACCAGGCCAAACCCGGCCGAACGCCTGAGAGCAGACGAGAACAGGCCCGTGCAGGGCGGCACGGCTGAAGGCACAGAAACCCCACCTGCCGACACGAACACAGCAATAGCAAAAACAGAGAGCAATCCCCCCAGACGAGGGAAGAAAGCGACCCCCGCCGAACAAACCCACAACGACCGCACCAAAAAGCCGAGGGGAAGGAAGAAGAGCCTGAAGAAGTCCCACCAAAGGCAAGAGACCAAGGAACGACACGACCAACCACAAGACCAACCCCAACACACCAGGGGAAGCCACCAGCAGAGCCGCAAAGACTGAAGAGGACGGAACCCAAAAGGAACGCAGGCACCGACCCAGAGGACCAACCAAGGACAGGCGCCCCCCCCCGCAATGCCGACAACATCGGCAACAGAGAGCCCAGAGGCACAGAAGCCCCAGAGGTGGCCCAGGCCACGGGGCAGGAACGGCCAGCAGCCAACCCCAGTGGAGACACCGGCGAGCTGCAGAAAGGCCGCCACACCCGGAGAAGAACCCGGGGCACAGGGACAGGCCAACAGGCCAGGCCCGAGGCACACACTCCGAAAGCAGGAGACACCAGGACACAAACCCAGCACCCTGCCCAATGAAGGCCATCGAGAGTCCAGAAGCCAAGAGAGACAACAACAGAGGGCCGAACACGGAACCGGGGAAGACCAAACCCCAGAACCGGGAAGGAGGAAACCCCCACCGAACCAAGAGCTGACCCACCGGCCAGGACGACAAAGGAGGACACCAAGGAACCACCCAAGGCAAAACCCAAGAGCAGCCGCAGAAGGGCAAAAACAGGAGAGAAAGACAGGGAGGCCCACAGCCCAACCCCGCAGTCACTCCTACAAACACCCAAGAAGCCAGCCGGCCGAACAGACAGGCCAGCCAGACAGGAGGCACCCAACACGGTGCCCCCAGGGGCCGGAAGGAGACGCATAGGGCCAACCGACCCAACCCCAAAACCCCCAACCAAGAAGGGGCACAGGGAAAGGCACAGGAGCCAGCCACAGCCAGGCCACACAGGGAGGAGACGCAGCAGGAAGACAGGGAGGGAGCCCGGCAGCCCACACATGTCAACCCCCACAACGGCCCCATCTCAACAGGCAGGCGCAAAGGAGGGGCACAGGAAAAGGACAGAAGGCCAGCCCAGGACCCAGGAACACCAGGCACAGGACCACCGACCATCAAGAGGCCGAAAGAACCCCACCGAAACAAGGCGCCATTGCACCAGAGAAAGAGCAGCCAGAAAAGGACCCAAGGCGACCCCGAAGCAAGCAGGGGCCCCACAGCCAAAAGCCAGACACAACCAAGCAGAGAAGGACAGCAACCCACCCGCACAGGCAAACGAGTGGCCAAACACAGGGACAGCAAGGCCAAAACAGAGGCAAAGCCGACAACACACCGGAACCCAAAGGAGAGGTGCCCAGAGAACCGAAAGGCGCATAACCTACCGAAGGAAGCGGGATCGGAAAGAAAAAGGGGAGACTGAACACCGGCCAACCTAAGAACAGCAGAGCCAACAAAAGAGCAAGGACCAGAGACACCACAGGCCCAAAACCAGCCCCGCACCAGAGCCAGAAAGGTCCAAACCCAAACGACAGGCCCCAAGGGGAAAGCCACGGCCCCAGAGCCGAGGCAAAGCCAGCCGGAAACCACAAGGCCGACAAGGAGGAGCGGGAAAGCCGCAATGCGGCCCACACACAGGGGAGGCCGACACCAGACCCAAAACCGGCTGCCCCACCAACACACCCACCAGCCAGAGACAGGACCAGGCACAGCGAGGAGGACACCCCGACAGGCACAAACACCGAGAGCAGCGTAGAACAAGAACCGGCAGGGCAGAAAGGCCGCAGGGAAGGCGGAACCACAAGGACCAAACCGGCAGACAGGGCGGGGCACAGGAGCCGCACGCCTGAGAAACCAAGGAGCCACCCAGGAAGAAGCCAAGGAAGACCCACAACACCCAGCCACCCCAGGCGGCAAAGGAACCGACAGCCAAGAGGCAAAGGACCCCAAAAAGTGGACCAAGCCACAAAAAGAAACACAAGAGGGGAGAAGCAAACCACACAGGAAAACCAAACCCCACCAGCCAGCCAAGCGCAACACAACCCAGCACTAGGCAACAGGCAAACACCAATGCCAACCAGAAGGCCCATCAGGGGCACCACCAGCACAGCCCCGGAGCCAACAGCCAACCAAAGCCAAGGACCCCGCCAGGACAGAGGGAGGGCACAACACCCCCCTCCCCCCCAGCAACAACAGAACCCAAGAAACAGGGAGGCCGGAAACCCCAAGGGCCTGACGCAGGACGCCAGAAGCGACCCAGCCACAGCAAAAAAAGAAAAAAATGCCAGGGGCAGGAGCCCCACAAACTGACAACCCAGGCAACAGGCAGAAACGCAAAACCCAGCAACCGGGAGGCAGGGAACCCCAAAAGACAGGGCCCCAGAACAGGAAGGCAACCGCAACAGGGCACCCACCACCGGGGCAGGGGAACAGCCAACCCACCGCCCGCCCCGAGCAGCCATCCCCAGTGAAGGGAAACTGAAACAACCTCAACAAAAAGAGAGAGACAGCCAACAAAGACCCACACACTGACCAACGCGACACAAAGGCCAACAGTAACAGTGATCCCACGGAAGGGTCCAAGAAGAAGCATGGCACCCCCAAGCAGGGGCTAGGCAAACATCACAGGAACGAACCAAGAAGTGCACAGCAACCGGAATGCCCAGGCTGGTACCCATACAGGCACGAACCTGGCCCAAACCCACTCATGGACCGAGCAGACAAGACCAGGAGCCATCAGGGAGGAAAGGCAGCAGGCCAGTAAAACACACACCATGAAGCCCACAGCCCCCGGCAAGCACAGGTGGGCACCCATCCAGAAGCCCACCATGCCCGACCCTGCTGAACACCCACATCAGACAAGATCAGGAGCCCACAGGGTGGAAGGGCCGTAAGCCGTCGAAGGGAGCACCCAGGAAAACAGCAGGCCAACAGGAGGAGACTGCGCACTGGAAGAAAAGCACCACCGGAGCACAAGACAGCAAAACCGAAGAACTGACCCACGCACCCGGGACAACCCTGGACACGACCCCTCCAGAGGCCGAGGGTGCACAAAGGGCAATGCCGCCAGGCAGGTAGCCCCAGACGGACAGCACTGCGTCCGGTGACGCCCACCATCCGTAGAGCGGCACCAACTGACCTGCAAAAAATGGCAGAGAACATACAGCAAACAGCACAGGACTGCAGTATAGCACGTAAAAGAAACCGCTACCCGGTATTCACCACAGGGGCAGACAAACACCACCACACAGTGACTGACCCCCAACCACCAGCCCAGATGCCGTCCACCAACGAGCGCCGAGCAAAGGGTAAAACCAGGAGCAACCGGCACCCCCAGGCAGCCAAGCAGCGTCCAGGGAGGAAAAGGCCGAAATGCAGCCCCAACCGGCATCCAGGAATGACAGGGGCACCTCCAAGACCAGCCCGAGGCGCCTGAAGCAGCAGCAGCTCGTCTTCCTGACCGGCCCAGCCACAGGAAGACGTGGCCTTCAACCCGGAACAGACCAGGAAGAACGGCGGCCCAGCCACAAAGGACCGGCCGCCCAACAACGCGGCTCCCGGCAAGCCCGGCAGGCCAGGAGACGGCGGAACAGGACATTGAGGACAGCCCAGCAGCCCGACAAGACATCCAAGAAGACTCCAGCAGGTAGGAACCAGAAAATCCACGTCCCATTCTGTCGGAAGACAGAAAAAAAGAACAGGCTGAATGCTGGGATAGTACAGCTTATGTACTCCCAGTGGGAGGGGGTGGGTTTAAGTATCCCAGCATTCTCCTGTTATTTTTTTCTGTCGTGGAGATGGTCATCTTCACTTTGTTAAGGAATGGGATGAGGACTGGAGTGACCATGAGGTAATGACTCATTTACTGAAATGATAAAAAAAAGTGGCTCCACTCCATCAGATGATAAGAAACTAGGATGTTACTTTCCCCATAAGGTCAGAAAGAAAAGTGATAAAAAGAGTTTGAAGGTATTGGTAGTCAGAAATATAGAGGTTAGGAAACAGGGCTATTCTGTGATGTTGGAGGGCAGTGACAGAACACAGGGCCCACTGTATTATACCCATTTGCAAAGCAGGGATGTGCAATATAGGTCGCATCACAAATTGTCTATTCACAGATGGTTGCAAAACAATACGTATTTAATAGGTAGATAATAATTTTCAAACCCCTATGAATGGCTGCTACTGCAGTGAAGAATGTCGGCATTTGCTTTTCCAAATGGGAAACATATTAATTTTAAGATCAGTCCGTGTCCATCCTGTGTTTTCTTTTGGGAAGACAGTGGGAGGAGCAGGCAGTGTTTCTCTGGAAAAGTTACTCTTCCTACGAGACAACAGGCATGATTCTCATAGGGGAGGATGCTTAAGGAGACACCATGTCCTGATTCTCAAAGGGGATGATACCCCAAGGAGACACCTTGTCCTTTGCGACTCTGTTATCACTCCAGTTGACGAGGACCAGTAACTCCTCAATGGTGTGCGACCACAGTTGTATTCACAAACAATTGATACCTTCCTTTCCAAATCACAAATAAAAAGGGCCGCCCTTTTCAAGGTCCCTCCTATTTGCGATTCATTTAGGATAAAAAAAAAACATTTACAAGTCAGTAAGAATTTCCCAACTCGAAAAAGGGCTTTTTGTACATTAAGAAAAGCTCTTTTGCAGTCACAGTCCCTGAAATGTTGCATATCGCAAGGTTTCATAAGGTCACTAAATCCAGTGGCAGCCGACACAGTTAAGTACTGATAGGGCGGGTGGAGGGGCTACAGAGGGAGTGGAGGCAGGCGGGAAGCGCAAGGGCGGAGGGGGTTAATAATGAAAAAAAACACTTACCTGGTTCTTTCGGACGCTTCGTTGCACTCTGCTTCTAGTTCCTGGCATCACGGACTCCCCATTCAATCCCTCCACTGCTCTCAAGCATGAAAGCAGGGTGGGGATTGGCCTGAGCGGGCTGGATTAACGCTCACTCAGGCGCAGGGAGTCTGTGCTGTTTCCCCAACCCGGCTGTGCAATACAGCCGTGTTGGAGAAACCTAAGTGCGCATGTCAGTTTCCGCCGGCCTAAGACAGCCGGCCAAACTGACATGCACACTTAAAAGTGCACATCTATCACTCCTACTCCTCCCTCCCATGGCCCGGTCCTGCCCCTCCCTGTACACACTGGATCAGAGCCAGCAGCTGAAAATAAAACAATAGTAAATTATCAAATTATCGTTTTATTTGTCAGCTGCTGGCTCTGAGCCAGTGCAGTGAGGCTCCTCTGCCATTGCAGAGGAGCCACCGCTGACAGCATATAGATGAATATCAATAGAAGAAATACACTTGAAGGTAAATGAATTGAGAAATGGAGAAATGCAAAAAAAATAGCTTTGCAGCAATAGTTACCAACTTTGCAATAAACTACCAGCTCAGGGTTATAATATGAACTGACTGCAGGACAGTTGTGCCAAACAGGGTATATCAACACACGTTCATTTTAGGATGGGTGTGGTTCCTGGCTGAGATGTCACATATTTACACCACTACAGGAGTAGCAGTGGTTGCAGTGAAGAAGCTTGTAATTCGAGCAGGCTTGGTCTTTGGCTACTTCATATGTTACGGAGATCGTAAAACTGCTCTAAATGTTGTTCTTGATAGCTCTGCTAGGTGAATTGTTTCACCGATGCATGAATTAAAATAGGCCTACAACTTATGGGATTAGCATTTATTCATTCTATTCTCTAATGTCTAGTGTGTCCCATGTGGAAAACCTCCCCATGATTTTACCAGCCGATATCCAGGCCAGGTCCCTGGCAGAAGCACGGATGGACAATCGATCATTTTTAGGAGTACTCGACACAAGAGAAAAAATGATTAAGAGAAATGAAGGGCAGGAAATGGATGAACTTGCACCCAAAGCATAGAGGGGCATATTCTCAAGGACTTATCGCCGAGTTAGCAGCACTTCATCGCAGCCAAAGTGGTGATAAATTCATCGCACCATTCACAAGCTGGTGCTAACAGCCGATATCACCAATAGTCCTGCGATAGCAGCCACAAAAAACATCACCACGGATGACACCGGCAACTAACGCTAATGAGATGCAGAGTAGGCGTTCCCGTGCAAAAACCCGCAGAAACACCACTTCGCAACATTCCCAACGACCAGCCAGAATGGCGATTAGAATCAAAAACATGCGATAAGGCGTGTTAGCAGTATGGATTTAACACCTGCTCCTACCTGGTGTTAAGTCGGACGACAACCTGCCCCATAAAAGGTAGCCCAGCCCACAGCCACACCAGAAGAACAACAGATGCCATGGAGCTACTGATCATGCAGCTCGGAGCGCCAAGAGGGCCACAATACCCACCGCCACCACCGCCAGGACCCCCACACCCTCCAGGACCCCCCCCACCCGGACTACCACAGAGGCAGCGCAGACAAAGACTTGGGGGATTGCTCTCTCCGAGCCTTAACGCCAGAGGAAGTCATTGCCCACTGCAGGCTCAAAAGGACAACCATCCTACGCATCCTGACCATCATTGCCCACAGGCTGATAGTACCAACACACCGGAGAACCAACATCCCTCCGCAGACAAAGCTGCTGGCCGTGCTGCACCTGTTGGCCTCTGGGACCTTCCAACCAACAACTGCCAGAGTCGGAGGAGTCTCACAGCCAGCCCTGTCAATGTTCCTCACTCCTGTCCTGGATGCCATCATCAGCTTGGTACCCCAGCAACTTTACTTCCCACACACTGCGCAGGAACAGCTGGAGATCAAGCAAGGCTTCTACGCCATAGCTGGCTTTCCACACGTCTTGGGGGCAATCGACTGCACACATGTACTCCTCGTGCCCCCTGTCGCCACTGCACACAATTACCGCAACAGGAAACACACGCATTCCATATATGTGCAGGCAATAGTGGACCACCGGGGACTCTTCACCAATGTCGTCGCCAACTACCCAGGCAGTGTGCATGATTCCTTCATCTTCCGACAGTCCATCATCAACCAGCGCTTTCAGGATGCCACCTATGGGAATGCACTGCTCGTCGGTAAGTACCAACGGAACCCACCACACACCTCAACACCACATCCAGACAACTCACAACTCTGTGAATGCACACGTCACAAAATCACATACAACATGACAACCAACATCCCCACATTCCAAACACGACAACACTACTTACTGTGGCAACCTGGGCTAGCCATCTACACAAGCCATCAATGGCATGGCACCTCAGCCACACAATAGCAGAATGTGGGGAGAGGTGGGAACCCGGCATGTGCGAAGGAGGCATGAATAAGAATGCACACAATGCCAAGTGTGGAGTGGATGTGCTGGACAGACCGCAGTATGCAGACCACAGACACTTCCATGTCGACATACACTGCTGGTGCCTGGAGTGCACTGGACAGTGGACGCAACCATGTAACCGCAGCCAGCAGGGAACAATGCAGAAATGTAGCTTGTTACGTCCCCCCCTGTAAGCGTGCGCGTAGTGGGCTGGCCCGGCGAACGCCAGGCCAGCGTAGGGGTGTGAATAAAAAGCCTGTTACTCTGGGTGTGGTTCTCTTCTGGAATGTACAACGTGTCTGCCAGGGCGGCACCTCTCATCCCACCACGAGGCCGACGCCGTGAGCGGCGGTGCCTGCGATCCTGTGCGTCTGCTGCACCCCAGGCCGCTGGTCCCAAAACGCGTCATGCCCACCCCAGCGCAGCCAGGCCGTACTGCTCACCTGCCGACACCGGCGTGTGTTAAAGAGGGCCCACCACGTGCCGGTGCAAGCACCAAGCCCCAGGCCCGCGACCATGGCAGCCTCCTCAGACCATCACGGCCTCCGTGACACAGGCACCCATTACTCCTTTCTCATTGACGTACTCCACCGCTGCCTTCGGCCAACACTGCGGTCCAGCAGGTCACACATTTGGAACTGAGTCTTGATCATACAATGGCAGAGTACATACGTTTATTGCAGGGTTTATATCACTGTACTCCCTATGATGTGGTGCCACCAACTCTGTACATAGCATTCCAACGACACGTGTCTGTGGTCCCATGCTGACTACTGCCTTCGGCCTACACTGCGGCCCAGCACCGATGGGTTCACCTGTGTACTGCCTACCCTGCGGTCCAGCAGGCCTCACACAAATCCAATACAATCCGTACCAGGCAGGACACGGCATCGTCGCAGGCTGCACACACGCACAGCTCTGGTGCCACTACCTCCGTCAACCACAAATCATCGCCACATGGCATTCCAACGTCGTGTGTGAGAGTACCAGGAGGAGCTGCCTGAACAGCCGTTGCCCCACGCTGACCGCTGCCTCAGGCCTACACTGCGGTCAAGAAGGTCACACATTTGGAACTGGGTCTTGATTTTACAATGGCAGAGTCCGTATCATTGCACGCTAGGAGAGGAGTAAGAGGAAGACGCGATTCAGTCCGGATGACGAACAGGATCCTCGTTACAGAGGTGACCGAACCCCACCAACAACTGCCCTGGTGCCACTGACTCTGTGCATCGCAAGCCAAGGACACGTGGCTGAGGGCCCCTGCTGACCACTGCCTCCGGCCCACACTACGGTCAAGTAGGTTACACATTTGGAACTGAGCCTTGATCTATTTATGGCAGAGTTTATACCATTGTACAGACCTCATCGCAGACTGCATCCCCTTTCAGCTCTGGTGCCACTAACTCTGTGCCCCGAAATTCATGGACACCCTCTGGTTGAACTTTGGTGGCGTCTCAGTCAATGGCCTGGGGGTTGTCTTCATCATCATGTGGCTGGTAATGACTTGGTGTTAAACATGAGTCTGTAGCATTCATCTCCTCCATATTGCATGTGTCTGCTTGGTACTGCCCTCTGTATCATGCCCTGGAAGAACACCTTCCACTGTCCCCCAAAACCCTCTGCGACAATCACCTTGGACATCGATGAGAACCCGCTCAGCTCTCGTGGCCCTACCTCAGTGCACCGGTAGTCACTGTCCCGTGGCGGTGTGCCTGCGCCGGCCGCAGTGCATCCGTGGCCACTAACTCTGTGCAGCTCAAGTCGTGGACCCTTGCTGTTTGAACTTTGAACTTCTGATTGTCTGATCACTGTTGTAGTTGTTGCCAGCGCCAACAACTCCCTGAGGGCTGGCTTACACTCACCCCACACCCATCCAGCACAGGCGTCACTGGACATGTGACCCTGGCAATAAAGGGACCGGGCGCACTTGCCCGTAGCCAGTTCCACAAACTAAGTGTGTCCATGTGGTCATTGTGTGTGCATGAGGGCCCCGGGTCTGACCACATTGCATTGTGCTGTGTACAGCGGACGCAACCATCTCACCTCAGGCAGTGGGGTAGACCTGGGACATGTAGCTGTGTCGTACCCCCCTCTAGGCGTTGCCGGAGTGGGCTGGCGTATGGCAGTCCAGCGTAGGGGTGTGGATGATCACTCCGGGGCTCTGAGCGTGGTTAAGTGTTGGGCATGCCAATTTGGTACCTGATGCGTGTGTCTTTGTTGTGGTGTCGGCGCCACCCGGCCCACAATGGACAAAGTTGCAATGTAACATGCCCCTGAGTGCGGGCTCGGACAAAGGGATCAATGAATGAGCGCAAGCCCGCTCGGGGTCCTGGATCATACATGCCAACTGTTGTGTGTGTATCGTTATTACCGCAGCATGAGCCAAAGGTCTTGCCTCGACCGCATCGTGACTTCGGCCAGCCATGTACTCCACATCTGTGTCCGCCCTATCCTTGCCATAGGCCTACACACACGTGGCCGACCACCTTCAACGCACAACATCACAGTGTTGTTGTCAGGCTTGTGGACATGCGCAGACGGGCATGACAATGGTGTGCCGTAGGAGTGCAGGTGATGCAAGCGCGCAGCGCACCCGAGGAAATAGGCTCGGGGAGAGTGGAGCAGCAGTGAGGCTACGTAATGCACATTGTTGGCGCTCATTTGCTACTAGCAGTACATGTCAAACCGGAATCACTATGACACACATATCACATGTCAATGAACTAGTGAGCCTGCCAACACATCATGCAGAACCAACTATTGACTCATGTCTCTCTGCACTGTCACAGGTGATCAGGGATATGCACTCTGCCCTTGGATGATGACACCCCTCCGAGCCCCGAACACACAGGCCCAGAGGCAGTACAATGCGGCCCACAAACGCACCAGGGGCATCGTGGTACGCACATTTGGCGTGTTGAAGTCACGTTTCAGGTGCCTGGACATCACAGGTGGGAGGCTCCTGTACAGCCCAGTCATCGTGTGCAAGATGATCGTTGCATGTTGTGTGTTGCACAACATATGTGTACCCACCAATGCCCCATAGTTACGTGTGCCAGATGCACCAGACGATGATGAGGAAGATGAGGCAGGTGGACCACACCCCACTGCAGCTGCAGCAGGAATAGCCCGTAGGAACAGCATCATTGACAATTTCCTCACATGAGGACGTCACATTGTGTCAGTGCTTGGCAATCATGAGACAGTGCAAAATGACCACAGGCACAGCAATAAATTCAATGTGATACACATTCCCTGAGTATCTGTATGTGTGCTGATGCGTGGCACGGGGATCAGGGACATGTTCCAGAGTCATTGTGGGTGTGCAGTGTGCTGTACTTAATTGTGCATGTGTGCCATTGTGCCCATCTCCCCCCATCCCCCCAGTCCCTGGTCGGTACTAACCCTGTTGATGTTGTGTCAGGTCATGTTGAGCAGTGTCCCGATCCCCAACTCCTGGCACCGTATCCCGACTGATGACTGTGGCCACCATTTCTCACTGTCATCCAGCTCCTGGTGTGCCGCTGGTCCCCTACCTTCAATCTGCGTTGCTGCTTTCAAGTTGGCATAGTGTTTCTTCTTGGTTTTGCCCTTCACATCATTCCAGCGCCTCTTGACCTCTTCCATTGTCCTCCTCGACACTTCGACTGCATTCACGTTGTTCACGATGTACTGCCATGTTTCCGTTTGTGTTGCCGATGACATAGTGGAGGTGACGTACAGTTGTTGGTTGTGTTCTGTCTCCTCCGTGACGATGATCTGGTTTTCCTGCGGACTCAACCCCGTCTCCCTCTTCCTCTTCTTCTTGCCCTTCCCTGGCCCCTGGGTTCCTGGCTGGTCGTCTGTGGAGCTTGTGGGGTTCGCATTGTCCTGTGCACTCGGTCCGGGTGCGTCCATGGTGGTACGCAGTTAAATTTTTTTAGTTTTTTTTCTCTGCTTTTATGGTGCATTTTCCCGCATGTCGCGTGGGAATCGCAGGCCTGTTGCTGCTTATCGCTGATTTTATTTCACGATTTGGGACGTTGCAACATTTTTTGCGTTGGGGTTTCACATTTTTTCGGCGGCACAGTGATTTTAACGCGGGCATTTGTCGCGTTATCGTGAGGCTATCCCATGGTGCCGCCGGGTTGTGAATGCTGCATTAACACAGTGTTATTTTCCCACGATGGACTGAGATGTGAGAAGTTGCGTTAAGCGATTTTGGCAATAGTTAACACGCGTTCTTGGGAATATCCCCCATACAGTAGTCCTAAGAGGCAGAATTCTGGGATATGTTCTAGTTATAAACCATAATTTACAACTAAGCATAACATTTATAAGGGAGAATTAGCAAATTAGATGAAAAGAATAACACATAGAGCTTTGCAGGGTTAGATCTGAGCTGCCCAGAGTTCCCGACAAAAGAATTTAATAAACAATGTTCCAATCAACAAGTTGTTCAGTGAGAGAGACGGACACACTTCTCTTGAAGAGTCTTAAAGTTTCTTTATTGTTTCAGCTCTTCACCATACAAATTTTAAAAACACCAACAACACATTAATAACAGAGAGTAAAATTGTACAACAGATAATAGTCCATACCGTAAAAAAGATTCATATAAGCCGCTCAGTAGGGTGCTGAGGTCCTTGCAGGGATTGGGGGCTCTAGAGTATCTCACGTGTCCATTGCAAGCTCCTTTGGTACCTAACGATTCAAATTGTGGGAAAGGCAGTTCCGATCTTTTGCACTCACAATAAGGTTGTGTAAAATAGATTAGTAATCTTCCTGTACACTGTGCCTGCTGGCCCAGTCGTGACCGGAAGGCACGGGTATTTTGTGCCACGAAATGTTAAAAGAATCGTTAACACAGTAGTAAGCAGTTCATTTGTATAACATATGTCAAATAAAGATCCGTTAATGTCCCGGTGGAGTAGTGCTGTGTTTGGTTGGTGGCCGTAGTGGAGGGATTCTGTACCCTTCTTCTGTTAGGCCACGCTCCCTTGGTATAGCTGGACGCAAGCTTGTGGCTGGTTGGCAAGTCTGGTCAGAAACAAAGTGCTAATGCATTAAGTGGGCTGAGGTGGCTCCAGTAGAAGGTCAGGATACCTTTACTCATCATGCGTGTCCCCAAAAGTGACAGGTGCCACGCCCCCCTCGCTGTGTCCTTAAAAGTGACAGGTACCACGCCCCTAGCTGTGTCCTTAAAAGTGACAGGTCCCAGACCCTTATGATGGATGTAGGTGCCCATTTGACCCAAGGGGCGTTCTGTCATAGGGCGGGGCTGCTTTTGGAGACATCAGCGAACTAGAGTGCTTTGACGGCTGTATGCCTTTGTTGTGGTGTAGAGGTGTACGCCCCCTTTTAGATGCTGTTTAGGATACATATAAGGCATCTTTAAGAGCCTTGTACAGCAAGCAGACGCCTGAATACAAAAAGGTGCCCACAGCCAAAATGAAGAGATACAGCCCGCTCGTGAAAAGACCAGTGTTGGGTGGCTCCCAGGTCACTATCAATAGATATTACCGAAGCTTAACACCCCTGGTAATGGACGAGAATGCTCAACAAGAAACACCTAAGGATATGGGCTGCGACGTTACTGGTTTTGGCAATGGCATTTGTCGGCCTATGGAAGAACTCAGTCTCAAGGATTGCGTATGCCGGATGTCCCCGATTAAGGGCGACAGCAGCGAAAGTGAGGGCTCGTGTAGTGGCAGCGTGTTTGCTGGCCTCAGTTTCGTGGACATGGAGGAAGATGAAGAAGCTGTAGCACCTCCTAACACACCCGTCTATGAAGACATGGACCTTCAGGAGGATACGGCTGATGAGAAGGTCGTTCTGCAACAGCCGGGTACAAGCGTTGAAGATGATGGGGCATCGCAGGACATTAGCGACTCTCAAGATTTCAGAGCCTCCGCAGAGGGCGGTGAAAATGCAGAGGTTAATAAAAATGTTATGAGCAGGCAATTACATAATGATGTATTTTATTTCTTCAACTAACGAACGGTCAATCTTTCTTCTTTTTGACCCCTAGAGAGCAACCCCAGCTGGATGCACCTACTTCATAATGCGCTATGGTAAAGAGCTGTAGCACCTCCTAACACACCTGTCTATGAAGACATGGACCTTCAGGAGGATACAGCTGCTGAGAAGGTCGTTGTGCAACAACCGGGTACAAGCGTCGAAGATGATGGGACATCGCAGGACATTAGCGACCCTCAAGATTTCAGAGCCGCAGCAGAGGGCGGTGAAAATGCGGAGGTTAGTAAGAAAATGTTATGCGCAGTCAGCTACATAAGGGTGTATTTTATTTCTTCAACTAACGGATTGTCAATCTTTCTTCTTTCGAACCCTAGAGAGAAACCCCAAAAAGGCCTGCGGCAGAGTGGCGGCCTGCAAAAGCGAGCAATGTAATTTTCAATTGTCTGTGGTGTTCAAAACAGGCTGAAAGTTCCACATGCCAAAACAGTGATGGCTGCGACAAGTGTGTATGCAGCTCTGACACGTGTGAAAAGGAAGATCCAGGATTGTCCTACTATGACAGGCAGGAAGTTAAGGGCTTCGCCGCGTCGGTGGTGCTAAACTGTGTCAAGCGTGACTATTACAGCCTTTGTCACGGCCATCAAATGAACGATCCTCAGCAGGCGGCGCACAAGTGTTTGTGCGAATCATACAGAACAAGAACAATACAATATATTTGTAGTTTGTTAGACCCGTACAAGGTGTATACTGAAAAGAAATATGTCCACCCTGATATGTTGAGGATCTTGTCAGCGGCACTCAATGAGATCCGATACGCCTATGACCCGAGTTTAAAACTACCAGGTATGCAGGGGATGGGCACGGCTTTTGATAGAAAGATGATAGAAAGACTCATAGAAAGGCGTATGTGTAATCTGTATAAAAATAATAGAAAAATAGGGTCTTTGGCCCCCGAAGACTGTTTTAAACAACGTCTTATTTAACGTTACATGATAGCGTGTATTTAGAACAAAGTAGTAGAATGTTACACCGCAAGGTGGCTATGTGTTAATCCGTCCTTACGACGCTTACTGTGAAAATGTAAAGTACATTCTGTTTATGTTTTGTTAAAATTTTTCTTTACTTTTAACAAAAGGTCCTTATGTAAAACAAGTGTCATTCATTGCCTGGGGTGTAACGGATGATAACATGCCGGGGGCCCGGTTAAGAAAACTTTATTATGATACAAGGGGAGTTGGCAGCTTGGGAAGCGCCGAAGCTCTATATAGAAGGGCTGTAGATGAAAACGAACCAGTAAGCAGAGACCTGGTGAAGACCTGGTTATCAGGAGAGGAGGCGTATTCACTACATAAACCAGCCAGAAGACGCTTTAAGAGATGCCCTACAATCGTTAATGCGCAATTAGATTATCAATGGCAGGCGGATATTATCAGCCTTCAAGATTTAGCAAAACATAACAACGGAGCTCGTTATATATTAACCGTCATAGATGTGCTGTCCAAGTACGCCTACGCAGAAGCGCTACGCGATAAAAGTGGGGCTAGCGTCACGGCCGCTTTTAAAGCCATCTTTGAAAAGGGCCGAATTCCTCAAAAACTACAAACAGACGCCGGTAAAGAATTCTTAAACAATACATTTCAGAAATTATTAAAGCACCACGGGGTTCAACATTTTGTAACACACACGGAGGTAAAAGCAGCGGTTGTAGAGCGGTTTTACAAAACTTTAAAGTCTAAGATGTGGAGGTATTTTACGGCCCACAACACCTACAGATACGTTGATGTTCTACAGGCTTTTTTAGCTGTATATAATGCCACTTATCATAGGACCATCAAAACAGCGCCCGTAGAGGTAACTCCTAGTAATTCTTTATCTGTTTGGAGAACGGTGTACAGGCGTAATTTCGCTACAAAGGTGAAGAAGCCTATTTTTAAAAAAGGTGATCACGTAAGGATTTCAAAATTGAAAGGTGTCTTTACGAAGGGCTACCAACAGACTTTTAGCGACTAAATATTTATAGTGGAAAGTGTGGAGCTTAAAGAAGGGATGTATATTTACAGGTTAAAGGACTACGATGGGGAATCCGTGTCGGGGGTCTTTTACAAGGAAGAGTTACAAAGGATACCCGACGATCCACACAGGATGTATAGGGTTGAAAAGATTCTGAAAAGGAAAGGTAGAGGTGCTAATAGTCAGGCATATGTCAAATGGAGGGGATGGCCGGAGAAATTTAACAGTTGGGTGTTGGCAAGCTCCCTGAAGGGTGTGTGAGCTGAGGACCGTCTAAAAGCTGCTGTTAAGATGGAGACAACACCCTTTTATATCACCCTGCCGTCCAACGCTTCTAAAGGCATGTTCCCCGACAACGAGATTTCTAATTATACCGTGAAATTGGCTAAGCCTGTGGACCTGAAAGGGGATTGGGAGGTAGCCCTAACTGAGATCCAATACCCTAGAACCTGGAATACATTTACACAGAGTGAGGCGAAGTTTTACATAAAGCGTGAGCAGGACCCTATGAGCATGCACGAGAGCATCCCATACGGATACTACCCAACCGTTTTAAGTGTTGTCGATGCCATCAAGAAAGCCATAGGCAGCATCGAAACATATACGAATACTCATCTGTCGCTAGATAACGTCAGAAGGAAGGTGTTTCTTAAAGCCCCGAGTCGCACCACGACATTTAACTGTTCCGATAAATTAAGAAGAGTTTTAGGCACAGTACAGAATGCGAAAAGTCCGATCGAACAGGATCATACATGCCCTGATATTAACAGTGGGTTCTACACGCTCTATGTGTATAGCGATATTGCGGAGGCCCAGAGGATCGGCGATAGTTACTCGCCGTTGTTAAGATGGGTCCATGTACAGGGCGAAAATAATACGATGGTCAATATTCAATTCAACAAACCCGACTACGTCGCAGTTTCTAAAAACCATTTTGACACTATATCATTTATGATCTTCGATGATCAGTCCGTCCCAGTGTCCTTTAAATACGGGAAAGTTATTGTTAAGCTTCATTTAAGGCCGAGACGCGACAGAGGCTAGTAAGCAGGCATCATGGTGGTTGTGAAAACATACAGGAACCCGTCTATGTACAGGGACTATTACCGAAACCAGGCTGCCTATGGCGGCCCTCCGTACTTTCAAGGGTCCCCGGTTATGTACGGGGCTGGTCTAGGAGGTTTCTTCCGCAGTCTATTTAGAAGAGCTATGCCCTTCTTGAGAAAAGGCTATGAAATTGTAAAACCACATGTTAAAGCGGCGGCTACGAACATTGCCCAGGACATGGTAGGGTCTGTTACTTCAGCGGTTGCCGAACGCATGAACCAACAGCCGCAAGAAGGCGCTGGTTTGGTGTACAGGCCTCGCGCCACTACTAAAAGGAAGTGCCGCGCTTCAAGATGCAGAGGACCGCCTGCCCCCTATAAAAAAAGGAGGAGTTCTTCAAAGCGCACTCAGAAAAAAAAAACCTAAGACGGAAGAGAACATCGAAGAAGAAGAGATCCGCCTCTAAACTAAATATTTTTTAAAGCGGCGCAAACTAAAGTATGGCCTTCGTACACTGTGCATCGGGCGAGTGCGCCAAATCCGAGTTAGACTTGTTTACTCTAAAGCCCACGCAGACAAGCATCGAAAACAGCTTCTTCATGGAGGTATCACCTTTAGCAGCTTTGACGCCTCTGGCACCTATAGAGTTTTATGTATCAGGGTCCACGGATATGTATTTGGATCTCAACAACACGCTACTCCATCTTATGTGTAAAATCGTAAATCCGGATGGTTCCGACATAGCCGCAGATGCTAAAGTGTCGACGATCGCTTACCCCCTAGCAACCTTGTTTAATCAGGTGGACATCACCCTAGGCGATCGACTCATCACACAGAGCGATAACATGTACGCCTACAGAGCCTACCTCGAGAGTATTCTAAATTACAGTAGCGACGCCCTCGACACGCAGCTTTCAGCGGGACTCTTCTACAAGGACACAGCCGGACACTTTGAAGCCAAGGAGCAGGACGGTGATAATCAGGGTTTTGTAAAAAGAGCAAGTTTTGCGGGGGGCAGTCGCCAGTTTGACCTCCTGGGGCGCATACATTCAGACCTCTTCTTCAAAGATAAGCTGCTCATCAACGGAATTGATCTTAAGATCAAGCTCACGTGCAACAAGGACGCATTCTGTCTCATCAGCGGGGATGCGGACCAGTACAAGATGGACATACTGTCAGCGAGTCTGTTTGTAAAGAGGGTGAAAGTGTCCCCGAGTGTCAGACTCGCTCATGCCGATGCTTTGCAAATATCAAACGCCAAGTACGCTGTGGAAAGAGTAGCTCTGAAGGTATTCAGCATCCCTGCCGGTACCCGGTTAACTCAGCAACAGAATTTATTTATGGGACAACTACCCAAGCTTATCATCATCGGGTTTGTGGACAATACAGCTTTTAGCGGCGTCTACGGCTCAAATCCCTTCAATTTTAAGCACTACAACATCAACTACGCTGCGCTGCTCCACGAGGGCACCATGATTCCTGCAAAACCCTACACACCCAGGGGCATATTAGCAAGACCGGCGATAAAATTATCGCCGTTTTAGCGGCAGGAAACTGCCGCTAAAGCGGCGATAATGGGCTTGCTAATATGCGTTATAGAATTCCAATAGAAACCCAGGTTAGATGTGCAGGACATCTAACCTGGGCTTCTATTGGAATTCCATAACGCATATTAGCAAGCCCATTATCGCCGCTTTAGCGGCAGTTTCCTGCCGCTAAAACGGCGATAATTTTATCGCCGGTCTTGCTAATATGCCCCCCAGTTTTATAACCTCCAACTACATCAGGGAATACCAGGGGTTGGTTTCGATAACCGGGAAGCATCTACAGGACTGCGGGGTAGCCGTGACAAGAGAAGGCTATGGGGCCGGATACACGCTGTTCGCATTCGACCTGACTCCTGACATGGAAGACGGTGATCACTACAACCTGGTCAAAAACGGCAATCTAAAAGCTGAAATATGATTTAGTAATCCGCTACCTGCGAATGTGAACATGGTCGAATTCTCGGTATTTGACAGCATCATTCAGATCAACCACGCCAGACAGATTTTGTTTGACTATCTTTAAAACGTTTGTGAAATGGACACTGTGCAGATACGGGACTTCTTAAGCAGACATAAATACGCTAGGAAATACTTTTTAGGTGTTTTCCCTAGCGATGGGCTACCGACCGAAATAGGGCCGGAAAGACCACGCACCCTAGTCTTTAACACAGATCCTCATTACAAGGGTGGAACACACTGGGCGGCCGTGTTTATAGCTAGTGACAAGGTTACAGTGTTTGACAGTACAGCAGAGTTCCCCGAACACAGTATCTATACACCGCCCATATTCAAGTTTGTGAAAAAAGCCGCAGCGCGGGTTGAGTATAACAAGCTAAGGGTCCAGGATTCGTTAGCCATCACATGCGGGGAACACTGTATTTATTTTATCAATAAAATGGCGGAGGGTGTGACGTTTAGAAATTTCTTAAATCTATATTCGCGTAACCTTGTTAACAATGACAGTCTAGTTGTGAAATATGTAAAAGAAAACACAAGGGCATCGGTCAGACCTGTGAAAACAGAATATAGCGCCTGTCAAAATTGTAAGGGAATGTAACACGTGTATGATTAATGATGAACGTTTAAAATAAAGACATTTTTTAAAGCACGCATTCAGACTCTAATTAAAATGTTTTAAAAAACGAGTGAGACGGGTTGAAAAGTTATAAAAGTGTTTATTACAAACAGCTATGTAGGGTGCGCATTACAATGACATCCATTACTAGAGAAATATATGAAGAAAAATCAGACACGGTTATACACGTAATAGGCATAGTTATTCAAAAAGTCTGTAGAAACATTAAGGATTAATCCACGTATGGGATTTTGGCAGTGTCCTTTTTGTCTGTACAGCCATCACAAGTGGGGTGCTCCAAGAGGGGGATAGTCGTGGGACGTCAGAGGCGGCTGGCGATGGAGGGAAGGGTGCCTTCAAACTTTCAAGCATACGTCGGTGATCGTTATTACCCACGAGGGTGGAAGGGATGTTGAGTTCAGCGGCAGCTCGCAGAAACTGATCCCATCCTCTAGGAGCATTTTGCTGCGTTAGGGTTTTGGGGTGCGTGAGACCTTTGACTAGATCGTATATGTGTGAACCAACAACCGGCTGCCCCTTGTAGAGAAATTTGCCGCGTTCATTCCACGCTGTTAGGTCTTTAGAAGCGGCGAGTTTACTCATCAACATTTGCGCTGCCCCCCGGTGCCTCTGACTTATATTTTTTAGGAGGTCGTCAACAAAGATATCTGAGGTCGGGGTCGGGGACGGTTGCGGCTGCTGGGGTTGCATAGCAGGCGCCATCATTGCTGTCTGTTCAGAGTCCGGGGCATATAAAGTTAGCTTATTTTTTTCGGTATCCCACTGCTTATAATAACTTAGAAAGTTTTTAAGGGTGCTGGTGTAAAGGGCCGCTTTGTCGTACGGGTTTAGATCCGTCCGGTTCAAAATGTCTTTAATTTCAGCATCCAGTCGTAGAGTCTCATTTCGCCGTATATCCCAGGCATTGTCCACAGAAGAGCCCAGTTTCTCCAGCTGTTGTCCAGGAACCAAATACATCTTTGCGGCATGCTCCATCATCATCCCGAGAGGAGGCTTGTAATTATGGGTATAGCTATGCCCAACAATGATCCTATAAAACCCCCAGACTGCGTCACTAGTTTCTTCTTGGTGATGAGTGAGGCCCTTTTATTACTGAGCTTCTTGATAAGATGACGCTTCTTCTTCAACACCTGTAACTGACTCCTTGATATAGGGACGTTGCCTTTTAGGGTGTTTAGGGCTATTTCTGAAATGGCCGCCACTAAATCGTCAGAAGCAGCGCAGAGGAGGGCCTTTCTGTGCTGGGGACTGGCTGTAACCAACATTTTCAGGAAGGCCAAATTGCGGCGTAGGCGGTCAGACATGGTCAACACCTTGTATTATAAGGGCCGGGCTACAAATGTCTCTAAAGGTCTTCCGCGCTGCTTTTTATAGGCTCGGGACTTAGTCTTTGGGGTGTAAGCGACTGGGAGATCAGGGGGAAAAATATCAGCCCTCAGTCTGTAGTCTTCTAGAGTGTCATTTTTTAAGTCGACCAACAGGTAGCCGTGGGGTTTTGTTGTAGCGTCGTTAAAGGCCTCCATAAAGAAGTGTGTGTTTCCCGGATACATCTGCTTAGCTATGACGGATATTTGCTGTTTGTCACAGGGATTTTTAAATAAAACAAGGTATCAGGCATTGAGTGCTATAGAGCGACTGTTCTTACCCTTGTAAAACAAGTTCTGCACAATGTAGCATATGCTTAGATTGCGGTGGTGTGAATATTGAGTAAAAGCTCGCTCTAGCTCAGGATGGTCACCACCTTCACGCATAAGGTCATCGACAATTACCATGTTTACAAGGGTCGGGGGTAGCAGCTCATCATCGTTGAGATTATCAGGTATACCTTCTATAAATCTGATATGAGGGAAGCTGCGGGACATGTCGGTATAAAGATCTTGCCAGCATGAATAAAGCCACACAATGTTATTAGGTGTTTGGGATAAAGCACCAGCAGCATTTTCTAAGAGCTTTTTTATAAAGTAGCTTTTACCGCAGTTTGAGGGTCCTGCTAACACGCAGGAGAATGGATGTTGTAATCGTATGTCCATTATGCTGCTGTTGTCCTCTCTAATGCGCCTAATAACCGTACGGCAGTGTTTTATAGTCCGTAGTCAGGACCCTTTTGTCAAAAACAACGTGTAAGGTTTTATGTAGGGGCTGGGTTGTAATTTCCCACTTCATTTTGGATCTGACTATGCATGGCTGGTTAACAACTATGGTTTTATCATTTCCACGATCGGCCGATGCAGAGTATTCATGCACCAGATCCTTCAGACTGTCAAAATTAATTTTTAGGGTGTTGCTGACGTTTAAAGTTATACCTTTGACCTTCATGCACACTTTGTTGGGGTTTGTTTTGTACGAGTATGTCTTAGGCCCGGCTGAGGTATATTCTATTATATGTTCATCCTTATCGTGTTCGCTGGTCAAATTACCTAGATAATCCCCAAGAGGTGGATCTTCATCCCCCGGTTTACTCAGAAAAATCACAGAGTCGGTATCATGATACAGGCATCGGTCCTGGAGTTTATCCATAACCCCGTAAAGCTCTAGAAGGCGTGTGCAGTCGTGAAGCAAGCTATGAAGATGTTTATGTTGTTACACGTTGTGGGGTACTCTTTTGTGTATTTCCAGCACACAGCAGCGGTCTCGTCATCGATAAACTCGCAGCTGGACACCTCGTAACAAGGGGCAAAAAGGTACTTAAACAGTTCGTCAGGATCTGTTATTAAGGTCGTATTTGACATGTTTGTACGCTGTGCGAGTTTTCCCCATAAGGAGTTGAGGCAGAGTTTGGCTAACTGTCGGCGGGCAGGGTTGAGCTCTATCAAATGGGGCCGTAAACGTATACCCTTGTGAGCGTGGTAGTCATCGATGTATTTCTGCTTTGCATCTTGACTAGTACACCAGTCGGGATATCCTGAGGCCTCCTGTTTGTCTCCGAGAAACAAATTAATGTAGGGGGCAAAGAGGCGTGTTGTGGTCCTCTTAAAATGCCAAACCTCATGTACTCTCCAGAGTCTGTAGCCTTTCTCTAAGGCGGCTTGGACCTCGATGCTGCACCATGTCCCTGTGAGCATCCTTTGTTCTTCGGTGTGACTACAACCACCGACCTCTTTAAACACAGCGCATGTTCCACATAGGGGGAACATCAGCTTAGCATCGACTCTGTATGGTAACACTGGAAAGTAAAGCTGCCTTGGAGGATAGATTTCACATTTGACTAGCCCAAAGTATTCGGAAAGGGGCTTAAAGCCTCTATATATGATGGTGGGGTGTCCTAAGGGGTATACCTTCATTTTGTTCACATATGGGTATAGACTGGTGAAATCATAATAGTGTATTTTCTCACCCTCACCCTCGCCAGCGGCCCTGTACAGTTGTATGGCATTTGTACGACCCCCGAATAAGGCATTGCGGGATCCAGAGGTTGTGGTAAATCACGACTCTGAAGGAATGAGTGGAGCTCTGTGTCGGTTGTTAGCATATCTAACCACTCGTGCTCCCATAGGACCCTCATAGCAAAGCCACATTTTTCAACATACTGGGCCCTCATCAGAGTACGTCTGTGTAAGTGCTCAAAGGTGGCACCCATCAGTCTGTTAAACTCGTGGGGTTTGTAACACTGAGGACAGCCGTGGTAAAAACAGCCGTTGTATCCAAAGGCCGTCGGCACTCCCTTAATTACAGCGTACCCATCCAGGTAATAGGGACCCAGGCGGTATTCACCACCTTGTAAGGCGTGCTGAATATGCATGTCTTCCTTCTCAGAGATGTACATTAGCCATTGGATAGACGGAGTTGAATAACGTTTCTGTTTACCGTTATAGAGGTCTGGCAGCACTAGAGCGATACTTTTTGGTCTTAAAAACATGTGTTTGTAGATGGACATACACATGGAGGCCAATGTGATGTTTTGAAAAGGGTCTATGTATTCGACCGTCTTTGTCATTTGAGGCATCTTGGGTTTCAAGACCCTGACTTTCTTAGTCATTTGAGGCATCTTGGATTTCAAGACCCTGACTTTCTTAGTCATAGACACCACAACATCTCTGAAGAGGTTGCATGCTTGTCGCAGGATCATTACATCGGCCTGGCAATAGGCTTTCAATTCGGTTTGAAAATGAAACTCCTTTTCACGGTTTTCAAAGTACCACTGTAGAAAGCTCTCTTTCTCAGCAGGCATCATATATTCAACCCCGTAGCTGTCCGGAGGCGGCATGGGCCCCACATAATTCTGGTTCGCCCAGGTGTTAAAAAAGTGTGGAAAATAATCTTTACACCCGGGGAAACCAAAGGCTTTTGGCAGCTTGCTCAATTTCATGGGTAGGAAATTCAGGGTGTCTATGAACCTTATTTGTAACTGGCCAGCCATTAACAACATAAGCTTGGAACCTTGAGTGATGAGTTCTACTTGCACCTTTTCACGAATCATATTTTGTAAAATAAAGAATGAGTCATATGCTTTTGAGTTATGGGCCAGCATGGTATACCCTTTGAATTTGGATTGAATGAATGTATTAAGGAAATCACCAACGCACGCCCGCCCCTCAAACTCCCAGCAGTCATCGGAAGTTAGGTGGTGGGCGTAAATATAGTTAGGTTGGTGTACCCCCGTCTCTTGTGTGCACTCTATATCAAACACCATCTAATCTTCGGTTTTAGTCTGGGGTCTGCCTTTAACCATGTAACAACGATGTACAATTCCTACCCTACATGGAGTCTGGCACCTTGGGCATTTCATGCCTTTGCATTTGTGATCTGTCGACACATACCGGCCGCACTCTCGGCAATCCATTTTAGGGATGCATTTAACAGCTTTGCGGTGTATGCTCAAGCAGTCTTGCGAGCGACAAAACATCTTACAGTTGTGGCACCTCACCTTCAGGGCGACATCTACGACGCACCCATCCCTCTGACACATCTTACAGTGTATTTCACACTGATGATGTGCCTTAGTGTTGTATATATGGTCGCAGTGTGTGCACACGTACTTGACTCCCAGAAAACTTTTAAGGTTCAAGATACCGTAAAAGTGATTTTCGTGGTGAAGGACATATACTGTCTTGTTTTTCACACGTTCCCCGGTTGTAAAGTACTTCCAAGAACCGTTGTGATAAAGAACTTTCACCGTAACAGCGAAATAGTTCTCAAAAAGACCTATGTCGCCAAAGCCGACCATACGGTCTGGAGGTATTTCAAGAACCTCATGGGCTTCAGCCGCTCTAGACAGGATGACAGCGTCGGTGGTGTTGCGCCCCATCAGCAACCCCACGATGCTGGCCGCAAGACAGGTGTTGGCTGCTCCAGTGTTAAAGTTGAGCAGCCATCGTTGTTTCTTGCCAATTATCTTGCTGTATAGCACGCTCTTTAACGGCCGGGAAACACCCCCCTCACGACCCCGCACAATGAGGGCTATGACTCTGAAAGTGCCATAGGCGACTAGTTCAGCTTTACTCTGTAAAAGCCTCTCGAGGTTTTCTAAAACACATTGCGGGACTTTCGTTTGGTGAACAAAGGACTGTCAAAACCCTGCCCCTGGAAGCGTAGCTGGAAAAAATCATTAGGACCCACATCGCGTAACAACCTTTCTATGAGTGTTTGCACAGCCTGATGTATGGCTAAACCCCCATGAGTGGAGGACCTTATCTGGTGAAGGCTAATAAACCTAAACTCCTCGTAGTGTTCTGTAGCTTTAAATCTCTCTACAGTCCGACTGTAGCTTCTAACGCTCTCTAAGAACACGGTCTCTGAATCCTCATCAAGAGGAATCTGACTTGTGGGGGAGTTTGCTGCTGTATCAGTTTGGGGATTCTGGTTTAGCATGGGCTCTGGGGGTTTTTTAAGCAACCGTGTAGCGCATATTCTGGCTTTCTTTAATTTACCTATTAAAAGCCTGCGCTGCTTAGCGCTATTAGCCCACTTTTGTTGTTTTTTACGGGACCATGCTTTTCTAGGTAGCCTACCCCATCCTATCTGAACAGTATGGGTTGTGTCTGGAGTCGCCGTGCTCATAGAGGCCTCTGCTACAGACCCAGCCCTCGGCCCTTCTGGGTGTTCCTGGTGTTGGCGTGTTGGCGCTCTACCCCTCGACCCCTTCAATTGCACCCCCGAGGGCTGTTCTCTCCTGAACTTATGTAATGCCGGGTGCATGGTACTGGTGTATGTGATTCAGACGCTGTTTGTGAAACTGTATGACTTTGTTTGAGGGGTTCCATGTACTTTTTACGCTTGAGCAAGTGTAAGTAGCGCAGGGACTTTGTCAGCACCGTGTGGACCTTACTGCTATATTTAGATTTGCGCGTACTTTTATTAATACCCTGGGCATGTTGGTTCTTTAGGGGACGGCGTAGGCCTAGTCACGCAGGGATACTCCAGATGGGGGCCATTGTTGCTTGACACGTTTGGAGGATCACCCTTTTACACTGGTCAACCATTTGTAGTATCTTCCGCTGCGCCTCTAGCCCTGCTCCGCCGTCGCTATCGCCCAGCCCCAGTTTTAAGGTGGTGGTGTTCGCCTGGCGTTTTAGCTTTCTGACCGCCAGCTGTATGTCTTTCACATGGGCCCCTAGTACCTCTTTTTGGTTTACAGAATCATATTGCGGCGGATTAGGGATGAATACAGTGTTTGGTTGTACAACTGCCTGTAACACCCCTGGACCTTCTCTTGCCCCGTCCGCCACAACACCATTCTGTAACTGAGGGCCCGGTGGGATCATAGAAACAGGGTCCCAGTGTGAACACCCCGGGGCGGCCGTGGAAGGGTCCTCACTAAATATGCCCTCCAAACCCTGATTTGACCAGTCGTCCCAACCCGTACTATTATCGCCCTATATTGCTGATGGTGATGTGTGGTTTACACTGGACGCGGGGCTGGTTGGGTCGTACGCTCCCAGAGGGGTGCTAGGGGACATAAGGGTTGGGGAGTGTAAATGGCCGTCAAAATAATCGAGGGCCCTAACGGCTAAGGAATTGTCGGGGTTGTGGGCGGGTGAATGTCTAACATCCGTATACAAATCCCCATCATACGTGTTAGAAGGACCCTTGTGCGCTGCTTCTGAGGGTCTACCAAGTTTGTCTACCAGACCTGTCAATGCCTGGAGACACCCACTGCTGCCGTTATAAGGTGGTCCTGAGGGTTGAGCATTTTCAGACTCTGAGTTCCTAAACCCATCATGCATGATTATAGCAGGTTTTGGGGGTTGGTCTAGGGGGGACCCCTCTACAGATGCCGTTAGTTTATTTGAAACTATAGAGGGCTTCAGGGTGTGTGTAGGGGCCTGCGGTGTAATGGCTTGATTAAGGGATCTGCTACTGTTGCCCCTTGTAACGCCTGTACCCCTTGCTTCTTCTTAAGATATTTTCTTGAGAGGCGATTCACTTTAGGGGATTGGGGCTGTACCAGATCTTCTGCAACGACCTTCACAGCCGCTGGCCCATTAGAGATCAGGGATGTAGAGGGCTCATTCACAGATGTCGCAATATTTTTTAATGAGAGATCTAGAGGCATAGTTTGGGGTTCAAGGACCACAGGTTTCTTCTTGAGGTCTAAAGGCTTTGTTTGGGCCTCTGGGACCCCGGGCATCTTCTTGAGGTTTAAAGGACATGGTTTGGGTTCCGGATCCCTCGGCTTCTTGTTAAGGGTGGATTTGTTTGAGAGGGGATGCCCTTTTGAGGCATGGAGAGGGTTCAGATACGCAGCATTGCTTTTACACCGAACAGGCATTACGTTGTCTGGTCTTGTAAGCACGTCTCCGCTGTTGTCCCCCTCCCTGTGTAGAATAGACATTCCTGTAGGAGTGTTCAACATGTTGGAGGAGGGCTTGATTTGACATTTCACAGCAGTGCCGGTTCCCTGTTGTATGTGCGTGTAGTATGTGCAGAGACGGTCCTGGCGTACACGCCTACTCACACATTTTGCAGCCGGCTCGGCATTCTGAACTGTCTTTGTTATGTCCCTTAATGGTTTCGCAGACCTCTTGACCTTACACGTATTTTCACAGGTGTTCTTTTGAACGACACATAGAATGTAAGATAAAAAATATATATATATTAGAAAAAATAAAGAACCTGTATAAGCTGCTTACACTACCCACAGACACCCCGCCGCAATAATTTCTACACAGCCCCTGTATACATCCAGTACTACATGTCGGTGGCCCCTTCTACTTGCGAGAATAAAACCCAGAGAGTTCTTTTTGCACCCTTTTGTAAAAACACACCTGTTAGAGGGCTTTTCCCAGCTCTTTTCTTTGCCACACATCCCTCTTTAGATGTTGAAGATTTCCTTTTCATCAGCCTTTCTTTTGGTGGCTGAGCTGCCTCTTGCACTACCGCGCCGTCCGGGCATGCCTCCGAGGGCCCTGCAAAGAAAAAAATAATCACATTTGCGGTATAAACCAGACCTTAGCAACCCCTTCTGAGGAACCCTCCTACATTTCGCCGCTGTGGTTTTTTTGGTCTAACAAAACCTAAGTCTTAGACAGTTTAATGAACCCCTGCATTTTTTGATTTACCTGAAAGAACGGCGTTATCCTGCACACTCAGCGACGCGCTTTGAGGCCCCAGGTACTGCTCCAGATCGTCAAGATCTAGTTGTAGATCGCCATCATAATCTATAAAATTATACATACATGAGAATACCATTAGAAAAGCAGAGGTTCTGAGACAGTGGTGTACAAAAACTACTCAGAACTATACGCCTCTAAATACATATACCTGCTTGCAGGGTGAGCATTTCTGCGTCGGTGACGGTTATTACAGGGATGGCCTGTGTTTAGGGTTAGATTAAAAAAAAAGGTTGTTTTAAAACTACACATCATAAACACGGCATTACAGTTTGTTACATTCACCTTAGAAACCATAAATACATATTACATAGAGACACGCATCCTTACACGGGGTATACGTAAAACAACAGCCAGGTACATGACGCTTACTTTTTAATAAGAACCCATGGTTGCCACCCACATGCACCACCATATATACACCCATATCATTTGCGCAAATCCGTAGTATACAGTCCTCAAGATGTTCTTTGTAACCCCTTTAATAACCATAGCAACTGGTTAGAATTTTACTTATAAACTGCAAGTAGCAACCGGATATCTCCTAGGGAAAAAACAGGCACAATCTGACCCCAAATACATTAATACTCAGCGATGACTACATGGGACACCTTCTTTACAACATACCTATTAAACCTCTTGGGTATTTTTAGGAACATCCAACACCATGACCACTAACAAAACCACATGTCTCACCAGAAAGAGCATTAATCATGTGTTATTTTATTTATGTATTTTATTTTTCCCTGGAAACCTGGGGTAACAATGATCTTGGCAGCTACTGATTTATAAAGGACTGTAGGGGCTAGCATAAGCATAAGAAAAAAAACGCTGCTCAACAACCTGTGCTTCTGGGCAAATCACTTAATGTACCAACACACACTGTGTACCTGAAATGAGTGTGCCCTTGTGTAATATAAACATTGCGCCCGTACAAAGCGCTCCAAAACCTTCAGGTCTAGTTTGCGCTATATAAAATGGCCCCATGGAAAAATAATAATAAATAAATAAATAAATAATAAATAAAAGCCACAGGGACGCTGCTAAATGATCCCTGTGACTGTAAATACATTTTTATTTATTTATTGGCAGCCCTTGGGGCTGCAATCACCATAGCCGCACAGCCGGCTTGCATGAATCTCCATCTGTGAGTTTCCTCGCCGTGTTTGCGAGGACCTGGCACGCCCCTCTGTGATGTCATGGGTGTCCCCGGTGACGTCCCGAAGTGGCGGGCCTGAACCATGCAAACACGGCAAGGAATTCTCGCTGCTTCCATGACACTTTTTAAAAAAAAATTTTTAATTTTTTTATTGTTAGCCCGTGTGGTGACAACAGCCTCAGAGGAGCAGGGAGCTTCCCCTCCGTGGCCGAGGTTGAAGAACCCTCCCCTTCAGTGTTGTCAGGGGCGTCCCCGGTGACATCACTGAAGGGGCGGGTCCTTCCACAGCAGCCACGAAGAGGGAGCTCCCTGCGCCCCTGCCTCAGCCGCCATCAGGATCCACGTGGGATCCCAGGAACCGCCGACCGCTGCCCCAGCCCCCCAGAGCAGCGCTATCGGTAAGCGGGCTCTGGGGGCTTCCGTTTTACAAAAATGGGCCCTCGAGCCCCACACCTCCCGTACATACCCCCAGAGCCTTCCCACACCTCAGAGGGCTCTGGGGGCTTCCCGCCGCGCACCGGACCATTCCGCCCTCACCCCGGAGCACCGCAACACCCACAGCATGCTCCGGGGGATTTATTAAAAAAATGCCAGAACCGGCAGCCCCAAAGCCACCCGGCCCCTGTCGCACTCGACCCACAGACCCCCGGAGCATCGCAATGACTGCAGCGTGCTCTGGGGGATTTTATTTAAAAATACGTTGGGGGCCGGCAACCGCCCCAAAGCCACGCGGACCCTGCCGCACTTGCCCCTCAGCCCCCCGGAGCACCGCAGCGACCACAGCGTGCTCCATGGGGAATTATTTAAAAAAAAAAAGACGGGGCCTACAGCCCCAAAACCACTCGGACCCTGCCGCACTCGCCCCTCAGCCCCCCAGAGCACCGCAGTGACCACAGCGTGCTCCGTGGGGAATTATTTAAAAAAAAAAGACGGGGCCTACAGCCCCAAAGCCACGCGGACCCTGCCGCACTCGCCCCTCAGCCCCGGAGCACCGCAACACCTCAGCGTGCTCCGGGGTATTTGTTTAAAAAAAAAAAAAAAAGACGGGGCCTCCAGCCCTACAACAAACCATGGCCCCTGCCCCCAGAGCCCCCCTGCACGGAACATCGAGGGCTCTGGGTCTGCCTCCTTAGAATTGGGCCGATGGCCCCCCAGCCAACCCACCCTGATGCTTGGCCCCTACCACACATGCCCCTAGAGACCTCCCAGACCCCAGAGGACTCGGGGCCCACCCTCACCAGCTTTGGGCCTCTGGCCCAGTGGACCTGTGGCCCTTAAGCATAGGCCACCAAACAACAGTACCTGAGAGCATCCACAGCCTGTGCCAGAGCCATATCGCCATCACCATAGCCCCGGGTGAGTACTGAAACCATGGTATTTATTTATTATTTGTAAATTGTTTAAAATGTTTTCTAGGTGCCGTAAAATATAGGGATGCCTCTGCATGTACCCTGCTAAGGCCTCTAGCATTATGTACCTTGATTACACATCCCTGCAACCTCTACGCCAGCCCCAGCACCACTACCCATGTTCACGTTAAATGCCTGCACACATAGCGCTAAACTCCATGCTTCAAAAGCACCATTATTCACTTCAAATACAAGCCCCAAATGTTTTAAACACCCCTTTAAAAGTCATAAGTTGCGGACAATTACCGTCTCAAAGCCTCTAGCATTACCCCCATTAAGTGTAGCCCATCATGGCATTATACACTCGTTAATACCTTTTGATTGCAACCCTGCACATCCTAAAAAATAGCCTTTATACACCTTAAATACAGTCCTCCTTGCGCTTAGCGCCGTTTAAAAAAACTTAAAATTACAGCTACATTTCACATCAACACCTCCTGCATTATGCGCTTTAAACATTCTACAACAATGCGTTAAACTTTATTTAAAATGCCCAGGCGACATACATTTAAAACAACCGTATTGCTCACATTAATTGCAAACCCCCATTGTATTAAGTAACATTTAAAACTACATTATTCACCTTAAATGCATTTCCCCATCAATACTTTAAATAAACCCTTAAATCCTTAAGACTGCAACACTGTGCCATCCACCTAATTATTTACCTCCATCATAGCGCAGCATGCGGCATCAATCTGTGAAAAGTTGATCTGCTCCATTATTCCCTTTAAATTCCTGATGTAGGCCTGTGCAGCAAACAATTCAAACACGTCCTTCCAAATGGGTTTTTAAATGTCTGTTTCTGCTGGACCCTAAAGTACGCTTTTTATACTAATCCTGGCATGCTAATTAGAAGTATCTCACACTTTATGGCTGGGGAGGGCTTAGAACCATGTGTTGTGGGTCTTTGGTGGGATCCTTTTTTCCACCGTATGTACAGTTGATGCTAGATGCCAGTTTATCATTTGGCAGCTGCTAATCAAGTCTGAGACACGTCCTGGTAAGAGCTGTGTAATCACCTGTGTTTAGGGATCATTGTCAACCCAGGGCTGCTCCCCCTGTCTTGGGCCTTGTCACTTTAGAACGGGGAAGGTGTTAAAGCTGCTTGAACCCTTCTCCTGGGAAGGATGGCTCCGGCTGGTGTTTGGGGACATGATGGATCACCAATACCATGCCTGCAGAGGGTGACGCTTTTATAACATGCAATGTGCTATACCCATTGAGGCTCCTGGGAATCTGTGAAGCAGTTTCTAGGTTTTGAGTTTTTGACTTCCCAGCATTGGCCTCTGTGTAAAGGGATGTCTGATTTATAATAGGCCAGGTGTTAGCCTGTTGGCTCTACATTAGGCTTGTTTTTTTTCACTTCTCCCCACCCTTCTGGGGGCTGGGTTTATTTAATATCTGTATCAGCCTATTTTTGAGAATTGGCCTGGGAAGTTTGGGACTGGTCATTCGTCATGTCCCCAAACTTCAGCCTTGCGCAGGCCAGTTACCAGTTTATCACTTTGACACCTAAATGCCAGAGTCAGGCCTGGGAATCGGGTCTTTTGTGTTTGTGTTTGTGTTTGTGCAGCACCCCTTTTCAGACCTGTTACGGATAGTTTTCTGCCACCAGCTTTGGCTGGGATGCATTTCAAATTGCCACAGGTGATTTTAAAGAAAGACACTTTTAAAAAAATACCTCTGCGCCGTAAGCAGCAAACAACGGGGTGTTAGACAGCCATGCTGTCTTGGGGGTGGGGAACTTGGGCTGCCCTGCTCATTCACAGCTCAGCTTGCTCAGGCAACATCTGTCACAGCTCTGCAGTCCCCGGTTTAAAACATGCACACACTCTTACACTAAGACACTTTTTTGCGCACACATTTAGGGACACATTTTTTTTTTTTTACTTAACCCTAAATGCCCTGCTAACATAACCAGTCTTCAACACATGCTCACACTCTGACACATCCACTGCGCCACGCCCCCCACAGCTCAGCTCCGGTTAGGGCTGCCACACATACATCATGTCCACATATTTTCTGCGCACAAACTGTCACTTTTAAGGACAAAAACAACCTGTCACTTTTGGGGACACGCATGATGAGTAAAGGTATCCTGACCTTCTACTGGCTCCTCTGTTATGGTGGAGGAGCGTCGCCCCACTGTTGGAACCAGCAGACGCATGTAAAACAAAATTATAATAAAGCAGTTAATAAAACCTTTTATTTTACTCCAGAGCCAAGTCTTGAGGGTGGGCCAGCAGGAGAAGTGGTGATATCAGGGCACTGCCAATCATGGCCGGCCAAACCGGCATACGCACTTGGATATCTCCAGGCTGTTGATTGGAGATATCAACAGGGCTCAGGAGCACAGGCTCCCAGTTCCTACTGGAGCGTGGAACCAGCCTGCTCTGCCTAATCCCTAAGATTTTCTCATGCTGGGCAATGCCAGCATGAGAGTAACGTCTGGATTGGCGCAGGGGACTCTGGGAGCCATTGAGAACATCGTCGAGCAGAACAGGCAGCGAGACGACAGATGCCAGGAAAGTTTTTTTTCCCCTGCGCTGCCCTACCGATTTCACCTGCTAGTGTCCGCCACTGTAATTGGGGCACAGTTGCTTGGTTTCTGCAAAGGGGAAATCTCTCTGCCATTCTTACAATAAGCTATGCTCCTGTAATGTAGCTTGACACGGGCCTGTAGATAATTGGCGAATCTGAACTGGCACAAAGAGCTAGTGCGTCTGTTCAAGATGTAATTAGGAAATATTTGAACAGTGGAATGAGCTACTTTGTGCACAAGTTCCTGGTTTTAGTGCAGGTAGCATAAAGTGTGTAATGGACTCCTTACTGCCCACTGTGCAGTCACAGAGTTCAGAGATAGTGTAGCCTTTGAAAATTTGGTGATTTATGTTCTAATGGGTAGGATACCTAGATGGCATTGTAAGTATAAAGTGCTGCATGCATCAGTGCTAATATCAGTCAGGTACTACTCCATACCCAGGGTATGCTTTGTGTACAAATAGTTTCAGTATAGAACAGAGGAGCATACTTTCCAAATACATGTCCTAAGTTTGGTATGCAGAAATGCTTCCTTTACCTTGGGGACAGTGGTGCTATCGATGTCAGCTGGCTCAGACCATATTTGCTCGAAACCAAGGTTTTGGAGACAGCTTTTTACGTTACTTGCCCATCGGTTGTAGTGTATTTTTCCTGGGATGGACACTGATGAAGCACTGATGTCAGGAAAAACTCTCCATACCGGTTGTGGTTTAGGCATAGCCAGTGAGCACCGGAGCAAGGGCTATGAGCTCTGAGATGGGAACCATGGCTGTTTCCTGGTACAGAGGAAGAAGTGGTGCACCAGAGCTCAGGTACAGTAGTGATCTCAGAAATGTATTTTCAAGCATCTGAAGCTGCTTGCTTTTACTGTACCCCCAAATTTCTGCACTGTAACTTGCTGCACCCACTGCCTATTTCTTATATATTAAGTAACGCTCAGTGAGTGGCAGCCCGTTTTATTCTTAAGCCTTAGAATTGTGTTGGCAGACCGGTGTAGGGTTGCAGCTGCTATGTCAACGTGTGCAAGCCAGGACAACTTGTTGCTGAAGGAAGCCCCCAGATAGTCATGGACCTTGACTATTTCAAGTACCTTACTAGCGATTGTTGGAGATTATGTCAAAGGTGGAGATGGGTCCAGCGGCAGTTCTTTTGTCTTTTGTATATCGATAATGAGATCTTTGTGCCTACAGTAGCTTTCAAAGCTTTCTAATCTCCTGTGCAACTCGTTTTGTGTGCAAGATAGAAATACATTTTGGGAGATGCACGGACGGGGGGAACATGGCGGCCGCTAGTTAGAGCGGTCGCGGACTCGATCCTGTCTCTTGGCAGATAAATGCAAAAATTACCCGCTTTTGGATGTAGACATACTCGGACCGGAAACTGACGACCTCGAGGGAGACGCGGGATGGTCTCGGGCTGTTTTTTGTCAGTACTTGTCCTTGCTTTGGAGGTCGCGGTGGCAGCAGTAGCAGTGGGACCGCCGCGGGGCGGGCTCTGGGCGGAGGCCGCGGTACGGATCGCCAGAGACCGACGCGCTGCTGCGAGAGTTGGCTTCTGGGGGAGTAAGAGCCTGGTGTTAGCACCGGGCGTCTCTGGCTGCGATTCTGTGAGTCAATACAGCAGCAGCAGAGTAGCTCCTGGAACTAAAACTGCAGATGACACAAAGCTTCCCTCAATGTCCCCGGTAAGGAGGAGGAAGAAGGGGGATCGGGAGTTGCCAATTAATGTGGGGAAGAGCACTAATAGTGAAGACTAGCAAATTTGTAGGAGGAAGGTTCCAGGAGAGCTACGCGAGGGTGAAAATAGTAGGCTAAATAGGTACACCCACAGAAGTCGAGGTATTTGGGAACAAGACCGGTCCTCCACTGAGGTTTTGACCAAGGTGACTACCCCTTTGGTACTGCAACCTTACCCCCAAAAAACCTTAACATCTCGCGCTTACCCTCCCCCGCCGCAAAATAAAAAGGTGTTAGCAGAAAAGTGTTTTTCAACTGTGGGTAAAAAGGCCACCAGAAACAAACCGGCCAAACAGGCTAAAACGGCTAACATTCGAATAACACCCTCACTGCGTACCTATTTTAAGGTACAGGCTCAGGCTCAATCTTCCACTTCTACCCCCACCTCTACCTCTACCTCTTCAGCGGTAGTAGATACCAGCACTGGTCTTACCCCCAAGATTTCTGGTAACCAGCTTAGTACAACAAATATTGAGGGAATGGAGGCGGGTAATAATATAATTTCGTTGGAGAACAGGTTTAGTCCATTGGCAGTGGCAGAGGATGACAGCGCCCATACCCAGGTCAATCCCAGACTTGAGGTCCCTTCGAGCCAACCGCCCCAACAGGGAGACGGGCTGAGGGAACCAGATATAGAGCCCAGCCTGGGGGGACAGTCCTCCACAGAGGTTTTACTGACTACTTTAATAACTGACTGGCACATGCATCAAGGAAGGCTTTTGCGATTCCTTAATTGCGATTATTAAGGAATCGCAATTAAGGAATTGCAAAAGCCTATGCATGTAGGAATCGCTATAAAAATAGCGATTCCTAAAGATTCCTTAATTGCGACTCGCAAATTGCGAGTCGCAATTAAGGAATGGCTTCCCATACATTTCTATGGGCCTAGAGGCCCATAGGAATGAATAGGAATTGCATTCGCAATTTGCGAGTACCCAATAGGTACTCGCAGAATTGCGCATGCATTTCAAGGTGCAAGGGTGTCAAAGGACACCCTGTTGCACCCCTGAAATCTGCATATGAGTACATCTTGCACACACACATGCCCCAAGGGCATGTGTGTGTGTAAATGGAACTTTGAAAAATGCCCTTTAGTGCATTTTTCAAAGTTTTGCAAATTACCATCAAGTATAAATTGATGGTAATTTGTGACTCCTATTAGCGAAATCGCTAATTTTTTTACTTTAATGCATTGCATTTAAGGAATCTCAATTTGCGATTCCTTAAATGCAATCGCAATTTAAGTAATCGCAATTTAGAGATTCCTTAAATTGCGATTTTTGTATTTGGGATGATGCATCCCAAATGCAAATATACCGGTCGCAAAGGGGCAGATTCTGAGAATCTGCCCGTTTGCGACCGGTTTTTCTTTTGATGCATGTGCCTGCGAAATCAGAGAAAAATTTGCAGTATCTGAATGTAACCAGCAAAAGATCCAAGAGGTTTGTGAAACATTGGAAGGAAAAATCAACGACATTATGGAAAGAGTTGGAGTAGTAGAAGCGGCGGTGGAAGACCTCTGAAAGCAAGTTGATAAAAATACATCGGAAGTCAAGAGGCTAAAACAAAGGGACAGAGAACTGACGGATAAACTAGAAAGCTTAGAGAACAGCGCAAGAAGAAATAATATTAGGATTTTAAACGTTCCAGAAGACCTCGAGGGGGTACATAAGGTCCTTTGTTATCGGTCTTCTCGGAGAACTCCATCCAGATATAGAGAAACAGTCCCTGGAAGATGATATACAGAGAATTCATCGAGACCCTTTCACCAAAAGACCAGGGAAGAAAAACCCGAGAAGAATCCTAGTCAATTTTAAAACATATTTAAACAAAGAGAAGATCCTTGCTGGGGGCCTCAAAACAGGAGTATACAACAAAGGAGATTGGTCCTTTCGTATTAGGTCGGACATTTCACGCACCACACAAGATAGGCAGTGGGAATTGGGGAAACATATACAAGAACTGAGGAGCTTGGGTGCCACCGCAAAACTCCAATTCCCCGCCTCTCTAAAGGTGATGTGGAACAATAAAATGTACAATTTTAGAGACCCCTCCGAAGTTAGTTCCTTGATTGACCAGATCAAAAGTACATCTAAATGACAAAACATAATTCTTCCTAGATAGGGAGAGAGTCCGAAGTGGAGGTACTTCGGTATACCTCTAGTGTTGCGGGAGGGTTCCCCGGGGTGGGGAGGTCGGAAGGGAAAGGAGGGTGGGATGGAAGGGGTGGGCGGGGTCACAAGTAAGAATAAAATACAAAAAATAGAGGTTTTGATTTTATGCACTGGGTGGGGGAGCATATGGGAAAAAAGAAAAAAATTGTCCTCATTCACGAATAAAACTACTCAAGCATGCCTAACATCAACACTCTCTCTTGAGTCACGAGACATCCGCTTATACAATTTTTCTCTTATGACAGACTCTGGTAGGCCTGAGAGGCTAAAAATTTTGAAAATCCTATCTTGGAATGTGAATGGTCTCAGGGTCCCCTCTAGAAGAAGGAAAATTTTAGAATATCTGCGGCTTTTAGATCATGATGTCTTACTTATACAAGAGTCACATCTATGTAAAGAGGACTGGGTAGCGATACTTAAAAACCAGAAATGGATAGAGCACTGTATTTACACCACCCAGACATGTCCAACGAAAGGGGTTGCTATTATCTTTAAAAAAACAACCCAAGCAATATTGGGAGATTTTGTTGTGGATCCACTGGGTAGGTGGGCAATCGCCAGAGCAAAAATTAATGGTTCTTGGTTAACCTTTGTGGGCTATTATGGCCCCAACATGGATGACCCGGCCCCACTACATGCTCTGTTTCTCCAATTAATTGACACTAGAGACCCTATTATAATGGGTGGCGACTTTAATATAGTTCTGAACCCTAGGCAGGATTCAACATCAAAAAGAGCAGCGTTGGCAACCCAAAATACGAGAAAGGGCTTGAAACAGCTGATGACAGATATAGGCCTCCTGGACATATGGGGAGTGATGGGGCGTAATTCTGGGAAATCGGGGGGGGGGGGGAATTTCACTTTCCACAATAAAAAATGTGGACATCGTTCCAGGATTGATTTTTTCCTGGTAGATCTCTCCACTAGTAAGAACACGATTAAGGTTAGTCATGTCCCAGAACATTTGTCGGATCATACAGCTGTAGTTTTGGAAATCACTCTGACGAAGAGTCCCCCTTCTTGCAGATGGACACTAAACCGCTCGCTACTCTTAGAGCCATCAGTAATCGAAAGGCTGAAAAAAGATACAAATGAGTTTTTCATATTTAACGCAAATTCTGCACCCCCTCACATTGTATAGGACACATATAAGGCATTCTTAAGAGGCATCTTAACTCCCCTGTCTATTGCCCAGAATAAGAAAGTGAGAAAAGAAATTAGAACTTTAGAAGCTGCAATACATATAAATCAGGTGGCATTAGACCATGCACTGAATGATTTAAATACTACACAAAAAATAACTATGGCAAAAAACGAGTCAGCGGATTATCTGGAAGCAATAACTAAAAGGAAGTGGGAAGCCAGCAGGTTGTCCCATCGTGAATATGGGGAGGGGTGTGGCAAATTTCTGGCATGGAAAGCTAAGGCGGACCAGTCTAGGAATATGATAAAAGACCTCAGATGCCCGACCTCTGGAAATATCATTACGGAGGATACTGGGATTGAAGAGGCCTTTGCCCAATTCTTTCAAGATCTTTATTCTGAAGATTCAACACTGAGTGAAGAACTTGTGGAAGTCTGTTTCTCAGATTTGGAACTCTCTGCGCTTTTGGACTCAGAAAAAGACAATCTGAGTAACCCCATTACTTTAGAAGAAATTCTTCAAATCATTACCACCTTAACCCTTTCCGTGCTCATGACGAGCTCAGCTCGTCATGCTGCGCGGTAGCGCTGTGCGCATGACGAGCTGAGCTCGTCACGACCCCACCCGCGATCGGAATGTCCAGCATACGAGCGGAATTCCGATCGCGGTCAAGGGGTTAAAGAAAGGGAAAGCCGCTGGCCCTGATGCCACCCCGAATGAAATATATAACATCTTAAAAGAAGAGCTAGCCCCAATCTTGCTCCAACTGTTTAACTCCGCTTTTAAATCAGCCCAAGATCTCCCTGCGTCTTGGGACGACGCCACTATAACTATTATCTTGAAACCAAATAAGAATCTGAGGTCCTGTGAGTCGTACAGGCCGATTTCCCTTCTTAACAGCGATCACAAAATATATACCCAGATCTTAACTAAACGTTTAGATAGGGTAGCAGGGTCATTAATACATCTTGACCAGAAGGGATTCATGAAGGGGAGGCAACTTCATGAATTATTTGGAGCAATTGACATGGCAAGGGAATATGAGATCCCGCTAGCGGTTAAGACTTTCGACGCTGCAAAAGCGTTCGATAGGGTCAGATGGCCCTTCCTACATAAAACGATTCAGCGTTTTAACTTAGGAGAAACGTTTATAGCAGCGGTGAGGGCCCTGTATAAAAATCCATCTGCCAGGGTCCCTGTCAATGGAAACCTAACAAGACAAATAAAAATTTGCAGGGGCACTAGACAGGGTTGCCCCCTCTCACCTCTTCTTTTTAACATGTATATTGAACCATTAGCATGTAAATTAAGAGCGTGTCAGGATATTCTCCCTTTCGGCTGTAACGGCTGGGAAAAGAAAATAGGGTTGTATGCTGATGATCTTATGATTTTGACAGGAAACCTAGAGCAGTCACTTCCCGAGATATGGGAGCAGTTGAAGAATTTTGGGAGGCCATCTGCATACTCAATTAACCAACAAAAAAACGAATTAATGACATGGAATACCCCTTACAGGAGTGATCTTACAAAACAAGAAATAAGATATCTTGGGGTTCAAATAGTCCACAATATAGAAAAGATAGCGTAGGTGAATTTTGACAAAGTAGCAGCGAGTATTAGATCACAGCTGCAAGCATGAGAGACTCTCCCACTTTCCATCCTGGTTAGATCAAACCTTTTAAAAATGTCAATTTTACCTAAGTTTACTTTTTTATTTGACACTATTCCATTGGAATTTTCGAAGATCTGGTGTAGGAAAGTACAGGGGCTTTTCTCTAGTTTCATTTGGGGAAGTAAAAATCCAAGAATATCCTTAAAGAAGCTTAGGAGAAAGAAAGCTCATGGTGGCATTGCCACCCCGGACCTCTATATATATTATTGTGCTTTTCACCTAAAGAATTCTCGTCAATTACTAAAGGAAAGCTTGACGTTTTCTCCTCTTTTTAAGGCTCTTGGCATGAGCATCATGAATCAAGCAGACTTTTTCCTCTTAAAATTTGGTCACCCCAAATTCTTTAAGAAGGTGAGGCTGAAAGTTCTCTTAGCCGCCGCCAAAGTATGGTCCCAGGTGATGTTGATGCTACAAATACCTTACTACAGCGAAGAAGCACCCATCTGGGACTCCCCAGGCACCCCGGCCTGTTTAGTTGATGCACTCGCAGTTCCCCTCCGAATATGTGGGATACTAAAGTGGGGGCAACTTATTGTGGATACTGAGCTGATCTCCTGGATCTCCAACTGGGCAGATGAGCTCGCCCCGCTACGCAACCCCGACAGACAACGCCCCAGGAAAGCCGCCTGGTTCACAACCGATTTCCAAGAAGCCAGACGCACCTGCAGACGCCTGGAGAAGAACTGGAGAAACACCAAGACAACCGAAAACCACACCACCTACAAGGACGCCATGACAGACTACCACAACCAGATCAGAGCCACCAAAAGGAACTTCATCCACAACAAAATCCTGGCCAACTCCACCAACTCCAAGAAACTTTTCAGTGTCATTAAAGAATTCACCAACCCACGCAGCGAAGCCACAGACATCACCCCATCCCAAGACCTCTGCGACTAGCTTGGAACCTATTTCCACCTCAAGATCAAAAACCTCTACGACAACTTCATCGACCATCCACCAGGCGCCACAGATGGTCCCCGCCCCCCAGAAACACCAGCCAGCCCACTATCTCCAACTGGACACCGATCACGGCCGAAGACACCGCCTCTACCATGAAAAGCATCCACTCGGGGGTCCCCACCGACCCCTGCCCCCCTCACATCTACCACAGAGCCGTGGCCGCCATCGCACCCAAACTACAACGCACCATCAACACCACCTTCAAAACAGGCACCTTCCCAGACGACTGGAAGTGCGCAGAAGTCAGACCCCTGCTCAAGAAGCCCACAGCTGACCCCACTGACCTCAAGAACTATCGGCCCATCTCGCTCCTCCCCTTTGCAGCCAAAGTTGCAGAGAAATCAGTCAACAGGAAACTGACACGATTCATTGAAGAGAACGCTGCCCTCGACCCGTCCCAATCCGGATTCCGAAGCAACCACAGCACAGAGACCGCCCTACTCGCCGCCACAGACGACATCCGCACCCTCCTGGACCAAGGCCACTCCGCAGCCCTCATCCTACTCGACCTATCAGCGGCCTTCGACACCGTCTCCCATCGCACACTAGTCGTCAGACTACACGACGCAGGCATACAAGGAACAGCCCTGGACTGGATCCGATCATTCCTCACCGGAAGAAGCCAACGGATCAGACTCCCACCCTTCCTCTCCGACCCCACGAAAATCACCTGCGGAGTCCCACAGGGTTCATCACTGAGCCCCACCCTCTTCAACATTTATATGGCCCCCCTCGCAGCCATCGTCCGACAACACGGCCTCAACATCGTATCCTGCGCCGACGACACCCAGCTCATCCTCTCCCTCACCAAAGACCCCACCACTGCCAAACTCAACTTCCAGAAAGGAATGCAAGACGTCGCAGTCTGGATGACCAACAGCTGCCTGAAGCTCAACGCCGAGAAGACAGAAGTCCTCGTCCTCGGTACCACCCCTTCTGCATGGGACAGCACCTGGTGGCCGACCGCCCTCGGAAGCCCACCTACCCCCTCAGACCACGCCAAGAACCTCGGCATCGTACTCGACTCATCACTCTCCATGAACCGACAGGTCAACACCGTCACCTCCAGCTGCTTCAACACCCTCCGCATCCTCCGCAAGACCTTCAAGTGGATCCCCCCTGAGTCAAGGAAGACAGTCACCCACGCACTCATCACCAGCAGACTGAACTATGGAAACACACTCTACGCCGGCATCAACAAGTCCCTACTCCGCAAACTCCAGACAGTACAAAACACCGCCGCCAGACTCGTCCTCGGCATCCCCCGACACGAACACATCAGCCAACACCTACGAAGTCTCCACTGGCTCCCCGTGGAGAAAAGAGTCACTTTCAAAATCCTCACTCACGCCTACAAATGCCTATACAACAACGGACCCAAATACCTCAACGACAGAATCAACTTCCACGTACACAAAAGAAACCTCCGATCTTCCAATCTCGCACTGGCCGAAACCCCGCGCATCCACAGAGCCAGAGCAGGCGGAAGATCCTTCTCTCACATTGCAGCCAAGACCTGGAATGAGCTACCGGCAGACATCAGATGCGCCCCCTCCCTGATCACCTTCAGGAAGACCCTCAAGACCTGGCTCTTCGGCTAAACAGATCTGCGGACCTCCCCCTCAGCGCCTTGAGACCCTCACGGGTGAGTAGCACGCTTACAATTCCCTGATTGATTGATTGATTTATTGAGCTGATCCCATGGCAATACCTTTCTGTGGCCTCTGAGAACTCGAAACCAAAGTTCAAATATTATCAGATTTCGAGCTGGGTAAAATCAATAGGGAAGGAGATCGAAGGGAATCGAGATCTGGCGACTAAGATCTGCTCAAGGTCCACAGTACGGAAAGAAGTAGCAGAATGGTATTGGATGCTAATCCAAACCGGTGAGGACACACAGAACCCATTTACAGAGATCTGGAGGAGGGACCTGGCAAGCGAAGACCTCGAAACCTTAGGGCAAGTATCTATGTCTCTTTTGTGGTTATACGTGAAAGCTGCTCCATTAAAGAGAAACCATCTTTTCACTGTCCATAAGGCATACTGGACGCCACGGAAACTGTCGAAGATGGGGAATGGGGTGACAAAGAAATGTCCGAAATGTGATGAGAACAACGTGAACGAGGTCCATATGTTTTGGCAGTGTCCTTCAATCCAGTCTTTTTGGAAAAATGTGGTTAAGACCATTTCAGCTATTATGGGTCAAGAGATTGGGTTGACCGTGTCCTCTGTTATTTTTGGTGTGATTCCAGGTGGGGTGAACAATCGAAGCTTTCTTAAAACTCAGAAGGCTTTATTTTTTGTTCTGATTCTTTTGGCACAAAGGGAATTGTGTGTTAAATGGATTCTCCCTTGTTCCCCCACTGAACTTGAATGGATTTGTTCTATACAGAGGATTTCACACCTTGATCGTGTAAATAAGTGTGTTAAGAAAACAAAATTTTGGGAGCTATGGGACGTTTGGTTTAAAAGGTATGTCTCTAGCATATCTCACTGAATATAGTCCTCACAAAATCCTCACTGTCTTCCCCCCTATGTGTCTTTCTCTATCTTATTTTTCTTCACCTGCCCCTGTTTCCTTTCGCTTTTGTTGGAATTTTTGTTCAGGTATGGAACAAAACTTTGTGTTCTATGGTCCAATGATTACCAACATGCTGTACAGGTGGCTATAGTGGCGGGTTCGGTTCATCCTAAGCACCTGTCTGTAGAAGAATCGGTGCCATGGCTCATCCAGGAGGTGTATCTCTATGCTTGACTCGGGGTAAATATCTACCCATCCTCCTGTGGGGAGTGACCGGGTCTTTCCTTGCCTCTTACTGGTTTGACTAGGCCCTATATTCTTGAATTTAGAGCATTATCCGTTGAATGAGGACTAAAAAAAAAAAAAGTTAGAAATACTGCTTTTTCCACAAACAGGAGGATAACTATTTTGTGTTGCCCAGCTTCACTGCATCTGTTACCCCGTCGAGCCGAAATTCCTCTGATTTGTTCAAGAAGAGGGAGAACAGCAGTGGGCAAGTATGCATCCCTAGCGTACCCCTGAGCAGATGTAGAAATAGGGTGTGCATTCTCCTCCACTACCATAGCAATACAGGCTGGAGGTCTTTGCCCAGAACTTTGATGGCTTGTAAGAGATCTCTTTTAACTCCTTGTTTCCTGAGCGTATCCCATAGTTTGGTTCTATTGTGCAGGTCGAAAGCCGATTTTAGATCGATGAATGCTAGATAGAGCGGATGCTTGATCATCTTTGTATGATTGGCACGAGCACCCCTTCTACAATTGTACCCTCGGTGGATAAGTGAGTGTGTGCACAGGTGGCTGGGGAGAGGGGACTGGTTGGCACAAGTACGGATAATCGGTTGTGACCCTGAGAGCACACGCCACGCCAATCTAATACCGGCTCCTCCCACTTGCTGGTTTGGACCGGTGATGGATAACTGTAGCACTTGTAGTAGGTTGCGGTGAATGTGCGAGTTGGGACATGAGCGGTCATGAGTAGCGGTGGTGGGTGGCAGGTGGAGTGGGCTTACCTCCAATGCCTCCGATGAGATTGGTCACAGCCGCAGCCCCCAACTGGCAGCCTGTAAAATGCAGCCTGTAGCCCGCCCAGCAAGGCATGCCGCTACCGCTACACCAAAAAGGATGGAGCAGGGAGCTCAGGAAAGCCCGGCTAGAAAGCCCATGGCATTAGCTCCCACACCTCACTATCTCCAGCGGCCGCCAGCAACCTCAACCATGGCTTCTCTCGTGTTCGCGTTCGCCGTATGCGCCGAATGCGTCATATCCGATCCGTGCGCCGCCATCCCGATCCATATGCCATCGCCCCAAATAAAATGTTTACAGTTCCGAATGACAGCTTGGAGCCATTCACAAACTGCATCTTGAATCTATATTCACCAGACAGCATATCAGATAAATTAGGAAAGAAATGGTAGGTGTAGGAAAGTGCCCCTCCTTTGCATGGTTACCCCCCATTTTTGCCTGACATCTGATGCAACCCGACTTGATGTGTCCTGGGTCCCTGCCAATTAGGTTCCTAGGGCCTGTGTTCTTTCCCCAAATTGTACCTTTGTATCCACAATTGGCACATTCCTGGCCACAGGCAAGCCCCTTGTGAAAGGTACCATGGGTACGCAGGGCACTGTGACCAAGGGCTGCAACACCTATTGTGCCAACCTTAGAGGCCCTGCACCTTAACCCACACACTCTGCCACAGCAGGCTGCGTGTTTTGGTGCAAAGAAAAGTGAAGAGTCGACATGGCACACACCCCTGCATGCCATGCCTGCAATGCACTGACTAAGGCCTAGGTAAGTCACCCCTTTAGCAGGGTGCCCTAGTCCTAAGGTGAGGGTACAGAGGCATGAGCCCTGTACCCCTACAGTGCCCAAGTCCATTTATAGACATTGTAAGTGTAGTAAAGCTACAAAGAATATATATGTTCTGGGAGGTGGTCACTACAAACTCATCAGCTCCATAATGCTTTACTAAAAACTTGGAAGTTTGGTAGCAAACTTCTCAGCACATTAAACCCACCCTGATGCAAGTGTGATATTTAATGCAAAATGCAATCAGAGGGCATCTTAGAGATGCCCCCTGAAAAGCGACCAGCCCTGGTGTGGTTCCTGAAAGGCTGACCGCCATTGCCACCACCATACCGGTTTCTGGACCCCTGGGTAGAGGGCCTCCGCTCTCTGCGTCCAGAAGCAAAGCCCATCCTTGGCAGAGGTGTCATGCCTCCTCCCCTAGGATGGGCTGCGCTGACAAAAGGGGAAGCCTCAAAGGCCTGCCACCTTTGTGCACTGGCCCTGCCTTTTTTCTGCCCCCAGCAACTGGCTCCCACCAGTTCTGACCCCCAAGTTAGGAAGAGAGGTGTGCCCACTGTTGCCAACCCCACCCCTCAGGTGAGGGAAGAGCGGTGAAGCACACATCTCAGTTCCCTCCATCTTGAAGATGAGGGGACTCTGTCAATTAGAAAGAGTCTTATGCACCCCTCCCACTGGAGGGTAGCATAATAGGGGGTGTACCCACCCCAAGGAAGTGACCCACTGGTCCCAACCTACAAACCCCTTTAACGTCCCTAAATTTAGTATTTAGGGGCGACCCTGAACCTTACTTACTCAGATTCGAAGAAGAACCGAAGAGCCATGCTGACACAGGAAGAAACTGAGGACACAAACTAACTTGGCCCCTACCCTACCGACCTGTCCCAACCATGATCTACTTACAGCAAATAAACCGGCATGTCCAGCAGTAGCAGACCCCCACAGCTCAGAGGACAGGCCCTGCACTCAACTAACAGACTCTGTCTCCAGTGAGCACCGAACTTGCTCAAACCAAAGACTAACCCTCAGAGTCCGGACTCCACTATTCTGCACCACTCTGCATCTGGCTGACACGGGCTGAGGGCAAGTGGCCCCATATACCAAAGAGGTCCCCCTGGCGATCCTAAGTTGGGATCCGGTGGTCCCTGACCTCCCACAAGCTTTGAAACTAAACCTGCAGCCTTTACTTGAAGGGTACCCCCGACCTCGACAAAAGGCGGTAAGACAACTGTTCCCTTGACCAAAGTGGTACAAGTCCGACTGCATCCGTCCGACTGATGCCGACTGCGACTGATCGCAGCCTAAGAAAATCGATGCCTAAAACACTTCAGCCCTCGACACCTTCCCAGCCTTGGATGGACAACCGACGGTGTCCAAGCATCCTCCCAGATCCCCAGTCACCTTCCAAGTTGTGGGTTGCCCCCAAGAAGTCCCCCGACCGAGCCTGTAGCTTTCCAAAACTGACGGTCTCCACTACGAAGCTCAGGGACCCCGAAGTCTGCTTTACCTCCTGCACCTGGCCACCTCGGTGCCGCTGGCGGTGCAGTTCTTGTGCCGGTGGTTTGCCCCTGCAGTGCCGACCGCAACCTTAGGAGCTTTACTCCCACACTCAAGTGGCCTGCTTGCAAGCCGACCCCAACCAAAGGCACTTAGCCTGTTGGCTAACATTGGGCCCCTGCACTCTGCACCCAGCTGCCCCAGTGCCACTGGTGGTGCAACTAGAGGGTCCACCTGGACCTTGGGAACCTTTGTCCTAACCCCGAAACCTCAACCTCGTAAGTCAAATACTTACCTCCAAGTTCGATAACCATTTTTCCTTCCACAGGGAACCATAGTATGCGATTTTGGGTCTAGAAAGTGTCCTATGTAAAACTGCTAATGTATGGGGAAAAGTGAGCACTATTGCAAAGTAATCCAAAAATAATCAAAGAATATTTACTGTGTAATTCCAAGTATTCTGAAAAGCGATAGAAACCTGTAACTGTCACAATTACAAGAACAACTGCATTTCCTTGAACAGTCGTGCATTTGCAAGTATTTATTACCTACTTGTACCAAGTCCTGCTTGGTTCCATAAATAAACCATAAGTAAACCTTTTTTATACTACCTTTTTTTATACTTACCTAATTGGTCTGGATTCTGTTTCTGAGTGTGTGACTTCAGCCTTGATTTAGTGAATAAAATAAATGCTTAACACACCCTCCTGATAAGCCTAACTGCTCGACCACACTCCCACAAATAGAGCTGTTAGTGATTATCTAATTTAGCCTCTGCTATACCTCTGGGGATCCCCTGGACTCTGTGCACACTTTACCTTACTTTGGTATAGTATATACAGAGCCAACTTCCTACAGTAGGAAATTACCAGTGAAACAAATAAACATATTGATGTGGAGGAAGAGATCAAAAGTATTATACAGGTATTAATGAAAAAATAAACATGCTTCTATGCAGCCGACACATGTTTCGTCCTCCTGGACATTTTCAAGGCTATAAAGCATAAAGCAACTGTGAGTGTTCAAATCTCCTCACAGATTCCGTTACATTAAGTAGTATATTAAAATGTAGGGTAAATCTGTCCAGCATGTCCCAGTCATGGACAGTATTACTAAACAATCCCCAACTTCTGTATATTCCTTTACAGTCAGGAAAAAGTATGTAGGTTTGACCCTAATAAGTCAGCTAATCTCTGATGGCTACAGCTGTAGAAGACGCTCGTGTATGACACAGCGTTTCTACAGCTATGCAGTGTAGGCTGCAGTGTTTTGGATTTTTCTCTCTCTAACCCTGACTTTGAAGTAAAGGAAGAACTAAACTTCAGTGGACTGGATTTATTCTCTATCAACGGCCTATCATTCGAAACAGGTTGGACTTCCAATGATTGAACTATTGTGTGCTTGAGTGCTTGATTTTCCTTTGAACCTTTGCAAATGGCCCTCCATTGCATAGCAACACATGTCGCCGCATGCCACACTGGTATACAGCATGGCTATAAATCTTTGTCAAAACTGGCAATGCCAATGATGTACAGCGTGAACATAAAGCAATGGCAGAGCCAAAAGTCTCAAAAAATAGATCAATAGGCTTTGTCATTGCTTGTTAGGTTCTTGACACACCAGCCCTGTGATTCTGAGCAAATCAGTTAATCTCCCTATGCGTGAAAAAGAAAATAATATGACATTTGGCAAAACAAATCCTATCACATAAAGAAAGCAATTGTGCCCATGTCCACATCTTAGTGAAAATCCATTTGGAAGCAGATAACTTCTATTTTTACAGTAAAAGCAGATAATATCTGTTGTCACAATAAACATCTATTTCTAAGGAGAAAAGGGCTTCTTTGAAGTGCATGTAGCATAGTAAAACAAAGCTAGAAATGGCAAGAGGTTCAACAAGGAGGGCAGGGAAGAAGAAAAGATAAAAGTAGTACCTCAATCACAGCGCCATAGCAATCAAGCTGAAGCAATCATTACTTGGTCCATGCTCCAGACAAAAGAAGAGGAATTGAAGGCACAAAGCATGGGCAAATTAAAAGGCAGCATAAAAGAGTGACAATAAAGTCACCATATGTTAATCAATGGGCAGGTTGCAAGCCCCTTGTTGTATACAATATTGTTCGCAAGTGAGAGTGCATGTAGTGCATGCACTGTTGCAGGCAAGACCTAAAAAGAGGAAGAACTGCTCCTCTTCACCATTGTGGAGAGGAAAACCAAACCATGGATATCACCAATGAAATACATGGTCCTGGTACAAATCCTCCAAATCACTACATTGATGATTGGTCATTGTAGCTGTTTTCCGGTGAGACACGTCCTTGTTCCTGAGCTTTTGCTATTCCTTGATTCCTGAGCTATAGCCATTCCTTGTGCCTGAATTAGCACTGCCTGCAGTGCTACCTTGTTTCTTGAGCTATAGTTAGTCTTTGTTCCTGGGCTTCAGCTATTTCTTGTTCCTGATTTGCACTGCTTGCAGTTCTCTCTTGACTCCATGTTTCCTGAGCTGTAGCTATTTCTCTGTTTCCTGAACTAGTACTGCCTGCAGTGCTACCTTGACTCCTGAAGCTTTAGTAATTCTCTGTTCCTGAACCAGCACTGCCTGCAGTGCTACCTTGACTCCTGAGCTTTAGTAATTCCCTGTTCCATCTCTGCACACCTGAAAACTGACTCACTGCGGCAACTGACGAGGCACACCTGAGCACGAAGGCGGAGACAGCCGTGGAGCAGGAGCGAGTTCGGCGGGAGTGGTTCGGCGTCCGAGGTCCGCGTCTGAGGATCGCAGCAGGCTGTAAGCTGTACGCCCGGACCTAAAACCTGCCGTAAATCTGCCAGGTCAATAAAAACTATAACGAAGAGTCTGGTGCGCTGCCTTAGGTGCGCTTACCGGATGATAATTAACTCCGCGCCCATCCAGGCAGAAGGCTGAAATCTGCGGCCAGGGCGGTACACGGAAGTGACCGTGGGAGACGCTGAGGGAGACGCCGAGCTGCTGTTCCGTGCTTCTGATCCCCCGTCGACCTTCAGCGGTGGTTGGACGGGGGATAAAGTATTTTTGCTCCCCATAGAGCGGGGACTTCCCCATAGAGCGGGCGCAGGGATGCATTGTGATGCCCTAATACTTTAAGTGCCTGCGCCTGCACCTGGACCAGCGTTTGTACTTGGACCAACTTAAGACCAGCACGGGGGAGGACCACACTGTAGAGCATTGTTCTGGTGAGTCCCTGTAACTGGCAGACTTTACATTATAGCGGGAAAGCGGCAAATAGCAGCAAAATAGCAAGAGTGACTATCATCAGTTAGAGCTCGTTTTTATCCGCTCTTTACTGCTTTAATTCGTCTCGTGGACAGCTGGTTAAGAAAGTAAGCGAGAGTCTGAGGGAGGAGGGTGTAGTGCCCCTTGGTGGAGCATTGCCAGGCCCTCGAGGAGTCGGCTCAGTTAGATCTGGGTGCGGTTTGTGGGGTGCTTTGGCGTGCGCAGCCTCTCTCAGCTGTTTGACATATTTAGAGCAAATAAGGGGCTTGTACAGTAAAAGGAGCAAATCTGGTATATTCATCACAGGTCCAGCAACTTTTAAGGTCCTTGTGGACTCTGAGGATAACGTCACCAAGGCAGCGAAGGAAGCGATTGCGGAGAACTAAAAGCACAGGATTTAAGGGAAATGCCCCCAAAAGTGAAACCTCGTGGGGTCAAAAAGGTTCCGAAAGCTGTTGCACCAAGAAAGGGTAAAAAGGGCCAGCAACAAAAGGCATTGGAGAGCATCAGTATGGACCCTTTGGATGAAACATCGACATCAAATAGACATGATATTCCGCTACTCCCAGTAGAAGAAATGAGCGGGACTTCTCTGGGCAATCTATAAAAAAATTTGTGGGGAAATATTTTAAAAGGAATCTTGATGTATGTGAATACTCCCCGCTGTTGGGGGGAACTCAAGATAGAGACAGTATGAGTAGCCAAAGAACTACAATGGGTGTAACAATGGGTGCAATAAATGACTCTTTACGTCCACTAGATTTGGACCAAGGGGGGATAAATGAAGGGGAAATGTTTGGGCTGGAACCTAGATTATCATCATCGCCCCGTCTCTCCTGTAGTGGAAGGGAAAGGGATAGTCCTAGAGTAGATAAAGTACCACAACAGGTAGTTAATAGTCAGGAGAAGAAGGGAATTGTAACTCCCCAGCAAGGCTTTATCTCCCCAGATACCTTACAATCATCCTTGGCACTCGACATGATAGCGTCTTCGGAATCATCATTATTAGAGGTGATGTTTTTAATGCAAAAACTCTCCAAGCAATATTAGAAGCCTTAGTTGAGAATAATGGACAAGGGAAAACCCATAAAGCTCAATTACAACAGATTGCAGAGGAGTTAAAACAAATAAATAATCGCATGCCAAATATAGTACGCCCAGTAGTGGAGACAAGGGAGCAGGAGGTATATGTACCTTTATGTACCGATGAGAACAAAGCTACACAGGTGAACAAAGCTATACAGATTGAAAACCCCCAGACAGTATATATCTCAAAGTGCCCTATGCTGGTAGTAAAGAGGAGGGCATATAAGAGATCTAAAAGGTATAGACCCGAGCTTAAGAGCAGAAAGATCAGAAATAAGTCGCAGAAAATGCTGGAAAAGACAAGGGAGGCACATCAAAGCAAGAGTAAAAAACAGGGTGTAGTAATATTAGGGCAAGAGAGACCACCAATAGATGAGATCACAAATAAAAAGGGATCAGGGAAGAATCAGAATAGAAAAGTTATAAGTACAGCAAAGAGGATGAATACCCTGTGTGGAAGCATGCAAACCCAAGGACTTGCAATACAGAAGAAAATAGAAAGAATGGGGAGCAGGGTGGGAGGTGAACCAGCGGGCATAAGAATAAGGGGAGAGCCCCCCTTAGATCGAACAGGATGGATAAGAGCCGACCCACAGCCTGAGCCCACTCCTATAGTTAGGAGATGCGCTAGGATGTATGATAACAGTGAGGACCTTTGGGTATTTATGGAACCATGGGGACAAAAGTTGGGGAAAAAGCCTCAAAGGAAAATAAAACCACTAAATCGTGCAAACATATTGCAAATACTGGTTAAATGCCCTACATTGGGGGAGGTCACATCTGAAGATATAAGGCAAATAGGCTTTGTAACAAATTTAGAAGGAAACGAGGTAACAAACGTGCTTTTCTACTCAGAATTTGTAAAACAGTCGGTGGTAAAGGCAGAGAGAGACCTGGAAAAGGAGGGAATAAGACTTGTGCATGTCAACGAACTTGGGAAAGAAGGGAATAATTCTGGGAGCTCTGGGACCCTTAATTACCATGCAGGGCTATGCCCGGAGCAAATACAGTATGATGCATTAGGTGCCCAATATAGAAGAATTTGTACAGATAAAGATCAAGGAGGGCTAAAAGTAATAATAGCAAATACCGCTTATGAGCCAATGTTGAGTAATCGATTTGATCTCCTAGCCGAATCCCCAAATAGTTGGGAGGGCAATATGACCGATGTGTTGAGTGAATTGGACTAGGACTTAGGGTACTCGCACAGCCTACGGACACTGTCTTGGAATATTGGGGGCTATAAGAAACAGCTAGCACAAGACACTTTTAGAGAAATGCTGGGTAATTATGACATCTTGTGTCTGCAGGAGTCCTGGTTGTGTGAGGTACCCGATCCAATAGATGGTGTTTTTATGGTAACCAACGAGGCAGTACGAGTGAACTTAGGCCGACCTTCGGGGGGCTTAATTACACTGGTATCAGTAAAAAGAGCTAACAAAATAACCAAGTTAAAAGTTAAATGTAGGTGGTTATTAGCTTGTCAGGTAGAACTTTACAGTGGGATCTGGGCAAAAAGACAAATTATTGTGATCAATGTATATATTCAGCCAGGAATAATAGTAGATTATGAAGTACAACTTTGCTTGTTAGAAAAAGATTTGGAATCTATTTGTATAACGAAAGCAGCATATTTGATAATGATCTTAGGAGACTTTAACCATAAACTAGATCCGTCCCTTAGTGATAAACTGTTTAAGGAGCTCTTAGCCATTTCACAGATTCCTCAAGCAAATTTTGTTGGAGTAGGTAGCGCCGCACGAGACAAATATTTAGTAAAGTTCCTTGGATCCATAGGATTATTCTGTGCCAATGGGCGGACGAATTTCGACCGTCCAGCAAAGAAGACCTTTCGTATAGGGAATCAGAATTGCTCAATTGATTATGCTTTTATAAATGCATGGCATTTTAAGGACGTTGAACAATTTGAGGTATTGCAGAGTGAAGGCAGTGACCATTGGCCTTTAGAATTGTTAATTAAGATGGAACAGGAGTCAGAAAGAGAAAGAGTGATCCCCTTACAGATTGAACATCCTAAACGCATATCACCCGTATAACCGAGGAAAGCCTGCAATTGGTTAATAACTTGTTTATTGATTATACAATTGTTGGTAATTTACTGCAAAAAGATTTTTTTTAACATGGTATGAGCAGACGATCGACCAGGTGGAAAATTGCCTAAAAATAAAAGTAAAAGTAGGACCCACCCATAAGACAAAAGAAAGTATAAATGGTTGGTTTAACAATGAGTGTAGGAATTTGAAACTGAGGGTACGGAAATGGGAAAGACAGTTAAGGAAAAAACCAGATAAGGGGACAATGGAGAGCCTCCGAGTGGCGAAACTGGAATACAAAAATAAAACAAGAGAAAGGAAATTAGAATACAAGTCCAAAAAATGGCAAACAATGTTAGAAGTGATAAACACAAATAATATAAGGCTCTTCTGGCAATTGGTAAAGGAGGGAAATGTACAAGGGGAAATGCGGTGCTTGGTGGGCGAAGATGAAATGAAATTTGTACTTGTAAAGCGCACTGTTACCCTAGGGTGTCCTGGCGCTGTACGCATACCGCTGTGGAACCCTTCCTGTCTTTTCCCTGTGAAATGTCCACTCCTGGGCACCCCCAAGGTGAAGCCAGGCATCCCAGCGCTGGTGGGGCCGTTGTGGAGATTAAGCAAGCTACTGCCCAGAGTTGCAGAGTGGGACCCATGATTAGAATAGGCACTGAGGCGAGAATTATCAGGTCCGAGGAAATTGAGCCCAAGACCCACCGAGGCGGGAATTGAACCCTGGTCCCGGGCCAGATCTCTGCATCAGGGTCTGCCACTCTAACCATTGAGCCACATGGGATGATTGGGTGATTCACTTGAGTAATTTGTATAAGGGCAAAGATTTGAAGAAGACCCTGGAATTAAGACCCAAGTAGTTAGAACAATTAAAGCCGCACTTCTCTTTTCAAAATATAAAAAAAACGATTCAATCTTTAAAGCTGACTAAAGCCGCAGGACCAGACAACCTACCTGCAATTATTTTGAAAAATAGTATTGATTGGTGGGCAAGCTTCTTAAAAGCGACCTTCCAACAAATTCTTGTTGCTGGGATTTTCCCAGAAAGTTGGAAGGGGGCAATTGTTAGGCCAATTTATAAAAAGGAGGATGCTACGTTGCCCCAGAATTTTCGCCTCATAAGCTTACTGGATGTTGGGGAGAAGGTCTTTTCTAAAATATTGTTAGGGATACTGAAGTCCTGGGCAGAACAGCATAACCTGATACCAATAGAACAAGGGGGGTTTAAAGAGGGGCACTCGACTGTTGATCACTGCCTTAGTTTATGGGCATTGGCAAAAAAGGCAATGGAAGTGCGCGGTAGGTTGTTTTGCTGTTTTGTTGATTTCCGAGCCGCATTTGATTTGGTAGATCGTAGTATACTGTGGAGTATGTTGACAAAGCTCGGAATCAACAAGGCAGTACTTTCACTAATCCAGGAAATGCATTCAAAGAATTGGGCTAGGGTAATTTTGGACAACCTTGGAACTTTATCTAAGAAAATTCAGATAATGAATGGCCTGAGGCAGGGCTGTGTTTTAGCCCCTTTGTTATTTTCTTTGTTTTTATCCGACCTGCCAAATACGCTGAGCAAAGCTGGAGGTCTAAGCCCTAAGATGGGGGAACCCATATATCATATCTGCTATATGCGGATGATTTAGTGATAACAGACATGACAGAGTTAGGCTTACAAAAAAAATTGGATACCTTTTATGAATACTGTAAAAAGAAAAGCCTCATGGTTAATTTAGAAAAGACCAAAAAAATGGTACTGGGGAAAAGAAAGAGCTCCTTCTACTGGAAACTGGGGGATGTTAGAATTGAAGAAGTGGATATATATAAATATTTGGGCATGTGGTTCGATAGTAAGTTAAATTGGAAGGACCACATACAGTCATTAAAAGCGAAGGCTCTTTCTACAGTATGGGGCCTTAAACAGATTTATGGAGGCCCCTCGCTGCGACCAATACTATCAGCTTTTAATGCATTGGTTCGACCACAATTTCAGTATGGTGTCGAGGTTTTATTTATGGGGGCAAATCGGATTGGAACTTAGAGGAGGGGAAATGCGTGAAGCAGCTTCTTGCTCTCCCTTCGACAACTATGTTACAGGCTGTGCGAGTAGAATGTCATCTTACAACCTGGAACTATCGGGGAATGCAAGCGACATTTAACTTCTGGAAAAGAATGAATGGAGAAGGCCCTCCCAAAATAGCATACCTCTGTAAGAAAGAAATAGAGACCAGTGATTTTAACTGGGCGGTCCATGCAAGGAATAAACTAGACAAGTTATGTGCTAAACTTACTCTAGAGCGAGACCAATGGAAATCAGGGCAGCAGATCCCTAAGCGGGAGTTACGGGCCATTATTAATATGAAGGCCCGAGAGGAAGATTTATGTTATTTGGAGAGCAAATCGTCTGCCCGGTTTCTGATAAATGGGTGGGCCAATGATCATATCTTCCCCTATATAGAAGCTATGCCTAATCCAAAGCTCAGAAATGTAATATTGAAATTTAGGGTTGGCCTGAACCCATGTAACATCAATTGGAAGATAAAATCCTTCATGTCGAATGACCAAGGTCTGTGCTCCTGTGGCCTACAAGTAAAATGTAGTAGTCAACATATTTTGTTGGATTGTTTGTGGTTTTTAGAACAACGGAAAAAAATTTAAAACCTATTTTTATTGTCTATAAAACCTTTAGTAGGGACCAAGCACTTAGCTTATTGATAAATATGAGATTTTTAAAGGTGGCATGTGCAATAGGAAGATTTTTAATTGCAATACAGGAGTCATTGAAGGAAATGGTATTATAGTTTGAAATGAACACGTGGTAGAAATTCGATCGTACCCATGATTTGTGGATTATCCTTGATTCTGTATAAATGTATAGCTAATGTATAAGCGACCCCTTTCTGCTTTGGTGATGAATTAAGAGTTTTATATAGGTGGGTGTCCAATTGTATATTTTAGTAGGTTTTTACTGTGTATTATATTGTGTTTATGGTCAAACCTTTGGGACAACTCATATTTTAATTGTTTGTAATGTGCTATTTTTTTTATGGCTAGATATGCCAAATAAAAATATATATACACCACCACTACATTGATTGATATTTGTGCATCATTTAATGTGATGTAAACAACCTAACATCTTGAAATAAATCCAAAGCTAAAATTGACAAAGACCAATACTTCTCTCTGTGTAGAGATGATTGGAGCCACTAGTGTTAGCTGACATGTTTGAGAACCTGATCCACCATTAAGAGAAGCAAGTGAAAGAAAAAATCCTCATCAGACAAGGTAGCCCATGAAAACTCTGCTAAGAACTGTGCTTAATGCAGTTCACAAAAAGTGCCAGCCACTGTGAAATTGAGGACATACTACACAAGTTAAAATATCTATTCACCATACTAGTCTGCTTGAAGACATGCCCCGTAAAACTCAACATTAATACACCAGTCAGACCCACGACTCTACGACATCAATATGTTTCTTTTCAAATTCCCTGTAAGTTAGAAGCTGAAATTAAAAATCTAGAGGGTCAACTGGTGAGGGAGAAAGTTTGTCCCCTCGATGGGTTTTCCTGATTATGGTCACCACCAAACCTTTGCAACTGGGCGGTCAGAATTTGCATTGATATGAAAATTCCAAACCAAGCTAGTGAGTACGGGAGACACCTGATGCTGTTGACAGCTGACATCTTTGATAATCTCAGTGGAGAAAATGTTTCATAAAACTAGACCTCGGCACAGGTTACCACCAGTTACACCAGATAAATCCAGTCGCCACATAATCACGTTCGCCACTCATTTGAACCAGCGCCAAAATGGATGGCTAAACTTCGAAATCTTCTTTCCAAGTAGATATTTTAAAACTCCAAAGGAGAGACACTAGCAGGACACAACGGTGGCATGATTATCAATGATGATATCTTAATGTCCAAGAACACCACAAGAGGCTATGAACTGCCCTGCAAAGTTTTTCTCATTGTGGTATGACATTTCACAAAAATGAGATGTTCCAGGCATAATCTAAACGTGATCTGAAAGTTATGTGATAATGGGCAAATAACTTTATCTCCTGTGACTTAAAAAAACAAACTCACCTTGTGTGTTCTAGTGTAATCTGGTGCTTATATAAAGTGCTTTAATGCCCTTGGGCCAAGTTGTCGCTACTTAATAAACTGCAAATAAATACAGATTTCATAAAGACACACTGCGCTATTTAGGATATATTTTCTCAGACAAGGGAATACATGCGTTCCCACAATATCAATAATATAAAAACCATCTCAAAAGATACAAAAACGAAATCGCTTCCTTGCCATGGCCACCTACTGTGGCCAATTCATCCTAAGTCTGATCACCATTACTCAGCTGCTGGCAGACTTACCAAACACATGAACAAATGGGCACAGTCAAACTGCCATAAAAGTGTGTTCCACAGAACAAAAGATGCCATTCTGCAAAGTCACAGTTATGATGGCATACTTCATCCTGACCAAGAACTCTGAACTAGTTGTGGATGGCAGCCTGAGCAGGCTCAACGTCATACTTCTTCTAGAATAAATACATGGGTTATTGACCAACATCACTTTTGCAGGTGGGCCCTGACGGACAAGCAATTATGATACAGTGGTAGGCATGATTGATCGAGTGATGGTGCCCAAACTTCTACATGTATCTGACAGTTATGCATTCATGGTGATCCCATGAATCCAAGGCATCACTCCACTATGATTGAAAAGTGGGCTTTGCAGTTTTAATGCTACCAATTTGTGATACAGTCCCACCCAGACATAAGCAACTGGGCCAACTACCACTACAGACACCCAAGAGTTAACAAAATATAAAGCCAACAATATGGAGGAATATGTTATCATAGACATTAAAGGGGCGTGGCTGAAAACCATGAACTGAGAATAAATAGGGTTAGCCACAAACCATGAGGTCTGGTTCAGGCAGCCATTTTAAACTCTTGTAAACTCTTTAATTGCTGGGGGGAAATCAACACAAAGATCAAAGACATAGCTAATGATCAGAACTCTATGAAGCCTCTAACATGAGATCTGTAAAATAGACAACAGGATTGTCCTGAGAGGTGATCAAATCATAGTACAGAAGGCACTGATCACCCAAACTCTGCAGCTTGAAGACCAAGGACACTACCAAACGGTATAGACCAAGGCCCTCCTATAGGAGAACATATGAGCTGAGGGACTTGGCGAGAAGGCTGAAGATATAATAAGCTAAGAACAACTCTGTCAAGCCACTGGGCTGTGGAATCACCCCACAATAATCACAGGCGAGGGGTGTCTAGACCCCTGAACCAAAGACAGAGCCCACTTCTGTGTCTTGTCTGATGTCCTGTATACACTGGTAATGATGGACTCCTGTAGCAATTTCCTCACAATCAAAACTGTCTCGTCAGCAGTATAGATCAGAGTAAAACTGACATATGATCTATCCAAGGTCTTAAAGACTGACAATGGGCCTCCATTTCAAAGGAATGAATTTGAGGACTACCTTAACTCCCTTGGCATTGAACCTCAAAAAATCACTTCATGCTGAACTGTGCTGAATGTAGACATCTTAATTCCCTTGGTTTTGTACCGCACTAAAAATCCCCTTATGATTAACTGTGCTGAATGCAGACATTGAATACTTTATGCACAGACTGCAGAAGAATTACACATTAGCATAGAACAAGATTACACTGACTGGGCTATTCAAATGTAACTCCAAATACTTTGTGAGAAAGTGGTTTATTAGTGGACCTGGGCAAAATGTTAACTACACTGAAGTAATCAGAGTAATTTTGATAATTTCGCATTACACAATTACTCCCATTTACGTAATCATGAGTAAATTGGCGCAAAAATCCTACTGCAGGAGCATAGTAACAATTAACTTACAATACCATAGAATACATTTTTAAAGAGCACAGCTGCTTCTGAGGAAGCGTCCCAGCGCTAGCAGCAGAAAACCAGAGAAACCCAACCTCTCAAGAATCACAAACCTAAAGTTGAGCTGCAAAGAGCACAGTCTTTAGCTGTTTACGAAAGATTGATTTAGAGGGAATCCTGCAGAGTTCAGTAGAGAGGTCGTACCAGAGCTTAGAAGTCAAAAAAACAAAAGATCTTCCTCCCCTTCTCGCCCTGCCCACTCTTGGAACTTGTAATTGCATCATAGCATTGGAACTCAAGGCTCTGCTCTGACAGTACTCTTTCGGTCTTCTCCTCAGATACATAGGGTCTTTCAAGTGAAAGGCTCTGTATGTATAAATTAGTGCTTTAAATTTGATGTGACAGTTGATTGGCAGTCATTGCATATGGCGAACGGAGGCGGAGGCTGATAGGCTTGCCGGCACATTCAGAATAAGACGGGCTGCATCATTTTGAATGATCTGCAGGTAATGCAGCAGGTAAGAAGGCAAGCCCAGGTACAGGCAGTTTGCATAATCCAGTTTCGATGTCACCAAGGCATGAACCATGGTCTTACAATTAGTATCCAGGACTAGATAAAGCATTTTCTGAGATATTTCAGAGGAAAAAACAACTGGCCGAGACAGCCTTAACCTGTGGTTCAAAGGACAGATTTGAATAAAATTTGAAGCCAAGGTTTCTTACACGAAGAGGGTAGAGGAGAGCAGTTCCAATGTCCAACAGTTGTGAGAGTCTGGGTGGATGCTGGTGCCGCAAAAAAGATTTTCTGTTTTTACAGAAATCAGTTGAAGGCAATTATCAGTCATCCAGCCCCAGACCGCCAGGCCCCAGTGCTTGAAGGCATGAAGAGCCTCCACTTCATTCTTCTGGAAGGTCAGCATCAACTGGGTATCATCAGCATAAGAAATTACACGCACACCCTAGTGTGGGTGTCAGATAGAGGTGTCAGATAGACATTAAAAAGGTTAGGACTCAGGGACGAGCCCTGGGGCACCCCATAGTTAAGAGGTTTGAAAGTGGATGTAAACGGGCGAGGAAAACTGCCTGAGACCTGACTTCCAAGTAGGATTTAAGCCATGCCCACGCCTGGCCCTGGACTCCAACAGACCACAACCTGTTAAGAAATCTTGAATTTGAGACTGTTTTGAATGCTGAAGACAGATCCAGAAGCATGACCATAGCCATGGCATTCTGATCGAGGTTGTCTTTAATAAATTCAGTCACTTCCAGGACAGCGGATTCTGTGATGTAGCCCGTACAAAAGCCTGATTATGAATTGCGAGGTTGTATGACATTACTACGCATGCCTTTACCATGCACGTTTTTACATTGCAAATTTTACCATGCATTCCATTGCCACACATTTACATTTGCTGACATTAATAATACATTTACCACGCAATCCACTGCCCTGCACACTTCTTTCACGCATACTGTTACTTTGTTATTCTATAATATGAATAATTTAAACATGCAAGGTTTAGACCACAAAATTTGAAACATGCTACATGACTACATTTCTGTTACCAAAGACAGGATAGCGCCTGCCCCCTTAGCACTAATAATCTTGAAGAAGATATCCATCATTTGCAGACATGAAAGATAAATAAAAGGTAGTCAGAAAGTGTGCCCAGAAGGGTGACTCACACATACTGCAACCCTGCAAAGAACTGTCCTCCCCACAATGAACTGTCTACAGCGTGCTGTACTGATGACATTCCAACCAGGAAGCACAGCCCCAGCCACAATGGAGCTGGTCAGACTCTGTCATGGTCTCTCCTCACTACACGCCACAGGCGGCCTTACTCTGCCTTCCAGGAGTGCAGCAACAGCCACCAACATCCTGCCAGCTGATATTTAAGGCATGCAATTTTCATAGCCCCTTTAAAAAATTTCCCGGAATCTGAGCCCAAAGCTGGACGACCAATCCAGCAATCCAGTGGCAGCAATCATTGTTCCACCAAGAACAGGTAATCATTTGCATAGTCAGTTTTTATACGTCTGCTAATTTCTTACCAAAATATTCGCGTTGTGCAGACTTGCGTGGTAAAGATTTGCCTGTTAAAGACTTGCATGGTAACAGTAATTACAATGCAAAAAATGCATTGTAATTGCATCCCATTGCAAACATTTTGTGGTAAAGGTTGTTTCCCATATTGTGAAGAAGGTGGTCAGATTCCAGATACTGGGAGAGTTTACGGTGAACTACCTTCTCTAACATTTTGTCTACAGCAGGAAGAAGCGAAATAGGCATAAAGTTACTCAACTTCTTAGAATCCTCATTAGGCTTCTTCAGGAGAGGAAGAAATAGAGCCTGCTTCCAACTCTTTGGCACAACCCCAGACTCCAGAGAGGAGTTCAATAGCTTGTGCAATAAGGGAGTAACAAGAGGGGTGGCCAATTTCAGAATGTCCAGGGATCAGTGATCAAGCGGTAAGCCTGACTTAGAGTCGGCAAATAAAGAAAAAGCTTCCTCCAAGGAAATTGATTCAAACTTGGACAGTAGAGGGCTGGAGGCCTGTATATTCTCCAGAGTCAGTGACATCTGTGTCAAGGCTAGGAATTGATCATAAATCAATTTCATTTTGTTGAAAAAAAGTTAGAGAGGTATTCACATAAACTAGCTGACAGGGTCAGGCCATTGTGGGAAGCCCTGGGAGACAAGAAAGAATTAACCACTTTAAAAAGTTCCAGAGGTTTATTGGAGGCAGTTGAAATCGAGGTGGAGATAAGTTCCTTATACGCCCTACGAGAAGCTTTACAGAAATTCACCAAGGCTCTCTTATAAGTAGCTTTTGCCTCCTGAACATACCCTCTCCTACACCTCCATTCAAGGTGTTTGCAATGCGACTTTTCGGCTCTCAAAGCAGGCAAAAACCAAGGAGCCCATGGCCTAGATCTCCTCACAGTTACCTTTTTTAATAGGGAGATGAAGTCAATGGCTGAGGAAAGCCAGTTGTTAACTTTAGAGAGATCAGAAACCACCGAACCCAACAGCTCCAGAGGAGTAGATAAAAGAGCCTCTGATAACTGGGGCTCCGAGATCTGACGCCAATAATGAGAAACTTCTTGGAAAGTAGGCTGCTGGCACAAGGACTGATTGATAATTATCTTAAAAGGCATCACACAGTGATTGGATCATATAAGCTTGAGTTTGCCACTAGTTTGGACAATCACAGAAAGTGAGAAAATAAGATCTAAGCTGTGTCCTGCCATATGTTGCTCAAGGTTGAAGCCCTCTAAGGTGTCCAAAAATTGTTTGGCCGGCACACAGCTGGAGTCATCAATATGCAGGTTAAAGTCTCCAAGTAAAAGAAAATTTGAGTGCTATATGGAGAGTTGACCTACCAAATCGACAAGCAGGTTAAGGGACTCATTTGCGCTTTTCGGAGGTCTGTAAATTAAGGCCACAGCTAGCGTGAAAGAATGATCTATAGCTACAGAGAAGGAAAGACCTTCTATAGTCCCATTGTTTACTAATTTGGAAATAGTGCAACGGAAAGTATCTCGGAACACTACCGATATACCTCCACCTGTTTTCTCAGTCCTGTTAATGGATTGAATAAGAAAATCCTGTGGAAAAGCTAAAGCAATGTCAGGCACAGGAGATTTAGTCAGCCACGGTTCCATCAGAAATACGACATCTGAATTATCTTCTTCAAGTAGATTACTGATTTCAAAAGAATGCTTTGAGAGGAATCTACAATTAACCAAGCACGCTGAGATAGAGACATTCTGCATGGCCAAGTACTGATCCCCATTCTAAGCTAGCCCCTCCAACAGAGGTTCCAAAGGGAAAGTGATTAAGTTACTAAGAGAAAAGTCACAGGCTGGGCCTTTAATTATTGTCTCCAAGTTAACGCATCCATGGCGCAGGCCCTCACATCTGTCATCGACGGCAGCCTCGACAGCAACGCCGGACTCCGCATCACAGCCTGGCAGCTCCTCTGCCCTGAGTACGTGCTGCATCCTCAATGCCAGACATCTCATTGCAAGCCCATCGACTGGACCCTCGATGACGAGGCAGGCCCTCGCGTTGCAGCCTCGCCACATCTCGGAACCGATGCATCGCTTTGCAATGCTCCGCAAACCAGGATTTATGGTACTTTGTTCAGCAGGCCTAACTGGACCCCTGTAGCCACTAGAGCTCCATCGCGATCACCTGAATTTGTGACCTTGTCCTGGCCCGGCACAACCAGATATCCACAGTTGGAACTTCATGTTTTCTGGCACTATTTTCACTGAATTGCATAACTCCAGTTCCACTTATTAGATTTTTGTCGTTTTGGTCTTGTTTTATGTGCTAAAGAAAGTTCTATTTTTCTAACCTGGTGTTCGATCCTTTTTGTGTGGTGTTTTTACTTTATTACTGTCTGAAGCATTGCACATTGCCTCTAAGTTAAGCCTGACTGATCTGTGCCAAGCAACCTGAGGGTTGAGCACAGGTTAATTTATGTTTAGCTTGAGCCTCACCCTGACAAGGATAATGGTTGCTGCTTGACCAGGGCTCACACCTCAGTCAACAAACAACACAATTTCTCACACCAACCGTGTCAAGTTTTAAGCGCCAGGACACATACACTCGGCACTGGACAGCAAAATTCAGCACGGATGGTGGTGATCATGCAAAAGGAGGCTTTTTCTCACATATATCACCGTACCGTACTCCTCGGTGCACCTCTAAGAACACCCCTGCCTCCATGATGTTTAGGCAATAAAGCGCACACGAAGATACTGAACAACAAGAATGTCAGCTGCAATCAAGGTGCTGCCCAGACCCCATTAGCGATAACAGTGGATCCAGCATTGTTTTAAGATCGGCATCCTGGTGGTAACTTCTGCATACCTTTCAAATGTGATCCCTGAAAGATAATTGCCATTGACTTCTCCATGCTTACGTCTGAGTATAATAATGAAAGAATCACCAGAAATATAACAAAGGTCAAACACCTAGCAAATACAGTGATGGATATTCTCCAGTCTTGCCTGCAAGAAGTCCACTTGAGCAGCATAATTTAGACCCCTCCCTCAAATGGCACAGAAGTGCAGACTATATAGTGCACTTGACATTATAGTTACTGTGTGCCTTAACTTTATTGACGTGTGTGAAACATACAATCATAGTACTAAAATGTATTCACTGTAGAAACTAGAGATTTACATACGTGTGCACTAACGTTCAGTTTAAACCAGAAGAGATGTAATTCTCATTTACTTTTTACACTTACGTTTCAAGCTATATTGCATTTATTTTGAAAGTGACATTTGCGTATGTAAACATGTACTCATTTACTCATGTTTTGCATTTATTTTAAATTATACGTGCATGTATATTTGTATTCAGAGTGCACATTAAAATGCTTAACTACTAAAGTTAGCCTGACCTCAGTCCTTAGCTTAAATGTGTTTTGCTTTGCCAGCAGGTTTTCTTTTTTCCCCTTGCAGGTTTATTATCATGATATTCATTAACTAGAGAAAGGCTTATTGTCTGTTTTAGACGACTGATAGAGAGGCCTGAGAAGAAACTTGGTAGTGAACGTGGAGAAACAATGGTAGAAAGAAGCCTTTTGTTCATCATGTACCAGGATGACAAGATGTTCAAGGTTGAGAATCGAAGCTGCAGTTTAATACGATGTGAACCTGAACTGATGTTGCAGATGCACTCAAGAAGTGACCTGTTTGGTCCTTGGTGGTGTGAGAAAGATAAGAATATTCTGAATCTCTTGTCACTTTAAATTGTTGTTCTCACAGTTGTAGGTTGGTTAGAGCAGATTCCCTTCAGATGTGGAGAGATACAGACCTCTCTGCTTGCCCTATTCTTGCAAGTGTGAAGCTTTATGCTAAACATTGATTTTCTTTTATTTTAGACTTCTACTGAAGTCTGATCATGCTGACACCTTTCTTCCCTTTTGTCCTAAGCTCCCAATTTATAGATTTTTAATAGATGACCTTATATCTAGTCTATGTTAGGAGAAACTTCCTTTTCAAAGTTTCTTTACAGAACAGCTGTTTGCTTTAATCTGTGTTTATACAATTGTGATTATTGCAAATCAATATATCATTCTGTTGCGCCTTAACCTGCTAAGATACTTCAGTTTACCTCTTGTACTTCTGCATTTACTGAAATTATTTCTGGTCTTCGTATATACTGGATTGATTAGTAATCCAAAATAAACCTTTTATCCACATGTAGCAATTCCTGGTCCTTATTGTGAAGTCACACTGGCTTCACAAGTTAGAAATCTATTGTTGATGAAAACTCCTTTTCAATGTTCATGTCAGCTAAAAAGGTCCATATGACCAATTGGGGGAAATCTTTGACGACTTGACCAAGAGATTACAGGGCTTATTTACAGGAGGCCTGTGCTGCCGGAGCGTCACTTTTTTTTACCCTCCGGTGGTGCAGGCCTCTCAATCATATCTATGAAGCGACGCAAAGCCACTACACGTGGATTTGCATGGCCTCATACATATGGAGTAAGGCAAGGCAGCGACAAAGCACTGCGTCTCCTTACTCTGCATCAACGTGTTCCATGGGTGTTGCGGTGGGTGTTCCATGCAACACCCATGGATTTTGACACTGACCCAGATTTACAAAATCATGCAAACCTGGGGCAGCGCCAAAACCCTACACCTTCCCAAAGAAGGCGTAAAGAGGAGAAATGTTTTCATTTCTTCTCTTTTTTTCCTCTTTCCATGTGTGCTGCATTCTGCAGCACACATAGAATGAGGAAAATGCTTCTTGGTTTGTTTTTGTGCAGGTAGGAAGCACAAAAACAATACTGCCTGCAATGGAGGCCCCCATGCACCAATGTACAAGGGTGCCTACCTTGGCGCTGGGCAGCAAATTGTGTGCCAGCACAGGAGGAAAGGACAGGAATGCACTGTATTTCAGAAATACAGTGCATTCCTGCCCTTTCACATTGGCATAGGGCATCGCAGGAAGAATTGCTGCACTACCCTATGCCAATTCCTCATAATGTAGGCCCTACGTTTCAAGGCCCAGTTCTCTTCCACCACCTACAGATGGAAGCATGTTAAGAGGAGGAAGCAAGTATGACACACATCTTGGTGGCCCATCATTTCAAAGTGATGATATGAGACCAGTCAGATCCCTCAGCTGTTTGCTTGTTTAAGCCCACAAGTGTGAAATGCCAGCATGACCTCCACCGTCCTCCTGAGCCATCCTAGCAAGCTATGGACAATGATTACTATTAGACATCCTCAGAATCTGTCAGACCATAGACCCTTCAGTGCTGACAGGGTAAGTTGTGTTTGTTTCTCATTTAACCTTGCTGGTTGTGTATTTCAGGTTTGATATCAAATGCGGGAGTATAGGTTTTGCCCCCTACCCGCCTTGTAGCCATAATATCAATCAATCAAACAGGGTTTTTAATGCACTGCTTATCACCCAGTGAGGGTATCCAGGTGCTGAGAGGGGTATTCTGCTGCTGGGCATCATAATTCGAACAGCCAAGTCTTTAGGCTGTTTCTAAATTCTTGCACTGTGGGGGAGGTCCTGAGGTGGAGGGGGAGTCTGTTCCAGGTTTTGGCAGCCAGGTAGGAGAAGGAGCGGCCACCTATCGTGCTGCGGCAGTACCGAGGAGTGTGGGAGAGGGCGGCGGATCACAGATGTCTGGTGGGTTGGTGGAAGTTCAGCCTGGGGTTCAGGTATGTTTGTCCCACGTTGTGAAGGGCTTTGTATGCCTGGGTCAGCATTTTGAACTGGCAACTCTTGTGTATGGGGAGCCAGTGAAGGGATCTGAGGTGTGGGGTGATATGGGCTCACCTCTGGATGTCGAGGATGAGCCTGGCTGATGTGTTCTGGATGGTTTGGAGTCTTTTTAGAAGCTGGGTGGTGATCGCTACATAGAGAGTATTGCTGTAGTCTAGGTGGCATCCACTTGAAGACTTCCCGGAGCATGCGTTGGGTGAGAAAGTAAGCTGAGGAATCCACTTGAAGACTTTCTGGAGCATGCGTAGGATGAGGAAGCAAGCTGAGGATGCTGAGTTTATCTGACTTTTCATGGTGAGTCTGCTGTTAAGTATGATGCTGAGGTTCCTGGCGTGTTCTGAGGGTCTGAGGGGCCTAGTTCTGCTGGCCACGCTGAGGTGTTTTTCCCGAATATGAGTATCACCGTTTTGTTGGTGTTAAGTTTGAGGCAGTAATTTTGCATCCAGCTAGCGATGCTGGTCATGCACCTGTGGAAGCTTAATTTGGTGTTGGTAGGATCAGCAGATAGGGAGAGTATGAGTTGAGTATCATCTGCGTAGAAGATGATGTCCATACCGTGAGCTCTGATCAAGGTGGCCACGGGGGCCATGTATGTGTTGAACAGTTTGGGGTTCAGAGAGGAGCCTCGGGGATGCCGCAGATTATGTTTTTGTGGTCTGAGGTGTAGGGCAGAAGGCGGATGCTCTGTTTTCTTCCAGTGAGAAACAATGCGATCCATATCAGGGCATCTCCTTGGATTCTCATCTGGTGGAGCCTTTTTAGGAGGGTGTTGTGGGACACTGTGTCGAATGCTGCTGAGAGATCGAGCAGGATCAGGGCTGCGGTGTCCCCTTGGTCTAAGAGAGACCTGATATCATCAGTGGCTGTGACCAGGGCAGTCTTTGTGCTATGGTTTGATCAGAATCCAGATTGGGAGAGATCCAGGAGTGTGTTGTTCTTCAAGTGGTCGGTAAGTTGGCGGTTGATTGCTTTTTCCAGGACTTTAGCCGGGAAGGGTAGAAGGGATATAGGCCAGTAGTTTTTGAGTTCTTAAGGGTCAGTGAAGGGTTTCTTGAGCAGGAGTTTGATTTCAGCGTGTTTCCATTCTGCTGGGAAGGAGGCAGCGGAGATGGAGGTTTTGAGGATTAAGGTGAGTTTTTTGCTGATGGAGTTGCTTCCCAGGATAAACTTGTGGTTGGTTCAAGAGTGCACCTGAGTGGATGGATCTCATGATAATATAAAATGGAGCTGCAAAATTAAAAGGAGCACCACCCCAACCCTGTACCACACTTTATTTGTGTTACTGATTTCACGCTGCCACTGGGGCCTACAGGGGGTCCACTCCCCCACGGACCCCGAACAGTACAGATGGGTGGGATGGCAGTGAATGGTGTGAGGTCTCACTGCTCCAAAATAGTAACCGAAGGAGGAATAGTTTTATCAGCAGCAATAACAGCATTAAAATGATCTCAAAAGTAACAAAAGAGTCTTTTCTGGCACTTAAACCGTCTGCGTTCCCTCACTTTACTTCGTTCAGATGTGAAAATTTGGCAATTAATGCGCATGTTCCCAAATAACGTAAGCGCTAAGACTTTATGGCGTCAGCTCATACACAAATTCTTTACGTTTTTAATTTATGCACTAAAACCGCATATTGGTCTGAAGCCTTCAGTACGAGGTTGCATAATAATACAAAGGCAGCAGACATGCCTGTAGCTTGTACATATTACCTAAAGATTGCACAGCATCGTTACCAGGGGTCTCCAACCTTTTCTGTAATAAGAGCTACTTATAGTCATTGAAAATTCTCCAGAGCTACTAATATTGTTTGAGATGTAATAGACAACATCAGACAAGATTACATTAGTGGCCATCCTATGCAAGTTTACCAGCAGTGATCACCTCAGAGCATCAGGCACGGTTGCAAGCAGTAATGTGAAAATGCTTTGTCAATGTGGAATGCCTCTACATTAGTAATACATAACAGCCATAGGTGCAATGCCCTGCCACCAAGTTAATATTAGTAAAAACATCTCCCCAACACCAATTGATTTTTCTCACTCAAAATATATTTCCACACATCAGCTTATGAGTTCTGAAAATACACACATCTTCATCTCGAATAGATGCTTTTCAATTTTGATATACATATATTAATTCAACCAAGCACAAGCTTCTAATTTAGTTGACTAGGCTGCACACAGGAGAGCTACTTACAGGTACCTGGAGAACTACCAGTAGCTCACAAGCTAATCGTTGGAGAAGCCTGTCACACAATGAAAGAATCGGTGAAGTGATAGAAAAATATGCATGCAGGGAACCCACTGAAAACGTTAAGTAGCCTGAAACAATCACAAATTTAGTGGCATGAATTCAACTACAAGATGCCAGTCAATTTGAGCAACACATTCACATGTATAAAAATACTGCACGTCAAGCATGTGATTGGAGCGTATAAACAACACTGCCTCCAGTGCTATAAATAGAAGTTATGAATTAAATCAAGGTATTCCAGTCAACACTGAATATATGCAGCGACTGTGCGTGTTCTTCGGTTGAGGAGCCATTTGCTTGTTGCGCAGTACACATTACTGGCGCTGACACCCTCTGTGAATCCCATACTGTACGCAGAGTTCCTGCAGCACGGTAGAGGAGCGTCTGCTCGCCAGATCAATAATGTAACAGAAAGCTGCTGATGTAGGCACCACTGTGAACTCTGGAGGATGCTCTGGACTTAAGGGCAGTTTTTCAATAGCGTAGGCTCATTTAGATTTCTCTGAAAGATGTTCCCTCCCTCATACCATGATACCAGACGATCCACAGAAATTATGTTAACAAATGATTGTCATGAAAAGAAGCAGCTGAATCCCCGAGGGCAGCAGAAGAGGGTTTTTTTGTGCGAACCTGACACCTTCTTCGCACTTAGCGCAGATTTCAGGTCAGGCGAGACAGCGAGTGGTATTCATGCATGCTTACCTGAAAGCTGTGTTGTCATTATTGTACATCGCTCTTGCAAACCAGAGAACGAAGAAGGGGCATATTATCAAAGAATAGCGATAAACATCGCTAAGCGCATTTAGCGCGTTTCTGTATATCGCCGTTTATCGCCGGATTACATCGCCGTGTTAGCGGCGTATTATCAACGCTTAGCTAACAGGCGATGTAAATCCAGCGATAGAGGACAAAAATGAGAAATAGCGTGTGAAATCCAGCGAAGATTTCACAGCGCTATGGGGCTGCTTCCTGATAGGGGAGTGTGGACCTAAACATACAATCCACCTCCCATTATTAGTATAGCTAAGTCAAATAAAAAGCAGACGTTGAATTCCAGCGATAAACGCGGTTAGCGCGTTTTTTTTTATCGCTTCGCGGGTTTGCTGCTGGGTTGTTAATAGCGCAAAGCTGTGTCAGCGTGAATTGACATGGAGTTATGGACGGGAACGCCTACTTTGCATGTCATTAGCGATATTGATCGCTGACATGCAAAGTAGCAAGGAAACACGCGCTAACGCTTGTTAGCGTGTCCTTGTTGATAGAGTGATAAAAAAATCGCCGCTTTTTCGGCGCTATGTGCCGAAAAAGCGGCGATTATACCCTTGGTAATATGCCCCACAATTCCTTTGATAAACCGTGCGTTGAAGTAACAACATTGCTCGGACCTTGCGTATGTCGCTTGAAATTAGTTAAACAATGGAAATTACTGGTACTGTACACATCAGCGACCCCATTGATTAGTACAGACGTCAAAGCGGTGTTTGTCAGCAGTCTGCAAACAACATTCCTGTCAATATTGTGAATTCCTTGATTTGCACAGCTCACCTTTAACCATGGTCGGGGCCCATGGCATATCTAGCAAACGGAGTGTGCAATAAAATAATCATAAACACCTTAAAAGAGTCTATATAAGGTAGCATGTATTAATAAAGCATACAAAGTGCCACCGAAAATTCTGAATCAACAAGTACACAATGGTTTGCAAGTTTCATGAAGGACAATTCCGTGACATGCAATTGTTATTGGGGCATTGCACCACTGACCAGGCAACATATGCTTTATAATAGATTGCACCAAATGCAATGGTTTTGTTTTGTTTATTTAATTGTAAAGCACAACGACGGTACACTAGTTGGTTTTCAAGACCCATCAATAAAGTAAAAACACAAACGCAATATAAAACATTGCACGTGCTAATAGTTCTGACTTTTCTATAGGGGTTGAAAACATGCTTACTTACAAATACTTACACACAATATCGAATGCACACATTAATGTAAATGACATATACAGACACCTAGGCTGCCACATTCCCACTGATATTCATACACACAGGCCAACAAACCTACAGTCACTCACACACAAGAGCAGCAGACTAACAGGGAACCAAGCATGTAGACCACCTGCCTTGGAGTCATCAGTGCACATAGGCTAAGAGTCATGCTCTATAAAGTTGGTTGCTTGTATAGCAATTTGCGCTGCACCAAGGCCACTGTAAAGTGCTACATATGATAAGTGATTGTAATGGATGGAATGAGAGAGGGGACAGGAAGGAGCTTTGTGAGTGAAATGCCTTTCCCCCACACACAGTAGTTGGTAGCCAACCATAGGGATCTGAAGGGGGAGGGCACACACTTTCTCTCATCCCAGCACAGTTCACCCCATTGCAGCGTTCCGGTAAATGCAGTACGCTTGCTTCAAAGTTGCTGTAGTATTTCGCCAAATTTGGTGGAGGTAGTGCTGTTATGTCTTGGCACGTGTTTCTGGGTTTAGCCCTTCATCAGTAGAGAGCAGAAGTAGTAGAGAGCAGAGAAAGTTATCTGAGGTTGCTGAATGATGCCCAAGTCTGCACAGGTCACAGTACCACTCCACAGGCACAGACGTGTATCACAGGTGAGCTTGTCAGCTCATTGGCTCAAGAGAGCGTTTTAAATACAACATGGGAGGGCACACACTGCCTCTCATCCCAGCACAGTTCATCCCATTGCATTCTGGTAAATGCAGCACGCTTACTTCAAAGTTGCAGTAGTATTTCGCCAAATTTGGTGCCAGTAGTGCTGTTATCTCTAGACACATGTTCCTGGGTGTAGCCCTTCATCATTAGAGAGCAGATGTAGTAGAGAGCAGAGAAAGTCATCCGGGGTTGCTGAAATGCTGCCCAAGTCTTAACAGGACTCCATAGCACTCCACAGGCACACATAAGGATCTGGTTGGCAATCAGTAAGCTGGAGGGGAAAATAGATTGCACCAGAGAGGTGCAGATAGCAGGACGGGGTATCAGATAGGAACCAAGGGAGGTGTAAACAGTTTCAGGAATTGGTACCTGATGTAGATTTAGGAATGGTAGACTGTTACAGAGATGCCAGGGCAAACTGGAGATAGCGAGGCACCTAGCTCCATAATTGGCTGATATACACAAACACACATACAGTTCCACTCAAAAACAGGTGCTGTCAACCTTACCTTAGGTAGCCAAGCCAGTGCAACAAGGCAGACCTTAAGAGTTGTGATTTACTGTACAACCAATTAACAGCGTGTTTAGGAAATAAACAATAAAGGTTTCTGCACCATGTTTAAGGGTAACAATGTAAAATGAAATCAATTTCAATAGAAATAAATGAAATAATGAGAAAAGAGCGCAAAGTTCATTGCAATTAAAAACATAACTGAATAGCAATATATGTGGGAAAACTGTTATATTCATGTTGAATATGTTCAGAATGGCCTCCAAAGAGTAGCTGGGTATCTAGGCACGTTTCTTTTACGAATGAAAGGCTGTCCCTTCGGACTTAGAATAAGTTACTGGAGAATAAATATGACCAGTGGTACAAGCCTATTAGCTCTATCTGAGCGGGGCTCAACGTGGTTGGATATAGCTTACAGCAACTCTCATTGAGATGTAGTAAGATGTGAAGAGGTACAAATTTTAAGCATGACCAGCCTAAATACATGCTATTGTCTTCAAGAAGCTAGTTTGCCCTATCTCAAATGTTCAAATACGGACCTAGGAGATTTTCGGATATTTGAGTCACTTGAGCAAGTCAAGATAGATGCTGCTAGCTGGCTAAGTTACTTAGAAGGTTGATATCTTTGCTGGACACTCTGCTGAACTGTCCAAATGAGATTTCCAAAGTTCATTGCCGGCCATATCACTTTCAGTGATAATGGTAGAAGCAAAGCTTGGCAACTTGCATTCACATGGGTTTGAAGATCCGGGGTTAGGCCAAAATTGATAAAAGGTGAAGGCAGTTTGGTAAACCTCAATGTTTATGTCATTCTTTAGGACACTTGTTTCTGCATCTTCTCTACTAATTCAGATTTTCTGGTATCAGCACCCACCTCTGGATCCTAGACTTTTTATCCTTCTAAGCCCACAACTCCTTGAAGAAGGTTTGTAAAGTAGGCAGTCTTCACAATTGACGTAGGCTTAAAATGTTTTTGTGGCTCAGGTCAGGAAAATGAATTCCCTGGTCAGGAAACATAATCCATCTTACTTCCCTGCTCCAAACTAATGGCTTGCCTCCCCACTTTCCATGTTCCACCCAGTGTCCACCACTCCTCAGTCTCCTAGCACTTTCCCCCCCTTGTCGGTTTGTCAGCAGATGACCATTTTAAGTGGATTTGTAACCATTTGAAGATGGCTTCCTGTACATGCGAAAGCATGAATGATGAGCATCTTTTAAGGAATTAGCTGTATTTTTAACTAATCACAAACAAAGATGGCAACTATAGATGTTGTGTGTGTCCGCAGTGCCCATCTCTGAATCCATTTTCTAATATATAAACAAATCTCATGCAAAGATGGCTGCAGAGGCTGCACGCACATCTGCAGCAGCCAACTATGAACAAGGTTTTTTCCATTATTAGAAGACTAATCTCAAAAACAAATGAGGACTTAGCTATATGAAAAAGATAAACAAAAGACATTGTACGAAACACATTTATACCTCTATTATGATTCCCCTGTTATATGCCATACAACTACTGTTACTGCATGTAACTGAATTATAAACATGGTGGAAAACACCACACCTTCACAATTTTCTGCTGGTACATTTTGCAGATGAAACCTGCTGATATTTACCAAGAGAAAATACTCAGTAACTACCAGGATAACTAGAGCAAGTGGATTTTGGCGCATCAACCAATTTTAATGCTTATCCCTATTTTTGGAGGATCAACTCAGAATAGGCAATATTGATTGCACCAAAGAAATTCACAGTGGTGTCAGATTTTATCATGTGCAATAATTATCACATTCGGCACCAGGCCATTTGTAATCGAAGCCATAATTCTTTTATGATGTACGTTTAGCACAGGTGTTGAAAATAGAGTGAATCCATTGTTGCTTTGTTTTTTGCTGTTTAAATAACAGGGAATTGAGCAAACGGATTTGGCTCCAGTCCATATTGCAAATTGTGTTACAACTTTTGCACTAGAACAAAAACTAAGGGCCTGATTCACAAAGGTAACCTTACACTTTTGTGTAAGTTTATGATTTTTTGAAATTCACAAACCAATATTATGAGTAGTATCTTTACGAGTGCCTTTCCTTTTTTTTCTGTAGTCTCCACCATGAGTGTCGAAACTTCGCAGTCATAAAAATTCTACTCGTAAAATTAATTTGTGAATTGCAAAAAATCGTGAACTGACACAAAAGTGTATGGTCACCGTTCTGAATTAGGACATGATTGTCTTTGCAAAGACTTTGACACATACACTAGTAACATTTTCATTATGCTTTATGTCCCTCCGAGTAGGTCAAAGATCAAAAGTGGCACTTAAAAGACACTAGGTATAAAATGTAAGCCATGTGTATGCAAAGGTTTCTACTTGTCAGTTTTCCCATAAAAATTTGGACTTTCATGCCTATTTAATTTGTTTTCGAAACAAAAAGTTCCATAAAGTCTCAGGGCCAGATTTTCAAAAAATACATGCAGCGCAGCGCAGCACCTAAAGAAGCTGAGCTGCGTTGCGTGACAGGTAGGGAGCAAGAGAGCGCCATATCTACCGAGATATGTCTCTCTCCTCCCCTCTCCTTTACTCGATGCCCATGCAGAGGGAACATTCTGCATCTCTCCCCCTCCACTTCTGTGGAGTTCTTGCATTTCAAAGAAGAGTTTGTTGGCACGTCTGTTATAGTCAGCATCCGCCGTCCCATTCAGCACCACGGATAGCCAGGTACACCTCTGCCCCTGACCTAGGCAGGGCTGTTCTGCCTGGTGATTCCTGGTCCAGGGGCCCCTCAAAGCTTTACTTCCAAGGGGCTCCTCTGCAAGCATCGTTTTGTCAAGTTTTGTTTTTGACACCTCCTGCTGCTCCTGTTCAGCACCAAGGACAATCAAGTCACCTCTGCACCTGGACTCCCTGGTCAAGGTAAAATTGTTCTGACTATTGCAGCTTGGTCTGTGCACCGGCAAGACCTTAGCTCCAAGTGGGTTCCGTTGAACTCACCCTGCAAGTGACCGAGTGTCATCTGAGATTTTCCCTATTGAACCCAAAGGTAAAGTTAGACAGCTCTGCAAAGTATTGATTTCTTGAGCCCATCATCCGCCTTGCATTGACTTAGTTTTGGTGTCTAAATTTATATAAAAATAAGCTTTATTTTTATAAATTGGTGTCGGATTTCTTTTGAGTTGTGTCACCTACTTATCGTCACTGTTGGTCGATTTGGCATCTTTTGGTGTGTTTCCCCAGTCTTTTTGCTTTCTGACCTCCTGGTTTTGAGGGTGTGCTGGAATTTGTTTTGCTGGTTTAATGTCTCTGCGCACTTTCTCACTGCTTTTCAGTATTAAAGGGCAAGTGCTCCTACTGTAAATTGTGTCATTATTGGTTTTCCATTATTGGGATATTTGATTTTGGGACTGCCCGACTCTTCACACATACTGACAGGAGGTCATGTTTGTAGTGGCAAAAGTAACTGCATGGGTGGTTCCCTGCGGGCCGGCCGACTGTCTCCTTAGTCTGTTTCCTCACACTTCTAAACTAAGAGTTACTGACAGATTCCAGGATCTGGCCTTTATCCGAGTCAAGCAGGAAATCACGAGGTGCTGAAAGGCGCCCGAGGGGCCTCGGATAGCAGGCTGGAAAAGGAACTGGAAACATGGGTGGGATAAGAGAGCAGAGTATTACTCAGAAATGCATGCAGGGGAATAGGCACCATTGAACAAGCCAGGGCCTGGGAAACACTAGAAGAGGGGATGAAAGACCTGGAACCAGAGTCAGGCGAGTCCTCCCCCTCCGTACAATCCCTGCCGGAGAACCCAGGGCAGTAACATCCTGGAGGGAGCACCAAGCTCAGTAAAAACAATATAGAATGAGAGGGGCGTTCTAAAAATATTGGAGAGAGACTGCAGCAAGATGGATTGAGGCTGTAGCCTGATGAGAATTGTGCCACTACATATAACTGGTTTCTAGATGTGACCTGAAGTGGGGAATGGGAGGGGGGAGTTTGCAAGGGGATGTTTACATATAAGATAATTGTCAGATATACGTTAAGATGTATAACAAACACAATGTATGTAACCAATAAGATGAAAAATACCAATCACACTGTAACTACATGAAACAACACAGATAATAAACAATAAAATCTGTATAAAAAATGGGGGGCCTCAGATCTGCGTGCAGTTTTCACTGCCATGTCGACCTGGCAAGTGCATCCGCTTGCCAGGCCCAAACCTTCCCTTGTCTTACATATAAGACACCCTTCAGGTAGGCCCAAGGTAAACCCATTGGCAGAGTGTAGTGCATGTGAAAGGTAGGACATGTACTGGTGTGTTTTACATGTCCTGATAGTGAAAGACTGTGTATTTCGTTTTTCACAATTGAAAGGCTGTCTGTCCCATAGGTTGTAATATGATCTGCCTTGTAACATCATACAAGCATAACGTTCCATTGTGACAAGAAAAATTGAATTTTAGGCTTCCTGAACTCACAATTTAAAGATACATATTTCAGTAAAGATGATTTTTATGTTATGTGTTTGGAAAAGCCACTTATAGAAAGTGGAAGCATAACAATGGCACAGATCCATCCGGCACAGATCGTAAAGAAGGCCTGCATTATTACTGAGAATTCCCAGTCCAGAGTCCAGATTCCTGGTCTTGTCTACCACACACCTCTCTCCCATGGGCACCCGGACGGGTTCCCTGTGAGTAGCCTTTTCTCTTTCTCACCTATCACATGGTGGCACTATTCTTCACATTAGGCAAGACCTACCGCCCTTCAGGTGTCCCACATTCCAGGTCCTGAGGAGACCCTACATTTCAAAATAGGGTCGAAACGCCGTCGACTGTTAAACAGGGCGAACCTTGAATCCAACATTGATGACTGTATTTAGTGTTGTTCATATTGTAAAAACTACAAATGGTCGCCCTATTGTTTTAAACCTTGTACATAAGTCACACATTATGTCACCAATTGTTTAGGTTTACTATGTTTTTTTCACTGGGACACGTATTAATTTCCTGGTAAACTATTGTTTGCCAAACACAATATTTATTTCATGCATTAAAAATTTATAAAAAATGGTTATATACCTACACTCTTGTGTATGTGGTTAGCTTTTCTCTCTGACATCCACGCAACTCTGTATACTGCCATTGTGCGCATCCTTATTATTACCGTTTTTATTGTTTCACAGGAGCCATTGTTACGCTTCCAATTTACTTACCCAGGCTCCCAGTGAGTAGGGTTCCCTTGTTGTCCTTCTAATTCTTTTAGAAAGTGGGCATTTCTTGCTTAGCCATCCTGTGTGCCGCTGCCATTTGTGTATTCATCATCTGGGCTCAGAGGGAAATGAGCAGGGGTGTGCATTCACACTAGACAAGCACAAGGTGGGTTGAGGTGTGCCCTGCCTTTCCTGGGTGACTCATAGCCAGGCTGGATAGACCTGGCTGCATTTAGAGTAGTGGGAGGAGTTGTCACTTGCACCTGAATGGACTGTGGCTGCCTTCCCCAAAGCTGCATCCCCCTCTTGGAGTGAACCTGGCCTGAGCCAGGCAAAACTGGTTTATGTATGAAAGTGGAACTTTGCTTGTGGCAACTTCAAAGGGAAATGTGGGATAAATATTGGGGCCCTGACCCCAGAACGTCAGAACTCTTTTGGATCAAGAAACCTGCCAAGAAGAAGAGCTGGAGAAGCTGTGAGGAGAGACTACCACTTTGCTGTGTGCTTTTAGATGTGTTGGCCTGCAGTGGCTGCTTCTGTCTTGGGCAGGTAAAGGACTGGCCTTTCTGCATCCTATTTTCCTGAGTTTCTCCAAGGGCTTGAGGTAGAGCTTGCCCCCTGTTCAAGAGGTCTCAGGAACAGCAAAGAGTTCAAGTTCATCTGCTACCAGCACCAGGAACTGTGTGTTTTATGCTGCAATAGAAGAAAAAGCAACCAGACGCCTTCGACGACGATGCTGCTGACTCCGGGACCTGAAGGCACTGCGGAGGGCACCACCCTATCTCGCACATCAACCCTGGTTTCACCAATGACGCCGTCCGACTCCGCAACCAAGCTGTTGCTTTCATCATGACCTATGGGCACCACACTTCGCATTGCCTCGCTTCACACCGCTGGCCTGGTATTCCTGATGACCCTGCTCCACGCCGACATTGACGCCGTTGCTTGCACTGTGGTTTGGGGGGACCCCTCGTAAGTTACATGACACATCTCCTGTCTCACACTGCAGCCTTGGCCCACCGACACCAGCACCATCGACTCCAGTTTGTCAGCCGATGACAGTGCTTCAACGACAGCGACGTGGCTGCCTGCACCGTGACCTCCCAGCACCGCGATGAGCACTGTCCCACTTCGCACTGCAGCCCTGGTGTCACTGACGCTGCTGGACGCCCTCACCGAGCCGCTGCTTGTACCGCGTCCTGAGGGCCCCACGCCCAAATCCCGCCTGCCCTCCAACTGCATGGAGTTCAACCTCCAACGCGTGTGACTTCAAGGGCCTGACGAATCCTGCACTGACCTCCTGAACTGACGCCTGCCGATGTTGGATCATCAGAGATCATCGCAAGATCCCCAACACCCTGCATTTCGAAAGGTACTGTTTTGCGGGTCTTCCAGACACCGTAGCTGCCCCACGACCCCGCAGTCAGCCAGAACTGTTGGATTTGTTTGTTCACGATGCAGTGGTAGCCCCGGATGGAGCTATAGACTTCAAGGAACTGTTTTTAATGTCTATTTTTGCTATATGAGTATTTTGAATAACTGTATGTTGGATTTTTATTGTTTTGATCTTTTTACACAGATAAATATTGGTTATTTTTCTAAAACTGGTGTGGTGTCCTTTTATAGTGCTTTAACTGTATTACTGCTGGTTATGTGCGAATGCTTTACACACTGCCTCTGAGATAGGTCAGACTGCTCAAGCCAAGCTGCCAAGGGAATGAGCAGGGGTTATTTCATAAGTGTAACTCCCTTATCCTAACTAGGAAGAAGGGTCCCTACTTGGACAGGGCACCAACCTGCCAACAAGAGACCCCCATTTTTAACATTGTTTGTCAGCGGTGAGGATAAAACTTGCGTTTGCACTTGACCTACAGTGATTGTGTACAATACTACCATATCACAGACCACCACGTACCACATTCTGTTTTCTTTTTGGTCTAGTTTTGATCTAGCCATTTGTTTTGAGCCTGAACTTTCTACTGTATCATGCCTGAGTCAATAGCATCATCAGTGCATCCCTAGAGGTGGCCTTTGAGGAGGACAGGTTGGAGACCTACAACATGAAGGAGTTGAAGGCTATTTGCAAAAACCTAAAAGTCCAAATCAGAGTCCTCACCAGGAAAGAGGAGCTACACTAGGTGCTGAGGGCCTGGGTAGCAGCCAGACATGCCAGTGGGCAGTCTGGAGACCTTAGTGTGGAGGCGGAGGTGCCTATTTCTAGGGTGGATGTGCTTTTGGGGAGGAGGGACTCACCAGCCAGGCAGTAGTGGTTTGTCCCCAGAGGAGCTGGAGGATAGGAGGGAAGTTAGGAGGCATCAAATGGAGCTTGAGAGGCTCAAGATGAAATCCCAGAAGATGGTTTTAGACCATGAGCATGCTCTCAAGGAGCTGTAGCTACAGAGTAAATCCAGCTCAGATAGTGGCAATAATTCCTCAGTGCACTCAGAGAGGATAGTGCACATACCTAAGAATGTAGGAAAGGAGTACAAGAAGGGTGATGATATACAAAGGTGGTTTCAGGGCTATGAGGCATCTATCCACATGAATGAGGTCCCTGAAAAGAAATGGGGAGCAGGATTGTGGCCTCATTTCTCAGAAGAGGGGAGGGACACCTATTTGGCTTTGGGTAAGGGGTACAACCTCACCTACACTGACATGAAGGAGGCCCTTCTCACTAGGTATGGTCTCACTCCTGAAAACTACCAGGATTGGTTTAGAACCAGTAGGAAAACTGATTCCCAGACCTGGTTGGAATGTGTAGATTCTTTTTGCAGGTCACTGGATGGTTGGGTGAAGGGCAGCAATGTGACATATTTTCAGGGGCTGTACAGTTTGATTGTATGGGAGCACTTGTTTAGTCCATGTTTTGCAAAGGTGCACCAGCACTTGACAGAAAGTAGGATGACTGACTCCAGGAAGCATTCTATGGAGGTGGACCGCTGGGTGAGTACCAGGGTCCACAAGAAGGTTTATGGGTGAGACTCCACCAAAGGTGGGCAGGGTCCCTGGCAGAAGAGTGGGGGGAACAAGGGTAAAGCAAAGGAGTTCTCTAAAGGGCCCCAAACTAGTACCCAGGATAAGGATTCCCACCACCCAGGAGATACGAAACAATGGGTCTCTTCAGAAAACCTGCAGAGACTGGACCCCGTAAGTGCTATACATGTGACCAGGTGGGTCACCTGAAGGGAGATCCCAAATGCCACAAGGGGGCAGAGCCACCCATGGGTGGGCAGTCCAAGGTGATGGCTAGTGTAGCGATTGGGGAAGAGGAGTACCCAGAGGAGGGAGGTGATCCCACAGAAATGCCCCTTGTCTCACTAGGGGACAGTGAAATGGTCCCAGGAAGCCAGGTGCTTGCAAACAATAAGAAGTACAGCACCTGGGAGACCATCAACTGGAGAAAAGGGTAGAGGCTTTCAGAGATACTGGAGCCAGAGTGACCTCAGCCTGGTGTCACCTGGTATCAGGGGAGCAAGTAGTCTCTGGGGCATTCCACCAAGTAGTTGCAGTAGACAACTCAGAACAACAATGTAAGGTGGCGCAGGCTCCCTTTGAGTGTGGAGGATCTCAGGTCCCTTGCGGGTGGTTGTGAGCCCTACCATGCCTGTAGAATGTCTGCTGGGTAACGACCTGGAGCAGTCCATGGCAGCTGGCAAGAGTGATCAGAAGGACCTGGAGCCTGAAACAGTGGCCCAGGTGCTGCCAAGAGGAAGGGAAAGGGGTGTGGGAAACCCACCCCTAAAGTTCCCACGGTCCAGGAGGAGGCTGACCTCAAGGGGGATGCCTAAAGCGGAACAAGTGGCTGAACACAGGGACTTATCTGAGCTGGCCCATTGGCAGTAAGACAGGGGTCCCACCGGGAAGAGTTCTGCAGGGAGCAGAAAGAATGCCCTTCTCTAGAGGGTTTGCGGCAGCAGGCTGCAAACCAGGCAGCTGGTGATTAGTCTGGATCACACTGGATTTACTGGAAGAATGTTCTCCTCTACATCGAGCCTAAAGTCGCTGAGCCTGGGCCAGCCCATGTGCTGGTGGTACCCCAGTGCTTCCGGGCCTTCCTACTGGGTCTGGCTCACAAAGTGCAATTGGCAGGACATTTGGGGAAGGACAAAACCTTTGACAGGATTGTCACCCACTTCTTTTGGCCCCAAATGCAAAGGCAGTCTGATGCTCATTGTAGATCTTGCCAAACTTGCCAGGCAAGTTTTAAGAGTGGGAGGAAGTGTAATGCTCCTACCCAGCCTTTTCCGGTTGTAGGCACCCCTTTTGAGAGGATGGGGATGGACATTGTGGGGCCTCTGGACCCCAAGACAGCCATAGGCAACAGATACATCCTGGTCTTGGTGGACCATGCCACCTGGTACCCCAAGGCTATCCCTCTGAGGACAACGACGGCATCGGTGGTGGGCCATGCGTTAATTGGGATCTTTTCCCCAGAGAGGTGGTATCCGACCAATGTACCAATTTCATATTGAAGTATATAACATCCCTGTGGGATGAGTGCGGACTGAACTGGACTTTCTGCATCCTATTTTCCTGAGTATCTCCAAGGGCTTGAGGTAGAGCTTGCCCCCTATTCAAGAAGTCTCAGGAACAGCAAAGACTTCAAGTTCATCTAATATCAGCACCAAGAACTGTGTGTTTTGTGCTACAATAGAAAAAAAAGCAACCCGACCTGTCAACGACGCCGCTGCTGACTCTGTGACCTGAAGGCACCATAGAGGGCACCGCCACATCTCGCACCGCAACCCTGTTCTCACCAATGACGCTGTCTGATGCTGCCACCCAGCCGCTGCTTGCACCGTGTCCTGTGAGCACTGCACTTCGCACCGACTCACTTCACACCGCCGGCCTGGTATCCCCGACAACGACGCTCCATGCCGACATCGACACCGCTGCTTGCACTGTGGTTTGGGGGCACCGCTCATAAATTACATGTCGCACCGCCCCGTTCCACACCACATCCTTGGCCAAAGGACACCTGCACCATCGACTCCAGTATGACAGCTCTTCAATGACAACAATGACGCAGACCTGTCAGCACCGTGACGAGCACCATCCCACTTCGCACCACAGCCCTTGTCTCACCGATGCCGCTGGATGCCGTCACTGAGCCACTGCCTGCAACGCAACCTAGGGGCATTGCACGCTGCATCGCTACACTTTGCACCGCACCCCCGACGCTCGCCGGCGCTACCGACTACAACCGCATGGGGTTTGACCTGCAAATCGTGTGCCTCCAAGGCCCCTACGACTCCTGCACTGACCTCCGGAACCAACGCCTACTGATGCCGGCTCATCTGAGCTCATCGCAAGTCCCCGATGCCCTGCATTTCTAAAGGTACTGTTTTGCGGGTCTTCCCGACACCGTAGCTGGACCGCGACACTACGGTCAACCAGAACTGTTGGAATTGTTTGTTCACAACGCCGTAGTAGCCCCGGACGGAGCTATTGACTTCAAGGAACTGTTTTTAAAGTCTATTTTTGCTTTATGAGTATTTTGAATAACTGTATGTTGGATTCTTATCGCTTTGGTCTTGTTTTACACAGAAAAATATTGATTCTTTTCTAAAACTGGTGTGGTGTCCTTTTTTATAGTGCTTTCACTGTATTACTGCTGGTTATGTGCAAATGCTTTACACACTGCCTCTGAGAGAAGCCAGACTGCTCGTGCCAAGCTACCAAGAGGGTGAGCAGGGGTTATTTCAGAAGTGTAACTTCCTTATCCTAACTAGGAAGAAGGGTCTCTACTCGGACAGGGTAACAACCTGCCAACTAGAGACCCCCATTTCTAACAGTACTGTAAAATGCTTTACACATGTTCCTCTAAGTAATCCTGTCTGCTCTTTGCCACTCTACCAGGACTGAGAGAAGGATTACTTGTGTGAATCCGAGGTCCACATTTGGGTATCGTGCCTGTAATACAATGTAAAGCCTCCAAGCCATACCACATAATATTACCACCTTGCTATAAAATATATTTGCAAAATATGGGCGATGCAAAATTGGTTTATTGAATTACTTTTAGAGATGAAAGAATGGTACAAACTGGAATACTTCCTACTTTGACTCTACCCAAATGATAAGATTATGGTCCTGCGTTGTGCTCAGTTAGCGTTTGGTTACAACAATGTTTGCATTGCAAGACGTATTAGTAATCAAGTCTGGGAATGTGCAGATATTGCTATTTTTCATCATATCTTTTAATACTGAAAAAGGAATCCATGCTGTACTGCATTATGATCTTTGAAAAGCTCAAATAGCAAGCATTAAATTCATAAACTGTACACATCACTGTGAAAAAACGCTGTTGCATTTTTGATGCATACATCTACATTAGCACATCCAAAACAATGATTGTTTATGCTGATATTGCTGATGAATTATCCATAAATATGCAGGTCTGGATAGGCAGGCATGTACTGAAGTCACTTCAAGGTGACTGCAGTCTTTTCTCTCTCTCTAATGAAAAGCATCATAGGCGTCGCGTCAGGATGGAAACAGTACAGGCGAACCTTACTTTATTTCCCTACTGCCACAGGAAGTTATTGGTATTTTATTTTTCTTGATCGACTTCCACTGCGTTGTCACTAGCAGCTGTAAATCTAAATACAGCATGGCCATGCGTTTTAACCCTGTTTGAAACCGTTAGACACAAGCTTTGCATTTCGTTGAATTCATGTGTCTGACAAAACTCCTTCATGCATGGATTAAATGTGGGTAAATAATAGAGTGAAGTTATTGCTAAACAAATATGTGTGCAAATCTGTTCAAGCTTATTTAGTGTAAACATTTGGTTTAATCCCGTCCTTTCCTTAGATGAGAGCAAAGGGGATTAACCTCATTTGCGACAAGGTGTATCAAGCGTTTCTGCATTTACAAAGCATGCGATTCACAAAATCTCAGGCCATGCCACTGTAAGTACAGAGGGTACATACAAGACTATACTAGCTTTCTGTCTCGCAAAATGTCCTTTTAGTCTGATTGCAATTTGGTAGCTGTTGTGAAAGGGCCGTCCTACCAAATTTCAGCTAGCGTATAAATGGTTTGCAGTCGCAATAGTTGTTGCAAACCATTGATCTGACACAAAATTTCTTAAAGTGCGAGGTATCCTATTTGAAATCTTCTGAAGGCATTGAATGTTCAAATAGATTTTGAACTTTTGGTGGTCTCAATATAAAGAGAGGGATTGTGAAAAATAGCCAGCTCAGTATTGAGCTTGACTGAGAAATTCCACCATATTGACTTTAATGTTTTGTTATGTTATACTATGCAATTAGCCTTAGGTGAGTACTCACCGCCATTGTTATGGCATTGTAGCGCATTTTCTCATCTTCTTAACAGATACAACACAAACTGTAAGCCTGGCACATTATTCCTCATAAGCCCGCAAACTTATCTGCAGAGTACCTCAAGGGTCATCACTCGCCTCCACCCTCTTCAACGCATACATGATCCCTCTGGCCAATGTCATCCGTACACACATCAACATGATCTCCTTCGTAGATGACATACAACTCATGCTCTCCCTCTCGGACAAGACCCCCACCACCAGAAGCAAGTTCACTGCCTGCATGTCTGAAGTCTCTAACTGTATGTCAACTTTCTCAAGCTCAATACTGCCAAGACAGTCGCAATGATCTTCTGTCACGACACCTCACCATGGGACTCCAACTGGTGGCTGGCTGAACGCGGACCCTCAACCACATCCACACCCACAACCCACACTAGGATCCTCAGAATAATCATCAACAGTAAACTGGACGTGAATGCACAAGTCAACGCCGTAACTGCATCCTACTTCCACAAACTGAAGATGGTGAAGAAGATTTTCAAATGGCTCCCAAGCAACACAAGAGAAACTGCCACTCACACCCTAGTCACCAGCAAGTTAGACTATGGGAACACCCTTTACTCCGGGATGACTAAGCAACTTACTACAAGACTACAAACCACCCAGAACTTAGCAGCCAGACTCATTCTCAATCTTCCACACAGAACTCACATCACAGCACACCTCAGAAAACTTCCCTAGCTCCCAGTGCAGAAACACAATTCAAGCTCTTCACACAATCAAGTTACTAGACAACTCAGGCCCCACCTACTTGAACAGTTGCATCTCTTTCCACCAACCGCCCACACACCTCCGCTCTGCATGACTCCTACTCGCACAAATATCTTGCATACACATAACCAGATCAGGAGGATGGATGTTCTCTTACAGTGCTCCTAAAGTGTGGAACAACCTTCCACTCCTCATCAGAACCTCCTCCTCTCCTCTTGAATTCCGTTAGAAGCTGAAGACCTGGGTCTTAATTAACCAACATACCACAGGCAGGGCTGGGTAGACACACCTACTCAGCACCAATATACCCTCGCGGGTGATAGTACACTTTACAAATACGCATAACATATCCTTGTGGGTCCTTTAATTTCGTGTGACCACGGAGTACTGTCAACGATTATGTCAGTTTTTTTGTTGGTGTTTGGTTGTGTGGTTAGTAGCTTGTCCAATAATTAGTTTACTTTAGATTCTTTTAGTTTAGTTTCGTTAAGTTTAATTTCACTTTTTTTTCAGAGCTGGATGTTGCATACATGTGTATTCAAATGTTCTAATACTATGTTCTCTTATTGATGGGACTTTAGACCGGATTATAGGCTTCAAATCAGTATTTCGTAGCATTATGAAAATAAATTAGTTTGGTATTCAAAGTTTGCCATGCTTGAAGAGTTGGCAGTAATGCAGTGGATATGGCATCTTTAAATTGCAGATTCCCTACAGATAAATTTAAGCATGGCACCCAGCCCTGCAGGAATTATCCACCTTTGCCATCGGCCAAGACAGCCTATGAGGAGACAATCAAACAATCAGGTTTCTTGTAAAGTGCGACTACTCACCCGTTAAGGTCTCAAGGTGCTGAGTGGGGTAGGGGGGAAATCTGTGGTTCAGGTGGAGACCCAGGTCATGTGGTCCTTCCTGAGTTGAGGCAGCGATGGTGATTGCCTGAGATGCAGAGGCAGCGAGTTCCAGATCTTTGCAGTGAGGTAGTAGAAGGATCTCCCTCCAGCCTTGATCCTGTGGATTTTTGTGATGGGGACCAGGGCCAGTTGGGCGGAGAGGAGATTTTTGGAGGGTTGAGGTATGCAGGTCCGGCATTGTGGAGGGTTTTGTAGGCATGCATGAGGAACTTGAAGATAATTCTTTTGTTGACCAGGAGCCAGTGGAGGTCTACCAGGTGACCAGTGATGTGGCTTCAGCGGAGTATGTTCAGGATGAGTCTGGCTGAGGCATTCTGGATGTTTTGTAGTTTCTTTAGGAGTATTGGGGTGGTGCTGGCATAGAGTGTGTTGCCATAGTAGAGTCTGCTGCTGACGAGCGCATGGGTGACCATTTTTTTGGACTAATGAGGCACATTTCATTTTGCCTGGGAGACATTGTTCAAGTTTATCCAGTTTTGAGAGGAAGGAAAGTATTTGTGGCATTTGTGCAATGGTATTTCATGTAGATCTTATTCAATACACAATTAGTTGGGTTAATGGATTGGTGTAGGTGCAAGGTTTGGAAGGTGGATGCAATGTCGTTTGCGTGGGGGACCGGGTTGATGTATGCCTTTTGTCTGATTGCGTTGATTCAGAGTATTCTCCTGAAAGTCAAGCTGGACAAGGCTTCTGTGATCATGGTAGTGCCGGGCTCGAGCAGGCGCCCATGATTCCCTCTGTTGTTACAGTTGGCAGTGTTGCCATGTTGGAAGCTTCCCCCGGACCCCTGTCCTCTGAGATTTCCAGGGCTGTCTCGAGAGTACAGTTGGCGGGCTGGCTGGCTGTTGAAAGGATGAACCTTGTGTCACTGGGTTGTTGTCCTGAGGTGGCTCTCTCTATTCAACAGTCTCAGAAGCCTTCTATGCTGAAATCTTATACCAGGCATCGGGTTTTGTTTCAGGGTTGGTCTTCTGGGAAGGGCTGGTCAGCCTTGACAGTGGACACTGTGAAGGTTTTAGAATTTCGGAAGGATGGTTTTGATTTGGGATTGACTGTTTCCTCTTTGCGAGCTCAGTGGGCTGCTCTGCGGGCTTTTCGAGGTCGGGACTGTGATGGGGTGGTGCCTTTGGTGGTGGAGAGGCTCTTGAGGAGTTGTTTTCTCAAGAAGCCTCTGGTTAAGTCCTTGGCTCCTGGTTCGGACCTCCCGTTGGTCTTGCTGGCATTGCAGTCTGCCCCGTTTGAGCCGCTTCAGGTGGTTTCCCTGTGGTTTCTTACTATAAAGGTGTTTTCGCTGGTGTCAATTACTTTGGCCAGACGTGTGGGAGAGTTGGGCTTGTTGCTGTGTTCTGAGCCTTTATTGTGGTGCTATCCGAATAAGGTAGTCCTCTGACGGGATCCTGCATTTGTTTCTAAGTTTCCCTCCTCTTTCCATTGTTCTGGGGAGTTGGTTTTGCCTGTGTTGTGTGCCGAACCTCCGTCTGAGGAGGAGATTCTGCTGCACCGTTGGGATGTAAAGCGTGCCCTTGGGGTGTATCTGGATCGTACCCGCCCGTGTCATAAAGTGGATTCCCTTTTTTGACCTTTGGTTTGATGGGACAGTGTCTGAAGCCTTCTTTTGCTACACTCAGTCGGTGGTTGAAGTGGGCTATCTTGGCAGCTTATGAGTCCCGGGGGGTGCCAGTACCTGGGGCTGTGCAGGGTCGCTCTACCTAGGGGATGGCTGATTCCTGGGCTTGTTTGCAAGGGGCTTCCATGGCTTAGATTTGCAGGTCCACAACTTGGAGTTCACCTTATCTTTATTTCCCATTACCGGAGGTGGTGGGTGGGGGTGTGTTTCCGCTAGTTTGGGGACTCTGTGTTGCGTTCTGTGCAGGGGGTGTAACTGTGCTGCTTGTTGCTTGTAATAAAGTTCATTCTGCAGATGTGATGTTGAAGCTGATTTTTTTGCTAAGGTATCTGCTCACATACTTAAGGACTGTGACGGGTAGGTCTGACGAGGAGGTAATGGCCAGTAACTTGCCAGTAATATTCATTACTTCGAGTCTTAGACCTCCCCGTCACAGTCCTGGTTCCCATCCCTCCCTCCCGGTGTTTGGCTTCTTTTGCTTTGATTTACAGAATTTCCAGGGGTAAGGTCAGGGGTTATATTCCACAGGAAGTGGGCGTGGCCTAGAGGGTAGGGATGGGAGCAAGGGGGTTTTTAGCTTGAGAATGTCTGCGGGGGGAGCTGTCGCTTAAATACGTAAGGACTGTGACGGGGAAGTCTAAGACTCGGAGTAATGAATATTACCGGTAAGTAACTAGCCATTACAACTTCCATACCAGCCTCTTGGTAATTTTAAAAAAAACATTCTTTTCACAAATATAATAAACTCCTGGAAAGATAGGATCAACTACAGAACTGGGATCAACTACAGAACTGGGAAAGATATTTAGAGGGTCTAAATATCTTTCCCAGTTCTGTAGCATTGCAAAGGTATGTTCACATTCACTGGAACCTACAAAAATCACGTTCATATTTGATCCTTTTTGACATATACAAAGTTTACCTTTAGTCTAATGCTAATGAAGTCATTCCTTCTAATACTTTATTATCTTCTTGCTGTAGTTAAGTTAGGCAATGTAATAGTATTTATTGTTGTATTAACTCGTCTACTTTCTGTTAGATTATGCTCGTTGATGCTCTTTAATGCCATGTATAAGTTAGCATTTGCTACGCCATTTTCTTTTTCATGCGCTATTTTATGTAATGTTCTAAACTAATCTTGTTTGATTCCGAGAAATGCCCTTTGCTAAGTTTCGCTTCTGTAACGAGGAACTGTTCGTGCCAGTGCATAGCTTTCTCTCGGCAAAGGCCCTCTCCCACCTGTCTGGCAGTTTGATCGCAGCCTAAGGTGGAACGGCCTTGAAAGTGTTCTGAGCTGTTCAAGATACGAGAGTAGAAGCCTTTTTTTTTGTCTTTACATTGTTCGTCCACATCTGTTGGGAAAATTCCATTGTGGGCGTGTTATTAGTTGACCATGCAATACATATAATGTATCTTTATGCTTACAGTTCCTCAGTTCCCTCTGTAGCACTCTCTCGAGACTGTGCAGACGGGGCCCCACTCTGAGCATGTACAATAAATGATTATTGGTGTATATTCTCCACTGTTTCTCTAACTCTTCATTTAGTATGGAAGGCTGAGAGGTGGTCAGTGGTGACCGGGTGGCCCTAATCGGGTCACTTCCTTCACTTTCCACTAGATTTATAAAATTCTTTTCAGCTCTCACTATTTTACATGTTACGTTATTTCTAAGTGCATAAGCCATGTCCAAAGATTGAGTCGGTTTAAATGTATAACCCATAGTTTCAGCATTTGAAGCTTCAGGATATGGATTTAAGCGTTTTGACACAAGAAGTTGAGAAAAGAACCAACCTTGATTTGAATAATAATACTGTAGTTGAACAGTACCTTAGAATAAGCTAGCCAGTACACTACACGAAATCTCATAGATGAATGGCAGACTTTGATAGGTCACGCCCTCAGCAACTGAAGAAGGTATTTGCAAACATACGTAGCAATTACCAAGATCCATGGTATTAACCTATTCACTTATCAGTCTTATATACACATTTGCAGAAAAACAGTTAACATAACATCATGATGTAAAGTTTCAGCATTTAAAGCAATATAATCAGTATCATTAAACTCAGCAGTTTTCAGAAGAAATGGTATAGTTAGAGTTTTTTACAGATACAAATTCAAAACGCTAAGCAAAGCAAACAATATGAAAGAAATTATAGAAGAGATTCCAGTATATAAACATTTACATCTGGTAGTGATTCCAGTGCTAGACTACATGGCCTCTCAAGATTCAGATTGTGTAACTAGAAAAATTAAAAAATAGCAGCAGTGGTTTGAGCAAATGTTTTTGCAAAGTTTGACACAAAAAATAATAATGCTTTGAAAAACAAGGGGGCCCAATTACTATTGGTCAGGGACATTGGGTAGTTTACTAGTTTCAAACACAGTGCTAAGCATGCCCATGCAGCAGTGTCCTCATTACTAGGCTGATTCAGACCTAACCCTTCTAATTGATATAGTGACCGCGCACGCGGCGCCATCTCCACCAACCTGTTGCAGATCTGACCGCACCAGGTCTGGACGCTTAATCTGCCCCAGCCCGGGCCGCTCCCGCCCCTGTGGCGTATCCATGCTGCTCTCTTCTGGACATTAGGCAAATGTACCCAGGCATGCTAATGTAAATGTCCTGATGATGATCTTAATATGTTTTGTAAGGATCGAAACGCTGTCGACTTAACGCACACCATATACACTTCTCAACTAAATATCGCTCATGTGTAATGGTGTCCCACTATATTTTGTTTGTAACATTAGTATGTGCTACATACAAACAACTTACTCTGCCTGAGCCTTTTCTGTTACACGTTGTTCATCCTATTTTGCTGATTTGGATGCAGGCCTGTGTCCCACTTCAAATGTCTTTTGTTCATTTTTTGGAAACTAATTGAATATTAAAGTATCTGTCCAGCTGGACAGCTTCAAATATGGTACTGATTGAGTCTATATTCATTGTTTGTTTAATCTTCTGTTTAGGGACCACTGTGTTTGAAAGTACAAAAAATATTAAGGCACCGTTTAACAGCTTCTTTCAATATGGAAAGATTCTAATATCAGCTTTGTTATTGAGTATATTCAAAAACAATTGTGTCAGTCCTTCAATTGGTACACCAAGGTTGAAATTCAGATCCACAACAAATTTAGTTTCAAGGAGGTTTAGGTGGATTCGTATTGTTAATATAATGGATAATAAACTCTAATTCCCAATCATTCTCTGCCAGATAAGTCCATTAAGGAGATGAGTACTTTTGACTGGGTACTCTTGCTCTTTTTGGTCTCCTCACAGTAGTTTGCTCATCATCAGTATCACTTAGATCAGACTGTTCAGAGCTTTCAGGAACCGTTAGTGGTACTTCTCCTGTTGTCAAACAACTTCTCGGAATCTCACCTCTTCTGGACCAGCAGTCTCCAGGTACTACTCCCTTTCTTGATGCACTAGGTTCTTCATTAGGATCTGTACCTTTTGCAGTCAACTTTGCTTAGACCCTTCGACACCTACAGTTGACTCTCTCGGACCCCCCTCAGGCCAAACGAGTGCTGTCCCAGCAGCTTGCTGGTCCCCAACAGCTTGACTAACCTGAACCCTCTGCCTCACTGTGACCCCTGGTACATCAAGAACAGGTGCTGTTGTATCCTCAAGTGGACATGGGACTCTGAGAGTGTGGCTTGCAGGAACATAGTTTGGAAGTCCTCCGTACTTCACATCTGTGTTGGTGACTAAGATCACCTGGAAAGGCCCTCTCCAGCACGGTTCCAGACATGTTTTGTGCACATGTTTCTTTACCATTACCCAGTCACCAGGAATGAGGTCATGGCACTGCCCCTGTTGAACAGCAAAAGCAGATTCGCCAATCTAGTGAGACACAGAATGTACCACATCCGCCAGTCCCTTGCAGTAGTCCAAAATAAGATTGTTGGCTATATTCACAAGTGCATTAGCAGGAACAGCTGGCAGTCTCTTCACTCGGCCCATTATAACTTTGTGTGCAGACAATCCTGTCCTCCCATATGGTGTACTTCTCAAACTCATCAACACAAGGGGCAATGATCTGGCCATTTCAGAGACATGGAAGCACACACCTTCGCCAATCTACATTTCAATGTGCCATTTACCTGATCCACCAAGCCAGAAGCTTCTGGCCGATAACTGCAATGGAGCTTCTGCTCAACTTGTAGTGCTGAACACAACATTTTTCAGATCTCATTATTAAAATAAGTTCCTCAATCTGACTCAAGAGAAGTTGGAAATCCGAACCTCAGAATCAATTCCCTTAATAATAGTTTTACCACAGTCAAGCTAGCATTCCTGTGTGCTGAATAGGCTTCAACCCATTTTGAGAAAATACACACAATACCCAAAATGTATCTCAGACCCTTGCAAAGGGGCATCTCAATGAAGTCCATTTGCATCCGGTTGAAGGGGCCTGTAGCTTTATCAATGCGCCTCATCACAACCTGAGTTTTTCTTCCAGGGTTCTGTTGCTGACATACCACACATCTGAGGCTCAATGTTTCTACTGTTACTCTGAATCTAGGAATAAACCATACCTGTTGGAAAAAGCGCATCATTGCATCTCTTCCCACATGTGCCGGACCATGATAGTGTCTCGCCGTTGGTGGCAATAAACTATCAGGTAATACAGGTCTGCCATCAGGATAAACCCAAATGTCGCCATCTTTTTTAGTACAACCTGAATGCACCCAACCTTGCTGTTCAATTTCGGTCAACTCCTCTTGCAACTTCCTCATCTCGTCCCAAGTATCTACTGCTGACAACAATAAGTTGCAATTTGTGACGTCTGATGTTCCTTTCAGTATTTCTTCATTAAAGGTATACACATTTAATGCACAATATCTTGCCATCTCATCTGCATATTGGTTCCTGACTGTTACATAGTCTGTACCTTGTCTGTGAGCAATACACTTCATGACTGCATTTTGGGCAGGCATGGTAGAGACTGCGAAAAGTTCCTCACACACTCTCTGTTTCGTATTGATAAACCAGATGATGTCATGAACCCACGCTGTGACCACAATTGCCCAAAGTCATGCATGACTCCAAAGCTGTACTGAATATCTGTGTAAATTGTAACTCTAAGTTCCTCTGAAATGTTGCAAGCTTGGGTTAGTGCAACAAGCTCCGCAACCTGCACAGAAAACACACCTTGCAACCATGGTGCTTCCACAACATCTCCAAAGGTACATACAGCATAAACAGTTTTCAGGTTTCCCATATTGTCTCTCAAACAAGAATCATCAAAAAACAACACATGATCAGATTCAGGTAATAGTTTGTTGAAAATAACAGGACGCCGCTTCGTACACAACTCAGTCACATCCAAACAATCATGTTCAACCTCATCAGTCACATTTTCATTTCAAGGCAATGGCATCAGAGGAGCCGGATTTAGAATCATGCATCTTTTAAGCGTCACATTCTCTGCCCCCAATCTGTTTGTACTTAGTCAAATGACTATTTGTAAGATACAGTGTAGGGTATGTGTCAACAGTATCTCCACTGAATGGGGTACAAATACAGTCAGTGGGTGTCCCATGACTACTTTTACAATGTTCAAGATTCACACATGCAGATGCAACCTCTTTCAGGCATCCAGGCAAAGCAGCCGCTACAGGGTAAAGGGTCGCTGAAATGTACGTGATCGGTCTGGGATTTCTTCCATGCATTTGTGCCAATACTGAAGGACTTCAGCCTTCTCTTTCACTGCAAAACAACACAAAGCATTTGCTGTAGTCTGGAATTCCCAATGCTGGTGCCCTGCAAAGGCATTCTCCCTGCACAGTGAAGGCTGTCATTCAACTGCCATCCCAGGGTACCAGATCAGACACGTCTTTGTGTGACAACATCTGAAGAGGTTTTCATGTAAATGAGAAATTTGGTATCCATTGCCTGCAATAGCCCACCATTCCTAAGAATATGCTAACTTCCTTTTGTGTTGTCGGAGGATTCATATTAAGAATCGTTTAAATTCTTTCCAGTGACACTTTCCTCTCTCCCTTCATAACGTGAGGAGAGGATACATTCCCACATTAAATTTCTGTCAGGCAAGTTTAAACACAACATCTTCGCCATTTGTGTGAAACTTGATACCTCTTATTGTGCAGTAGATAGAGCAATTTAACTTACATAGTAAGTCATGTCTAAGCAAATTCACTGCACTTGAATCACACACCACAAATCGATGTCGATTCTCAAAGGATCCTTTTTTAACTGTGGCAGGTTCTGAAATTGAGGTGGACAACTTTTTGTTCATAACTCCTACAACTTGGATACTTTCTCCCAAGAGGGGTAGGTTGCTCTTACAGTAGAGTGTGTAGCACCAGTGTCGACAAGGAATGAGACATGATTCCCATCCACTTCTCCATCCTCATAGGGGACACTCTAGTACCTCTAAGGTTGCGCCAAGCACGCAGTCCTCCTCCCCTCTCTGGTCAAAATTGTCTAATTAAATCAAATATTGTTGCTGTACCTTCTCATTCTGATAAGGATTTCTGTTCATTTGCTGATTCTGATTTATATTATACCTTTGCACCTGTACATTCTGTTGTGGCACTGAAACTTGGGACATTTGCATTGACTGAGAAACAATAGAATTTTGAATTATTTGACCTTTTGCCTGTTGAGTCTGTGTCATGTTATTTCCCTGAGACTGTAAATATTCTACATTCTGCATCTGATTCCCTATATTGTTCATGATTGGCTTACACTCATGTTTCCAATGCCCACATTTTCTGCAAGCATGACAAGGATTCATTTTCTTCAAAAGTGACATATCAGCACCATTTCTAGAGTCTACTGGATTACCACAACCTCTACCTTGTGGCTGAAAATTCTGTTGCAGGATACCATTCACACCCAGCATCATTGGTCCCTGATTATATCCTCATGCACCAGAGAAATATTGTCAAAAATCATCTGATTCTGACTTTTCTGCATTGCTCTTATCTGAGCAACCATCAACTTTTTGTTTAACGTTTTGTGTTTCGTCTCAATTTAGTCCCCACAATATTTTGCATAGAGCAAAATCTCATCTAATGGCTGCCCTGCCACTAAAGCAATTTTTGTCGAGTCATGTTAAAAATTTCAGGTCACAAACTGTGCACAGATCTGTAAACAAAATGTCCCATATCTTTTTCTGCAACATTATCCAAACCACTATATTGTTTGAAAGCCTGTATCAATATATCATAGTAGGCATGTACTGTCTCTTTTAGTTCCTGAGTTGTTCTATCAATCTGAAACCAATCTCTTTAGGGGAAATCTTTGTCTTCAAATGATTTATCACCTGCTGGTATTTCTTCAATAGCACTGGAGATGGCACTCCTGTTCTATGATCCCTTTCTGGTTCTGTCTCAGGCCAATCCACAGTAATTTTACATTCAGCCCACAAATCTCCTAGTACCACAATGTCAAACAATGTATTCAAATCAATCCACAAAACCTTCGAAATCTTCACAAATCATGTAATCAATCTTTACCATTCCACTGGATTTTCTCTCAGTTTGGGGAAATCATTTGTAAATGACAAAATGTTGGGTCTGGTCCATGGCATAGGGACATAACCTCTTTCAGGTACTTCTCTCATTGGGAGCACTTTATTTCTACTACACTTTCAGTAAAGACCTCAGGTTATGACGACACCCTAACTCGTTTTACTTCCTTCTTTTTTTGACCATCTGCCTTCCCATTGCTCTCTCTCACTCCACTAAAGTCTAATCTGTATGACTTTTGTAAGACCTTTGATTTTTGAATATTTATGTCATATGTTTAAGCCAATTCAGTCAATTTCTCATGTGTCAATTTTGCTCTTCAATAATATCTTTACAGAGAAACAATAGTTCCTCTTACTGGTAAGTATCTAATTCAGAAGGACTAATTGCTCTCAAGATTATTTCCTCCAAGTCCACTTTTAACCTACTCACATCAATTGTTTTTCTTGAATTTTATTTTGAATCAAACTTGAACTTGGAACTGAAATTGAAGCTGGATCTGAAAAAGAAACTGGAGCCAATTTTAGAACTGAAGCTGAAACTGAAACATTTTCAGCATTCTGACTACTAATTGGGGTAATATAACCTTTAGGCCATTCTTCAAATTCTTGAGGAGTAAATCCTGATTGCTCTCTTGGAGTATTTATATTATATCCTCCATTACTCAAATTTGCACTTGTTTTAGATTGCATATTAAGTGCAGATCGATCTGGAGCTAAATTCCCCATGGGAATAGCTGTATCAGAAGCATGATAAGTCATTTCAAGAGGTCCACTTGGTCTGGGACACTAAAAAGGTAGACACCTCTGAAACATTCTCTTTACCGGGTCAATTTGATTCTGAATTAGGACATAACCAATATTGAGTCGGATTAAGCAATGATCTCATTGTCAATTCTAATGAATTACCTTGTGCTGTATTTACTCCAGTTGGTACAGCCAAATTGTGAACAGTGGTTACCTGTAACCCAGACTTGTAAAGGGGTACAACAGGTCCAATGGTAACGGGAACAGTTAGAGCATTTGGATCAATCGGCTTCGTCACAGACGTTATTTTTGACCTCCCTTTTACAGGAGAAACCAGTGTATGCTCTTTTGACGTGTCAGGTATTAAAGGTGCATTTGCCACAGGTTTTTAGCATTTTGCTCCCCACTCTGAGATTGTGTAGTTTATTTTACTGGCACACTGCTTTTAAATATTGCTTTTAAATATTGCTTTTAGATTCAAATATTGCTTTTAAATTCCGTTTTCTGCTATTTTCCACATCTTGTTAGTAGTTACTGACCTACCTTGTCCCAGCGCCTCCCAATATTGCTGCTGACTCACTCTCCGTTCCACCACAGGTTTTCCTTCCCATTTGAGTGGAGAGAGCGAGCGCGTCAATGGAAGTCTTCTCTGCTTCCGGTTGCCACGGAAACTTGCTGGCTTGATGGGCTAGTCATCCCGGAGTCTCCCTTACTTAAGAGAGATGACTCTGAGGCTGTGCAGCGAACACGCGCAGAGGGCGCGCCGCTGGTGCACCTGAAGCCGCTCCAAAGGCAAGCCCATCTGCGCCCGTCCACGCCAAGCCATCACCAGGAACCCTGCCCATCAGGCTCCAGCAAGTGTTTCCAGGCTTACCTATTCCGCTACTCAACTCAAGCAGGCCAGGCAGTTGATTACTTCCAGGCTTGTCCCATGCCATATAACGATTCCCTTTTTAAATCTCGAGGGACTATTTTCTTGTAAATGCTGCCACTTCCAGAGTTGTCTGGAAAGTCAGTTCGCTCTAGAGTTAAGGGCTGGCCACAATAGCCACAACAAGCAGGTACTCGGGCTCACCCCTCCCCATCACCTTATCAGTCCTAAAATCTCTAACTCCAAATATACTCCCAGTTGGAGAGGTTTTCTAGCTAATGTAAGATCCCTGCCTAAGCATGCTACTGATTTGTGGGACCTAATATACTCGTATTCTCATGATTTAGGCTTCCTTACAGAGACTTGGCTCAAACTCTCCTCTACACCAGCTATCACCTTAGCCCTCCCAGAAAAGTATTGTATACTCAGACTGGACAGGGAAAGTAAAGTGGGTGGAGGTATTGCTATCATATATAAAGAAGCATTGAAAGCATCCATTATTGACTCCACCTCTGGTAGAGACATGGAACTATGGGGCCGATTACGATTGCAGAAGGACCGTCACCGCCAGCCCGGCGGTGGCGGTCCTTCCCACATCCGACCACGATTTTCCCACCGCCAGATTACGATGGCGGTGGGAATCCAGACTGCGACCGCGGCGGAGGCAAAGCCCGTCCGCCACGGAACCGCCACAGGCAATCGTTACGATTGCCTGGCGGAGCGGTCAGCATGCAATCACAATGGCGGCGGAGCCAAGCAGGCTCCGTCCGCTGAGATTATGATGCTGTCTGCAGCCAGCCTTTCCGTGGCGGATGAACTGCCATTGAAAGGCTGGTGGGAATTGGTTTCGGGGGCCCAGTTGCAGGGCCCCCTTGTGTTGGGGGAGGTGTGTGTGCACTGGGGGTTACCCATTGTACCCCCAGCATTTCACTGCACCATGTGGCAAGCACAGTGTGGTGCCTGCCACATAGTGCAGTGCAATGCACAACATGCTCATTTCGACATCGCGGCGGGTGCTGCCGTCAGCAGCACACCGCCGCAATGTTAACAGTGCGGAGATCTGACCGCCAGCGGTGGCGGTCCCATCCTAATCGGGTAGTGCGGGATCGCCGCATGCATGGCGGATGGTCCCAAACACCGCTACAATGGCGGTAATCAGCCCCTTAGATTGGGCAGAGAGAATTGAAGTCTCATCAATTGCTACCTTTGGTTAAAAACATTGTGCATTTACCAGCCCCTGACCTCATGATTGTGGAATCACTGACATAATATCGAATACAAAAATATCTACCTACACAAATATCGATGCAAAAATATCGATAGTCAAAATATCGACATCCTATCTTTATAATGTAAATGACTAAAATATCGAAAAAATAATATAGATGTAAAAAATATCGTTGTAAAAAATATCATTTTTTTATATATAAAAAAATAATGTTAAATAAATTAAATAATAAAATTAACTTTAAAAAAATTACTTAGATGTAATGTACAGTTAAAAAAATATAATAAACAAATTTAAGGTAAAAAACTTTAAACATACATATATAAAATTTAATATATAAATGTATATTTACTTTAAAACAATTAACAAACTAATAACTTGATTTTTTTAAAAATATTATAAATATATAAAAATTAACTATTAAATATATATATATATATATATATACACCTATAACACAAAATCTAATAATAAAAACATTATATCATAAAATAAATTGTTAAAATAAGTATACATTTTTAAACTTACATTTTGCACTCCATTGAATGCAACAGTAGGAAAATTGTTGGATAGCTTAGAGGTAAAAATGTATATTCCCACTCCAAAGACTGCAACAGTAGAGAAAGTGTTGGATAGCGGAGCGGTTCAAATGACTATTCCCACTCCAGAGAGTGCAACAGTAGGGAAAGTGTTGGATAGCGTAAGGGAAAAAATTACTATTCCCACTCCAGTGAGTGCAACAGTAGGGAAAGTGTTGGATAGCGAAGGGTAAAAATTACTATTCCCACTCCAGAGAGTGCAACAGTAGGGAAAGTGTTGGATAGCGGAGGGGTTCAAATTACTATTCCCAGTCCAGAGAGTGCATCAGTAGGCATAGTGTGGGATAGTGTAGGAGTAAAAATTACTATTCCCACTCCAGAGAGTGCAACAGTAGGGAAAGTTCTGGATAGCGTAAGGGAAAAAATTACTATTCCCACTCCAGTGAGTGCAACAGTAGGGAAAGTGTTGGATAGCGGAGGGGTTCAAATTACTATTCCCACTCCAGAGAGTGCAATAGTAGAGAAAGTGTTGGATAGCGTAGGAGTAAAAATTACTATTCCCACTCCAGAGAGTGGAACAGTAGGGAAAGTGTTGGATAGCGGAGGGGTTCAAATTACTATTCCCACTCCAGAGAGTGCAACAGTAGGGAAAGTGTTGGATAGCGTAGGAGTAAAAATTACTATTCCCACTCCAGAGAGTGCAACAGTAGGGAAAGTGTTGGATAGCGGAGGGGTACAAATTACTATTCCCACTCCAGAGAGTGCAACAGTAGGGAAAGTGTTGGATAGCGTAGGAGTAAAAATTACTATTCCCACTCCAGAGAGTGCAATAGTAGGGAAAGTGTTGGATAGCGTAAGGGAAAAAATTACTATTCCCACTCCAGTGAGTGCAACAGTGGGGCAAGTGTTGGATAGCAGAGGAGTAAAAATTACTTTTCCCACTCCAATGAGTGCAACAGTAGGGAAAGTGTTGGATAGCTGAGGGGTTAAAATTACTATTCCCACTCCAATGAGTGCAACAGTAGGGAAAGTGTTGGATAGCGTAGGGGTAAAAATTACTATTCCCACTCCAGCGAGTGCAACAGTAGGGAAAATGTTGGATAGTGTAGGGGTAAAAATTACTATTCCCACTCCAGCGAGTGCAACAGTAGGGAAAGTGTTGGATAGCAAAGGGGTAAAAATTACTATTCACACTTAAGAAAATTCAAATTTAAAAACAATACAAAATATCAACTACTATACAACAGATAATAAAACACCCAAAAACAAAACATATCTATTATACATATTTACAAAACATAGAAACATATAATAATGTTAGAAATACTAAAATCTACAAACTTTTTACAAGAAATTATCAAACATTTAAATAAATAACTATATTGTAATAGAAATTAATTGTAATCTAAAAACATTAATTATTACATAAATGTAATATTTTTTTTCCTACCCTATAACACCACACAATTTACAACACACATCTAAATTAAATAAAAAAGTGTCCCTCCATAATTAACACAGTCAATTATCAATTTAAAAATCATTAATAATTAAAAAACATATTTTAAAAGTTCAAAATTATTGTAGTAACCAAACATTAAAGCTATACAACATAAATCCCCAAACGAACAAACAAATAATAATATCGAATACAAAAACATCTACCTACACAAATATCGATGCAAAAATATTGATAGTCGAAATATCGACATCCTATCTTTATAATGTAAATGACTAAAATATCGAAAAAATAATATAGATGTAAAAAATATCGATGTAAAAAAATATCGGTTTTTTATATGTAAAAAAATAATGTTAAATAAATTAAATAATAAAATTAACTTTAAAAAAATTACTTAGATGTAATGTACAGTTAAAAAAATATAATAAACAAATTTAAGGTAAAAAACTTTAAACATACATATATAAAATTTAATATATAAATGTATATTTACTTTAAAACAATTAACAAACTAATAACTTGATTTTTTTAAATATTATAAATATATAAAAATTAACTATTAAATATATATATATTATATATAATATATATATATACATACACCTATAACACAAAATCTAATAATAAAAACATTATATCATAAATAAATTGTTAAAATATAGTATACATTTTTAAACTTACATTTTGCACTCCAATGAATGCAACAGTAGGAACATTGTTGGATAGCTTAGAGGTAAAAATTTATATTCCCACTCCAAAGACTGCAACAGTAGAGAAAGTGTTGGATAGCGGAGTGGTTTAAATTACTATTCCCACTCCAGAGAGTGCAACAGTAGGGAAAGTGTTGGATAGCGTAAGGGAAAAAATTACTATTCCCACTCCAGTGAGTGCAACAGTAGGGCTAAGTGTTGGATAGCGAAGGGTAAAAATTACTATTCCCACTCCAGAGAGTGCAACAGTAGGGAAAGTGTTGGATAGCGGAGGGGTTCAAATTACTATTCCCACTCCAGAGAGTGCAACAGTAGGGAAAGTGTTGGATAGCGTAAGAGTAAAAATTACTTTTCCCACTCCAGTGAGTGCAACAGTAGGGAAAGTGTTGGATAGAGTAAGAGTAAAAATTACTATTCCCACTCCAGAGAGTGCAACAGTAGGGAAAGTGTTGGATAGAGTAAGAGTAAAAATTACTATTCCCACTCCAGAGAGTGCAACAGTAGGGAAAGTGTTGGATAGTGGAGAGGTTCAAATTACTATTCCCACTCCAGAGAGTGCAACAGTAGGGAAAGTGTTGGATAGCGTAGGAGTAAAAATTACTATTCCCACTCCAGAGAGTGCAACAGTAGGGAAAGTGTTGGATAGCGGAGGGGTTCAAATTACTATTCCCACTCCAGAGAGTGCAACAGTAGGGAAAGTGTTGGATAGAGTAAGAGTAAAAATTACTATTCCCACTCCAATGAGTGCAACAGTAGGGAAAGTTTTGGATAGTGTAAGGGAAAAAATTACTATTCCCACTCCAGTGAGTGCAACAGTACAGAAAGTGTTGGATAGCGGAGGGGTTCAAATTACTATTCCCACTCCAGATGAGTGCAACAGTAGGGAAAGTGTTGGATAGCTGTAGGGGTTAAAATTACTATTCCCACTCCAGAGAGTGCAACAGTAGGGAAAGTGTTGGATAGCGTATGAGGTACAAATTACTATTCCCACTCCAGTGAGTGCAACAGTAGGGAAAGTGTTGGATAGCCAAGGGTAAAAATTACTATTCCCACTCCAGATAGTGCAACAGTAGGGAAAGTGTTGGATAGCAGAGGGTTAAAATTAATATTTCCCCAAAAATAAATCGAAATAAAAAAAATAAAAAATATCGACTACAATACAAAAATTGTCAATAACACAAAAATAAAAAATATATAAAAATATAAAAAATTACAAAAGATATAAACATATTATAATGTTAACAAATACTAAAAAATAACTACAAACATTAATTTATAAAAATTTAAAAAACATTTTACAATCAAATAACTATATTTAATATAATTTAATTATAATCAAAAACATTAATTATTACACAAAAACAATACTTTTTATTTCCTACCCTATAACACCACACATTTCACAACACACATCTAAGGGGTCGATTACGATGTCGGGCGGATCGCCACCGCCCGCATGGCGGTGGCGATCCGCCCGCCATTTTCGTCCGTCCGCCACCAAATTCCGCCCGCCATATTACCGTGGCGGAGGGGACCCCGGCGGACGGAAAGACCGTCCGCATGTTTTCCGCCCGGCCGATCAGTCGACCGGGCGGAAAAGGGATTAATATGGTGGCGGTGTCTGCAAGACACGCGCCATCCATATTATGATGCCAGGCGGTGATGAGCCTTTCCATGGCGGCGTCGCCGCCATGGAAAGGCTCGTGGTCCCTGACATTGGGGGCCCGTAGCGGGCCCCCAGGTATTTTGGGGGTTTGGGGGTACACATCCCCTGCATTTGCATATACAACATGGCAGGCACCGCGCGGTGCCTGTCACGTTGTGCATGCAGATGCACAACATGCATTTCCAGCACTGTGGCGGGCGGTGTTGTGAGCACCGCCCGCCACAATGCTGGAAATGGGGGATGCCACCGCCACCGTGGCGGTGGCATCCTAATCACATGTGCGGGACCGCCGCACACATAGCGGGTGGTCCCATTTACCGGGGCGATGGCGGGCGGACAAAGTCCGCCCGCCATCATAATCGGCCCCTAAATTTCCATAAAAGTGTACCTCCTTAATTAATATAATTAATTGTCAAATAAACAATTATCATTAATTAAAAATCAATTTAAAACATATACAAAATAATTTAATCACCAAACATTACCCCTATACATTCAAAATCCCCACAGAAAATAAAAGTAAACATTTACTATAAAAATGTATCACTATTAAATCAATTATAATTAGCAAATATTTATTAATTAATAAAACTTTAAATAATTTCCACCCTCTACACCAACAAACACCACAACACACACATAAAAATAATTACACAATTTCCATAACTAATTCAACATTATTAAATTATTATCAATTAACAACTTAATAATTAATTGAAATTAATTTACTTCCTACCCTTTATCACTATAAACCCCACAACTCACCTCTCTAATTAATTACACAATTTCCATATTTAATTTTTAATTAATTAATTACCGTTAATCAACAATTAATTATTAATTATTATTAAATAAATTACTTCACACCCTATTCCCCTATAAACCCACAAACCACTCCTACATAATTGACACAATTAACATAATTACCAATTAAGTAATAATAATTATCAAACAATTAATTCGTTAATAATAAATGAACTACCACTAACAACACTATAAAATAGAAATAAAATAAATACAAATAAATAAATAATTGTAATTACTTTATTAAAATTAAATTACTTCCCACCCTATTCCCCTATAAACCCACAACCCGCTCCTAAAAAAATAACACAATTAACATATTTGTCAATTAATTAATTAATAAAAATTAATAATCAATCAATAATTAATGAAAAAAAAAAATTATAAATACTAATAAATGAAAATTATTAATTACTTTATTATAATTAAATTACTTCCCACCCCATTCCCCTATAAACCCACAACCCGCTCCTAAAAATATAACACAATTAACATAATCATCAATTAATTAATTAATCAAAATTAATAACCAATTAATAATTAATTAATAAAAACATATTTATAAATACTAATAAATAACGATGATTAATTGCCTTATTATAATTAAATTACTTCCCACCCTATTCCCCTATAAACCCACAACCCGCTACGGAACTAAAACGCAAAATTTAATTAAATAAAATTAATATTCAATTTATTATAATTAAATTACTTCCCACCCTATTCCCTATAAACCCACAACCCGCTACGGAAATAAAACGCAAATTTTAATTAAAATAAAATGAATAACCTCTAAAAATTTAACACATACATAAAAAAAAAATGCAATACTTAGACAAAAAAATATACCACATACATTTAAAATACATACTAAAATACATCATACTAATATAAAAATCGATATTATAAACAACGATATTTTTACAAACGATATTACTGACTTCGATATTAAAAAAACGATATTTCTTACCTTAATGTCGATATTCTGGACCACGATATTCTTGCAGTCGATATTCTTGTATCACGATATTTGCAACTCAATATTATGGTATTTCGATAATCACAACTCGATATTCTGTCTGTGCACCCCCGGGCCCTCTCAAAGATTTTACTCTCAAAATTATGGAGAAACTTGCCCCTCATACCATTTCTTCCAAACACTTTTTGTTGCTAGGGGATTTCAACATTCACTGTGATGACAGTGCGGATATTGATACGGTTAACTTTCTTGCTGATATGGCCACACTAGGTCTAGTAAAGATTAATGCAGGACCGACCCACTCAGCCGGCCATTCCTTGGACATCATTCTTACCAATTCGCCACTTATATCCGCCAATCCCAACCGCCCAATGATCTGGTCAGATCACTCTCTGATATATTTTCATATTAATGGCCGCCAGATGAGTTGTCCCCCCATCCCCCACGCAACCTCAGAAGACAATGTCACAAGATTACGCCTGATTCCTTTGCAAAAGGCTTTGTACCCCCCTCATTTGAAGAATCTATGGATATGGACAAGAGACTAAGAGGCCGATTCCGATCTCGGCCGGTAGGGCACCGAATCGGATTCGGCTGAACCGGATCCGATTCGGAGGCCTTATTCCCGACCGATTCGTACGTGCGTCCGGCCGAACGAGTACGATGCGAGCACGTGCAAATTCGCCGACCGACTCGTATGCCAGTCCCAACCGCACCGACCGACTCGCACGGATGCGCAGCGCACCTCGCAATGGAGACGTTCCCCGGCCGGGCAAGTACGATCTGCGCCGCGAGCAGTCCGACCGACACGCGCCGTCCGGCTCGAAAGAGCAGTCGGAGCCGTACTTTGGGGGTCCGTGTCGGACCCCCCTGTACGCGTAGCCGCGCGAGTCGCACACAGGGGGGACCCATGGGTCCCCCCTACCTGTGCATGTACGCCGCGAGTCGCTTTGCCGCGTACACGCTGTATGGGGCGCCCTTGTCCGCCTCGCACCCATTGAGTCAATGGGAGCCCGCGTACGCGTTGTACGACAGGCTCCCATTGACTTCAATGGGAGTCTGACCGACTCGAGTCCGATGGCATACGTGCGCATCGTACTCGTTCGGTCGGGCTGCTAGGGTCCGATTCGGTCGGAAATCTCTCCGGGTCCGGCTCGGTCGGAGAGATTTCCGACCCGAATCGGAATCGGCCCCTCAGGGTTTTCTATGAGGCTATCACTTCTGTTACTGACACATTAGCACGGCTTAAGCAACAACATGTTCATACTCAGAAGAAACATGCGGCCTGGTACTCCATTGATTTGCAAAGAGAAAAATCGAATTGGAAAAAATATGGCGTACAACTCATATGGAGAAAGATAAATCCACCTATAAAGCAGCCCTTGCAAGTTACCACAAGAATATTAAAAAGGCGCGAAAAGCCCTTATTATTTTGAGTCTAAATCAGGCTGGCAACTCAACTAAGGAACTTTACAAAGTTCTCAACTCCTTTACTAATCCTTCTGCCTGTACCCAGCAAACTCCATCTTTACAAGTGCTTTGTGACAATATTGCCGATTATTTCGAAGATAAAATCAATTTAATATATGGTCAATTCCCCAATAATCCCAAACCCTTGGAGGGCCCTAACCTTCTGCCCTCCTTCCTGAGAACGAAGGAAGCCTGCCTGGAGTATTTCCCCACGCTCCAAGTCGAAGCAATGCTGAGAACTGCTAAATCTGGTTCTCCACTTGACATCCTGCCAGCCTATTGGTTTGCCTCACTCGCCTCACCACTAACCCCCTCCATCTGCTCCATCTTAAATGCCTCTATGAGTGAAGGGACCCTTCCACTTGAATGGAAGGTGGCACAAGTACCTACCGATTCAAAAAAAAGCACAGGCACCCTCCGAAATGCTGGCCAATTACCGTCCTATCTCGCTCCTCCCACTCATGAGCAAACTGTTAGAAGGGTACATTAACACTAAGCTTATGGGGTATCTCGAATCTCAAGGCAAACTTGACGCCTCTCAGTCGGGTTTCAGACCCCACCACTCTACTGAAACCACTCTTATAGGAGTTACAGACCACAATAAACTGGCCCTGGATAACAACAAGGCAGTGCTGTTTGTTCTGTTGGACTTGACAGCTGCCTTTGATACTGTCTCTCACCAGAAGCTTATCCATGGACTGAGTGAGATTGGCATACAAGGTCAGGCGCTGAAGTGGCTTGCTAACTTTCTGGTTCTGCGCACTCAAACTGTCAATCTGGGTCACTTCCGGTCCGGCACTCTGAAGCTCACTAAAGGGGTTCCCCAGGGCTCCTGCCTTAGCCCCACCCTGTTCAATATTTATGTGGCCCCCCTTGCAAAAATCATCAGAGAATATGGGTTTACTCCCTATTCCTATGCAGACGACACCCAACTACTCCTCTCCTTCGATAATGAGACAGATTCGACCATACACCTCTTCTCTGAGGGCATGCTACCCATATCTGGTTGGTTGATAGAAAAGTTCCTCCAGCTGAATGCTGCCAAAACCAAGATTCTGCTATTTGGCACCACTCAAATGAACTGGTCCCCCAACTGGTGGCCTGCTGCATTGGGTCCAGTTCCTATTCCGAAGCGGATGGCTAAAAACCTGGGTGTTCGACTGGACGACTCGCTTTCTATGAAAGACCAAGTCTTGGCCATCTCAGGCACCTGCTACCATACACTGAGTCTTCTCCGCAGAGTGTTCCAGATGCTCCCTCTATCTGTCCGTAGAACCCTGATCCAGGCCCTGGTTGTTAGTCATCTTGATTATTGCAATGCTCTCCTTGCTTCGGCCAATGAATCCCTTTTGAATAAATTGCAGGTGATTCAGAATACAGCAGCTCGCCTCGCCCTCAACATGCCCCCTAGAACCTCTTCTCGGCCACTGCTGAGGAAGCTGCATTGGCTTCCAATTCGCCAGAGAATTAAGTTTAAGGTTTGCTGTTTAGCCCACAAAGCTCTCAATGGCGGTAGCCCTAGCTATCTGGCGGATAAACTTATGTTCTACCGTACAGGCAGATCTCTCCGCTCTGAGAAAAAAGGTCTGCTTGTGGTCCCCCGCTATAGAAAACTTCACACTGGGGGCAAAATCTTTGCTTACTTGGCTCCGAAATACTGGAACTCATTGCCCGTGGAGCTGCAAAAGTGCACCAACATTCTTCTCTTTAGGAATCTCCTAAAGACAGAACTCTTTGGTTGCTGATCGCTCTGCCTTGGCATACTCTTCTCCTGCAGCGCGGAGATACCGCTTCGGGGGTGATTCCGGCGCTTTATAAATCCCATACAAATACAAATCTCAGCTGTACTAGTGTTGGGCAAACTCTCACTTAAAATCTCATTATAAGGTGGTGGAAGATTCATCAATAAATCATTTAGGAGATCCTCATCTATGTCACTCTCTTTTCCTTCTTCCCCTGTGTCATTGTTATGTTATGTTATGGGAACTTTTAGAGCGCACGATTACCCGGAGGTGTCCTGGCGCTAGTTACTTCTCCTTAATGCAGAGCTGGAAAAAAGATGGTTTATTTATCAAAAAGCCAGGTCTTTAACCCTTTCCTGAAAGCTAGAAGATTGGTGGCATTTCTCAAATGGAATGGCAAGTCGTTCCAGGCCTTTGCTGCACATGAAGAGAATCTTCTGCCACCCCACTGAGCTTTTTTTTGTTGGTGGAACTTCGACCAGCTTGGCTCCCAGAGATCTAAGAGTTCTTGTCGGTATATACCATTGAAACTGGCGCCTTAAATGATCTGGTCCTGAGCCTTGAAGTGCTTTAAAGACCATGCAAAGAGATTTAAAATGCACCCGGTTCCTCACCGGGAGCCAGTGCAGTTTTTTTATCTCTTTGGAAATTGGGGAGAAATTGGATGTGCCCGTAAGTAATCTGGCCGCGGCATTTTGTAGCAGCTGAAGTTCATACAAAAGTCTTTGTTGTATGTTTAGATAGAGGCTGTTACAGTAATCCAGCCTCGACATGACCAATGCAGTAACTACTGTTTGGCGGCTCCCCGAAGGTAAAAACCGCAATACCTTCTTGACAGTTCTAAGGACATGCACTGTTGTTGAAGTTACTGCATTTACTTGGGCCCCAAAGGAGAGTTTCTCATCCAGTATTATTTCCAAATTTTTCACCTTTTTTGCGGGTATAGATCGTTCCCAAACAGCATTACTTCAGTTTTACCTGAGTTAAGTTTTAGGCAATTGTCTGCCATCCATCTCCCAACCGATTCCATACAGACTTGAAACCGTTTATCTATTCCCAGCTCTTGGCCAGGTAACAGGGACACCACAATTTGTGTGTCATCAGCGTAGGAAGTGAGACCAAACCCGAATGCATTGATAACGGGGGCCAATGATGAGACATACACGTTAAAGAGTGTGGGGCTCAGTGAAGACCCCTGCGGTACACCACATGGCAGTGCGAAGGGCTTGGACTGAGATTTACCTAGGGATACAATCTGTCCTCATTCTTTTCTTTCTCTGTATGTTTCCTTTTCTCTTTCCCTTATCATCCACCTCCGACTTCTAACACAGGATATAATCTAGTGCCATATACAATATCTGCTCTCTATCTTTTCTATTGTGCATCCCATCTAGCTTCTGCGTAATGATTCATAGTTCTCCTGTTTGATCTTTTTATTGAGATTTTATGCATTAACATTACAGTGGCAGGACACAACAAATCACATTGCAATCACAATCCCATTAGGAGATGATCTTGGATAGTGTTATGATGTGACTGTGTCAAGTAGAGGCAATTTCGAATGGTGGTTCTGCATTTGAAGTGCAATAATGCATCCAGTGTGTCTGCGAGGTACACTACAATCCTGGCCACAGCACTGTATGGTAATGGCATCAACTTAATTTATAACCTGTCAACCTTCAGTAACCATCAACCACAAGATAATAAACAAAAACGGGAAAAACGGGGAGAGGAAAACAAAATGAGGGATGTGCCACAGCTCCAGACAGTTCCAGTTTGCCCCTAATGTTCTTCCATTGTTACAAGGAATGACAAACAGCTCAGAGTGCAATACACAATATATTAGATTACAGTGCTGGTCGCACCTTCAGGTGTTATGCGGGTGTACCTATTCAGATGTAAGCAGTGCGTCAGCTGGTACATGTGTCTCCTCATCAGCCCGCAGGGAAGCCTGAAGGTCAGTCAGGATGGCACTCCAGTTAGAGAAAATGGGGTATTTGCGGAGGCCCTGGTTATCCTCCCTTTGGAGAGAGACACCCTCAGCCCTAGCCCAGGTAATAACAGAACATGATCAAGCCTCCACCAATGGTGGTTAGCAGGGTTTCCAATGCCTGGTGATCAGGTGCTTGGCCACCAGCAAGCCTAAATCTCGAAAACGTGTGGTGGCTCTATGCTTCTAAGCACTAGGGTAAAGGCCCACCAGGCAGACCACCCATGTACAAGTAAGTTGTCTACCTGTGCTTGTGAACAGATGTCACATCACTTTGCACCAGTAATGTTGCAGTGAGGGACATGACCACAACATGTGTAGAATGCCAGAGTACAGTTGAGCACAATGGGGCATGCCACATCTGTTCTGTGGAAATAATGATTCATTTTTTCAGGTGTGAGGTATGCCCTATGTATGATATAAAGCTGTATCAATCTAAACCTGGCATTTGAGGGAATATATGTAGGGCTTGCCAGGATCGTGCTCCACTTTTTTGTGGTTCACGGTTGAGCTAAGTCATTCTCCCAGCCTTGTAATGTGTCAGTGCTATAGAGGCCTGTACCCGAAGCGAGTCGGCAAACCACCGAGTAAGATGCCATCCCGTGCCCATGAAATGAAGATATTGAATTGTAAGATGTAATTGCAGCTCATTTGAAATGTCTCCCCAATGTTGTTGTGGTGTATTGACCCAGGAAGTGTGACTAACAAAATGCCCCGGGGGAGCCCCTCCTCATGTATTAGTCTCTCATATGGGAGGAGTGTGCCATCACAGTATAAATCACCAACTGTGTGGAGCCATTAGTTCTGCCACTGGGGTAAGCCTATGGCCCCTGGGCATGCCCAGCAATGGGATTGCAGGGGCGTATGGCGTGACATGTTTAGTGAGCTATAGGCTGTGGCAAAACAATTGATACGCCACTTGTAGCAATATGGGACGATGTCAAGGCATCTTGGTACATGAGTTGAATAGATGTAGGCAGGTTTCCAAACTTCAAGCAGGGGTATCCATTGTCGTGTCGTTAAGGTGCAAGCCTGCCAGCCAGCGAGCCACCAACTGAAGCTGGGACACTAGGTAATAGTATTCATAATTAGGCACAGCCATCCCTCTCTGGTCATTTGGTAAGTACAATTCTGACAGTGCCACTCTGCATTGGGACTCATTCTGAATTAAGCCGTGGACCAATTTTTCAAAGGGGCAAATGAAGAATGGAGGAATATACAGTGGTAAATTAGTAAAATAATATAGAAGGCGAGGAAGCACTACCTTTTTTGAGAGAGCGACAGGTCCGGCAACCGATAATGCAAGTGTCTTCCAAAAGAGATCTGGGCTATCAGAGAAGCCATCATCCGCATTAGGTTACTATCAAACAGATCTTTGTCTTCATGATAGATCCTAATGTCTAATTAGAGGAACATGGTTGGTTGCCAGGTCACAGGCGCTCCACCAATAATGAGGACTGGGTCAGACAGGGTAGGAACAAATGGAAATAAACAAGATTTCCCCCAGTTCACATGTAATCCAGACAGGTGTGCAAATTCGTCAAGGAGGTGAGGCAGTTCATCCGGGACAGAATAGACATCTCTAATATATAATAACAGGTTGTCTGCATACAGCAATATAGCATGTACGTCCTCACTCATTGGTATACCCCAGGTCCTCGCCAATGATCACATAGCTAAAGCTAGTGGCTCTATTGCCAAAGAGAAAAAATAAGGGGGAAAGGGGACATCCCTGCCTAATGTCCCTGCATACCTGTATCGGCTCAGATATAAGGCTCCCCGTTTTAACCCTCGAGCTTGGTCTGTCATAAAGAAGTTTTACCAATCGGAGGTATCGGGGTCCAATACCATATCGAGGGAGAACCGTGAATAAATAGGTCCATTCAAGAGTGTTGAATGCCTTTTCGAGATCTAATACCAGGCACCCCAAATGTGGCCAGGTGTGGGGGGCATAGCGTAAGAAAAGGTACTAGAGGTGCCAGTCTCTCCTCCAATATCTTAGCCCATATCTTATAGTCTGTATTTAACAGCGCCAATGTGCAATAGGAGCCTAGCAGCATGGGATCCCTGTCGGGCTTTGGAAGGGAGACAAGTGTGGCCTCATATTGGACAAGATCGCTTCATCATATGCATGTTGAAGGCATGGAACCAAAAGATCCATGCAAGCCTTATAAAATTCAGCCAGGAGGCTGTCTCGGGCTCAGCCCAGTGATTTTCCGGCAGCAAGAGTCTGTATCGCGTCCTAAGCTTTCGCAGAGGTGATGGGAACATTTAGGTCCAACTGTTGGTCCGAGGTCAATCCAGGGAAGGGCAGCATGGATAAGAAGGAGTCGATGTCCGCTGCGGACTCTGACAGCGTCGACTGGTATAGCGAGGTATAGCGGTGGTGCAACTCAGTGTGAATTCCATGCTGTGTGTAGAGTATGGTGTTACCGGTCAACCTCAATGAAACTATCATTTGTATCAACTGCTGCTGCTGCAAGATCAGCCATGCCAGAAGAGTTCCAGGCCGGTCAGCCATTCCTGTAATGCTGATGCATTGGCATAGGCTGCCGTACACTGTAGGAGAGGGAAGATGCGGTCCAAGCTAGTGTCGGTTGAAGTTGGCCCCTATTAGCCATTATAAACCACACAATTTGGAGATTGTATGTGAGATTGACCGCAAGTAGGAGCCCTGGTCAATGTTGGGTGCGTAAACGTTACCTAACAGGAGAAGGCGACCATCTTACCCTTAATGAAGATGTAGTGGCCCTTGTCATCTATCTCAACCTCCTCTGCTTTAAAAGGGGTTCCCGGTCGGACCCAGATCAGTACCCCCAGGCGTAAGAGGAGAAGTTCATGGTTAAAACATGCCCCCTCCATCTACGCTGCATCTTAGTCGCATCAGATAGTGTTAAATGTGATTCTTGCATTAGTGCATTATTGACAGTGCGACGTTTGAGGTTCGAATATACTGCGTATCAGTGAGATGGAGTGTGCATACCTTGCACATTCCACGTAACCATGTTTAGGTGGGTCATAGTGTGTCTGAGTGAGAGTGTATGTGGTAGTTAGATCCAGACAAATGCTCAAATGCATTCGCAGGGGAAGGACTGGGAACCTCCTGTGGGTAGGTGCAGCAGAAACAAAACAACAGAAAACGTGAACCAGACACCAACATGGCTGTTCGTCAATACCAAAAGAGCAGACACCTAGAGAAGGCTGTCCAAACTCAGACGTAACCTATGTCAGGGCAATAAACCTAAGAGGCACAGGAGGGGAGGTATGAAGCTTCGCAAGGCAAAAAGAGACACCCCCTAACTTAACAAGGGTGATAAGAGTCCAAGGAGTGTCATCCACCTTTCGGCCTCCAACCCCCTTGAAGACATGCCGCTGCAAAGAGAAGAAGTGTGCCCCCACCAATATCGCCAAAGCCCGCTCCAACAGGTCGGATTATCGCCAGTAACATGGGGCTTCCATACAAGATTAAGGCTGTGTGGGTTCACAATGAGAACATCATCTATACACAATTGAGCACATATTCACAACAGCAACAGACATCATTAAGACATAATTAATGGGAAGTTCATATGATGTTGTCTAATGTCTGCGGGTTGATATCGGGAAGAGTGATAGAGTTAGTTTTGCATGGACACGCTGTAGAGGATTCCTCATCTCCCGTGGACCGCACAGAAGCCGCCTCTTGGTCAGATCCCATTGCTGCATCACTGATCTGAGATGCCTACTAGACAGTCTATTGCCTCTGCAAAATGATTTGCTCCAGGCTGGTGTTGGCTGCGGGGCCAGGTGGGTGGTGTTTCCTACACCGGCGACACGGTCTCTTTCAATTCTTCCTGGCACAGGACTCTCCTTCCTCTTCCCTCAGCCAGTGGCCAGAGGCCTGAAGCTAGTCCCAGGCATCCTGTGGTGTATTGAAGAATCTCGTCTTATAGTCCTTACGACACTTAAATGACGTGGTGTCACTCCACTAGTCAGTACATCTTATGATTAGTTTGCGTATGTAGTCACAAAATATATTTTAGTTACTCCTGCATCCTTGCCCATATTGTTCATGGGAAAGAACTGGCTTTCCGGGCCTCACAGGTTTGCCACTGGTTACAAAGTAACAATACATGTCTTTGGGTTATAGGTCAACTTCTCACCAAACTATTAAACAATGAAGTTTAAAGAAATGTCCTGAAATTGAAATTTGGTGAATGTTCAGTACAAATGATGAAATATTCAGAAAACGCAAAACTCTATTGTATGGAGCTAGAGGAAAAATGCAGCACCAGGAAAAAAGCATGTTGAAAATGCATTTGGATGCATACGTCAGTTTTAAATTATTTTAGTCAATTAAAATCTAATATAAGGTATTATCTCAAACATTTATAATAAAAAAGGAAAACAATAGTGCTTCACCAACACATTATTACATGAAACTGGTTAACACCAACTATGGCTTACTGTTACAAATTTTCAAAGTCCATACATGTCAATTATTATTTTAATCATTTTTATATCGTTAATTAGTCTCTATAAACATCATGTTATTAACGATCACTGTGGTAAATTTCATGTTCATATCTACTAATATCTAACCCTGGGCAAAGCACTACGCTACGATCGCGTAGTTTGCGAAGTTTGCGCTACTTCGCACAACGCGAATTGCACGTAGCACAGTGCAAACACGCGTAGCGTAGCGTAGCGTAGTGCAGCGGTCATTTTTTGCTTGCTCGCGGTCCTCAACGTCAAGTTGGCGACCGCGAGCAAGCAAAATGACATCCCGGCGAGACTTTTTCCTCGTTCGCGATCAGCAACATCAAGTTGCCGATCGCGAGCGTGGAAAATAAACCTCCCGGCGAGATTCTCAACGCGGGGAGGTCAGGTTTCTCATTGCGAGTGGTCGCGTATGCTCGCGACCGCTCGCGATGAGAAACTACCAGTCCGCGTTGAGAAAGCTGCCGCTCGAGTAAAAATCTACTCGAGCGGCAGTAAAAGACAGCTCGCACTGTGCAAGATGCCGTTTTCAATGATTGCACAGTGCGGACAAGCATCCGGCACCTTGCAATCATTGCGAACAGTGCACTACGCAGTTCGCGTAGTGCTACGCGTAGCTCGCGTAGTGCGAACTGCACTTTGCGTAGCTTCGCGTAGCGCTACTTCGCGAACTACGCCCAGGCTTACTAATATCACATATTTGTAACACATTCTTCCTTCAGTGCATAATAGTGAAAAGCAATAGAAATGCTAGGCCACTCTATTAATCCATGTTACTTTGGTAAATATAAACACTCATAAATCAATTTCTCATATTAAACCTTTGTTATTATGTTCTAATAATAAGCACTTATACTCTCTTCGCAAGCATATCTATTACTACAGTTTCAAGCACGCTTTTATGGTGCTGTCACTTAGTTTCTGGTTTTCTATGCACTACATGTGTAAATGTGTACTTTCCGGCTTTCATGTCTTAAATCAGTAAATGTGTCATGCGTGATAAAATCTGATATCACACTTCATCAACCATTATGTGAACCCCACACCTTCACTGAATAGCCACCAAGCTTAGTTAAGTGCTGATGCAGGTGAGCCAGCAGCCTCTACTCACTCTTACTCCATTGACGGTTGGCTGCAGACAATGACAAGGACATTGTCAACTGCACTAGACATGATAACACTGACTTTTAGGGTTCTGATTGGTTTCTATGTAGGGTCTTTTAAAAACTCAAAACTCTTTAACCCCAAATAATATATATATTTTTTTTAAATCTCTTTATTGAAAATTGAACAGGGTTAAGGGAGGGGTAGGAAAGAAAGGGAAAGGGAGTGGAAATACAGAAACAAATCTGCACCGAACTTCAACACATTATAATCAAGCAACAATTTGATTGAGTGATTTAGCAATATTGATTTATGAGACCCTCCCCGCTCCCTGCAACTCCCGCTAGTCGTCCTGTGCTCTTTGAGGGAGCTGTGGGGGTGCACATAACCCACCCCGGACATCGTTCCATTTACCCCACATTTTCACCCATTTCCCTGGGCATCCTCTGACTGTCTTCTATGCCACCATACAAGTGTTCATGTCCCTTTCCCAGTCTTTAAGGCGTGGGTGTGTTGCCACCCCCCAGTTGCGAGCTATGCTACGTTTGGCGATGACAAGTCCCTACCTCATCCAAACCTTGCCCATTGTTGTGATATCGGCATCCTCCCATATATTCAGTAGGCACCATTTTGGCGTTGGGGCGAATGATGTTTCCCATGTCTCATTCATTTTTGTAACCACTGTCCTCCAGAAGGACTGTATGATAGGGCATTCCCACAGAATATGAAAGAAGGTGCCTTTTTGATGGCACAAACGGCGACAGTTCTCAGTGTGTGTTTTGCCCATTTTCATGAGTGTAGTGCAGGCGTAATAGACCCTGTGTAATACTTCAAGTTGGATCCGTCTGAATCCCACCTTGATGGCTATCTCTCTAGGAGAGGCTAGCGCCTCAAGCCATTCTTCCTCATCTAGACCATCTACGCCTGTTGCCCATTTGTCTCATAGTTGTATCAATCAATCAATCAATCAATCACAAGATTTGTAAAGCGCACTACTTACCCGCGAGGGTCTCAAGGCGCTGAGGGAGAGGAGGGGTGTGTTGCCGCTACTGGTCGAATAGCCAGGTCTTGAGTCGTCTCCTGAAGGTCAGCAGGTCTTGGGTCTGTCGTAGGTTGAGGGGAAGGGTGTTCCAGATCTTGGCGGCGCAGTGAGAGAAGGATCTGCCTCTGGTGGTGGTTCTCCGGATGCGCGGGACGGTGGCCAGGGAGAGGTCGGCGGAGCGGAGCTGACGGTTGGGAACGTAGAAGGAGAGTCGACCGTTGAGGTAGGCTGGGCCGGTTTTGTGGAGTGCCTTGTGTGCGTGGATCAGGAGTTTGAAGGAGATTCTCTTGTTGACGGGGAGCCAGTGCAGGTTTTTCAGGTGGGGGGTGATGTGGCTGTGGCGTGGAATGTCGAGGATCAGGCGTGCAGAGGCGTTTTGGATTCTTTGCAGTCGTTTGATGAGCTTGGTCGGGGCTCCTGCGTAGAGGGCGTTTCCGTAGTCGAGTCTGCTGCTGACGAGGGCCTGGGTGACTGTTCTTCTCGTGTCTGTCGGGATCCACCTGTAGATCTTGCGGAGCATGCAGAGGGTGTTGAATCAGGAGGAGGAGACTGCGTTGACTTGCTTGGTCATGGTGAGCGTTGAGTCGAGGAAGACTCTCAGGTTGCGTGCGTGGTCGGTTGGTGTCGGGGGTGCCCCTAGTGACAAGGGCCACCAGGAGTCGTCCCAGGCTGATGGGTTGGAGCCGAGGATGAGGATCTCTGTCTTGTCTGTGTTTGAGCTTAAGTCGGCTGCACTTCATCCAGTCGGCGACGGCTTTCAATCCTTCGTGGAGGTTGGATTTGGCGGTGAGGGGGTCCTTGGTGAGGGAGAGGATCAGTTGAGTGTCATCGGCGTAGGAGATTATGTTGAGGTCGTGCTGTCGGGCGATGCGTGCGAGTGGAGCCATGTAGATGTTGAACAGTGTCGGGCTGAGGGAAGATCCCTGGGGTACGCCGCAGATGATCTAGGAGGCTTCGGATCGGAATGGGGGAGGCGGACGCTCTGGGTTCTGCCGGAAAGGGAAGGAGGTGGTCCAATCCAGGGCCTTGTTTCGGATCCCTGCGTCGTGGAGGCGTGTGCGTAGTGTGCGGTGGCAGACAGTGTCGAAGGCGGCGGAGAGGTCCAGGAGGATGAGGGCCGCCGTCTCGCCGTTGTCCAGCAGGATCCTGATGTCGTCTGTGGCGGCGATGAGGGCGGTCTCGGTGCTGTGGTTGCTGTGGAATCCTGACTGGGAGGGGTCCAGGATGCTGTTATCTTCGAGGTAGCGGGTGAGCTGTCTGTTGACGATCTTCTCGATGACCTTAGCTGGGAATGGAAGCAGGGAGATGGGCCGGAAGTTCTTGAGGTCGCTCGGGTCCGCCTTGGGTTTTTGAGTAGGGCGTTGATCTCGGCGTGTTTCCAGCTCTCTGGGAAGGTCGCGGTCTCGAAGGAGAGGTTGATGATGTTGCGCAGGTGGGGTGCGATGGAGCTGCCGGCTTTGTTGAAGATGTGGCGTGGAAAAGGGTCTGATGGGGAGCCGGAGTGGATTGTGCCCATGGTCTTGATTGTGTCCTCGGTGTTCACGTTGACCCAGGCTGTCAGGGGGTCGTGGTCGATGGGGTGCGGCGGGTCTGATGTATCGGGCCTGTTGGGGTCGTCCGGGAGTCGAAGCTGTCGTGGGTGTCGGCGATCTTGCGGTGGAAGAAGGTGGCGAGGGAATCACACAGGGCTTGCGACGGCGGGATGTCGTTGGCATTGGAGCTGGGGTTGGAGAGTTCCTTCACGATGCTGAAGAGCTCCTTGCTGTTGTGTGCGTTGTTGTCGAGGCGGTCTTTGAAGGAGGTCCTCTTGGCGGACCTGATGAGGAGATGGTGGTTGCGGATGGCGTCTTTGTGGGCTGCGCGGCTGTCCGGCGTCTTCTCGCTGTGCCATTTGTTCTCCAGTTTCCGGCAGGTGCGCTTGGATGCTAGGAGTTCCGGGGTGAACCAGCTGGCACTCTTGCTGGTGTCTTTGTAGGTTGGTTTTTTCAGCGGGGCTAAGGTGTTGGCGCTGTCGTCCATCCATTGTCTGAGATTGCGGGCGGCGGCGTCGGGGTTGGAGGGGGTCGGTGGGTGGGCTGAGTGCGAGGTTTGTCTGCAGTTGGTCTTCGGTGACTTTGCTCCAGCATCTGCGGGGGATCTGTAGGGTGCGGTGGTGTGTGGCGGGTTTCCGGAAGGTGAAGTGGATGCAGTGGTGGTCGGTCCAGGTGAGTTCGGAGGTGTGGCTGAAGGAGACGTGGGAGCTTGAGGAGAAGATGGCGTCGAGCGTGTGTCCGGCGATGTGGGTCGGCGTCGTGACGAGCTGTTTCAGTCCGAGGTTGGCGAGGTTGTCGATCAGGGTGGAGGAGTTGCTGTATAAGTGTATTAGGTAGATTGTTTGTTAATTTTTTATACATGAGTGAAGTTGCTTTGTTGGTCTTTGTTGGTATAGGAAGAGTTCTGAGTTTGCCAAACTGTAGTCTCTCTGGAGGTCTGCGAAAGGGAGGATTGTGCCCCGTATCCATAGGTCTGCGATTTTAGATAGGCCTATGAGGTCCCACTTGACAAACCCCGGGTATCTACCTAGTGTCCCCAGTGCTTTTGAGTCCCATAAGGGGGTGGATTGAGTCAATTTGTTGTTCCATCCCAATGCCCTGTTGGCAGCATGTCAAATTTTGATTGTGGTGTTTGTGGGATTCTGTTGCTGCACTTTCGAAGGTCTAGCCTATAGGGCTCTCAGGTATCCACCGGGTCGCCCGCCGACCGGTCCATACGGATCGAAGGCTCATCATCCGGCAGATAGACCCATTGGTTGATAGTGGTTAATTGTGCGGCTCTGTAATACCTCTATATGTCAGGTAATGCAATCCCACCGTCGAACCACCCCCGAGTTAATTTTTTAAGTGTGATACGTGCAGACCCCCTATCCTTTAGGAGAGTAAGTAATGTGGAGTTTATTGCTCTGAAGTATTTCGCTGGGACTGGGTATGGAGTATTATGAAGTGCATAAAGAAAATGCGGTAGCATCATCATTTTAAAAAGGGCTGCCCTCCCTAGAATAGATAGTGGTAAAGATCTCCAGTGCTGGACTTCAGCCTTCATCCGCTCCAACAGGGGAATCAGATTTTTAGTATAGAATAGGGTGGGGTCCATGGTGGCAAAGATTCCTAGGTATAGGAAGCCATCTGTAGTGATTCGTATATTGCAGCCTCTAGGGAGTGCGGGCGGGTCTCCATGCAATATAAACAGTAGTGATTTCCCCCAATTAATTGTGTGCAATTAATTGTGTGTCCCGATATTTTACCAATGTTCTCTATTATATTAGTGACCCGGGCCAAGGAGCATCTGGGGTCCACCAAGTACAGCAACACATCATCTGCTTGAATATGACTCTTTACAACGAATGCGTTGTTCATGCATTCCATTACAACGCGGTCGTTACAATGCCATATATCAATTAGGCCCATAGCGTTAAGAAAGTCTCTGAGCTGGATCGTCCCCGTACGTCCTGTCGAGCGGGCCAACGATCTATGGCATCGTTAAGGGTAAGATTGAGGTCACCTCTCACACATAGCACACCCTCAGGGAGAGCTAACAATATTTCGCTTAGCTCCTTCAGAGTGGAATCTTGCAGTTTTGGTGGGCAATATATGCTGATAAGGTTAATGGACGTTCTCTCCCATGTCCCAGAAACAGCCACATACCGTCCCAATGTGTCGACCGGGAGGTGTGAAGTTGGAACACCAACGTCTTTTTGACTAGTATTCCCACCCCGCTGGAGCCAGATGTGTAGCTGGCGTGGGCCAGCATTTTGTAGCCCCATCTATCTAGTGCTTTGCTCTTGTGATCAGTCATATGCGTCTCTTGGAGGAAGACGACGCTAGGCAACTGCCGTTTTATGTACTGGAGCACAATTCCCTGCTTTATTTTGTCCCCGAGCCCATTTACGTTCCAGGACAATATACGCAGCTGGGCTTTATCTGTTACATCCGGCATGAGCGCCTCGTGTTGGTGTATGGGCCGGTGTAGTCAACCGACTCTGTACGTCTTGTGTTGTTGTGTATTGCTTGTGTCAGAACTCTTAGGGGCCGAATCCGATTCGGGCCGGAAAAAATACCGACCGACTCGGTACGGGATAATAGTCCGACCGACACGTACCGGCGTTGCCCGACCTGGGAAGTACGATGAAATGCATGTGAATCACGACCGACTCGTACGGAACTCAAGGCGAACGACCGACCCGGACGGAAACAAGCTATCCGGCCGGAAAACCACGCGAATCGAACCGACCGACACGCACCAGGAAGAAACCCGAACGAAACGTACCCGCGAACTCCGACCCGCGCAGTACGATGCAATGGGTGCAAAAGCAGACCGATTCGCACGGAGCCCAAGCCGTACGACCGACACGCATACAAAACACAGCCGAACAAACACAATACACCGCGACCGACGCGTACGCCGCATATGAAACCGAGCTGAAACACAGCGGGAACGACTCGGAGAGGCGCGCACGAGATAACTGCAACGTCCTACTCGGTCAGAAGAACGACTCCAACATGCACAATAATCACAAATGAAAAAATACAAAAAAAGAGGGCCAAACAAGCAATGACAAAGCCAATAAATACAGGGGGTGAAAAAAATGGAACAAGGACACACCCCCAACTCCACCTACATAAAGGCCACAAATCCCTACCATGATCCTTTGCAAATTCCACTGACCTGCCAGCAGAGAACACCATCACACAGCAAACACAGACACACACACAGCTCATCCAACACAAAAGCCACACACCATTAGCACCTCAACAAATAGCACCCTCACACACACACAGCAAAACCTACACTCACACACCCTCACTTGCACACACACACACATCAATCACCACCACCACCCATCACCATGCCCCTAAAGAAGAATCCAAAGTTCCTAGATAGTGAATTGGAAGTCATGGTAGACGAGATCCTGAGGGTAGAGCCACAGTTGTTTGGCACATTGGTCCAACAGACCCCCATGTCGCAGAAAACCAAGATGTGGGCGAGGATCGTCGACAGGGTGAACGCACAATCACCATGTTTGCGCACAAAGGAAGACATCCAGAACAGGTGGTATGATGTGCGCAGGAGGGTCAGGGACCTACTGAAGAAGGATTACCTCCTGAGCCAGCACACCGGCAGTGGCCCTCCTGCCAAACCAGTATACCTCAGGCCCTGGGAGGAGAAGGTGCGGGCCATCCTACCACCAGTGAGCGTATATGGACTAACAAACATCCCAGAGCCTGGTGAGTACACAACTAATATACACAATATTGTGTGCCAATACACACACATCACTGTCAAGGGGACAGTCAAACCATGCACCCCTAGCAAATCAACAGCAAACAAAAGATAATCATCCCAAAAAGTGTATGTCAGTCAGATAAACACAATACATGCCATCTCATAGTGATATGTAACTGTGTCATGACATGTACAAATCCAATACCAAATTGAGCTAGGCAGTGGCACAAATCTAACCAACAAACACTGTCAGATATTTAGCCACCACTAGAACACCACCTCACAGGGAAGCTCACAGAAAGGAAGGAATCCTGTGTATGCTGGTGAAGTCAGTGTAGCCAAGAGCATGATGGGACTCGTAGTAACAGATAATGGGCAGCCTCACATTTGGACCATCAACACCACTCTGAACCATGCTCACAACACAGGGAGTGGATAAGGACTGACAAGATGGCTGACACTGGGTACTGCTGTGGGGAGCACAAGGCCCTGCTGGGAACTGTGCACCAACAAACAGCACAACACCACTGCCTGACATCCTGAAAGCCAACTTGCACTCCCTGCAATGCAAGCACGTTGCATGGTGGGATATCTGGCTGGGTGGGAAGGAGGACTCACAGCACTGACCATAGTTACAAGCAGCTCACCTCACACACCCCCTCAACACAAACTCCACATAACCCACCTGGGAGAATGCTATGCCTCACATACCAAATGAAGATCCCACAAAGAACCACCACCCTGGGTAATGCTGTGTGAAGCACAGGGACACTCTTGGGACTTGTAGCCAAACAAACGCAAGGACAACACTGTCAGCCTTCCTGTCAGCACAGGCACACTACCCCACAGGGAAGCAGAGTCCAAAGGAAGGAAGTATGGGCATGCTGGGAAGGGGGGTGTAGGCAATAGCATGATGGGAGTTGTAGTCACAGATACTGCTCACCCTCACAATTGGCCCATCAACACCACTCTGAACCATGCTCACATCACAGGGAGTGGATAAGGACTGACAAGATGGCTGACACTGGGTACTGCTGTGGGGTGCACAAGGCCCTGCTGGGAACTGTGCAACAACCAACAGCAAGACACCACTGAATGACATCCTGAGAGTCAACCTGAACCCACTGCAAGGGTGGCATGCTTCATGGTGGGATAACTGGGCTAGGTGGAGAAGGATGGCCGGATGTCCACCAAATACAACAAATGCTGGCCATGCACACACCTCAACATTCACATTGAAATGCCCCAGGTATGCATGACAATGTGCTACACCAATATCAACCTCTTACTGTGACAACTTAGGACAATGCAATGTACATGCCCGCATCCAGAGGTACAGTCACAACTGTCAGGTGTGTGAACCATTGATGCCTGTAGAAACATAACATACAATGTGTGTCTCTTCCAAATACAGGTGATGATGATGGGGACACAGCAGCAGGCGAGGAGGAGTCCCTGTCCCAGGCTCCGGGGGACACAGAGCTCACTGGTGTGGAACAGCCTCTGCCCTCCTCGGATGGCGAAGACCTACCTGGCACCTCCGGTGTGAGTCATCATGCAGCACCAGCTGGACCAACACCTGCACCCCCTGCACCCACCCCTCCAACAACTGCCAACACACAGACCACCCCCGCCGACACGGACAGACCAAGGACCACCGATGGCAACAGCACAGGGCCCCAGGCCCAGCGTGGAGCAATGGACGACAACACCACTAACAACCCCCAAGGGGGCCTTGGGTCACCTGTGCGTGCCACCGCAGGTCCTGCACGTGTCGCCAGGGGTGGTGGGAGGGTGGTAGACATAGGTCGCTGCTTGCAGAGGGGTCTGGACTGCATGATGACCCACAACTGGCACGCATCGCTGATGCGTACCAGGATAGCACCGGAGAGGTCAGACAGGTCGTGGGGATCCTCAAGGACATACAACAGCAGCAGGCTGCCCATCATGCCCGCTTGGACTCCCACATGTCCCGTGTGGAGACACACATGTCTCGCATGGAGTCCAAGTGGGACACATTGCAAGAACTCACAGCGGTGCATAGGGACATATTGACATGCCTCCGCCAGATTAGCACCAACATGGCCACACCTCCCTGTGTGCCCACAACATCTGGTGCTGCAACAACTGACACCGCCACAGGGAGGGAGGAGGACTCTGGCGGAGACTCCCCTGCACCGCCGCAGCCTGCACGTGAGGGTCCCCCCCAAAGAAGAGGGGTCGTCCGAGGAAGGAAAACTGAGAGGTTGATGGCCACGTACATCCCCCAGGAAGCCAACACCTGTTCCGGAAATTCTCCTTTGTGTGCAAACGTTTCACCCTGTCGAATGCAACACTACTCTCCCACATGACATGGGGAGTTCAAGTTGGACTAATGTATCATATGACTGTGGACTTCACTCAGGACATTTCTGCTACCAAGACTTCCAACTCATCTGGGAACTTTGGATCACAATCCCAATGTACAGCACCCACCATCCTGTGCACTATACACACACACATTTCTGTAAATAAAATCACTAGTACACCATACTTGCCTCTGTTGTTATTCAAATGTGGATACTGTTATGGTGATGATGATCTGCTAAATTACACTGTGTATGCTAACTGCTACAGCAAGTACAACACCGTCGTGTGAGTCATGGTGACGTGACACATATGAGGGAGACACACCACTAGGGCTACACAACACAGAGACACCAGGGCCATCGGACTCATCGCCCACAGTGATGTTGCCAGGAAATACAGTGGAATGCACAGACACCACACCTATTCAGAGTCTGTGTCAACTAGCCCACAGGTGCAGTAAGCAAATGTCAGTCAGATGTGTGACCACAGACAACGCACATCCCAAAGTGAAGCACAGGTTCATTACACATTTGCAACATGTTGTTTCCACTACAAATGCAAGGTTTACCCACGTGGCAGTGGCCACACAGTCAACAAGTGCAGAAGATATGAAGTCCAGGGGTGTGTGGCACATCACTTGTAGGCAAACTACTGCTGCCACCCTGAAAGCTGAATCATGGTGTCGGGGGATCCAAGTTGACCAAAGTACTCAGTAAGCACCCTGTGAAGGACAGACATGACACACAGTTAAAACCACTGAAGAACAGGACAGAACTGCAATACTCATGCCCAATACATGTCACAAGACAACTACACAAAACCAAGTTAGCATGTCAAAACTGTTGGGGAGTACAGACTACCTGTAAGGACACATTGCTGCACGCATCCAGTCAAGTAGCACATGGCCACACTCAAACAGCACCAGAGCACCACCCACACATATCATGCAAACTCACATCATTCACATTACATCTCCCTGGATACTCACATTCAGCTGAAGAAGTTGGTGATGAGCTGTGTGCGGACATCACATCATCATCATCATCATCACTGGCATCGTGGTCCAGGCCAGGATCCTCCACAGGTGGCGGACGTTGGTCATCGTCATCCAGGATGAGAGGCAACTCCTTCCGCACTGCCAGGTTGTGTAGCATGCAGCAGACGATGACAATCTTGCACACCTTTGCTGGGGCATATGGGAGGGCCCCTCCTGTCTTGTCCAGGCAGCGGAAGCGGCTCTTCAGGAGACCAAAGGTCCGCTCAATCACTCTCCTGGTCCGACCATGTGCCTCATTGTAGCGCATCTGGGCTGGTGTCACAGGGTTCCTGAGGGGTGTCAGCAACCACGGCATGTTGGGGTATCCGGAGTCACCTACGGACAGACAAGTGCACATTAGCTGAGTTGGAAAAGTGGGTGGAATACTACAGATCAGAACACACACAATGGTACAAAGTCAGTACACACCGACAAGCCAGGCACGCTGGTTCTGCATCTGTGCCATCATCCTCGGGATGCGACTACTCCTCATCACGTAGGCATCGTGTGCTGAACCAGGGAAACGGGCACACACATGTGTGATGCTCATATCTGCAAGACATACCACCAGAGCATTGATCGAATGGTAATGTTTACGGTTCCGGTATGCCTGCTCATGTGCCTGTGGTGGTATCAAAGCCACATGTGTCCCATCAATGGAGCCAATGACATGTGGCATCCTCCCCAGGGCATAGAAGTCACTCTTGACGTCAGTGAGTTGTTGACGTGTAGGGAAATAGATGTACTGGTTCAGGCATCTCAACATTGCCTCCAAAACATCGCGTAGCACACGGCTGAACATAGTCTGTGACATCCCACCGGCAGTCGCCACAGTGTGTTGAAAGGTACCGGTGGCAAAGAAGTGTAGGGCTGCCATTACCTTCACCTTGGGTGTCAGCGCCGTAGGGTACGTCCGGCCAGGTTGCAAATGTGGTGCCAAGCGCACTGCCAAATCATCAATCAGCTGCCTGGTGAAGCGGTACCGTCGGATGCTGTCACGTTCCACCATCGTTGCCAGGTCAGGGAATGGTCTATGGACAGCTGGAGCCCTGCAGTGCATAGGTTGAAGAAAGAAAGATTGTCAGTCACCCCACATATGTGCCATTCACCATACTCAATTTCACATGATACATCATTACGAGACACAAGTACTTGATGTGTGTGCCGTTCTGTTCGGACATAACTCACACCTACATGCCCATCATCTAACTTCTCAGTACAACATGTGTGCACAACAGGTACCAGGTTGTGCTATGGGAAACCATTAGGCTGTGTCACAGTACCCATTTCCTGCTGTCACGTTCCACACACACACCACAGTGACATGTCTGGACAGATGCGCCACAGGCATCACAGCTCATTGACAGGTAGATTCCCAGTGACCCTGTCTTGCCACATGGACACTGGCATGACATGGCGTATCATGTACACGTCAGAAAAACAAACATGACTCCCACAGGTAGTGGCCCCTGTCGCCTCCGCAGGACAGACATGGACGCCAGTGACGCACAACATCAAAGTCCATGCACAAACAACGTTGATGTGGAGACTGTCTCCCATCGTGCACATGGAATCAGAGACATCGGAAACACAACATGCACACAGACTGTGGAGGGACATCACTATTGTGGCAATGGGTCATCCTGTGACGTACATGCCTTCCCCCATGGGACCCTGGGGGTATGTGACATGTCACACACATACACAACCTGGAAATGTGACCATGCCACATGCTCCGAAATGAACTGTTGCACATCACAGTGGTCATGTGCACAACACACAAAGGACCCTGTCCCCATTAACACATGCACAGCCTGGGTGTGGCTGCCCACAAGTGCCACCACAGAAACCACATGTTAACCCCCATACACAGAAAAGGTAATGCAGCCTTACATGCCTTAGGAAACAGTGTGGACTGGGTGTGGTGTTGTAGGTGTGCCCCTGTGTCTCTGGCAGGTATATGTGGCTGGCATACGTTCACCAGTGACAAGCATGGTGACATATGCGACTGACCTGTACAGGTACGCGTTGTAAAGCAATGGACCGATCGGTGTGCCCGGCCGGCCCATTGCATCTGTTGTATCCCGAAATACGCGTTGTACAGCAATGGACCGATCGGTGTGCCCGGCCGGCCCATTGCATCTGTTGTATCCCGAAATACGCGTTGTACAGCAATGGACCGATCGGTGTGCCCGGCCGGCCCATTGCATCTGTTGTGAGCGGGTACGCGTTGTAACCCGAAATACGCGTTGTACAGCAATGGACCGATCGGTGTGCCCGGCCGGCCCATTGCATCTGTTGTGAGCGGAATACGCGTTGTACAGCAATGGACCGATCGGTGTGCCCGGCCGGCCCATTGCATCTGTTGTGAGCGGGTACGCGTTGTACAGCAATGGACCGATCGGTGTGCCCGGCCGGCCCATTGCATCTGTTGTGAGCGGAATACGCGTTGTACAGCAATGGACCGATCGGTGTGCCCGGCCGGCCCATTGCATCTGTTGTGAGCGGGTACGCGTTGTATCCCGAAATACGCGTTGTACAGCAATGGACCGATCGGTGTGCCCGGCCAGCCCATTGCATCTGTTGTATCCCGAAATACGCGTTGTACAGCAATGGACCGATCGGTGTGCCCGGCCGGCCCATTGCATCTGTTGTGAGCGGGTACGCGTTGTATCCCGAAATACGCATTGTACAGCAATGGACAGATCGGTGCGCACGCATTGGCTGGGGCCTGGCATGGCAACGGACGCGTTTTCGAAGCTCCGAGTCTGATGCAGTGAATTCAGTTGGCCAGCCACAACAATGTTGCAAAATCATGGGTGTCATGAAGTTGAAGATTTGAAGGATGCTGTGGGCGTGTATTAGTGCTGCTATTCCATGGATTGGTCAGATTCAGAAGATGCAAACGACTTGGACCTATCACTTTGGACACATGGGACAGTATCTGCCATCTGCAGCACACATATAATGCTGGCTGTTCCCCTGAGAGCTCACTTGCCTGCACTACATGCTCCAGGACGACATCTGCCACCAACACTGCTGCTGTCTCTGCATCCTCTGGCTACTGCAATGGCACGTACTGTGGAGAGAGCCCCAGCCTTCAGCCTTGAGGAGAACCAGGCCCTGCTGGACAGCCTCCTTCCACAGTACAGCAAGCTGTATGGGACACCAGGGGAGCAGGTGAGTGTGCTGTCCACTGCCTTTCTAATTTTGCATGTTGTCTGACTAGCAGGACTTACAGTGTGCACACCACTGGCTAGCATGCTCACTGAGTAGTTCTGAGCCCCCAAAGTGTGTAGTTACATGCACTGAACAGGTACAGTGCAGTAACAGTGCATTCCAACAAGGTTTACTTTCCATGCAATGATACCATGTAGTAACTGCTGGCAAACTGTTCATAGCCATCGTTGCACTGCCTGTGTACATCATGTGCCCCAGTGATTGAGACATGTATATCCAACTGTGTGATGCACGGATATGTTGCATGTGTAGTAATGGCATTTTCACTTTGTCATCCTCACAGGTTGATGCCCACCAGAAGCAGAAAATCTGGCTGACCATCGCCCGGGCAGTAAGATCCGTGGGGGACTACAAGCGCCGGATCCGCAACTGCCAGAAGAGGTGGCAGGACCTTCGAGGCTGGACCCGGAGGATCGCAAGGGTCCAGCTGAAGCTGTCGCCTCCTCGCAGGAGGGGCGGACACCGGACCCTGACCCCCCACATGCTCAGGATCCTGGCGGTGGTCTTCCCTGACCTGGATGGGCAGCTGAAGGCCAGACAGCAGCAAGGAGGGGGTGAGTCCATGACAGCACTGTGCACTTTGTCTGACATGCTATGTGCCCTCCTCTGGCCTGGTTAAACTTCCACAGTACATCAGTCTTGTGGTCCAGGACCCATGTCCCTCTATTGTGACATGCCCACTCCTCATCTGATACGCATATGTGTGGCCCTTACAGTCAGGAAATTGTGTCACTTGGGGACTGTGTCATTGCATTTTGCTTTGCTCAAGGTGGGGGACAGCATTTGTTCCGGTGACTATGTTGTGGGATTCATGGGTGGGTCAATTGCTCACACAATGCCCAAGTCCTGACATGTAATCTGGGTGTAACTTTGATATGTGGTCCACTTGCTGATCTGATTCACCACATGTCCCTGGGGTATTTGGCACACCCCCATGCTGTGGGTGGGAACAATGTTTGGGCCTCAGGAGTATGTATATCAAGTGTGTCACACATGCTTAGACACCTGCCTACTGTCCAGGACTCATCCCTCTTACAGGTGGAGCTGGACAGTCATGCCTACTCCAGGGCATACAATACACTCTGTACTCCCACTCCCGTGGATCATCTGACATGTTGTGATCAGTGACATGTTCCCTCAGGTGTCTGCCTCTGTGTCATTGTGCTGTGGCTTTGTTGTCAGGACTACTGGTATGTTTGTCGGTTAGGGCTCAGCATGCCATCTGAGATGTGACCATGAGAGACGATACTTCTGTGACTTATAGGTGTCTGATCACTTGACTGTGCACACAGGTGTATGCGACTGTGACTTTCAGGCAGCTGTTTTTCATTCACAGCACACTGTGAGGTGCTCATGTTCAGAGAGTTGTGTTTCGTGTCCCCCATATGTCCAATTGGTATGACGTGGACAAATAGTAGTTCAGATGATGTTGTTTTTGGGGGATGGACATGTGCACTTGTCAGTTACATAACTTGCATTCCCCATGTCCTAGGATTGTGACACAGTGCAGACTGTTGTTGGCTGGCTGCCATGGCCATGTGACTGGAGACAGTGATGTATGACTTTGCACGCATGCCTGTGTCATGGCATTAAACTTCCTAAGACTGATCCTGCAGGGGAGTGACATGTGCAACATGCACCCCATTGTGGCATTGACTATCCGGACATGGGTGGATCATGGTGTCTGGTGCTGGTATGCATCACATGCATTTCTATTCAGACTCTGGCCATCCCTTTCTCTGGACACCTGCACTGACTCAGTGGCAAGAGATGTGATGTGTGCATGTTCACATACTTCACCGTGTTCCCTGCAATGTCCAACAACTGTGTAGGTGTTGCATGTGTCCACACTGGGGTCTTACCATCAGACAGGCACCAGACAGATGGGTGCAAGGGCAGGAGGGGTGTGAGTCCCATGGTTGACCATCAGACTGACAATTGGCTTCCCGAATCTGTGTGAGGACTTTAGGCAATGTTCAACTAAGGATGCCAGGGCTTGCTCTGTGATGTGCTGTACTTACTGTGGTGTGTGCGGTCAGTGCAGGTGACTGATGTTTGTCTGTTTCCCTAATTGTTTGCAGATACATCCACGGCCACAGGAGGGGACAGCTCCACGGACCAGGAGGAGCAGCGGAGCCAGACTGGGTCAGCATCCGACGAGTGGTCAGAGGGACCCAGTGGCACAGAGGGCGAGGGGAGCCACACTGAGGAGTCCTCAGCACCATCCACCTCAGCTGAGGACCACAGCAGCTCGGAGGATGACTCCCTTGTGGAGGCGGGTCTCAGCAGCCACCAAAGGCCAGCTAGTCTGTCTGGCCCGCCACCACCACCACCACCACCGCCCTCCCATTGGCTCGTATTCCTGAGGTCAGTGGAGGCTCCCGTGCTCGGGAGCGTGTCTCCTTCGTGCCAGGCACCGCACCCCCTGCCCCTGTGTCCCCTGCTGCCCTGAGTGAGGAGTCTGTGTACCTCATTCGGCAGCTCCATGTAGGGCAGACAGCAATGCTGAGTGTCCTCCATGCACACACCACTCTGTTGACACAGCTGGTGTCGTTCATGGAGGGCATCTCGACGGGTATGTCTGCCCTACAGAGGAGCATAAGTCCATGGACTCCTCCCTGACGGCAGCCGTGTCCCTCCTCCAACAGTCCCTCACCCCTCCCACCTCTGCCCCATCCACACTTCCTGCCACCCTACCTGTCCAAAGCACATGCACACCTGCACAATCACCCAAGCACACAGACACGAGCAGCACAGACACACCCAAGAGAAAGGCAAGACGTGCACACAAGCATCCTCAGGGGACTGATACCACACACACAGGGGATGGGGAACAGACACACACACAGGCATCCACAGTCACTCCGCAGTCCTCCAAATCCTCTCCCTCCAAGACCCCTTCCCTTGCCTCACCTGCTACCCCACCTACACAGCAGATCTTCCTGTGTGACCTCGGCCTCTTCCCCTCCGATCCTGCTGATCCAGCATACCGGGGGAAGAGGAAGTCCACCCACACGGAGGGGAGTGCCCCTCGCCCCCGGACACCCTCCCCCAGGCGCAGGCAGACACAGGACCCCATTCGGAAGTCCCCCCGGACCAGGAAGAGCAAGACCCCACCACCACCACGCAGCTCCACCACCCAGTCTCTCTCCTCCATCCCCCAGGCCACCACTCCACAGGTTCCCCCGCCACACCCTGCCCCAGGTTCCCCCACACACCGATACCGCATCCCCAGACTGCTTAGGCCCTCCCCCCTGCCACTTGCTCTTCCACCCCCAACCCAGATGCTCTGCCTGTTAGTGCTACTGGTGTGGAGACCGGGTCCCCCCTCTGTCCTGCCCACCTCATCTGCCCACCCTTCCACTCCCTTGGAGTCATGCACTGCAGTGGAGTCCACAACCACCCCGTCTGACTCGGGCACTGCAGTGGGGACCCAGTCCACTACATCAGACCAGCCCACTGCAGTGGTTGCAGCACCCACACCAACTGACTTGTGTACCACAGTGGTGCCGGCCCCCCTGAGTCAGACACCTCCACTGCAGTTGCCGGTGACACTCCTGCACCCACCACCCCTTCACTGCCTCACTCTGCCATCCCCTGATCCTGTCCATGCGGTGCCTGGCCTGCCCCTTGTATGCCCCTCCAAGGGGGATGTCCCCTGTCCGTACCAGTGCAGGCAAGCAATGGGTGACCAGTTGTCACTTATCACCCTGTTGGGACTGTGATTTTGGACAGGCCATTGGCCTTAGTTTCCTTTGGACTTCAGAGTTTTCCTTGACATTTGCTGAATAAAGCCTCTTTTTATTTAATTGTGGGTTTTCTTTTGATGTACATGATGTGGATGAGTAGCATCCTGCATTTGCAGTTGTAATAGTGTTCATATCAGGAAAATGAAGTGTTGCTGTGATGGACTCCATGTGGTCCATGGGATATGTGTCCTGTTGTAGTCTGGATCTATGGCATCCTTTGCTGCAGTCTGAGGGTGTAATGTTCAGCATTTGACACAGGGATGTACATTTAGCATTTGTAAATGAACATCTTTGTCTTACACTGATGCACATCTGGTGGGCTTACCACTGTTCAATGTTCCGATTTCCCTGACTGTGTGCCCAGCTCCACTGGACATGCAGTTTTGCACATCAATGTCGAAGGACTCATCTGTGTATACAGTGCAACTTGCTTGACATGTGTTTTGGGTGTATGCAGATGACTGACGTGACACTCCCGTACCCAGGCTGATGTGAGCAGAGCCTTCTGTGTGTTGTAGTTGTTGACTCACTGACGGAGTGTTCTGCTGACATGTTTGGGTCGTGCACAGACAAGGTTTGGCACAGCGGACCTTCCACAGGAGTGGAGTGACCTCATGGCAGTGTGTAATCCGGTGACATTGCGTGGGCCTGTGTTGTGTGTTGTGTAAGCATGTCTGTGCGTGTTCCCTTCCCTTTTCCTACACAGGCTGTGTCCCTAGGGATGTTCCTGTTTGTGATGCTTGCTGAGTTGTTCTGTGTTCATCCAGCATCTTGGACCTGGTTTCTCCGTGATGTGGGTGCATGGCAAACTAATGTTCATGAGGTTGTCATCCCAGGTTGTCTTTGTTGTCAGGGCTGGGGATGTGGTCAAACGCAGATGGGACACATTCAGGATTCCCCTTGGCACTTGTTGTTTACACAAGTCATGTGATTTACAGTTTGTGGTAGCTTTCAGTGATAGTGACACGTTGTGTGTGTGACTGCTGCCACTCCTCAGGGTCAGAGCTGCAATGTTGGAAGTTGTGTACGTGTGTTCTTAGTGTGTCACCTTGGCTTCTTCGTTGGTGTGTGACTATGGCCAGGATCCCATTGATTGTGGTGGATTTCACATCATGCCCATGTACAGCGTACTGTGCTGTGTGTCAGACATTGACGAGTCTTGTTGACTGGCCATGTGTGATGGCTTTCTGCACCTTAGTTCCCACCACCACCCCTGGTATTGTCATGGGTGCATGTGCAATGTCACCAGTCCATGTGAGCTTCACTGCTGCACATTGGTGGAGATCAGGGTGTGTGGTGTTGAGTGTGTGCAAATGTGAGTTGTTGCATGGCTAGACCCCTACCTCCATATTGGCCTTGGCTGGCAGGCCGTGCTGATTGATTAGAGCTTGTGTATGTGTGATGGTAGTTTGTTGCTCAGGACACATGGCTGTGGTTCACAGTGTGAACGACATCTACCTTTGTCATCACAGTGGGATTATCATGCAGGCTAGTGTCAGCACAATGTGGGGTCCCTGGGGGTAGTGCTGTGGTGGGTCTGTCTCTTGCTGTGTTAGTTGCTGTTCCTACAAGCTTGTGTGACATGTGTAATTTGGGCTCCCTCTCATCTAACAATGCCTGATTGCCCACATAGGGGTATCCGATCCATGAGTAACTTTTGTATGGCACTGTATACACATCTGTGTGGTTGGAATTCAGGCTTCCTCATGTGTTGTGTGGTTGCCTGGGGACACTGGCACACCCCCCCCATCACCCGTTGTGTTTGATATGCAGTGTGAGTCTGCCTGTTTGTGTTTGTGCCTTAGCACCACTGCATTGGCATATCTTGAGTGTGCCATTGGCTGTATGTTGTTTGGTGGCTTCCCCCTGCTGTCCCTGGGACTCCTAGGTCATCAGTCAGCACAATAATCATGGTTTGTATGTCCCATTGCTGCCATGGTATGGTATTTGTTCACCTCACATCTACAGTCTCCACAGGATATCTACATTTGTGTGTCCATTGGTGCAGATATGTGGGTCAGCATTATGATGCTCACTTCTGTCATTGTGTTATTTGTGAATCTTGACAATGTGGGACCCCATGGGTGATGTTTGTATGCACATGGCCAAAACGATGTTTCAGTGACACTGCACTGTTTGCCTCGACCAATCTATGTTGCTATGGGACACAAGCACTACTATGCCACTGATGTGTTTGTTGTTGTGTGACCAGGATTCATCCATGCAGTTTGGCTTTGGCAGCTTTTACCATGACTTCACTTACCTTATGATCACTGTGGTGATGGTGCTTTCGGCCCCATTGCCACACTGTTCAAATGGTGCATCAGCTATGGACCCCATACTTACCTTTTGGTCACTGTGGTGATGGGGCTCTAGGCCCCATTGCCACACTGTTCAAAAATGTGCATCAGCTATGGACACCACACTTCCCTTTTGGTCACTGTGGTGATGGGGCTTTAGGCCCCATTGCCACACTGTTCAAAAAGTGCATCAGCTATGGACACCACACTTCCCTTTTGGTCACTGTGGTGATGGGGCTTTAGGCCCCATTGCCACACTGTTCAAAAAGTGCATCAGCTATGGACACCACACTTCCCTTTTGGTCACTGTGGTGACGGGGCTTTAGGCCCCATTGCCACAATGTTCAAAAAGTGCATCAGCTATGGACACCACACTTCCCTTTTGGTCACTGTGGTGACGGGGCTTTAGGCCCCATTGCCACACTGTTCAAAAAGTGCATCAGCTATGGACCCCACACTTACCTTTTGGTCACTGTGGTGATGGGGTGTTCGAGCCCATTGCCACAGTGGCCATGGTCGGCTTGCATTGTGGAGGCCACACACATTTATGTGTGACACATGTGATAGGGGGTCACATTGTATGTTCAATGTCATGTTCAGTCTTGTAGGCATTTGACACAGACTACACACGCTTGTCAGGGTGTTGGGGGGATGTAATTTTCTGTCATTCCTTATGTGGGAGTATGCTGGTTGTGTCATGCATTACCCGTCCTATGAGTAGGGGTGGTGTTAGTGGTAGGCATCCATCCCCCCATGAGTGGAGATGGTAGTAGTGACAGGCATCCAGCCCCCCTCTGGTAGGGGTGGTGGTGGTGGCAGGCATCCATCCCCCTAAGGGTGGGGATGGTAATAGTGACAGGCATCCAGCCCCCCCTGGATAGGGGTGGTGGTAGTGGCAGGCATCCATCCCCCTAAGGGTGGGGATGGTAGTAGTGACAGGCATCCAGGCACCCATTATTAGGGGTGGTGGTAGTGGTAGGCATCCATCCCCCATGAGTGGGGATGGTAGTAGTGACAGGCATCCAGCACCCCATGAGTGGGGATGGTAGTAGTGACATGCATCCAGCCTCCCCTGAGTAGGGGTGGTGGTAGTGGCAGGCATCCATCCCCCTAAGGATGGGGATGGTAGTAGTGACAGGCATCCATGCCCCCTGAGTAGGGGTGGTGGTAGTGACAGGCATCCAGGCCCCCTGAGTAGGGGTGGTGGTAGTGACAGGCATCCATCCCCCTAAGGATGGGGATGGTAGTAGTGACAGGCATCCAGCCCCCCTGGATAGGGGTGGTGGTAGTGGCAGGCATCCATCCCCCTAAGGATGGGGATGGTAGTAGTGACAGGCATCCAGCCCCCCTGGATAGGGGTGGTGGTAGTGGCAGGCATCCATCCCCCTAAGGGTGGGGATGGTAGTAGTGACAGGCATCCATGCTCCCCTGAGTAGGGGTGGTTGTAGTGACAGGCATCCAGCCCCCTGAGTAGGGGTGGTGGTGGTGGCAGGCATCCAGGCCCCCTGAGTAGGGGTGGTGGTAGTGGCAGGCATCCATCCCCCTAAGGGTGGGGATGGTAGTAGTGACAGGCATCCAGCCCCCCTGGATAGGGGTGGTGGTAGTGGCAGGCATCCATCCCCCTAAGGGTGGGGATGGTAGTAGTGACAGGTATCCAGGCACCCATGATTTGGGGTGGTGGTAGTGGTAGGCATCCATCCCCCCATGAGTGGGGATGGTAGTAGTGACAGGCATCCAGCCCCCCTTGAGTGGGGATGGTAGTAGTGACAGGCATCCAGCCCCCCTGGATAGTGGTGGGGGTAGTGGCAGGCATCCATCCCCCTAAGGGTGGGGATGGTAGTAGTGACAGGCATCCAGCCCCCCTGGATAGGGGTGGTGGTAGTGGCAGGCATCCATCCCCCTAAGGGTGGGGATGGTAGTAGTGACAGGCATCCAGGCACCCATGATTAGGGGTGGTGGTAGTGACAGGCATCCAGGCCCCCTGAGTAGGGGTGGTAGTAGTGGCAGGCATCCAGCCCCCTAAGGGTGGTTATGGTAGTAGTGACAGGCATCCAGGCCCCCTGGATAGTGGTGGTGGTAGTGGCAGGCATCCATCCCCCTAAGGATGGGGATGGTAGTAGTGACAGGCATCCAGCCCCCCTGGATAGGGGTGGTGGTAGTGGCAGGCATCCATCCCCCTAAGGGTGGGGATGGTAGTAGTGACAGGCATCCATGACCCCCAAGTAGGGGTGGTGGTAGTGACAGGCATCCAGGCCCCCCTGAGTAGGGGTGGTGGTAGTGGTAGGCATACAGCCACCCCTGAGTAGGGGTGGTGGTGGTGGCAGGCATCTAGCCACCCATGAGTAGGGGTGGTGGTAGGGTGGTGTTGGTGGTAGACATCCATCCCCCTATGGGTGTGTATGGCATTGGTGTTGGCCATCCCACCCCTATGGTTCTGCTGTTGCTTGTGTACGTCATTTGTGCATCCCTATGTGTGTGACATATTTCGGGTACGTGTAGTCTGTTTGTATTGTTGATGTTTGACTTACCGTCTGCGCCGTACGCATCCGTGCCGGTCCCGGTAATAGATGTAGAGTATAGGTAGGACCTGCGCAATGGGATTCATGCTTGGATCGTCTCGTTCGGGTTTCTCGTGTCTTCGACTCGAACTCGTCGCTGGCTTGTTCGTCTGGTAGCCGTGGATCGTCTTGTGGTGCACAACGGAGCTTATGTACGGCTCGCCCGGATGCTCAAACGTGCCGGACGTAGCGACGGGTTCGGCGCGTACGGAATGCGCATCGTACTAGTCCGGCCGGAAGGTGCTGTGTATTTGCTTCCGTGCGGCTCGAATCGGCGTTTACGGATCCGGCTAAGGCAGGGAACAGGAGCTGGATTGGGTGAGTACGGCTCGTTCGGAAACTGGGTTGTTATACGCATCGTACTTGTTCGTCCGGACGAGTGTACGATTCGGTCGGGAAACAGGCATTCGGCTTGTATTTTTTCCGGACGAATACTGTTAGGTGCGCTTCCGGCCGGGATCGGAATCAACCCCTTAGTGTCAATTGTTCGGTGCTAGAAAAACAGCACCAGTAACAAATCCCCAACATCATCCCCCCCCCTGCCTCCCTGCAACACAGGCCCAAAACTGCCCATTGCTGCAACTATGCAGAGTGCCTTTCATCCCTCAGTAAACAACAAGAATAACTTTGCAGATGGGAGACAGCTGTAGCCTCTCCCCCATCCAGCAAATCCAGCTATGAAAGATTGTGTACAGTAGTCCACAGGGTCGTTTATCTGGAGTCACCAGACTAATTTCAGGTGATGTCGGGTCAGGGAGAGCCCTCCCGGCCACTGTGACCATGTGTCCCATGTTGCTCATTCCTCTTTTCGTCTCTACGATGCGACCTGTCTCGTTGGTGCCTTATGGTAGCACCTGAGACCCTCCTCCAGCCATTCCCAGGCCTGTTCCAGCGAGGCAAAGAACCACGTTTTCTCCTCCGACTGTATTCTTAGGCGGGCCGGGAAAAGCTTGAATATTTAATACCTTTTTCCCTCAAGGCTTTCTTGACTTCCAGAAAAGAATGTCTCATCTTTTGTACCTTGAAGGTAAAGTCTGGAAAGAATGTGATGGTGGATTTGTCGTATTTCAGTGGAGGTGCGCATCTTGCCATCTGTAAAATTATATCACAGTCTTGAAAGTTGAAGATACGTGCAATAATTGGGCATGGGGGGCCCCCGGCTTGGGGCGAGTCCCCGGTACCCTATGCGCCCTTTCCACCGCGAAGAATTTGGACAGTCTGCGGGTTTGCAAAGATTTAAGTATCAAGTCTTCCACAAAGAGGCCGGTCGCTGGGCCCTCTGCTCTCTCCGGGACTCCAAGAATATGGATGTTGTTTTGTCTTGAATGCCCCTCTGTGTCTTCCAGGCGCACCTCAAGATCTGCCGCACAGTCCTCAGCTCCTTGACTTGTGCCTTAAGAGAGGTTGTGTCTTCTTTCAGTGTCGCTGTGGTCATTTCCAATACTTTGACTCTGTCCCCAAAATTACGTAGGTCTGTTCTAACAAGTGCAAACTCTATGTTCATGGTGTCTATTTTGTGTTCTAGAGACGATCGAACTCCCTGTATGACCGTCATTACATCTCGAAGTGTGAGTGTGTCTTCCACCGGAGGGTCCGCTACCATTAGGGGAAGAGAGACAGCCGTCTCACTCATTGCTTGGTTCTCCTTCGAGACTGTGAATTTGTCCAATTTGGTCTGATGGCTGTTCTTGGAGCCTTTGGTGGCCATCATTACTGTTGCGTTGCTTTCAGGTTAATGTTTGGCTCCCTTTAATCAGATCCAGACAAGAAGAGATCAATGCTTGGCTGAGGAGCGTCACAGCCACCACCGCCCGTCTCCAACCTCAGCCAAACAGCGCTGGCTGTTAGTGATGTGTCTGGCTCTTTCTGACCGTTTGATCTAGTGGTCGGGTGGTGTGCACACGCGAAGTCTCATCCGCCCTCCGCCACTGCTGTTTTCTTCCTCCACAGGAGATTGATCGCGGGGAGGAGGAGCCTGCCAGTAAATCGTCTTGCCTGGTGGGTCTTCTTCCAGCGGGAGGCCGGTCCTCACTGTAAGTATTGGGGTCGGCCGGGGAGCGCTACGGCCACCACCGCCTGACGCTAGCCCTATCTGGCCCACGCGGCCTGTTGGCACTACGGTCAGCTCCTTCCGACCAACCCCAGCTGTAGAGCCCGGGTGGTTATTGTCTGATGGGCACAAGATCTACTCTCCTCAGTCCTCCAATGCCACAGATAATCCCTAGAATGGTGAAGTTTTGTGGCCCAGGAATGGGTAGGCCGCCCTGCCAAATCCCCGGTCTGTGTAGGGAGCATCACACGGAGCGCTGCTAGTTGAGTCTGCTATGCCAACCTATACCCTCTGCATCAAGCCGGGGAGGTAATCACCTTGCGGTGTCTGCACCTCCCCCTGCTACAGAGTCCTCAGCTCCGGGGCGAACAATGCGGGTCTTCGGGTGCCGGGAGCAACCGCCGTCACCGTCCTAGGCACGGTCTCTCCGTCCCCGGCACAAAGTTGCCATTGTTCGGGCGCGTCTTTCCCTCTGCCGCCTCTCCCCCAGCGCAGATCACTGTTATTGTGCAGCACAGCAGCTCCAAACCACGAGTCTAGGCCCAGAAACTGGGAGAGTGACGTCCTCAGCCGCCTCAAAGTTCCGGTCGCAAGACTGGGCGCAGCTCCCTCTCGATGACGCTGAAGAGGGCCTACACACAAGCAGAACCTCTATTGCTGGATCGGTCGGACTCCAATCGTCCAAGTCAGAGCACCAACAGGAGAGGTAGGCCGCACCGCCAGAGCCCAGGTCTATGAAGGGGATGGGGCAAGCGTTCGCGCCATCCAGCACTCTGTCAGTCGTGGCTGCAGCGCTAGCCTTTGCCCAGTTAGTCCAAGCGGGGGAGGTAACCAATTTCCAGCGTCCGTGCCCCTCCTCCATTAGAGCTTCCTCACCTTTGGGGCTGCGGTGTGGGCCCTCGGGCGTCGGGATCGACTGCCGTCACCCTCTCGGGTGCGGTCCCTCTGTCTCACAGCCCACAGCGTTGTCCCCAGCGGCCGTCATACTGGGCGCGTCTTGTACTTAGTTTCCCCTTTCTCCGCACAGAGCTCCGTTGCCGTGTGGCGCCGCCGCTCCATACCTCAAGTCCCGGCCCAGGAAGCAGGAGGCCGGCATCCACCTCTGTCTCCCAGCTCCGATTGCAGCTCTGGTCGTAGTTTTCTCGCTTCTTTGATCTCTCAGCACTCTGGCCACCGGGAGGGTGTGGGGTCTGTATTTTGGGGCTCTGAATGCGGATTATTGTATCAGATGTAAAACGATTTGCCGGACGGGGCTCGGAGCTCCTTCACGAAGCGACCATCTTGCTCGGCAGCCGGCCACGACCCCCAACCCTGAATACATTTTTGGTGTTTTTGTGCCTTTTCGTCTTAAATTGTTATTAATGTTTACTAAATCCATATGGCAGTGGTTCCCAAACTTTGTCGACCCGCGGCCCCCTTGACCCATTGGCCATTGCCCTTGGCTCCCCACTGTTACTCTTTTTGGAGGGTGGGGTGGATGTAAGCCCGGCCTCGGGAGTACTTGCATTTTTCTCCCTGAAAATAATTGAGATGAAGCTGATGAAGGTATTATAATCATATATGCAGGGTGTTTCGTATTAGTAAGGCGGCGCCTCAAATAAAATATTCCTAGTTACACTTCTTTGCCCATGCCTTTTTTAGAGTACCATCTCAAACTTTTTTATCCCATTTACAGTGCTAGATCCCCTATGCAAGTAGGCCCTATTGCCAAAGTGTTTCTGCATGCACTTCCATTTCTACCCATGTCATACGTGCCAACACACCTCTCTCAGCAGGGTGTCTCACAATTTTTTAAACCACATACACCTTTATTTTTGCTGTCTCCTCCCTAAAATTGCCTCCAAATCAATGCAAGTAAAATAAATTCCTCAGATTTTTTTTTCTTTAAACGTCACTCTTTCTTGCTTCCAAATGTTGGCATTATGCCTTATATGGTGTTTTACTTCCCTGTGCTCAAGGAGAGAGCAGGCCTGTCTGGAAATGTGTGTGTACTGAAAGAAATGTGTACTGGAAGTACCTATGATTCAAGTACAAATGTCAATACTTAATAATACTTAGTGTGTTTAATAGACAGGACAACTGTACTTTCCTGATAGTCATAGTCATAGGATTTTGTTGAGCGCACATATCACCCGGGGTCTCAAAGCGCTTGCCTAAACCCTGAGAAACGTGAAGGGAAAGAAATGCGAAAAGAGTGCCAGTAAAGGGAGAGAAAGAGTTCAAACAAATTAGAACAGCCAGGTTTTTAGAGCTTTACAAAATAGTCTATGATTAGTTTCCATGCGTAACTGTAGTGGAAGAGAGTTCCATAAAAAGGGGGCAAGATATGAGAAAGATCTGCCTCCGGTCCTGGCGGTACAGATCTTAAGAGGAGTGAGAAGATACCTGCTAGAGGACCTTAGTGTTCTGGCTGGTTGGTACCAGATGAGTTTTTTAGCAATGTAACAAGGTCCATTACCGTAGATAGTCTTGTGGAACAGGCAAATGATCTTGAAATGGATGCGTTTCCTGATGGGCAACCAATGGAGAGCTCTCAAACCTGGTGCCGACGGTGTCCGAGAAGGTAGGTTTAGTACAAGCCTAGCGGCTGTATTTTGTAGCACCTGGAGTTTGGTGAGCAGCTCTTCATTGATAGAGGCCATCAGGGCGTTTCCATAATCAAGCCGACTAATTATGAGTCCCTGGACCAGCGTCATCCTGGTTTCAACTGGGATCCACTGGAAGATCTTGCGAAGGCTACGCATCAATCCATAGCAGACACCCGTCACATGATTAACATGGTCTGCCATGGAGAAGTTGTTATCAATCAGCACCCCTAGGTTACGGACTACTGATTTGGGAGATGGACAAGGGCCGAGATTGGGAGGCCACCAATCATTGGACCACAGAGTTTGAGCTTTCCCAAAAAGAATAATCTCAGTTTTATTGGCATTAAGTTGCATGTGATTATTTTGCATCCAGATGTTGATGTCAGTCATGCAGTTCATAAAGCGGAGTTTGGTGTCCGTAATATCAAGGCCAAGAGTGATCAGTAGTTGTGTGTCGTCAGCATACGACAAGGTATCAAAACCATGCAATCTAATCAGTCTGGCTAGGGTGCCACATACAGATTAAAAAGCGTGGGACTCAAAATGGAACCCTGGGGAGTTGCCTTGTCTATCACATGACTGGAAGAGACAAAGGAACCCATACGTATCCTAGAGGACCGGTCAGCCAGATAGTTGCTAAGCCAATTCAAGGCCATGTCCCTGACTCCCATCTCCCACAGACGATTCATAAGCGTTCCGTGGGAGATGGTGTCAAAGGCGGCCGATAGGTCGAGTAGGACCAGCATGGCTGACTGGCTGGAGTCCAAGGCAAGTCTGATGTTGTCAACTACCTCTATCAATGTAGTTTCCGTACTGTGAGCCGCTCGGAATCCGGATTGGGAGAAGTCCAGCAGTTTGTTACTCACTAAGAAGAGTAAGAGTTGTCTGTCAATTAGTGACTCCAGAACTTTCCCGAAAAAAGTGAGAAGGGAAATGGGCCTGTAGCTATTTGGTTCCTTGGGGTCCAGAGTGGGCTTTTTTAAGATAGGTTTGACCATAGCCGTTTTCCATTTTATGAGAACCATAGAATGACGTAGGAATAAGTTGAAGAGATCAGTGAGGCCAGTAAAAAGAGCTGGTCCAATAATGATAACTTCCATTGATGTCAAATGCATTTGGAAAAAAACGAAACTATTAAAGAGTATAACAAAATAAATCAGGCATCTTCCACTTACTTTGGGAGTGTTGGAACATGGGGATCCAGTGAAATATGGAGGTTGTCTCCCTCGACATGCCATCAGTTAAGCACTACATTTACAGCTTTAGGCATGACGCTTACAAATCATTGACATCATCCGTTTAAGTCTAATTAGTTTAACTGAAGCCAACAGACTCTTCAACATTAAATGCATGAAAGTGCTTGGTGCGTGGCTCCCCTGGCTAGGTTTGACAGCTCCCCAGGGAGCCACGGAGCAGTTTGGGAACCACTGCCATATGGGAATGTTACCTTATTTTTTTCTTAAGTTAAAGCTGTTTTTGGTTCTGCTGTACACATATAACATGCATTTTCACCGAGGAAAGAATTCCTGCTTGTGTCAAGCTACCAAGGGTAAGCTCGGGATTCCTAGCAGAAATCAGTGTTTATTTATTGGAGCTAGTTTGGTTTAAGAGAGCTGGAGCTCAGCCACGCCTCAAACCAATCCCATATTTTCAGCATCAATTTTCTAGGATCGCCGGAAAAACAATATTTAACCTCGCGCAACTATTTGTCCTTCCTTAATGAAGCTCACTTTCTCCAGCTTGCTTCAGGTTGCATAAACCGCTGTAAATCAACATACACTGTTTTTTCCAAGCACAGTATCCAAAACGAAGAGTGCTAGCATATTCAGCATATATTTTGCCACGGGCAGAAATTCTATTGCACGTTTCCTTTCTGTGCCACAATGACAGATTATTGGCGAGTCTTGCATCAGTGAATTGGCATTGGTTTCTTTGGTTGGAATCAAATATGTACAAAAAGATATTTCACTGAGTCCTATTAGAAGGTACGCTGGCTCTCCCCCTTATGAATCATCAATAAAACTGACAGTGGGACATCTGAAAGTGCAGATAGAACAGCTGTTTAATAGGCATTTTTAATGCAGTGCAATTCACTCATGAGGATTTTAACTGGCACGCAGACTACCACTTGACAACTCACGAAATTGACAAAAGGAATTTGACATGTACTCTGACGGGTGGATCACTTATGTGAAAGAGTATTCGGTGTCTTCTGTTATACATCCAATAATGGTAATACATGAACTGAAACTGCGCACAAGTCCTTTATTGGGAGACGTGTGCCGCCCTGCCTGTAAAAATTGAGTAAATTGTGACACTGTTGTAAAAGGTGGCATCTTTTCAATTAGACAGCTATTTTTACTTTTTTAAACATTTTTTCCTGGCACTTGCTTGAGGCAGATCAATTTCACTTTGAGCTCTGCGAAAGCAGCTCGGCACTTTATAATTATATGCACATTTGTTTCCAACACACCTTTCTGGTTGAGTGTATGTTTCTGAAACGAAGTCAGTTATTAAGAAGGTATTTTAATGCACCCATGAAATGACAGGGGGACAGATTTACAAGTCCCTTGCACCACTTCTGCGTCACTTTTCCCATGTTAAAAGTGACGCAAAAGTGGCGCAAGGGGCTTGTAAATCTGCCCCAGGGTATTTAGCTACTTCAGCCCCCACACAAAGATGCGTACAAAATATTTATGCTCACGGTTTTTGATGTATTCTTACTGTCGCATCATAAGATGATACAACCTAGTATATATCTGTTTCTAATTGTATAAGGAAGGCCTTAAAACAATCTGTGTAAATTGCCATTTTTGACTATTCCCATTCACACTCCTCTTATTTGGGAGTTTCATGAATCGGACAGTCAGCGGGCTCCAATGCTAACATCAAAGTTATGGACTTTGATTCCGATTCATCAAAATGCCAGGAGTAGAGGAAGTGACATCACATGTCTTTTTACCTCAATTACATAAGAGGAAGTGACGTCAAATGACCTTTGAGTGGTTGAAGCTCTTTCCTCAGCTTTCAGTCTTTGTTATCCCTCTCTCTCACGTCATTTTCATCTGTTGATGTCTTTCCCACCCCTCCTGTCTCCTCCTCTATCCCAACTGTGTTTCTCAGGATCTCCGTATAATATCTTACATATCTTCCCATCTCTCCAGGGGAGGTTCCTTCTCTAGAGCGTTGGGGCATAGCTCGCTCCAGAGCCAGTGAATATTGTAAAAATTAAGTATGCCTCCAGTCCTGTTCAAGGTCTGTGCTCCTCCCCTTGGCTGTTTGATCTTTACTTACAGGTGCAGTGGAATGGCCAATCCACATGACTGGCGATGCCAACAGGCATCATCAGCTGAAGTGTAGTGCGCATGTCGAGTTGGACAGGTCTCTGACTGTGGCCAACTCGACATGCGCACTTCAGACTATGGCCCAGCGCTCTGTTAGGGAGCCAGGAGGAACACAACACAGTCCCCCTGGTCTCTTTTGGAGCACTGGCTTCACCTGTCATCACCAATCCTTGCTTTGCTGTCATGCTCCTTTAATTATAAAAAGCATGAGAGCAAACCCCTCCAGGAGGCGAGTTGTCCCCCCCTCCCTTGCTTCAAAACTGCGTCCATAATAACCCTCAAATCACACCACTGACAACGTGCTTTGGTGCCTTAAAAGGTCGCAGTTTATTCAACATAACATGTTTATACCTTTGCAAAATCATGGTTATCCAAATGCTCTCTTAATATCCATGCTAACATAATTCATTGTCTTTGCAATCATTTTTTGTCGCTGTGTGGACCTAGCCTCCTCAATTTCCAGGGAAGGGAGGGGCCACCTGTCTGGGCCTCCAATTCACGGGTCTAGGCTTCAACTTGCTACCGACTTGGAGGGTGTCTGTGAGGACCTGCCCGGCCTGCAAGTGCAGTCCCGCTCACCCTGGACCCTTTCGTGGGCCCTACTTGCTCCCCGGGGTCCCTGCCGTGTGTCATCCCAAGGACCTTGCTTGAGCATCTACTTTATCCATCCTGAGGCTGAGTCCTTCCATTTTGCTCCCTCGGTACCCCTGCCGTGAGGCATACCAAGGGTCCTGCGGGAGCATCACATCTACTCTTTCTATGGCGGTAGGCCGCCCTTGGCTCCCTCAGTGCCCCTGCTGTGAGGCATCCCAAGGACACTGTGTGAGCCTTCCATCTACCTTTTATTAATTCTCTCTTTTTTCTACCTTTCGTGTGCTCCTTCCGCCTCATCTCTACCCTCGCGGCTGCGACACCCGCTACTTCTGGTGTGGGTGGGTGGGATTTCTTCTCTCTACTGCGTGGGGGGTTTGTGCTTACTCGGGCCTGTTGCCCCCTATTTATCCCATCCCTCGCTTTGTTCAGCTCGCCCCCGGATTGGGGGGGTCCGAGGTTGCCCTGGGGTGACCAATCCTGGTCGCCCCCCTCTAGCGGGCTATGCAGATGGGCGGAGAGGGGCTTCCCGCCTCCGGACGGCATTTGCCCTGTGCCCCTACTGGGTCCGGCTTTGCCTGCCCGGGTTACAAGCTTGGATTGGTTCTGGGCAGGGTAGCCTGTCCTTGAATCCGCCCATGCTTTCAAGGCAGCGTGGTGGGTGGGATGAAAAGACACACATGACCAATCAATGTGTGGCTTTATTTTAAAGCCGCACAGTGATTGGCCTTGTGACATGATGGGCAAGCTTTTCCCCCTCATGCATAGCACCTGTGACGGCATTTTGCATGAGGAGAATTGAAAAAGCAGTCGGATTCTAGAGTTACCTGTCTAGGCCAGCAGGCCGAAAAGAGCACATGGTTGATTGAGTCTGGTTCGGCCAGGACTCAGGCAGTTACTGCATGCTTATTTTTGTACTTTTCAACTAAGTGGTAGCCTCATTTTGAGTGATACGCATGCCTTAAACATCTTTGTCAAATGTAACACTAAACATTTCACGGAAGGAGGCTTTTTTATTTTAAGAATATGAACTCAACTCTCTAGCCATCCCAGTAGTTCGGACAGGTTGCGGGCAAAACATTTTGGGGGATATTCTCAAGAACGTGTGTTAACTATCGCCAAATTCGCTTAACGCAACTTCTCACATCGCAGTCTATCGCGGGAAAATAACACTGTGTTAACGTTGCATTCCCAACACAGCGGTAACATGCGATAGTTTCGCAATAACGCGAAAAATGACCGCGAGTAACTCACCGGGACGGCGATAAAAATCCAAAGCCAAACGTGAAAAAAGTTGCGATGGGCCCAATCGCGATAAGACAACCAGCGAAAAGCAGCGCCAGGCCTGCAAATCACACACGTCAGGCGGGAAAAATCACCATAAAAGCAGAAAAAAAAACACAAACAAAAACCGAACCACAGCGAAGCACAATGGAGGCAGCCGGAGCAGGTACAGAGGACGGCCAGAACCCCACAAGCCCCACGGAGGCCCAGCCTGGGACCCCGGGGACAGGGAAGGGCAAGGACAAGAAGAAGAGGAAGACGAAGTTCAGTCCGCAGGAAAACAGGATCCTGATCACGGAGGTGGTAGAACACCATCAACAACTGTTCGTCACCTCCATTGTGTCATTGGCAACCAAAAATGCAACATGGTAGTCCATCCTGGACAAGGTGAATGCAGTCGGAGTGCTGAGGAGGACAATGGAAGAGGTCAAGAGGTGATGGAATGATGTCAAGCGCAAAACCAAGCAGAAACTCGCCAACAACCAGAAGGCAGCAATGCAGACTGGAGGTGGGAGTCCAGCGCCACAGGAGGAGCTGGATGACATGGAGGAAATGGTGTCCACAGTCATCAGTGGGGAGACGGTGGCAGGAGTTGGGGGATCGGACACTGCTCAACATCACCGGACACAACAGCAACAGGGTGAGTAACCACCAGGGACTGGGGGGACGGGGGAGATGGGCACAATGGCACACATGCACAATCAAGAATAGCACACTGCACACCCACAATAACTCTGGGTCATGCCCCTGATCTCCTTGGCATACTGCCGCACACATAGAAACAGCAAGTGGGCCCCCGTCCACAATGTGCACAGAGGGGGCACTCCCCACACATCACTAATCTCACAACAAACCCATGCACATGTGCCGAACCCAGCAAAGCGGCGTGTCAGTGAGCCACACTGACAATGCAAGTGACACTGCATGACGAATAGCATGGCTGCAGTCAATATAACATGACATGTTGCATGCCACAACACTGAGGTGGCTGAGTGTGGACCACATCCGTAAAGGAGCAGGTCACACTCTGACACATCCACCTGCACAAACAACCCCTGACCTCAACAACACACCTGCGGACAAACCATGCCCCACAGTCCCAACAAGAGCCCAATTTACCCAAGTATGCAACATCTCAGCACTATAGAAGCACAGAAGTCAAGGCACACCGCCTGAAAGGGATAAGGGCCAGCCACATCAGAGCTGCAGGGGCGACTCTCCCAAAATGCAGCACACACACATAATATTTAGAGCACATCAACATTGACAACAATGTGGTATGAACTGCAACACATTCACAACAGAACAGAGGACCCAAGTGGTGCCGCTTGTGTGTAGAAACTGGCCAATCAAATTTGGCATAGCAGGGAAATGTGGGATGAAAATGTACAAGTACAAACACACATCCGTGATGTCGTCGAAATGTCCACTGTCCCGCATCAAATAGGCAGCTCCTCCCAAACAGTCACAATGTACATTGTCATGCAGTCTGTATGTAAATTTGTACAATGCGTCAACATACATGTGAACACAATGTTAAACTGCATCTACCCTTCACATTGCAGAGGGAGAACTAACACCTCCTGCAGAGCAGACCCAACCTTTCTTCACTGATGACGAAGAGGACCACACCACCATCGACCCCAGCGCCCTCCAACAGCTCATGGACACCCTCAGGACCCCAGGCCCAGGAGCAGGGCAGCCCAGCTGCATCAAGGAAACCTCACCCCCTGCACAGACCACACAGCAGGAAGCACCTACCACTACGGCTGACTCCCAGGACCCCCACGAACAACACATGGCCTTCCAACGCCGTGTGTTGGAGTGCCAGGAGAAGGTGGCTGATCAGGTGCGGGTGGGGTTCGACCGCATGGCAGCCAAACTTGATGCCATACATGGGTGTCTGATTCCCATCAGGGACCACTTTCAGTCCCTAACGGACACCCACAGTCCGCTCCATGCTCTCCAGCGATCCATGGCTGACATCTCTGGAGTCATGATACTGAGACAAGAACAACTGTCCAGTCAGAGTGGCTCCAGCGTTGTCTGCCGGGAGTTGGGACAGATGCGGGGGATCATGGTGCGGATGGCGGCGGACAGGATGGCTGCCATGGCTGCACACCAGCGGGATGTGGCTGGGGCCTTCAATGCCCTGCAGCTCATCATCATGGCATTGCTGCCTCAAGGCCTTGCTCAGATGAGTGCTGCTGCAGCTTCTGCATCCACATCTTTGCCCCCTGATGTCTCAGTGCCTCACAGTGCGGCAGGCAATCCACCACCACCCACGTGTGAGGCACATGTGCCATCAGAGGATGAAGATGCGGGTGAACCAACCTTACTGGTAAGGAGGAGGCAGTAGCATTCATCTCCACAAAATGGCGGGTTTCTGCTTGGTCCTGCCCTTTGCATCATCACCTTCCACTGTCCCCCGATACACTCTACGACACTCACCTTGGACCTCGCCATGGACTGCCATCTCCTGTTTGGTTACCAATGACACAGCGATCAGACTGCGGACTGAACTCTTCCCCTTCCGATGTACTTGTCATTCCCTGAAGGACTCTGGCTGGCCCTCCACGGGCCAATAATGTGAAGTGGGGTTTGCATGGCCCTGTACTGCTCCAGCTGCAACACTCCACTGGATGTGAATTAAACATTCAGAATCGCACAGATGTGTCATGCCTTTGATCATTCACCTATGTGAGTATGGTTGAATGTAGGGTGAGAGATTCCCCCTGACGTCCATGTTGCTCATGTCGTGGTACTTGAGTGACATGGTGCAACAGTGCCGATTGCGGTCCGGGTGGCGTAGTCACTACAACAGGGACACACGCATCAGTTACTTCCATGTCCAGCCCAGAACTGGAGCACGCCCAGAGCCCCGGGTTCATTGTTCCCACCCCAACGCTGGCCTGCCATACGCCAGGCCAGTCCACTCCGCTTACGCTTACAGGGGGAGACGACAACGCTAAATGTCCCAGGTCGTCCCTGTAGTGATCTGCTGATCACTGGTCTAGTCGTCAGCATGCCACGGCCACTCCCTGAGGGCTCATTCAGACCCACACCACACTCATCCAGCACAGGCGTCACAAGACATGTGACCCTGCCAATCAAAGGGGCCTAGCACGTCACATACCCCACTGCCGGTGTGGTAGTCTGGGGGGAGGGTCCTGGAGGGGGTGGAGGGCCTGGGGGGGGTGGGGTGGCGGTGGGTGTTGTGGCCCTCTTGGGGCTCCGAGCTGCATGATCAGTAGCTCCATGGCATCTGTTGTTCTTCTGGTGGCTGTGGGCTGGGCTCCCTTTGATGGTGCAGGTTGTCGTCCGACTTAACACCAGGTAAGATCAGGTGTTAAATCCCTGCTGCTAACGCGCCTTATTGCATGTTTTTTAATCTTATCGCCGATCTGGCTGGTCGTTGGGAATGTTGCGAAGTGGTGTTTTTGCAGGTTTTTGCACGGGAACGCCTACTCTGCATATCATTAGCGTTAGTTGCCGGTATCATTTGTGGCGATGTTTTTTGCAGCTGCTATCGCAGGAAAACTGGTGCTATCGGCTGATAGCACCTGCTTGTGAGTGGTGCGATAGATTTATCGCCACTTTGGCTGCGATAAAGTGCCGCTAACTCGGCGATAAGTCCTTGGGAATATGCCCCATAAAGTCTTGGCTCGCAAGCAGAAACAAATGATCAGAGGGCTGATGTGGGCAAACTTTTACCCCAAATGACTGCTTGTCCGCAGTGGATACTGGCCAAGGTGTTCCAGGACGAGTAGGACGGCTTCTTCAAGCAGCAGAGTCCACCGGGAGGCTTTGCTGATCCTGCCTCGTCAAGATCAGCCAGAAATACAACGGGAAGCCACACTTTGCCACACTGTACAGCACCGAGCACAAAATGCCCTTATTTTTCTCCCTCTTGTAGCCATGTGTAGGTGTTAACAACACTCTGTTAAGTATTATTTTATTTGTTGAACACAGAGGGATTTAAGTTTAAAGCAACATCATCTGGATTTCAACCAGTTGCAAGCATGCTTCATAAACGTTTGTAGCAGGTGCATTACTGTTCAATACAAGTGCAAAGCCGTTCCTTTTACTGCTGGGCTTCAGCCTGAGGGTCCGCTTCAGCTCCGCCCTGTTCTGCTGTGACAAATAAAACCCGAACGGGGCGTGACAGCTCGGTGAATTTAGCACTTCCCAGAAGCTGCTGGCATAGGTGTACCTTCTATCAGAGGCGCCATTTCTGCAGAGGATCAGCAGCCTGTCCCATTTCTATCGTTCACGATGCCACACTCCCTAGAACAAGTGGGACAGCAGGCCTCACTGCCTCCAGGGTGAGGCTGGGAGGGGAGTAGTAAAGGACATTCACTGTCGGGGTGCATTGTGTGCAGAATCTGCAAATATCAGGCATGCTCGGCGTTTCACGCTCTCTCCCACTAGAAAGCAATAAAGAAGACACAAAAGCAGCAGTTATAAAATGTATGCTTCACGCCTAAGTCTTGTCTACTTCACTGGCATAAATATGGCCTGATGATAAAAGAATATGGATTTCATTAATTATAACGGCGCGGATTTAAACTGAACTGAATATAACAAAATGCACTTACAGACCTAGAGCTACCAAAGAGTTACAACAGAACTTTCTCGTAATGCTGAGCCATTTGTGTAACTGTTATAGCAGTAACTCTATTTAACTTGCCTACTTGTTTATTTTTTGCAACCATGTGTCAAATCTATCCATTTGATTGTGGCAGAGAAACGCGCAGTCAATACTATGGTGTGGGTGACACCAACCAATTGAATATTTGAGTGCCGATCCAACAAACGCAGCTTTTAAAGTGTTTGGCATTTAAAAAAAGTTGTACCATAGTCATGTATGCCTGTAAGTGTGGGCGCACACTGATTTTTGAAGAAGTTTAGTCCAGGCTGCAGGAACAATATCCTGGGGTCCAGTGAGAAGATGCGTTTTTTTTTATATGTTTACATTTATGACTTCGACCCTGGCGCAGTGTGGCATCCCTCCAGTGAGGCGGAGGCGTGATAATAATTTCAGAATGCTCACTAGGCAATTTTAATTTGTTTTTCTTGCTCTGCAGTGTTCCAGACTGAGTGCAGCACAGTACCTTGACTGTCACCTGTGTCATAATATTATCAGATGACATGGAATTGTATGGTGGTGAGAGGAACAGAGTGCATGACTAATGCAGACAAAAGGTTTAAAGTTGTCAGAAAGATGGGATTGGTCCCAAGAGAAAAAGGCAGGTCGCATTACACTAGAGAGGAAGATGAAATGGCTTTTCTTTGATGAGCGACAATATTTATGTTGTATAAACAAAGTGCTTCTAAAGTCTGAGAGGTTTCACTTGTACAGTGTTGTGTGCATAGTAAACTTGCAATATGCCAGGAGGAAAAAAATAACAGCTCAGTTATTATTAGGAAAAACACACTGAATAATTTGATACATGCAACCGTTTGCATAGCTCACACTCTAAAAAATGTCTCAGAGCTTCAGTGATTACTACTCAACACAGACATCTATACGATTCTTTATCGACTTTTGAATGATGGAAAGCAAAGTAATCCCTGCGGATAGCCAGATTTGGGGCCCGCAGTGTGCCATCAAAGCTGTGAAGTTGGGCCATAAGGCTATCTAAAACGTAAAAAGGTGCTGCGCTTTAGTTATTGATTTTAATGGCAATAGGAAGAATATATACTAGCTCACCTCCCCACCTCTCACAGCTGTATTTCTAACCTATTTATTGCACATTTCTTTCACGTTTTTTGTTCTCTCTGAGTCGCCTCTCTCATCATTGTCTCTGGCACCTTAATAAGTGTCTCCCTCTTCCTAGCCTTCTCTTTGAGCAGATTTGTGCTTACTAGCCGCTCACCTCTTCTACCTGTCTTCCGACTCTCTCTTATCTGCCTTTTTATTACCTGTCTCTTAATTACTTGTCTCTTACCTGTCCTTCTCTGAGTCTGAGTTGTCTACCTCCCTCTGCCTCCCAGTTGTATATCACTAGCTTTCTCATTGTCATTTTCCTCACATCTGTTTATTTTCTTTCTTGCCTGTGTCTATTTGTATCACATCTCTCATACTGGCACGCCTTCTCACTGGTCTTTCCCTTCATCTAACTCCTGGCAGTCTTTTTGTCACCTGTCTATGTGTCTATCACCTATTGTTCTCACCTGTCACACTCTCCTTCTTACTTGCCTATATCTCTCTCACACCCGTCACCTCTCTCTGATGTCTGTTTGATCCCTCTATGTCTCTCTCTTTCTCTCTCACACACCAAGTCTTTTGATCTATCTCCCACCCATCTCTCTGTGGTTTCCTTTTCTGCTCTTCGTTTGAAAATATTCCCCTCATTTCCTTTTGTAGTCTTTCTTCTCTCCCCCTCTCCTTCTCTCTCTCTCTCCTCCTCTCTCCTGTATATCATGCTCCCTTCTCATGGTCAGTGGCAGCAGGAGGCACCCAGACACCTCTGTACTGTGGTCAGCACACTGTATAGCTGACAGGCACAGAAAGTAATCAAGGTTCAATAAATTCGGACACTGCCCTTATCCCCTCTGAGGTCAGGGGTCCAACGACATTGCCTGGGGTCGCAGGAGAAATGCCAGGGGTCACAGCTGCAACCCCCTAGTGACCTCTTCATGATATCTATGATCAAAATGACTCATGACCCAAATACCCTCTTTTTCAGAGAGTTGTACGATAATATGACCTTGATAATACATTATTCACATGTCCTATCGATACCCTTAACATTGCTATACATTTTCATTACCTGTATGTCTAACCCTAAAGCTCTCAGCACAGCCTACTATCCAAATCTTTCCAAACTCTTACCGTAGCCCTAATCATAATCCTAGCCTACAGACTAATCCATGTCCTAACTCTTGTAAAATTGTCCTTACCCTGACCATAACATCAATTCAAATCCCCAACTATATCCTTCCTATTGCACTAATCTCAATCCTTTCTGTTCTCTTCTCATTTTATAACTGATCAATTTTTGTTTTTCTCACTTTTTTTACTTTTTGGGCTCATAATTTTTCAGATTTGAACTAAAAGGTGCTATTAATAAAGTAAAAATGTTACGTGACTAGAGATCAGATCCCAATGTGTGTTAACAATTGGTGATCCATTTCTTTCCACATAACTTCAAATATATGCAGACATTTTCGCCAATAGGCTGTTTGATAATGAATGTAATACTTTATCAGTTTGCACAAAATCATTTTCTTCAGTTTCATTAAGATTTTACTCCCAAATGCAATTCTGCATTGTGTAAAATATGACGTTGTACAGAACGCAAATAACAATAGCATACTACAAATAGTAATTTAGATAGCACTTTTAAAAAGTCAAACTTAGTTTATGACAGCAGAAAACGAACAGCTATGGTCTTTAATAATAATGAGGCTCAACGTCCATTAGCACTGGCAAGGACGTTAGAACTATTGTAGAGTGGATCACAATAAAATGTGTTAGCATGTCGAAGACTGCACAAACATAACTTAAAGACTTTGCATAGATTTTAAATAAAGAAAAATAACTATATTGAAGATGATGAGAAGAAGCTAAAGGAGGCCTTGATTATGCTAACTTCATCCAAATTTTCTTACAGTCAAGATCTTTGAGAAATTGAGGCATATTAGCAAGACCCACGTTGAAATTATCGCAGTTTTAGCGGCAGGAAACTTCCGCTAAAACGGCGATAATGGGCTTGCTAATATGCGCTATAGAATTCCAATAGAAGCCCAGGTTAGATGTGCAGGACATCTAACCTGGGCTTCTATTGGAATTCCATAACGCATATTATCAAGCTCATTATCGCCGCTTTAGCGGCAGTTTCCTGCCGCTAAAACGGCGATAATTTTAACGTGGGTCTTGCTAATATGCCCCTCGGTTTGGCTGAGTCGTCAGTGTTAAACTGGCTCAAGCAACAGCCACATTCCCTGTGAGGGTGCCCACTACTGTCAATAAATTAACCTGTGCTTAACCCTCTGGTAGCTTAGCACAAATGCAGTCAGGCTTAACTGAAAGGCAATATTATAAGTATTTATGCAGCACAAAAAAGAAATAAGATGAAAACACAACACAAGAAAACTCCCACACTAACTTAGAAAAATAGAGTAAATTGTATTAAATTATTTAGCACCAAAATGACAACAATCCAACCAGTAGAACTGATGCTATGAATTTTCAAATTTTAAGGTAAAAAAAGTGCCTACAAGATCAAAATGCCATCTACAGACACCTAGTCCAGCGACACTGGGTCAAAGTCGAAAAATATGGGTGACTGCAAAGGAGTGCGAGTTGGATACAAAAAGTGGATTGGGCCTGGTCAGCACTTACCTTCAGACTTAAAAAAAAATTCAAGAAAATGTTCTGAGAAGGTAGAATTTCGGCGGGGCAATGCTGCAAGTGGTGTCTGGAGAGGAGGCATTGGCATCGAGGAGCTGTTGACGAAGTCGCTGTGAAGATTTCCACATTCAGATTTTTTCTGGAAGTCTTAAATCTCCAGTGAGACGAGGCTGGAGGCTATAGCCAGCGAGGGCTCCACAAGGCAGATACCCCTTGTATGTAGGGCCATTGAACAGCATTTCGATTTGCAGAGAAGAACATAGCGGGATCGGTCACAAAGTCAGGCAGTCTGCGTGCACCATGGGCGGATAGATGAGCAAGTTGTATTTGGGTCAGAGCAGTTTTTAGCCAAAAAACCCAAGTTTTATATTTTGGAAATCTGGGCACTTTTAGCACCACTCACAATGGTCCAGGACAGGAGAGGCACCACTTGGAGGGTTGGGACTCAGTAAGCTGGGCCCGGGCATGGGTTCAATATGGTTGGAGCCTTTTCTGTCCTTGAGGCTCTGAGTAGGAGGCCAGCCAACTAACCCTTGGAGTTAATCCGATAGCCCTGGGTTTAAGCAATAGAACAGGGCTCAAGCAGCAGGTCAGGCCTCTGAGGGCTCAAGGCAGGCTTCAGTCAGCAGATCAGTCCTTCCAGATGCAGCAAAGCAGTCCACAGCAGCAAGCGCTCCTCTGATAGTCCTTCCACAGGTCCAGAAAGTGAACTGAAGAGTGGGTCTGAAGGTCCGATTTTTATATTTGGTGCCTTCTTTGAAATAGGAGAGATTTCTAGAGAATTCCCTTTGAAGTACTTGGAGTTTCCTGCCTTCCCTGCTTCCCGCCTGGCTGCCTGTACAATGTGGTAGTGTCAGGCCCTTTGCGTGAAGGCAGGTCGCAGCTATTGGTTTGCAAGTGGGCCCAGCTCTACCCCCATCCTGCTAGTGATGACCCAGCCAGGCAACCTAATCCCTCTAATATATGGTTGTCTGGGAGGAATAAACAAAGTCCAACTACCAACTACACCCAGTCATGTGACCCAGGAACAGGCTGCAGGCACAAAATAGCTAGGGTAGGGAAATGGCAACTTTCTAAAAGTAAAAAAACAAGGTGATGGATGGAATGCTTCAATTAATCTCAGCCGCTGGCAATCTCTTGGGCTGCATCCCAGTTCATTTTTGTGTTGCCCACCATGTCACCCCACTTTGGGCTCAGCCATTTGCAAATCAGTCTTGACCCTGCAACCCATGGGAACAGTCCAGCCTGAACTGCCAGACCAGGTCCTTGCTGAACCGGGAACAAACCTTATGAAACCGATATCACCTCTCATCAGCCAAGCTAGCTTGAATCCAGTGCACAGCAAGCCTGTGGCCCACATCTGGGGTGGCAAATGCAAACACAAAACAGCAAGATGATGATGGAATGCTTGTATTATTCTCAGTCATTGGCAATCGTGCAGGGCAGCATACCAATCCATCAATTTCTTGCCCACCATGCCGCCCCAGTTTGGACCCAGCCATATGCAAATCATATGCAAGTGAGGCCAGAGCCCACGTCTCGGCATACCCGGTGCACTTAGGGTGGCAAATGCAAAAACAACAAGGTGATGGATGGAATGCTTGAATTAATATCAGCCACTTTCAAAAAGTGGCATTTTAAAAAATGTAACTTAAAATCTGACTTTACCATTAAAGAGGATTTTAACTTACAATTTCTTAGACAGCAAACATGAAATGTCGACCTGTTCCCAATCAAACGTAATAGGGCAACCCAATGTTATTCTATAGGAGAGGTAGGCCTCACAGAAGTGGCAAATTAATTTAGGAGTTTTTCACTACCAACACATGTAAAACTTAAAAGTACATCCCCAACCTTTCAATTACAATGCACCCTGCACTATGAACTACCTAGGGTCTACCTTAGGGGCAACTTATATGCAGTAAAAGGGGGGTATAAGGCTTGGCAAGGGAGTTATATTGCCAAGTCGAATTGGCATTTTACAACTGCATTCAGGTTGCAATGACAGACGTAGGACATGTTTTAAGGGGCTACTTAAGTGGTTGGCTCAATAAATTCTACAGGCCCAGTAGTAGCATATAATTTACAGGCCCTGGGTGGAAGGTATACCACTTTACTAGAAATGTATATGTAAATTAAATATGCCAATCAGGTCTAAGTCAATGTTACCACCTTTTAGGGAGTGAGCACAAGCACTTTATCACTGGTTAGCCGTGGTAAAATGCATAGAGTCCCAGGACCCGAAAAAAAAAATCAGAAAATTAGGAGGATGAAGGCAAAATATTTGGGGGACTACCACCTTAAGGCTGACAGGTCTAACAAGCACTGTCATAAAAGTGCCAAATAGCATTGCCTACTTTGTTAAAGTTTACTAGGCCCTTTTTACTCTTGAATTATAGCTTCTCCATTGAAGCTAGAGATGATAGTTTGTTTAACCACGAAAAAAACGTTTCGCTTATTTTCGCTCTTCCAGTGAGTCAAAATTACTATTTTCCTACCATTACTTCTCAAACAATTCATGTTCTTTTACGTGAAGTCTGCAAATCCTATTGTGCCAGGATTATTAGATTTAATTGATCTATTTATATGTTGCAAAAACAATGCAGTTATCGCATGAAATCCTTCACATACTTCTTTCCAAAACTGTGATATTATAAGACATTTGAAGAACAATTACAATAGGCACAATTTGAAGTATTACATTTCTATACCAGTTATCATTATCATATTTGTAATTTATAAATCTTTGAGGGATTATATATCATCACCAAAAGATCCATTGTTGTGTCATTTTAAGAGTAATGTCTGGGACAAGTATTTACACCTGAGCATTATTGTAACCATAAAATGGAATACAGTTCCTCACCATTCACCATTCCCCAATCAGATTGGTGTTTGACATTCAGTTTCTCATCCTGCTTAAGATACCCTTATTTTTGTACATGTGAAATGCTGAAAGTGGTTGAATGTGGATTTCTGAGTATAAAGTAACTAGAAAAATAAGCTTCTAGTAACTTTGCTCAGTCTTCCTGGAGTCATTCCTTTAGTAGATCATATCTTCACAAGATCATATAAATATCTCATTTGATTGAAAGGACACATGCTCCAACAAACTTGACTTAAGAGTGCAATCTCTGATTTGCATCATTTTTTCCATCTGAAAGTTCTATTTTGTATCTTTCAAGTACTATTGTACTGTAGGGATATTCCAGCATGTAAACCCAGAATTAGGTTTCTTTTCTTTGTCAAATTGCTCTTCAGTGACCTCCATAATATTACAATTAAGAGCTGGAGGTTCCCTCTTCTTTGAGGTAGACGGGATTTGCTTAATTAATACTTTGTTCTTCCAGACTTTCATGACAAACCCATTTCAACACATTGGACTCAGTAAAAAGTGTAAAATTGTAACTTGCTACAGGGCAAATACTTTTTTTTTTACAGATTTCAAAGATTGGAAGTACAAAATTTCAACTGCATCAAATGTTTTTCAGTTTTCTTAAGGAAAACTTAAACTTGATAGCTCTTTTAAGAGTGAATGAAAGTAAAAGCATTTTGAAATGCTTGAGCCAAGTCTTGGGGCACATCACTGGTAAGTTTTGGAACAACATAAAACTTTGGATGAATAATCTTTTCAATAATATCTGTTTTATTGCAGTAACTATGATTTGTGTTTTCTTATCTTATGATGTCTACTTTGACTGAGTTTGTAAGTTCAGCAGATTCACCAAAGAGAGTTTTTGCAAATCTATCTGAAGTTTGATCCCTCAATGTTGTAAAAAATTTTTTTCAGATTATAATTAATTATAATTATCAAATTGATTCTTAAATGTGGATCTTGCCAAAGGGGAAGTATATGATTTACTCCAGTTTATTTTAGAACCAGATAATGAATCAAAAGTAGATACGAGCTTAAAAGAGCAAGAGTTGGGTTCTTAGGATCAGATAATATCTGTATCATGCCATCGGTACAAAGCCACAATTTGAGATGTAGATGTGAAACTTTGACTCCTGAGATCTTGTCACCATTTCATATAGTAACTGCTTTGGTTTCCAGTGCTAGATTAAAGAGTAGGAGGGAAAGGGGAAAACTTGTTGTGATATATTTGCTAGAAGAATATTTTCTTACAACATTCTATTGATGCAGAGCCACAGTGACCCATTGGTCTATAAAACCTCCAATGCATCTCTAAAGTTTTCTCCAGATTTCATGTGCTGAAGACTCAATTTGTAATGGGGAGTTATGCTCATTAGTACTGGAGTGTGTCCAAGCTGTATTGTGTGAGGAATTTTTATCATCTGTGCTTATCACTGCAGGCTTTAACTAGTTTCTTGTGATGTTTCCTTTATCTATCTATATTTTTCGAGTGAATTTGATTGTCTGTGAAGGTGTCCTGGTGCTAAAACCCGTGATCAGAAAGAAAGTGCCTCAAATTCAGATAGAGCGAAAATAGCCATGGATTTTACCTTTTCATTACAAGCACATAATCATTGGCCGCATGACTATCCAGAGGCATGGAAGTCCACAGACTGCCTACTAACACAAAAGCAGGAAACATCCTGCTGTTACCTTTTGATTCTTTGGATCACATAAAGGTGAGCTGATGAATGGGCGGAATGAGAAGGATTATATCATATAAATAGTTGATGAATGAAAGAGGGAGCCTAGTTCTGAAGGCAATTAAAGCAGATACAGGAGATCTTGAAAATAACCCCTCTATGAATGAGCAACCAATGGGCTTCCTCCAGTGTCTAGAGATATATAAAGTAGAGATTGAAGAAGTCCTGGATAATTTGAGCAAGAAACATGCTGTAAAGTTTTTAACCAATTGAAGAAGGTGCAGCATGTTGTTAGGGTGCCTTAAAAACTGGGTGTTGGCATAGTTTAAGCTATAGCCAACAATTGCTTGTTTAAATGTGTACCTACCAAAAGAAAAGAAATAATTATTTTCTGAACTTTAACATGAACAAAAGTAGATGGTGAGACCTTAAAGATTTGAGTATTGTAAGTGCATGTTTTACAGGAAGGAAGGGGTTCTTATAGATGTGGGCACCCTAGTGCAGACTAGATGATAGTAGGTCCACTACAGTATCAGTTTTATCAGAATTTAGTTTGAGACATTTGAGAGTTTTTTAAGTTTGACATTGCCTTAAGAACAACTAGGTATCATCAGAATAACACATGCAAGTCATGAATTTAGCCAAATGAGCTATATAGAGATTGAACACAGTTGGAACTAAAATGGATCTCAGAAGCTCTTTAAAAGAGAAACAATACAGCGGCATGGTCGTACTATAAATATGAATGCCATCTGCCAGATGTCATTCTGCTCCTATGTTTTGACAATGAATACTATATGCTCTTTGAGAAGCAGTTTTTGTAACATTCTTATAGTCTGCATATTTTCTTCAAGATATTTTAATCACCATTGACAAATGTAAATCTAGGTCAGATGAACACGGATTTGAGTCTCATAGATACACAGAGGATTTTGAAATCTACTAAGAGAGATTACGCTTATAATTCTGCCCTGCGTAACTCATATTTCTAGATGGATTTCTTTCTGCTATGCTATATCATAGAAGGAAAAAACAGGAAGTGCCTCAATTTCATAGGTATATGATGCTTAGCAGATACTTTGGCACATGCACATAGCTCATATGGAACTAATAGAAGAGAATGGCTGAGGATGGCCTCGAAATAATACAATTCAGAGTAATGTCCTGGAATGGTAATAATTTGAACAATAGGATCAAATGAGTGGCAGCCCTACAATTTGCAAAGTGACACTTGCTAGCAGTACTGATGCTCTGGAGGGCACATCTTCTAGATAATAAATATGATTTTCTGGGTTGATATTGCTGCAAGAGGATATATTGCACAGGTATCCCCAAAGGCTCCAGAGGAGTTGCCATTTTGCTTCACAAACGTTTCACATCGGCCTTCTCTGGATTGAGTGCAGTCCCCGGTAGGCACAGAGGGTTCCTGACTGTCTCTGGAAGATTTGGGGGAACTTTCATGGACATTCATGTGTGTGTATGTGAAACCCCCAGAGCTGACCCTTGTTTGGATGAAACAATCATACTGATCACAAGGACCCCCAATGAGTTTCACAATGATCGGGGTGACTTTAATGCAGTCATGAATACAGATGGGTACTTTCACAAGACGAAGCCATGAAATGCACAGTACATCCCCTTCTGCTGAGGTGAGCCACCTTATTGAGTCTTGTTGACTCATGCCATGAGTCAACAAGAATCAAACGCCAGAGAATTCACTTACTTTTCAGCAGCACACCACTATTCTCATGCAATGGCAACTTTTTAATCCATATGACAAATATGCTGTGGGTGACCCGTGTTGCCTTCTTCCGAGGGTCTTATTAGATAATGCACCCATGGAAATCTGCTTGGGACAGGTCGGGACACTGACTTGTGCCATGTGGAGGCTTAATTCTTGGTGGTTGATGGATGGTGATTTCTTCTTCAAATATTTCAAGGAAAAAATTAAGTTTATTTCAGCTTAACATGCAACACCTTATCATCAGCAACAAGAGAATTATTGGAGACCTATAAGGCGGATATTTGAGGAACGGCAATGGCGTTCAGGTGCAGGCATAACAGGAAGTGGTAAAAGCTAATTGTAGATAGTAGAATTCTGCAAGGGCCTGTCCTCAATAGTAATGCAATATCTGCGGGTGGCAATGGAGGACACAATGTGTGAACTTACTCCCTTGGAAACCCATGTACAGCCATCATTGGTGTTATCCTGAAACTCGCAACCACATTGAAAACTGTAGATCCTAGAGTCCATAATCCATTTTTAACACCAAGGCCAAGATATTGACCTTGGCCCTGGTTAACCCCCTTGTCAAGATAATCTCCTTCTTAATTCACATCAGCCAAAATGGCTTAATGGCTTCATGCCTTCGAAGTCAACTAGGCACAAACTTAGTTGAGTGCACTTAACTCCAGCCAATGCAGATAGGGTATCTGGGCCTTCTGTGATTACATTAGTCAAGCTCGAGAAGGCATTTGACTCCCTGAGTTGGGATTATCTGTTTAGCATTCTTCAACTGGTAAATTTTGGACCAAAATGTCAAATTTATGCCAGATTCCTCTACACAAAGCCTTTTGAGTGGGTACACATAAGTGTCATGCTGTCTCTTCCATAACATGGAATGGAGTACACGTCAGGGCTGCTCCTGATCTCCCTTATTATTTGCAGTAGCAATCGAACCACTCTCAAGCTGTATCATGATGGATGGGCTGGTACAAGATTTGGATTGGAGCGATGAGAAAGATGAACACACCTCCTTACACACAGATATACATTTACTATACACCAAGCACCGAAAATGGATAGGCCAGTGACGCATAGACATACTTAAGAAATTTGGGGTGATTTATTCGCTTAGGGAAGAACCCGAGATTTCGTTCGGCAAATACACTGGATGATAGTGAGCAACGGTTTCAAGTACCTTGAGATACATGTCAACAAAGATCAGCATTGAGCCTCGGAGTTGAACCTCTTACCTCTCCCACGGTCAAATCGCAATGATTTGATCCATTGGAACTTACTCCCTATTTAAATAATAGATAGAGTGGCGTTATTTAAGATAATCTTTCTCCCAAGTTTATTGTGTGTACTCCAGAACTACCCCTTCAGAATTTGCCAGGAGTCCTTCAAGAAAATACTTGAATATTCAAGGTCATTCCTATGAGCAAATAAAGCTCCTACAGTAGCGTATGATAAATGTGTACAATGTTTTTATGAAGGCAAAATGGCCATAGCAGACAAACCGCTTTCTTACTGTTTGGCATAACTGCCAGTAATCTGTGACTGTCTTTGGACATCCAGATGACCCAGCCAGGAGACTGGAACTCACTGACTTGACAGAGACCGACACTACTCCTCCTCCTTTATTGAGGCTGAACACGCCAGGCCACCACCTCAGGTTACCCAGATATTGTTAGTCTGCTAGTAGAAGGCCCTCCAGTGGATAGAATGGAATTGTTAACTAGCTTGGGAAACTCCACTTTGGAGTGGTATGTGGCCGACATAGGATTCAGGCAAAGGGACACCAAAGGAATATCCAGGGTGGGCAATGTTTGGGAACACAATCATATGAAGTCCTTCCCTGACCCAGCAGAGGATTTCAATATGTGCAAGTCCCAGTCCTTCAGATACTTTCAAATGCGGCATGTGCTAGCCGGACACCAGAAACAGTTGAGAGACAGAATATAGCCCTTTAGACCCAAGATTAATCATCAGTCCACTGGGAGGAAAGAAACCATTGCAGGTATTTTAGTAAATAATTCTCCAGATACGGTATAAGAAAATAAAACTGCAGAGATGGCAGACCATGGCCCTATGAAGGATGTCGATTGGCATGAGGTAAAAACGACCTAGTAATCTCTTCAAGGTTCTGCTTAATTATTTCAAATACATGCACAGCACATACTTTACACCAGAGCTCCTCTGGAAAATGCGTAAAATCCCCTCCCCAGAGTGTTTAGATGTCAAAACACCAAACTGGACTTCCACCATGTAACTTGGGGATGTGAATTGATTTAAGCTTATTGGTCTGCCATATCAAATAAAATAACAGAGTTTATCCACCACCCCATAGACCTGTACCTAAAACTGACACTACTGGGAATCAAATGATGGCGTTCTCTCCATGCACACTCATTGGCTTGGGTTTCCTACTGGCCGAGCATGACATTTCCAGACACTGGAATTTTTCCTCATCAGCTCCTTTATGGGAGCGGCTGTGCAAAATTGGCAAATGTGCCATGTTCAAGAAACCTATTATCAGGGTAGGGGACAGCAGCAGAAACATGCAAAAATCAGGGAATGTGATCTAAGCAGTGCTCAATTTGTAAAATATTAAGTGCCAGGGCTCTGACTAGGGCGTCACTGCAGCTTGCACCACACATCGCCCTTGTCATAGCTGCCAAAACAACTACTAACCATCTCCCTCGCATGTAAATGCGACAGTTCTGATTATTCCAGGTCCCCAAAGCTAAAGGAATGGCTGGGGAGGCAGGTATTAGCACTATTTTAATGTATATTGTATTCCTAAACAACCGTTGTTTTGCTCAGCTCTAAATTAGATGAGCTGCACCACCTTGTGGCAGACTGTCAACACCATACCGAGCACCGGAAACCAATTAAGTGCCGGTGCTGAGCACCGGAAAGCACCGGCTCAAATTAAGCACTGGATCTAAGTATGATCAACACTTATTTTAGGAGGATAAATTGACTTGAGCTTAATTATTGTAAATAGATAGGATGCCTATACTATTATGTCTCAATTTTTCTATGTGCTATTGCAAAAAAAAAATAACGCAGCTATAAAAAAAGAAAATGCCGCAATAGAAAGCATTGATCTTTCTGACCCCCTGGTGGTAAATTTAAATATTGCTTTCATTGAGTACTCAATATCAAATCGATATCAAAGGACAGACCAGTTTGGAAAGATCCTAAAGTTGTGCCCAATCGGAAGGAGGAAATAAATACAAGCTTTTGGAATCTGAAGTTTAATTCAGTACAACAGCATAGTTTGTGAGGCTTTCAAAGCACTTTTAAGGGAGAAGTTGATTAACATTTCTGCATTTAAAAAAAGAAAGAGTTGGTGGACAAAAACGCAAACACATCATTCAGAAGCAGCATAAAAATCATGCTTGGAAGCATAATGAAGAGCAAAGCCAATATCGCTAAGAGATTTAAATAATTTTACCGGTTTTGTATGACTCATAGTTGTTGGAGGAAGACAAGAATGAAATGTAACTTGTAATTGAAATACAAGAGGTCTACACCTTAATAACTCACTAAAAGTAGGCAAATAACTGGGACCAGATGAGTTTATAATTTATTTTAGAATAACTTTTAATCATTTTGGTCTACGGGGCTCACGCCACGATATACTATCAATATTAAGGGGAAAATAGTTCCATTTAAGTTGAACGATGCAACAGTCGTTCTCCTCCCTAAACCAGACAAAGAACCTCTGGAGAAAAGAAGTTATCAACCAATTCCTTTTTTTTCAGTGGGGAGTTATGCTCATGAGTTCTGGATTGCCTTCAGGTGCTGAAGATCTGAATGTTGTGCATACATAGAAAGTCCCTCGACACACTTCCTTTCTACCTCCATACTGGTGATTAAAGACTGAGGGGGATATTCTCAAGAACGTGTGTTAACTATCGCCAAATTCGCTTAACACAACTTCTCACATCGCAGTCTATCGTGGGAAAATAACACCGTGTTAACGCAGTATTCCCAACCCGGCGGCACCATGCGATAGTCTCACGATAACGCGACAAATGCCCGCATCAAAAGTAACGCGATGCCGAAAAAATGCGAAACACGAACGCCCAAAGAGTTGCGATGTCCCAAATTGCGAAACAAAATTCAGCCATAACCAGCGACAGGCCTGCAATTCCCACGCGACATGCGGGAAAATGCACTATAAAAGCAGAGAAAAAAAAAAGAGAAAAAAAGTAACTGCGTAGCACCATGGACGCACCCGGACCAAGTGCAGAGGACAACGCGAACCCCACAAGCCCCACAGACGACCAGCCAGGAACGCCGGGGCTGGGGAAAAGCAAGGAGAAGAGGAAGAGGAAGACGGGGTTCAGTCCGCAGGAAAACCGGATCATCGTCACAGAGGTGACAGAACACTACCAACAACTGTCTGTCACCTCCACTGTGTCATCGGCAACACAAACGGAAATATGGCAGCACATCGGGAACAACGTGAATGCAGTCGGAGTGTCGAGGAGGACAATGGAAAAGGTCAAGAGGCTCTGGAATGATGTGAAGGGCAAAACCAAGAAGAAACTCGATGCCAACATGAAAGCAGCAACGCAGATTGGAGGTGGGGGACCAGCGGCACACCAGGAGCTGGATGACATTGAGAAAATGGTGGCCACAGTCATCAGTCGGGATACGGTGCCGGAAGTTGGGGATCGGGACACTGCTCAACATGACCTGACACAACATCAACAGGGTGAGTACCGACCAGGGACTGGGGGGACGGGGGGAGATGGGCACAATGGCACACATGCACAATTAAGTACAGCACACTGCACACCCACAATGACTCTGGATCATGTCCCTGATCCCCGTGCCACACTGCAGCACACATACAGAAACTTAGGGAATGCGTGTTGAAATTAATTTATTTGCACATGCTGTGCCTGATGTCATTTTGTACTGTCTCATGATTGCCAAGGACTGCCACAATGTGACGTGCTCATGTGAAGAAATTGTCAATGATGTTGTCCCTACGGGCTATTCCTGCTGCAGCTGCAGTGGGGTGTGGTCCACCTGCCTCATCTTCCTAATCATCGTCCGGTCCATCTGGCACTCGTAACCATGGGGCATTGGTGCGTACACATATGTTGTGCAACACACAACATGCAATGATCATCTTGCACACGATGACTGGGCTGTACAGGAGCCTCCCACCTGTGATGTCCAGGCACCTGAAACGTGGCTTCAACACCCCAAATGTGCGTTCCACGATGCCCCTGGTGCGTTTGTGGGCCACAGTGTACTGCCTCTGGGCCTGTATGTTCATGGCTTGGAGGGGTGTCATCATCCAAGGGCAGAGTGCATATCCTTGATCACCTGTGACAGTGCAGAGAGACATGAGTCAATAGTTGGTTCTGCCTGATGTGTTGGCAGGCTCACTAGTTGATTGGCGTGTGAAATGTGTGTCATAGTGAATCCTGTGTGACATGTACTGCTTGTAGCAAATGAGCACCATCAATGTGTAGTACGTAGCCTCACTGCTGCTCCTCCCTCCCCCCGAGCCTAATTACATGTGTGCGCTGCGCGGTTGCATCACTTCCACTCCTACGCCACACCATTGTCATGCCTGTCTGCGCATGTCCACAAGCCTGACAACGACACTGTGATGTTGTGCGTTGAAGGTGGGCGGCCACGTGTGTGTAGGCCTATGGTAAGGATAGGGCGGACACAGATGTAAAGTTCATGGCTGGCTGAACTCGCGATGCGTCGAGGCAAGACCTTTGGCTCATGCTGCGGCATTAGCGATACACACACAACAGTTGGCATGTATGATCCTGGACCCCAAGCGGGCTTGCGCTCATTCATTTATCCCTTCAGCCGAGCCCGCACTCTGGGGCATGTTACATTGCAACTTTGTCCATTGCGGGACGGGTGACACCGACACTACAACAGAGACACACGCATTAGGTACTACATTGGCAAGCCCAACACTTAACCACGCCCAGAGCCCCGGGGTGATCATCCACACCCCTACGCTGGACTGTCGTATGCCAGCCCACTCCGGCAATGCCTACAGGGGGGTACGACACAGCTACATGTCCCAGGTCTCACCCACTGCCTGAGGTGACATGGTTGCGTCCGCTGTACACAGCACAATGCAATGTGGTAGGGCCTGGGGCCCTCATGCATACACAGTGACCACACAGACACACTTAGATAGTTCGTGGAACTGGCTAAGGGCACGTGCGCCCAGCCCCTTTTATTGCCAGGGTCACATGTCCAGTGACGTCTGTGCTGGATGGGTGTGGGGTGAGTGTGAGCCAGCCCTCAAGGAGTGTTTGGTGCTGGCAACAACTACAACAGTGATCAGACAATCAGAAGTTCACAGTTCAAACAGCAAGGGTCCATGACTTGAGCTGCACGGAGTTGGTGGCCCCGGATGCACAGCGGCCGGCACATGGGACACCGCCACGGGACGGTGACAACCGCTGCACTAAGGTAGGGCCACAAGAGCTGAGCGGGTCCTCGTCGATGTCCAAGGTGAATGTCGCGGAGGGTTTTGGGGGACAGTGGAAGGTGATCTTCCAGGGCATGATACAGAGGGCAGTACCAAGCAGACACAGGCAATATGGGGGAGATGAATACTACAGACTCATTTTGACACCAAGTCAGTATCAGCTACATGATGATGAAGACAACCCCCAGGCCATAGACTCAGATGCCACCAAAGTTCAACCAGAGAGTGTCCATGTATTTCGGGGCACGGAGTCAGTGGCACTAGAGCTGAAAGGGTATGCAGTCTGCGATGAGGCCTGTACAATGGTATAAACTCTGCCATAAATAAATCAAGACTCAGTTCCAAATGTGTGACCTACTTGACCGTAGTGTAGGCCAGAGGCAGCGGTCAGGAGGGGCACCCAGCCACGTGTCCTTGGCTTGCGATGCACAGAGTTAGTGGCACCAGAGCAGTTGTTGGTAGTGTTCGGTCACCTCCGTAACGAGGATCCTTTTTCCATCCGGACTGAACCGCGTCTTCCTCTTACTCCTCTCCTTGCGTACATTGATATGGACTCGGCCATTGCACAATCAAGACTCAGTTCCAAATGTGTGACCTACTGGACCGCAGTGTAGGCCTGAGGCAGCGGTCAGCGTGGGCCAACCGCTGTTCACACAGCTCCTCCTGGTACTCTCACACACGACGTTGGAATGCCATGTGGCGATGATTTGTGGTTGATGGAGGTGGAAGCACCAGAGCTGAGCGTGTGTGCAGCCTGCGACGATGCCGTGCCCTGCCTGGTCCGGACTGGATTGGATTGTTGTGAGGCCTGCTGGACCACAGTGTGGGCAGTACACAGGTGACCCCGTGGTGCTGGGCTGCAGTGTAGGCCGAAGGCAGTAGTCAGCAAGGGCCCACAGACACGTGTCGTTGGGATGCTATGCACAGAGTTGGTGGCACCACATCGAAGGGAGTACGGTGATATGAAATCTGCCATAAACGTATGTACTCTGCCATTGTATAATCAAGACTCAGTTCCAAAAGTGTGACCTACTGGACCGCAGTGTAGGCCGGAGGCAGCGGTGGAGTACGTCAATGAGAAAGGAGTACTGGGGGCCTGTGTCACGGAGGCCGTGATGGTCTGAGGAGGCTGCCATGGTCGCGGGCCTCGGGCTTGGACCTTGCACCGGCACGTGGTGGGCCCTCTTTGACACACGCCGGTGTCGGCAGGTGAGCAGTGAGGCCTGGGTGCGCTGGGGCAGGCAAGACGGGTCTTGGGACCAGCGGCCTAGGGTGCAGCAGGCACACATGACCGCAGGCACTGCCGCTCACGGCGGCGGCCTTGTGGCAGGGTGAGAGGCGCCGCCCTGGCAGACACGTTGGCCATTCCGGAAGAGAACCACGCCCAGAGTAACAGGCTTTTTATTCACACCCCTACGCTGGCCTGGCTTACGCCGGGCCAGCCCACTCCGCTCACGCTTACATGGGGGGACGTAACAAGCTACATTTCCGCATTCTTCCCCACTGGCTGCGGTAACATGGTTGCGTCCACTGTCCAGTACACTGCAGACACCAGCAGTGTATGGCGACATGGAAATGTCTGTGGTCTGCATACTCAGGTCTGTCTAGCACATCCACGCCACACTTGGCGTTGTGTACATTCACATTCATGGGTCACTTGCCTCCTTCGCACATGCCTGGTTCCCACCTCTCCCCACATTCTGCTATTGTGTGGCTGAGGTGCCATGCTGTTGATGGCTTGTGTACATGGCTAGCCCAGGTTGCCATGGTAAGTTGTGTTGTCGTGTCTGGAATGTGGGGATGTTGGTTGTCATGTTGTATGTGATTTTGTGACGTGTGCATTCCCAGAGTTGTGAGTCGTATGTTGGTGGAGTTGATGTGTGTGGTGTGTTCAGTTGTTACTTACCGACGAGCAGTGCATTTCCATAGGTGCCATCCTGAAAGCGCTGGTTGATGATGGACTGTCGGAAGATGAAGGAATCATGCACACTGCCTGGGTAGTTGGCGACGACATTGGTGAAGAGTCCCCGGTGGTCCACTATTGCCTGCACATTGATGGAATGCGTGTGTTTCCTGTTGCGGTAATTGTGTGCAGTGGCGGCAGGGGGCACGAGGAGTACATGTGTGCAGTTGATTGTCCCCAACACGTGCGGGAAGCCAGCCATGGCATAGAAGCCTTGCTTGATCGCCAGCTGTTCCTGCGCAGTGTGTGGGAAGTAAAGTTGCTGGGGTACCAAGCTGATGATGGCATCCAAGACAGGTGTGAGGAACTTTGACAGGGCTGGCTGTGAGACTCCTCCGACTATGGCAGTTGTTGGTTGGAAGGTCCCAGAGGCCAACAGGTGCAGCATGGCCAGCAACTTTGGCTGCGGAGGGATGTTGGTTCTCCGCTGTGTTGGTACCGTCAGCCTGTGGGCAATGAGGGTCAGGATGCGGAGGATGGTTGTCCTTTTGAGCCTGTAGTGGACAATGACTTCCTCTGGCGTTAAGTCTCGGAGGCTGGTGCGTTTTCGGAAGGTCCAGTGTCTTTGTCTGCGCTGCCTCTGTGGTAGTCCGGGGGGGGTGGGGTCCTGGCGGCGGTGGTGGCGGTGGGTGTTGTGGCCCTCTTGGGGCTCCGAGCGGCATGATCAGTAGCTCCATGGCATCTGTTGTTCTTCTGGTGTGGCTGTGGGCTGGGCTCCCTTTTATGGTGCAGGTTGTCGTCTGACTTAGCACCAGGTAGGAGCAGGTGTTAATTCCATGCTGCTAACGCGCCTTATCGCATGTTTTTGGATCTTAACGCCGATCTGGCTGGTCGTTGAGAATGTTGCGGAGTGGTGTTTTCGCGGGTTTTTGCACGGGAACGCCTACTCTGCATCTCATTAGCGTTAGTTGCCGGTGTCATCCGTGGCGATGTTTTTTGCGGCTGCTATCGTGGGTAGACTGGTGATATCGGCTGTTAGCACCTGCTTGTGAATGGTGCGATGCATTTATCGCCACTTTGGCTGCGATAAAGTGCCGCTAACTCGGCGATAAGTCCTTGAGAATATGCCCCTCATTATTTTATGTTATCTATCATAGTACAATAACAGCAATTCTGGAAGGGGAGTTAAAAGCATCTCATCAATTCAATTTTCTAGAGCATACTTTTTCAGTGCCCTTTTTCTCACTCATCGAAAATCTCTGCATTCAATCTGAAGTGATGGCCTTTTTCAGCAGCCATCCATTTTAGTGTGGAGGGGTGGAGGAGCCAGCAATAAGGCCAGTGCAATCTCTTGGTTTTGACATTTGAAAACTGCGAATACGTTTATTAAGTCTTCAAACACTTTTTATGGTGATTAACATACAAGAGGACCTCCCTGCCATCAGAGATGTCCCTCCAAGCGCTAACTAATCAATGGTGCTTCAATAATGAGCGACAGAACCATTATAGTGGGTATGACAAAGGTACGAGTGTGTGGATCCGTTGGCACTAATCTGATTGAGCCTAAAATTACTTCTTTCATCTGCCTGTTGGAAAACAACATTCATATTTTCTTCCTCTTTTTTTCAATAGCGTCAGAAATCAATCAATTAATCAATCAGCATTTGTAGATCGCGGCACTGTCAACCCTGATGGTATCTGGGTGCAGGGATGCATGGTCTCTGTCGAAAAGGCAGGTCTTGAGGAAATGGCGGGAAGAGATAAGAAATCAACAGAAAAAGGCAAAACTGCAGGTAGAAAAATAAGCGAGCAGAAAAGGCAAAACAAAGAACAGAAAAATGAGCACAAAAACAAGCAGAAAAGGCAAAACACAGCAGAAGAAGGCAAAACAGAGAGCATAAAAACAGGCATAAAAAGGCCAAAAAGAGGGCAAAAAAACGAGCAGAAAAGGCAAAACAGGGGGCAGACAAACAAGCAAGGAAGGCAAAGCAGAGCAAGAAACAAGCAGAGGATGTACAAACAGAGGGAAGCGGGTAGACAGGCAGCAGAAGGTAGCGGAGTGTGGGCATGGTGGACAGGAGAACTGCTGCGCGGGGAGCTGGCACGAGGAACTGCTCAATGAGGTCCCGTGTGGCCTCCATTAAGTAGGTCCTAGGGGAGGGCAGGGTGCTGGGTGTTGGGAAGAGGGATACGAAGGGAGGAGGAAAATGGCAGGAAGAGGGAAGAAACAAGCAGAAAAAGGCAAAGCAGAGGGCAGAAAATCTAGCAGAAACAGCAAAACAGAGGGCAGAATACAAGCAGATAAGGCAAAACAGAGCAGAAGAGGGCAAAATAGAGGGCAGAAAAATGAGCAATAAAGGCAAAACAGAGGGCAGAAAAGTGAATAGAAAAGGCAAAACTGAGAGCAGAAAAACAAGCAGAAAGGCAACACAGAGGGCAGAAAAACAAGCAGAAAAGGCAAAACAGAGGGCAGAAAAACAAGCAGAAAAGCAAAACAGAACAGAAGAGGGCAAAACAGATGGGAAGAAAAACAAGCGGAAAATACAAAACAGAGAGCAGAAAAAGAGCAGGAAAGGCAAAATAGAGGGCAGAAAAATGAGCAGAAAAGGCAAAACAGAGGGCAGAGAAACAAGCAGATAAGGAAAAACAGAGGGCAGAAAAAAGAGCAGAAAAGGCAAAACGGGGCAGAAAAACAAGTAGAAAGGGCAAAACAGAGCAGAAGAGGGCAAAATAGAGGGCAGAAAAATGAGCAGTGAAAGCAAAACGGAGGGCAGAACAATGAGCAGAAAAGGCAAAACCGGATGCAGAAAAGTGAGCTGAAAAGGCAAAACAGAGGGCAGAAAAATTACCAGACAAAGGCAAAACAGAGGGCAGAAAAATGATCACAAAATGCAAAACAGAGCAAGAAAAAAGCAGAGAAGGCACAAACAGAAGGCAGCAGGTAGACAGGCCGCAGAGGGTAGCGGACTGTGGGCAAGCTGGACAGGAGAACTGTAACAGAGGGAGCTGGCGCGAGGACCTACACAGATTCTAGCATTCACCTGTGGATTTTCTGTGATTCCCTAAAATATGATATTCTTTATTAAATGCAATTACACATCTAAGTCCAGAAAGGGATTCTATCTCTTTCTTCCTCTTAACCAGGTGGTTAAGACAAGTTGGGGCTAATTATGAAGTTGGGCGGACTTGAGTCCGCCCGACACTGTCTCGGTCCTGGGACCGAACAACCTCTGGTCAGCGGTCCCGACCGACGCGGTCCCTACCGCCTAATTAGGATGTGACCGAACACTGTTCGGTCGCCTTCCTACATTTCCTTATGGGAGCATGCATTACAGCCGTAAACTGGCTGTAATACATGCTCCCATAGGGAATGGGAGGTGCTGGTCATCCCTGCACCCCGGTGCCTGCCACGGGGTGCAGGGATCAACATGGGGACACCATAGGTGCCCCCTCGCCCCCAACCGGAGGCTGCACACCCAAGTGGGCCCTGCCGAGGGCCCCCAAACACGCTTTCCAACATGGTTTTGATGTCGGACAGGCTGGCATTGAAACCATGCCGGAAACCTTGCATCATAATCCCAAGGGCGGAAAGACCTGCCCTTTGGGATTGTGAGCCGGTTACGAATGGCTGAAGGGCTCAAGGAGCCTGTAGGAAGCCAGCCTGAATGACTGGCCGGTTTACTTTCCGACTGCCAACATTGTAATGTGGTGGTCAGAAAGTAACCCGAGGGGCCGATTACGATGCGGCCCGGAAGGCTCCGTCTATCGGTTGGAGCCTTTACGGGCTGCATCGCAATCAGCCCCTTAATCTTTAGGGAGAACATTGTTAGACATCCATCTGTATTTCCCCTTAGAGCATCCTGTGTCTCACCATTTGGTAAATGGATTTAGCACAGAGTTGATTCTTTTATAAAAACATGAAGGGTGTGTAAGGGTAAGTTCCATCTTTTTCCAATGGATGTCAATAGGGCCTCTGATCCTTCAGTGGTTATCTATAAGAGAATATAAGTCAAAGTTTTGACTTAGTAGCACCATTACATGATGGCTGTTTTTGGTTGGTAGTAGAAGTATTGTCTAGAGAACTCTTTGTAAATCTTCAGGATTGAGCCTACCATTCTCAAACAATTTGGACACAGCTTTTGTGGAGTTACCAAAGAGCGTAATAAACATAAAAATTATTTTCTTTTCTGTAGGAATCACAAGGCCTGAGTTAAACTTTTGTGTACTTTCCCTGTTTGTTTCTCCTCAGGATCACATGTCAACCAGGTAGGCACTTCCATGTTTGAGGCGCTAGAGCTCCAAATAAAAATGTGCTTGCACTTCATCAGACAAAGGTCTTCACTAGGTCTGGGAGCCAAGATAAGATTCTAACTTCCCTATGCTTTCTCATAAGTCCATCCAGCAAGGACTTGTTCACAAGTTAGGATCAATCTCTCTGAGCTAGTGTCAGAAAAAGTAACGCAAACCAGTGCAAATTCTTGGTAAACTATATTCACAAGTAGCCCTAAGACAACAGAAAGTATCACTTTGCACTATTTTGCGTCTACTGGGCATCCTGTGGGTGGTACAGGGGTGCTCCCATGGTTGTTGACGCAAAGCCTTATCACCTAAAAATGGTAAACAGGGCTTTCAACCAAAAATATTCCTGCACTGTACAGCACACATACAACGTTGGAAAAGTTTGAAACTATGTCTAAGTATGATATTTTGCACCATTTCAGTACAAAACCCATGCTAGGCATCATACAAACACCCTTGCACTGCGATGCAAGGGTGTGTGCATGGAGCAAGGCATCTTAAGTGTATGCGTAGAGGGGAAGAGAACCTCAGTCTCATATCTCAGTAGATATGGTGCGATTCTGCTCTCGCTCTTTCACACAACGCAGCCCACAACTGTGATTGCTATACTGTCTTAAATGAATTCTAAGTAATTCTGGCCCTTAGAAGGATAAATCATTTTCTGCTTTGCTTCAAAGGTTTGTACATGAGTGAGTGGGTGTGATGCAGCGTGTAAATAGTCAAGCTAGAATGTTATTAAAGGCTATACCTTAATACTGTTAGATACCCTACATGCCCCTCAAGTGTCTCATACTTCCGTAACACTATGTGACGCCAATTAAAACATACTAGTGCTGTATTCAGGTCAGTAAACTCTCCATGGCTTCTTTTTTTCTACTTCTATCCTTTAAAAGAAACCCTCTCTCTTGGTCAGTGTTCCCACCCTTACACACCTACAGCACTTTCTATATCCTGAAGATCAACAAACAAGTAAATCACAGAGGCTTGAGTGCTATGAAGTGGGGTAAGACCTTGGAAATACTTAAGAAATTGTTACTGGTCATTTATTCCTTAGACATCTTCCCTGGCAATTCTCTGTTCAACAGCAGTTGCTGCCCACAGAATTCCATCTGCATTGTTCAATTAACACATGCCTCCAAGACAGACATGGTCAACTGTGCAGTTAAACAGAGGCTGAATAAAATGGATAATATATAAACTCCAAAAACTATAGTTCCATTTAAGATGTTACAATTTTATTTTCACATATGAGAGATTTATTCTTAAATCCATAGTACTCCCAATAATAAAGTCTGTCATTACCAAATTTTGAAAGCTTCAAATTAATACAAAATATTTTGGTAAGTCATATAGATAACAGTTGGCTTAGGAGAAAATTATACACATGTGGCCAAACTCATTTTTCAAACAAATCTCAACCACATCAGACAGAGACCCACCCGGGCATTAAGTTTATAACATACTAGCTGTATATAATTCTCACCTCTTAGTGACATTCAGATGAACTTTCATGCCCTAACTGGCTATCCTTACTCACTATTAGATGAAAGAATTGCAGAGGTTTCAAAATAAAAACTTCAGGGAACACAACACTGCCACATTTGACTTATTCACTTATGGTGGTTGGAAAAACTCTGTTTCATAAAACAGACAGCACCATTTTCCCAACATGCAATGGCCCACCAACCCTCTAAACAATGTAGTCATTGATAAAAGATGCACATATAGTAAACACATTAATACAAACATTTCTTTCTGACATTATCAGATATTGATGGGCAGACGTCAAACTTATTCTTGCCCTGCAAATCCCTCATCTTCTTAATTGAAGAGTCAATTCAATTCTTTACCCGGACCAGATGGGCTTCATCCTGGAAAGGGGATGCAGTGCTAGCACTAAACAGATAACACGCATCCTCTACAAAGGGTAACACACTCTGAATCCCACATTACTATTGTCTATAGACACTGAGGAGGCTTTTGATCGGGTCCACTGGCCATTCCTGGTGAAGGTGCTGGCAAACGTGAAGGTGAATAGACACCTCTCACACTCATTTGCAGTGACTAGAGGGACAAGATAGGGATGTTCCTTATACCACTTTTAGTCCCGCTCTATGGCGAGTCACCAGCAGAGAAAATATTATAAAAGCTGTATATACAGGGTGTGTGATTCAAGGGTCATCAGAATAAATTGGCTCTATACACAGGTGATATGATGGTATTGCTGTCCGACCCCATGACTTCTATCCCAACTCTCCAGGGGGAGTTGGTTCACTTTAGCAAAGTGTGCAGCTTTAAAATGAGCATCCTTAAGTCACAAAGCATGAGCATTATTGTCCTACAGAAACTCTGGGATAAGCTCAAACAGTAAAAAACGCTGTTATGGACGCAACATTTTTTACCTTTTCTGGGCATAAAAATTTGCTCTACCATTGACAAGATAGCCTCCCTCAATTATAGTGATCTGCTCACAATGGCACTCGCAGACCTACAGAACTGCCAGATAGGTGGACTGATGTAGCTGGGCCATATAGAGGCTTTTAAGATGACCCTACTCCCCAAATTCCTCTATGTAATGTGAACAATACTCCTGTTCCCACCTCCAGCAATACGGTGAAACTGCAGCCACCACTTTATCTGGGAGAGCAATATTCAGTTCAATTCAACTTTATTTTGAATGCCATAGACACACATAAAAAGTGCAAAGTACATAAAATACAGAATAACATAGAGATAAAATCCATCAGCGATAGGCTAGATGAACCATCAAAAGGGCAAGAGCAAATATACATAGAGTTATATTGACCCAAAGGTAAACATAGGAAACTACTTACGGTACCAGATCATAGCCGAAAGTGTAAGGAACTATCCCATTGCCTCTGAACATATGCCAAATAAGGTTACATAACCAAACTAGACCAAATAATTGCGCATTGTCTGATAGTTGGCTTTTGAAATTCAGATTCGTTTCTACTCAAACTCAGTTGCTTGAGAATTTTTTTTAACCCATAGTTTGTCTTTTTAGGTAATGATAAAGCATCATCAAACAAGATTGGGCAATCAAACGTAGTTAAAGTAGTCTTTACTTATTGAAGCCAGGGTATGGGTATTCCTTTGTCAGAAGCTAAACAATCCATCCAATCTATAATAATAGAATGATTTAAAGTGGCATGTACATCCATTACATTAGAGGTTCTAACTTAATTATCTCCTCAAGCTAAAGCAAGCTCAGATCTTTCTGAAACAAATAGTTGGAAGTTCAAGGAGGGGCAGCACGAAGACACCTACAAAGGGGATCCTCTTCTGTCTGTTATGAAGGGCACTAAACATAACCCTATACTCCGGCCCCATATGTAGTGATTTGTGTACATTGACGTTGGTATATTTCCAATAATGTTACCAGTGGTTTTGGTCCAATCTTAGAGGTCAATTTATGCAAAGAGCCAAAAGAATGAATACTTTTTCAATGGCAGATGCAGATGCTGGGCTTCCAGGTGGATGAACTACCGAAAACAAATACCAAGTATGGAAATTCATTGACTTTCATCTGAGAATTGTTACTGCTAGAAAAAGTGTGTACGTTGGGGCCGCCGGAGCTGCATGACATTATTTGCGATCTAGCAAAATTGATGCTCACATCTAGATTAAACATGAAATATGTAACAAAAGCAAACAAATTGTGAAGAGCCCTGGGAGTGAGAGCTAGTAGCACTGCATTGTCAGCTTATAATATCACTCAGCACCTGATGGACCTGCACTGGCTCCCCGTCCAGAAGAGATGCCAATTCAAGCTTCTGACCCATGCCTACAAAACCCTCCATGACCAAGGAGCCACCCACGCATTTCCACCAACCTCCCAGGAACCTCCACTCTGCACACCTAGCCCTCGCACATATACCTCTCATCCACCGATGCCGCTCTTGAGGACTCTTCTTCTCCCACCTCACTGTCAAGTCCAGGAACTCCCTCCACCTCCACTCTTCACCCTCGTTGACCCACTTCAGGAAGGGACTCAAGACCAGGCTCTTTGAATGATACTTGCAGCACAGTGCCTGGATACCCTCTCAGGTGATACCCTACGCTATACAAGTACCACTTGATTGATTAATCTGCTTGGTTTGTCATTCACTATGCTGATGTTGTGGCAACCCCAGAATGTGGTGCGGAGCATCATGACATCTTTTAGGATCTTGCACATTTTTTTAATCATAGGGCAGTGCAAATGGTACATTATAGTCTATTTGTCAGATTCTGTGTGTTTTCATGATGAGTCAGTAAAGAGTGTTATCTCTCCATCATCCTGGATCTTGACAATTCCCAGATTATTGACTCAACTTTGACTTTCAATGTTTATGCATTTTATATTTGCTCTGTACGTGTACAGGTCTCTTGATTTTCCACTAACTTAGAGCGTGAGAGTGGAGACTATTCATTCCATTACCACTGCTCTCATCATAAGGACGCAAGTCTGCTCATGTCAATATTTCTTCATCCCTTATAGCCTGGGCTACTCAGCCTCATCAGGCCTTTCAGCTTCTTAATCTCTTCTACCTCTATAACAACGAATCCAACTACTGCTGGTTCTTATTGCTTAGTAGTGACAACCTCTTCCCTATATTTTAGAGTACCAGAACTGATGGCAGGCAACAGTCATTACTACGTTCTCCTATATATGATTACTTCATAATAAATTAGGCAAACTCCACTTCCAAATGTCCCAAGTGTTTCTTGAGGGGAGTAGCCTCGGCATTTGTATAGTTATGTGACCCCTTTCATTACTCTTATACTTTACTTCAAAGTGTAAATTATCTTTGTGAGTCAGAGAAAGACATTGACTGCAGTTTAAATGGCATGTATTAACTGTTCACCTAGTAGTGTCATATTAAGGTAGGATGCAGACTTTAAAGAATAAGGGCCTGATTATGATCTTGGCGGACAGGGTTACTCAGTCACAAACGTGGCGGATATCCTGCCTGCCGTATTACAAGTCCATTATATCCTATGGAACTTGTAATACGGCGACCGGGATATCCGTCACGTTTGTGATGGAGTATCCAGTGGCAGCTGGCACAGCTAAGAGTGGTGGGGTGGTGGAGCGGGGCAGGGGCGGGGCAGGGTGGGGGTCGGTTAAGTTGACATACGATGGGAGAAGTAGAATTTATTTTAGAAAAAATAAAACCACTTACCTTGTGCTCGCCACATCGCCGAGTCAGCGATGTGGCTAGCGCAAGGTTAGTGGTTTTATTTTTTTCTTAATTTAATTATACTTCTCCCGTCGTAAGTTGACCTTCTCGACCCCCACCCTGCCCCTGCCCCAATGCTCTTACCTGTGCCGGCCACTACTGGGAGTATCCCATCCGCCAAGATTGCCTAAGTCTGTTGAAACTATAAAACACTTTTTGCAGCAGTGCCGTGATGCATTAAAATATTGCATGCATGCCCCAAGAACTGATGTGACCTAATACTTTTTAGAAACTTTAGTACAGAAATTCTGCTGTAAAATGTGCTGCTTAGGTTTATTCTTTCCAAAGTTCCATTATGAGAATTTTTCTGAAAATCGTGGGGTGAGGGAACATGGGGCAGTTTCACTCATCACACTATAATATACTGAATTATATCATCAGCAAACATTGCTAGTAAAAACATTTTTTAGCCACTTCTTTGAAAAATGTGCTGTCTAGTGCATCATTTGGCTAAATTTATTAAAAAAATTAATTGGGGAGGTGAACCTCTTAAGACACTTGTGGGAGGAGTTCTGCTTGCTTGCTTCAATCAGTCGGTGCAATATAGGGGCCATACGGCACAGAGATCTAAGCCTATCAGTTTCATAATTCACCAGCAGGCACTCCAGCATCTATTTGCAGCTTCGTTATGCACCGATTAAATAGTCCTAATTACCCACAGGTGAAGATATGTGACGTCAGAAGTCACCTGACGCACTCGTGATTGCACCCAAAATGTATTGACAATTCCTTGCAATAAGTTCAGCTATTTTGGAATGTCACCTGTGACACTTAAAACCACAAGGACCAGGTTCATATATCAGCGAAATACGGCATGTTCTACTTCCGAAAACAGACGGTTTACAATAAAGTCCTTATAACTTGAGTTTTGCGGTCACATAAGCATACAAACGAAACTAATTTCAAGAATCCGTCGCAACTGCTAATTTATAAAAAAAAAAAAAAAGGATTGTATATAACACTGCATGATTAGCCTTTCGAAGAGCACATTATTTGTAAAAAATATTTCACAAACACTGAAGCAGATGGCCTTGTTTGAGTACGGCATGATTAGTCCGTGGAACACGATCTATTCCTAAAAGCCCAAACGTTCGGCCATCTTCGATTGGGGTTCGTTAAAAATGGCTTCATCTCCTAATGTTACGACTCAATAATATCGTAGTAGTATAACACAGCATGATCTTGCTTTCCAAATCAATGTTATGTTAAGTTTCCGTGTCTATTGTTGTTCATATTGTGTATTTATCCTTGTTTTTGTGCACAACATAAACGTTTTTTGTTAAGTTGTTCGTGTCAATTATGAAAGTTATTGGTACTGTAATTGAATTTTGTCCTATGTGCTTTTTTGTATGTGATTGTGTGAAATGTTTTAAATCATATGTCAATGTTTTGTGATAGTGATGATTATTTAAGTTTTTTATGTTAGTAGTTATGTCTGTCAATTGTCTGATGTCTTTCATGTGATTCGTTACAGCCCTGGGGAAGTTCCAAGATTTTATTTTGGGAACGAAACGCATTGGCTGGTTGTTCTATGAGGGAACTTTTCAATAAAGAATTTTCTTAAAGAAATTATTATGGACTAAATCTACTTTCTTTGTGCACCTCCTTGCTTTTCATCAAAATTCGTAATCTGTATTCAGTGCTGGATGATTTGTGCACAATTCTCTGGAGACTAAATTGCAGCATCAAAGTGAGGTGCTATTCAATTGGTCTGTCGCTCGGTTTTGTTTTAATTTGGATCTTTTTGCCGCTTCAGCTGATCATTTGGATTCTCTCACAGGATAAACATACCATATTCTCATCTTGTCACATCTTCTTAATGAAATAACATATGGGTGATGTAGAAATCAAAATTTGCACTTGAGGTGCCCTGCGCCAATAAGGAACCTTCAAAACAACTCCTCATAATAGCTGGTATAATTGTCGGCTTGAAACCTTTTTATGTGTTGAAATCCCACATTGCTCTAATATACACGTTTTTTTCCTATCATAGGAATTTAAGTCCTTGGTCAGAGTTATTTTTAAATGGAATCTATCATTACATTTGCAGAGCTGATTGTTGAATATGTTTAATGATTTAAATGCGTAGCACAATAGCGTTATGCATTTTAAGCTGTCATGTTCTACTGCACATAATGTGGTTTACATGTCAAGTTTTCCTTTCGGATACTATAGAGTGTAACAATGGTGGTAATTCTCTCCTCTTCGATTCATTTCTTCATTAATGTTTGTGATTCGACGATCAGGGAGCGGGGACACATTCGCACTAGACTGTCAGCAAACACCAATGTTCAAAAATTGATTTTAGGCGTCAAGACCTTTCTAACTTTCTTTTTGAGTGATCGTGAATGCAAATAAACAGCTAATGCATAAGAAAAGATACATTGCCATTAGAATAGCCCCTTTTGTGTCTCAAACTTTCTCAGTCTATCACTTTCTCTTACCACCTTCCCATGCAAATCATTTTTAAACGTTTATTACTATACAATTGTTTTCAACCAGATTCATGTCCAAACTCACTTCCCCTTCATTGTCTCAGTAATGAACAACAAAGAACCACTTCTATTCATCGTCTATGTTTCGACAAATTAACCAATTCCAGTCAATACTTGAACTCCAATTTGTTGTTTCTTCTCAACAGAGACTCACTAGAAGCCTTATATTTAAAACAAAACATAAATAATCTGGGGTTACAGCTTAAATATGCAACGCTCAAGGTACATGATCTTTACTATGGATTTAAGAGAAGTGCATGGAACAGATCCCTTAAAATGTCCTACAAGTATAATTCCAATACCACTTACTATATTAAATATAATATCTTATTTTAATTACACGAATCCCAGGAAACTGTTTCCCCTGTTTTATTGATGACCATTGTGTCTGTTTTGTTATTGGCTCGCCACTGTAATGCCATCAAGCCATTCAGTAAACACAACCTCTTCCCAGCAAGAGCCCCTGCTGTGACCATATCAGGTGATCAATTACCCCGTGAAAGGGTATTGCATTGCAGACTACTGATCCAACAGTATGACAGCCTCCAAGGAGAAAGGGCTGCTTTCTGCGGAAAAAGTGCTAAAGGTGGATAATATTTTATGAATCCCTGCTCTGTATTCGTTAACTGGCACCCATTCCATTTCCTTCCTCTGACAAAGGAGGAGAGAGCACGTCTGTATGAGTCAAAGTAATTGTAACAGGAGATGAAATGCAGTTATTTGCATATGTTTGATGGAACTGTGTTAGATGAGCAAGGCTTGTAGATCGTTAAATCATTTTTTTAAAATAAAATTGGAGTCATTATTTCCACATTTCAATGAAGACAACGGGGACCGGGATATTTTATCTACATATCAAGGTGTTGCAAGAAAGATGCACAAGGGAATTTTTGTCGCATTGTAAATCTTCCTGAGGTATGTAAACTCAATTGTATAGTGACATGTGGTTACAGCAAGGTCATGTCAGTGTACCCTGTTTTGAGAAGCAAAAAAATTGCTTTTGAAAGGCCATGTTTTTACACATTGAAGATGTGCGTTGCATTCTTGCATTTAAGCTCGGATTTAACAATTTAGTATGAAGATGTATATTATTTAATCTATAAGCACATGCCCCTATAACTGTCAATATAGCTAGGTTTTTAATCAATTAATCAATTAACCAATCAGCATTTGTAAAGCGCAACATTGTCATCCCTAGGGGTATCTGGGCACTGTGTCCCCGTCGAAGAGCCAGGTCTTCAGTCTCCTACTAAAATCTGACAGCTAGGTGCTTTTCAGAGCTTGAGGGGAAGGTCGTTCCAGGTCTTGCCACCGCTGTAGCTGTGATGGATGCAGGGGGGTGTGCGAGGGTGAGTGAAGAGGAGCGTAGGTGTCTAGAGGGTTGGTGGACGTTCAGTCGATGGCTGATGCAGGCAGGCCCTACGTCATGGAGGGCTTTGTAGGTGCGTGTGAGGATTTTGAACTGGCATCTCTTCTGGATGGGTAGCCAGTGGAGCTTTCTCAGGTGGGTGACAATGTTTGTTTGTTTACAGAGGTTCAGGATGAGTCTGGCTGGGGAGTTCTGTATGTTCTGGGGTCTTCTGAGGAACTGGGTGAAGATGCCAATGGAGAGGGAGCTGCCGTAGTCGGGTGGCTGATGACAAGGGCCTGAGTGTTGGTCTTTCTGGTGTTGGTTGGGATCTATCTGAAGATTCTGCAGGGCATGCGAAGTGTGTGGAAACAGGAGGAGGTGACTGCGTTGACTTGTCGTTTTGATAAAGAAATGACATTGTGTTGAAAATGCAAAAGATCATTCATTGGTTGTTGAATTACTACACCCTGTTTAGAGCAGTCATTCTTTGTGGAATTTCAAATTCAGGCCCTTGCAATTACATACAACAGGGATCGATTTGGTTTTCTAATTTAAAATCTTACTCTTAACTTAATTCAAGAATAAAAGAAAAATTATTATGCATTATGGGTCTTATTTAGAGTTTGGTGTGCAGGATATTTTGTCAAAAACAATGCATGTGTCCTTCGGCCATATTACAAGTGCATTATAGGCTGTGGCTCTTTTAATACGCTGGACCTGATATCCACCATGTTTGTCACGGAGTATCCTGTCTGCCAAACTCTAAATAAGGCCCTCAGTTAAAAGCATTGTTACTACTTCTTTACAGACCTATAGGATGGGGAATAAAAAGCTCAATCTCTGTCTCTTCTTGGGAATATGTTTCGCAAAAACAGTGGAGGTGCTATATACAAATTTGCTTTATCTTTTATATAATGGCTGTATTATAACAGGTCCTAAGACATAATCTTGCTTCATCCAGTGGTGAATTGGGTGTCAACACAAAATCAACGAGCGCTCCTCTCATTGCTGCCCTTCTTTTATGCCTGCCAAGGAAAATGACTGTCTGACATTAAGATGTCTGGCACCTCAAAGGTTTGTTATGAAAACCCTCACACACCAACCTGGTTGGTGTCATGCTTCATCATCGGGTCCCAGCCGGGTAGCCGAATGCTACCCAGCTGTGTTCAACACCTGTTTACAGTGGAGCAGGTTTTAGGTGTAAGTGAGTGTGATGAAGTGAGTGAAGTATGTAAAAATACCTCCAGATTACTACCCGTTACTTTATTCGTGGTGATCTGGGGTATGGTTAAAAAAGGCAAGAGAGTGGATAAAGAGGCTACGAGTACTATGCGTAGTTGTTTATTATCCTCTGGTCGACATGTTTCAGCCCTTAGCAAAAAATATTTGGGCTTTCTTCAGGACCTCTCTAAATAAATAAGGTGAGTGATGTGAAAAAGTGTAAGTGATAAAAAAAATTTACCATATGAACAGCATTTTTAACACTCACGCTAAGGAGTGCTATTTATGCGGCGAGGACTGACGGTGTGAAGGTCCTCTTAAAATGTAGAATACCTGTAAAGGAAAACAGCATAACACAATACAACAGATAAGGGAAGCGTTAATTCCACAGTTGTTATTCGTACTGGAGATTAATATATGGTGCTCACTACGTGCATTCCATAAATATCGCCAGTACTGGTGGTAAGTATCATGTGCTAAATACTTAGCGAGGTGTCAGACATATATGTACCAGGTTACCATTTATACACATGCCGTACCGTGCACACTACACAACACGTAAATGCCATGCACACTGTACAACCTGTTGAGTGATTGTGCCGTCTCAGTTTGTCCTCTGTGTTGTTAACAAACAGGGGCAGTGTCTAATATGTAGGATTCGTGTGGTTAAAAATCCTGCCATGAGAACTGTCGCGCTACTGTTGCGCTGTGAACATGCTTATAAAAGGGTGCTTAGCTACCAATGTCGAGCGCCTTGTGGCAATTTGCCATATATTTCATATGATTCAGTTTCTTGGATAATTACATTGATTCTTATGTAGGCGTTTGTGCCTGGTCCCGGGGGGGGGGGGGGAAGAAGCACCTCTCTTAGGTCACATACTACAGAAAATGGGATTAAAAACGGAGAGAATCAGTGAAGGTATCTCTATTTACTGGCTTGATCTGAACTGACGTTTATCTGAAACGAATCAACTGGGCATACAGCGGTAAAAGACCGTTGTATACTGGAAAGGTCTTACTTTGTGTGGTGGTATCTTCCTCAGACAACATAGTACGGACCCCCTCGGTCAGGCTGGCAACCGCTAAGGCTCCCAATTGTTGTTTTTATCTACCGAACTCCGGTGGTCGGAGCAACGTGCGCGTCATCACGCTAACGAGCGTGTGACGAGAGAAAGTGCGGAAGAACTAGACCGTCACTTGCTGGAGTGCTAATGGCTCCTGGACATGTGCGTCATCACGCGAAAGAACGTGTGATGAGAAAAGGAACTATACAGTCAATTACTTGTATGCTAGTTTAGCGCATGCGCAGTGCGGGGGTTACATCCCTGAGATTGAGATGCTGCATTGTATTGCAACAAAAATTCAGCAATAAATACTGAATTACGCTATAATTTAGATGGAAACATTTTTTTGTTCTAAGTTTAAACTGCCAAAATAGGTCTATCACAAACCATCATGACAATGACAATATGTTTGCATTTATCCCTGAGGGGGTGAGTCTAATGTGCCGGTTTTGCGCATGCGCAGTGCGGGGATTACATCCCGGAGATTTGAAATGCTGCATTGACTTGCTACAAAAACTAAATTACGCTATGAATTAGATGGAAAAGTGCAAGTTCTAAGTTTAAACTGCCAAATTATGTCTATAACAAGCCATCTTGACGATGTCAAGACAATATATTTATCCCTTAGGGGGTGAGTTTAAACTCGTTTCTTTAAACAAACGTGTCAATCATTACTTGGTAGAGTGAAGAGCCTATAGGGGATAACCTTATCCTAAGACCTTAGGTCTTCAGGTTCCAATGAGTAAAAGTAGGTAGTCAGATAGGCTAATATTATTCGAGTGTTAACTGTGAAAGAATGTATCAGTCTCTCTCTGGTACTGAATCTTGTAAGGGTTGACCTTGTATTGTGAACAATGCATCCTTAAGTTCAACGATTAAGGCAGTTCCAGGGTATATTGTCGTTGAGCCCCTGGATGTGGGTAGACATGCGATATATCCATCTCTGTTCTTTGTCCAGCAACTCTTGTTAGATATTGATTGTATTCCGATCTAGTTGTTCAATCACTACCCACTGCATATCATTGGGAGTATGATTCTGTTCAAGGTAGTGGTTTGTCAGGCGGGATATGTTGCGCTTACAGCGGATGTTACTCCTGTGTTCAACAATTCTAGTTTTTACTTTGCGGCTTGTCATTCCGACATACCTTAAGCTGCACGGGCCAGTTATGAGGTATATGACATTTACGGAGTTGCAGTTAGTATGTCGACGAATCATCCAGGTTTTGCCCGGTTCTAGACTAAGGGTTTTGGTGGTTTGTGTTAAATGACACACGCTGCAATCGCCGCATGGGTGATGTCCGGTTATCTTAGGTAAGCCCCAGGCATTGATTATTGTGTTTTCTTCATGGTTCTGTTGTTTTTGTTTAGTATGCACCAGACTGTCCTTAAGGCTCCTCCCTTTTCTGTACGAAAATAGAGGCTTTTCCCATTCAAAATTGCAGGTATTCAGTATAGCCCAGTGTCGTTGTACTATTTTAGCCACCTGGTTTGATACGAGGTTATATGTTGTGACGCAGGTTAAGGGTGCTTTGGTCTCAATTTGTGTTTTAGATTCTAGCAAGCTGTCACGATTTTGATTACGTGCTCTTTTCTCAGCCTTCCTGGTTATTTGGATGGGGTAAACCCTATTATTGAGTTTGGTGGTCAGTATTTTTGCCTGCTTTTTAAATTCGTTTAGATTGCTGCAATTCCTGCGCAGCTGTAGGTATTGGCCATAAGGCAGATTCTCTCTCAGGGGACAAGGGTGGAAGCTTGTATAGTGTAATAGTGAATTTCTCGCTGTTGGTTTGAAGTGTGTCTTAGTATCCAGAACACCGTTGTTGTGTGAGATGTCGAGGTCTAGAAAAGTGATAGTGCTTTTACTTGTTGTGTTTGTGAATTTCAGGTTAGGATCACACTCATTGATCCATTCCAAAAAGTTCTTTAATGATTCTTCTGTCCCTTCCCAGATTAGTAACACGTCATCAATATATCGTTTATAGAAACGTATATTCCCTGCGATAGAGGTGTTGTTCAGCAGGAATTTGTGTTCAAAGCTGAACACATACAATCCCGCTACACTTGGGGCAAATGTGCTCCCCATAGAAGTGCCAAACGTTTGTAGATATAGTTGGCCTTCAAATTCAAAATAGTTATGCTTCAAAGCAAGTTCCGCACATTTCAAGATGAATGACTTCGGCATTTGGTGGTCCCAGTTACTGCTGTCTAGGGCGTTCTTAACACCTCCAGGGTCTCGTCCTGCGGGAGGCTCGTATAGAGACTCTCTATCACTAAGCTTACTAAGAAGCTTGTACTAGGATTGAATGTCAGATCCTTGATTTGTACTAAGAGATCCTTTGTGTCTCTTAAATCCGTTGTCGTGCCTTGCACCAGTGGTTTGAGGAAGAGTCACAAAAATTAGAGAGAGGCTCTAAAATAGAGCCTATGCCAGACACTATGGGGCGGCCTGGTGGTGGAATTTTGTTTTTGTGCACTTTGGGGATGGTGTAGAAATAAGGAATTTTCTCCTTTGAAGTAGTTAAATATTGGGCTTCCTTTTTACTGATGTGGTCTCGGTTTTCTGCTTCAGTGGCCAATTCATGAATAGTTTCTTTCAGTCTGGGCGTGGGGTCCTCACAGATCGGTTGGTAGTTCCGTCTATCAGATAGCAAACGTAGGCATTCCTCTTTGTAAGCTGTCTTGTCTTGTAGGACAATACCTCCTCCCTTGTCCGCTGGTTTGATAACCACAGTCTTGTTCTCTTTCAGTGTGGTCAATCCTTCCCATTCCTTTTTGGTCATATTTTTGAATGTCTTATTTTCTGACAGGGCTTCGATGTCTTTGAAGACAGCCTGCTCGAAAGCTGCGATTTCCACCGGTATGGTGTAAGGTGGTGGCATGAATGTAGACTTCAGTTTGAAGTTAGTGTCTCCTTTCTCTTGTTCATTGACCTCGTTCTCTTGTTTAGAAAAGAAAGCTTTTAATTTCAACTTTCTGAAGAAGTCTGCCATCTCACAGTGGAGGCGGAATTTGTCCAGGCGGGGCGTTGGAACAAAGCCCAAGCCTTTGTTTAGTAAGTTCATTTCTGTTTCATCCAGTACATGTTGGGAGTAGTTAGTGACTAGGTTTTGCTGGTGCTCGGTCCCGTGCGTTGTTCCTTGGACCTGCTCCTGGTGTGTGCTCCTTCTTGTGAGTCGTCCTCCCAGTGTACCTGTGCTTGTCTTCGTCGTTTTCCTCGTCCACTGCGGCCATTCCCTAAAAAAGGAAACCTTTGGTTGGTAATCATGTAGGGAATTTGTGGAGGTGCAAAGGGCGGGTTGCAGCCATACATCATTTGTGGTGGCATCTGGTGAAACGGCTGTGGAAATTGCATATGATTGCCTGGTTGGCCTTGATTCCAGGGTTGTTGCCATTTGTTGGCTCTTCCACGTCCTCTTGTCTTGTTCTGGTAGCTACTAGAGCTAGAGCCACTGCTGTTAGATGAGGCATCATCAGAACTATAGGACTGTTCACGGTTCTTTTGAGGTTGGTAGTCTGGATCGGAATAGGGATATGATTTAACATATGAGAACTTCTTAAGATCTTTCTGAAAGTTCTGGATTTTTGACTGTGTCAAATTCTCCTTATATTCCTGCATTTCCTTATTTACCTCGTCTAGCCTTTTTTTATATGCTGTTAGAGTTGTTTTGAAATGGCTTTCTGTAGTCTGGATCTCTATTAAATAAGGATCTCCCAGTCTTTTTGCTGTTTGGATTATCAACACAATCCAATCTCTTGTGCATCGCCAGGCAATTTTGGCCCAATCCCTACGAAATGCGGCATCGTCAAGGAATATTCTCGGGGCGTTGGTGACTATCAGCCCTCTAGGAGCCGTGTTGGCTCTCAGATATTCTGTGAGTATAATGCCGTGAAGAATGGTTCAAATGTGATTGCGTTTCATTTCGGTAAGCGATTCCCAATCTGTACTTTGGGATATCGTTCTCGCTATATTAAGATCTGCCATCAGCGGTGGTGCTGCTAGAATATCACTGATTGTTTCTTCCGAAAAGGTTAAGCCCAGATTCTCTGCCATGATGTACACTACTCCGGCAGATTGAGTTTAGAACAAGGGGGGTCAGGGCTCTCGCAGCTGCACGCTGCCAAATATTCAAAACCCAAATAAAGAGCTAGGACTCTAGGACGGCCGTCCTTGTCCCTGCGATTTATAATATAACCAAAGAAGACGGCCAAGGAAAATGACTGTCTGACATTAAGATGTCTGGCACCTCAAAGGTTTGTTATGAAAACCCTCACACACCAACCTGGTTGGTGTCATGCTTCATCATCGGGTCCCAGCCGGGTAGCCGAATGCTACCCAGCTGTGCTACAACACCTGTTTACAGTGGAGCAGGTTTTAGGTGTAAGTGAGTGTGATGAAGTGAGTGAAGTATGTAAAAATACCTCCAGATTACTACCCGTTACTTTATTCGTGGTGATCTGGGGTATGGTTAAAAAAGGCAAGAGAGTGGATAAAGAGGCTACCAGTACTATGCGTAGTTGTTTATTATCCTCTGGTCGACATGTTTCAGCCCTTAGCAAAAAATATTTGGGCTTTCTTCAGGACCTCTCTAAATAAATAAGGTGAGTGATGTGAAAAAGTGTAAGTGATAAAAAAAAATTACCACATGAACAGCATTTTTAACACTCACGCTAAGGAGTGCTATTTATGCGGCGAGGACTGACGGTGTGTAGGTCCTCTTAAAATGTAGAATACCTGTAAAGGAAAACAGCATAACACAATACAACAGATAAGGGAAGCGTTAATTCCACAGTTGTTATTCGTACTGGAGATTAATATATGGTGCTCACTCCGTGCATTCCATAAATATCGCCAGTACTGGTGGTAAGTATCATGTGCTAAATACTTAGCGAGGTGTCAGACATATATGTACCAGGTTACCACTTATACACATGCCGTACCGTGCACACTACACAACACGTAAATGCCATGCACACTGTACAACCTGTTGAGTGATTGTGCCTTCTCAGTTTGTCCTCTGTGTTGTTAACAAACAGGGGCAGTGTCTAATATGTAGGATTCGTGTGGTTAAAAATCCTGCCATGAGAACTGTCGCGCTACTGTTGCCCTGTGAACATGCTTATAAAAGGGTGCTTATCTACCAATGTTATCTACCAATGTCGAGCGCCTTGTGGCAATTTGCCATATATTTCATATGATTCAGTTTCTTGGATAATTACATTGATTCTTATGTAGGCGTTCATGTCTGGTCCCGGGGGAGGGGGGGGAAGAAGCACCTCTCTTTGGTCACATACTACAGAAAATGGGATTAAAAACGGAGAGAATCAGTGAAGGTATCTCTATTTACTGGCTTGATCTGAACTGACGTTTATCTGAAACGAATCAACTGGGCATACAGCGGTAAAAGACTGTTGTATACTGGAAAGGTCTTACTTTGTGTGGTGGTATCTTCCTCAGACAACCTAGTACGGATCCCCTCGGTCAGGCTGGCAACCGCTAAGGCTCCCAATTGTTGTTTTTATCTTCCGAGCTCCGGTGGTCGGAGCAACGTGCGCGTCATCACGCTAACGAGCGTGTGACGCGAGAAAGTGCGGAAGAACTAGACCGTCACTTGCTGGAGTGCTAATGGCTCCTGGACATGTGCGTCATCACGCGAAAGAGCGTGTGATGAGAAAAGGAACTATACAGTCAATTACTTGTATGCTAGTTTAGCGCATGCGCAGTGCGGGGGTTACATCCCTGAGATTGAGATGCTGCATTGTATTGCAACAAAAATTCAGCAATAAATATTGAATTACGCTATAATTTAGATGGAAAAATGTTTTTGTTCTAAGTTTAAACTGCCAAAATAGGTCTATCACAAACCATCATGACAATGACAATATGTTTGCATTTATCCCTGAGGGGGTGAGTCTAATGTGCCGGTTTTGCGCATGCGCAGTGCGGGGATTACATCCCGGAGATTTGAAATGAATTGACTTGCTACAAAAACTAAATTACGCTATGAATTAGATGGAAAAGTGCAAGTTCTAAGTTTAAACTGCCAAATTAGGTCTATAACAAGCCATCTTGACGATGTCAAGACAATATATTTATCCCTTAGGGGGTGAGTTTAAACTCGTCTCTTTAAACAAACGTGTCAATCATTACTTGGTAGAGTGAAGAGCCTATAGGGGATAACCTTATCCTAAGACCTTAGGTCTTCAGGTTCCAATGAGTAAAAGTAGGTAGTCAGATAGTCCAGGAGCCATTAGCACTCCAGCAAGTGACGGTCTAGTTCTTCCGCACTTTCTCGCGTCACACGCTCGTTAGCGTGATGACGCGCACGTTGCTCCGACCACCGGAGCTCGGAAGATAAAAACAACAATTGGGAGCCTTAGCGGTTGCCAGCCTGACGAGGAGATCCGTACTAGGTTGTCTGAGGAAGATACCCCCACACAAAGTAAGACCTTTCCAGTATACAACAGTCTTTTACCGCTGTATGCCCAGTTGATTCGTTTCAGATAAACGTCAGTTCAGATCAAGCCAGTAAATAGAGATACCTTCACTGATTCTCTCTGTTTTTAATCCCATTTTCTGTAGTATGTGACCTAAGAGAGGTGCTTCTTCCCCCCTCCCCCCCCGGGACCAGACATGAACGCCTACATAAGAATCAATGTAATTATCCAAGAAACTGAATCATATGAAATATATGGCAAATTGCCACAAGGCGCTCGACATTGGTAGATAAGCACCCTTTTATAAGCATGTTCATAGCGCAACAGTAGCGCGACAGTTCTCATGGCAGGATTTTTAACCACACGAATCCTACATATTAGACACTGCCCCTGTTTGTTAACAACACAGAGGACAAACTGAGAAGGCACAATCACTCAACAGGTTGTACAGTGTGCATGGCATTTACGTGTTGTGTAGTGTGCACGGTATGGCATGTGTATAAGTGGTAACCTGGTACATATATGTCTGTCACCCCGCACTGCGCATGCGCTAAACTAGCATACAAGTAATTGACTGTATAGTTCCTTTTCTCGTAACACGCTCTTTCGCGTGATGACGCACATGTCCAGGAGCCATTAGCACTCCAGCAAGTGACGGTCTAGTTCTTCCGCACTTTCTCGCGTCACACGCTCGTTAGCGTGATGACGCGCACGTTGCTCCGACCACCGGAGCTCGGAAGATAAAAACAACAATTGGGAGCCTTAGCGGTTGCCAGCCTGACCGAGGTGATCCGTACTAGGTTGTCTGAGGAGGATACCACCACACAAAGTAAGACCTTTCCAGTATACAACAGTCTTTTACCGCTGTATGCCCAGTTGATTCGTTTCAGATAAACGTCAGTTCAGATCAAGCCAGTAAATAGAGATACCTTCACTTATTCTCTCCGTTTTTAATCCCATTTTCTGTAGTATGTGACCAAAGAGAGGTGCTTCTCCCCCCCCACCCCCCCCGGGACCAGACATGAACGCCTACATAAGAATCAATGTAATTATCCAAGAAACTGAATCATATGAAATATATGGCAAATTGCCACAAGGCGCTCGACATTGGTAGATAACATTGGTAGATAAGCACCCTTTTATAAGCATGTTCACAGCGCAACAGTAGCGCGACAGTTCTCATGGCAGGATTTTTAACCACACGAATCCTACATATTAGACACTGCCCCTGTTTGTTAACAACACAGAGGACAAACTGAGAAGGCACAATCACTCAACAGGTTGTACAGTGTGCATGTCATTTACGTGTTGTGTAGTGTGCACGGTACGGCATGTGTATAAGTGGTAACCTGGTACATATATGTCTGACACCTCGCTAAGTATTTAGCACATGATACTTACCACCAGTACTGGCGATATTTATGGAATGCACGTAGTGAGCACCATATATTAATCTCCAGTACGAATAACAACTGTGGAATTAACGCTTCCCTTATCTGTTGTATTGTGTTATACTGTTTTCCTTTACAGGTATTCTACATTTTAAGAGGACCTACACACCGTCAGTCCTCGCCGCATAAATAGCACTCCTTAGCGTGAGTGTTAAAAATGTTGTTCATGTTGTAAATTTTTTTTATCACTTACACTTTTTCACATCACTCACCTTATTTATTTAGAGAGGTCCTGAAGAAAGCCCAAATATTTTTTGCTAAGGGCTGAAACATGTCGACCAGAGGATAATAAACAACTACGCATAGTACTCGTAGCCTCTTTATCCACTCTCTTGCCTTTTTTAACCATACCCCAGATCACCACGAATAAAGTAACGGGTAGTAATCTGGAGGTATTTTTACATACTTCACTCACTTCATCACACTCACTTACACCTAAAACCTGCTCCACTGTAAACAGGTGTTGTAGCACAGCTGGGTAGCATTCGGCTACCCGGCTGGGACCCGATGATGAAGCATGACACCAACCAGGTTGGTGTGTGAGGGTTTTCATAACAAACCTTTGAGGTGCCAGACATCTTAATGTCAGACAGTCATTTTCCTTGGCCGTCTTCTTTGGTTATATCATAAATCGCAGGGACAAGGACGGCCGTCCTAGAGTCCTAGCTCTTTATTTTGGTTTTGAATATTTGGCAGCGTGCAGCTGCGAGAGCCCTGCCCCCCTTGTTCTAAACTCAATCTGCCGGAGTAGTGTACATCATGGCAGAGAATCTGGGCTTAACCTTTTCGGAAGAAACAATCAGTGATATTCTAGCAGCACCACCGCTGATGGCAGATCTTAATATAGCGAGAACGATATCCCAAAGTACAGATTGGGAATCGCTTACCGAAATGAAACGCAATCACATTTGAACCATTCTTCACGGCATTATACTCACAGAATATCTGAGAGCCAACACGGCTCCTAGAGGGCTGATAGTCACCAACGCCCGAGAATATTCCTTGACGATGCCGCATTTCGTAGGGATTGGGCCAAAATTGCCTGGCGATGCACAAGAGATTGGATTGTGTTGATAATCCAAACAGCAAAAAGACTGGGAGATCCTTATTTAATAGAGATCCAGACTACAGAAAGCCATTTCAAAACAACTCTAACAGCATATAAAAAAGGCTAGACGAGGTAAATAAGGAAATGCAGGAATATAAGGAGAATTTGACACAGTCAAAAATCCAGAACTTTCAGAAAGATCTTAAGAAGTTCTCATATGTTAAATCATATCCCTATTCCGATCCAGACTACCAACCTCAAAAGAACCGTGAACAGTCCTATAGTTCTGATGATGCCTCATCTAACAGCAGTGGCTCTAGCTCTAGTAGCTACCAGAACAAGACAAGAGGACGTGGAAGAGCCAACAAATGGCAACAACCCTGGAATCAAGGCCAACCAGGCAATCATATGCAATTTCCACAGCCATTTCACCTGATGCCACCACAAATGATGTATGGCTGGAACCCGACCTTTGCACCTCCACAAATTCCCTACATGATTCCCAACCAAAGGTTTCCTTTTTTAGGGAATGGACGCAGTGGACACGGAAAACGACGAAGACAAGCACAGGTACACTGGGAGGACGACTCACAAGAAGGAGCACACACCAGGAGCAGGTCCAAGGAACAACGCACGGGACCGAGCACCAGCAAAACCTAGTCACTAACTACTCCCAACATGTACTGGATGAAACAGAAATGAACTTACTAAACAAAGGCTTGGGCTTTGTTCCAACGCCCCGCCTGGACAAATTCCGCCTCCACTGTGAGATGGCGGACTTCTTCAGAAAGTTGAAATTAAAAGCTTTCTTTTCTAAACAAGAGAACGAGGTCAATGAACAAGAGAAAGGAGACACTAACTTCAAACTGAAGTCTACATTCATGCCACCACCTTACACCATACGGGTGGAAATCGCAGCTTTCGAGCAGGCGGTCTTCAAAGACATCGAAGCCCTGTCAGAAAATAAGACATTCAAAAATACAACCAAAAAGGAATGGGAAGGATTGACCACACTGAAAGAGAACAAGACTGTGGTTATCAAACCAGCGGACAAGGGAGGAGGTATTGTCCTACAAGACAAGACAGCTTACAAAGAGGAATGCCTACGTTTGCTATCTGATAGACGGAACTACCAACCGATCTGTGAGGACCCCACGCCCAGACTGAAAGAAACTATTCATGAATTGGCCACTGAAGCAGAAAACCGAGGCCACATCAGTAAAAAGGAAGCCCAATATTTAACTACTTCAAAGGAGAAAATTCCTTATTTCTACACCATCCCCAAAGTGCACAAAAACAAAATTCCACCACCAGGCCGCCCCATAGTGTCTGGCAAAGGCTCTATTTTAGAGCCTCTCTCTAATTTTTGTGACTTTTTCCTCAAACCACTGGTGCAAGGCACGACAATGTATTTAAGAGACACAAAGGATCTCTTAGTACAAATCAAGGATCTGACATTCAATCCTAGTACAAGCTTCTTAGTAAGCTTAGATATAGAGAGTCTCTATACGAGCCTCCCGCAGGACGAGACCCTGGAGGTGTTAAGAACGGCCCTAGACAGCAGTAACTGGGACCACCAAACGCCGAAGTCATTCATCTTGAAATGTGCGGAACTTTCTTTGAAGCATAACTATTTTGAATTTGAAGGCCAACTATATCTACAAACGTTTGGCACTTCTATGGGGAGCACATTTGCCCCAGGTGTAGCGGGATTGTATGTGTTCAGCTTTGAACAGAAATTCCTGCTGAACAACACCTCTAACACAGGGAATATACGTTTCTATAAACGATATATTGATGACGTGTTACTCATCTGAGAAGGGACAGAAGAATCATTAAAGAACTTTTTGGAATGGATCAATGAGTGTGATCCTAACCTGAAATTCACAAACACAACAAGTAAAAGCACTATCACTTTTCTAGACCTCGACATCTCACACAACAACGGTGTTCTGGATACTAAGACGCACTTCAAACCAACAGCGAGAAATTCACTATTACACTATACAAGCTTCCACCCTCGTCCCCTGAGAGAGAATCTGCCTTATGGCCAATACCTACGGCTGCGCAGGAATTGCAGCAATCTAAACAAATTTAAAAAGCAGGCAAAAATACTGACCACCAAACTCAATAATAGGGGTTACCCCATCCAAATAACCAGGAAGGCTGAGAAAAGAGCGCGTCATCAAAATCGTGACAGCTTGCTAGAATCTAAAACACAAATTGAGACCAAAGCACCCTTAACCTGCGTCACGACATATAACCCCGTGTCAAACCAGGTGGCTAAAATAGTACAACGACACTGGGCTATACTGAATACCGGCAATTTTGAATGGGAAAAGCCTCTATTTTCGTACATAAAAGGGAGGAGCCTTAAGGACAGTCTGGTGCATACTAGACCCCAAAAACAACAGAACCATGAAGAAAACACAATAATCAATGCCTGGGGCTTACCTAAGATAACCGGACATCACCCATGCGGCGATTGCAGCGTGTGTCATTTAACACAAACCACCAAAACCCTTAGTCTAGAACCGGGCAAAACCTGGATGATTCGTCGACATACTAACTGCAACTCCGTAAATGTCATATACCTCATAACTTGCCCGTGCAGCTTAAGGTATGTCGGAATGACAAGCCGCAAAGTAAAAACTAGAATTGTTGAACACAGGAGTAACATCCGCTGTAAGCGCAACATATCCCGCCTGACAAACCACTACCTTGAACAGAATCATACTCCCAATGATATGCAGTGGGTAGTGATTGAACAACTAGATCGGAATACAATCAATATCCAACAAGAGTTGCTGGACAAAGAACAGAGATGGATATATCGCATGTCTACCCACATCCAGGGGCTCAACGACAATATACCCTGGAACTGCCTTAATCGTTGAACTTAAGTATGCATTGTTCACAATACAAGGTCAACCCTTACAAGATTCAGTACCAGAGAGAGACTGATACATTCTTTCACAGTTAACACTCGAATAATATTAGCCTATCTGACTACCTACTTTTACTCATTGGAACCTGAAGACCTAAGGTCTTAGGGTAAGGTTATCCCCTATAGGCTCTTCACTCTACCAAGTAATGATTGACACGTTTGTTTAAAGAAACGAGTTTAAACTCACCCCTAAGTGATAAATATATTGTCTTGACATCGTCAAGATGGCTTGTTATAGACCTAATTTGGCAGTTTAAACTTAGAACTTGCACTTTTCCATCTAATTCATAGCGTAATTTAGTTTTTGTAGCAAGTCAATGCAGCATTTCAAATCTCCGGGATGTAATCCCCGCACTGCGCATGCGCAAAACCGGCACATTAGACTCACCCCTCAGGGATAAATGCAAACATATTGTCATTGTCATGATGGTTTGTGATAGACCTATTTTGGCAGTTTAAACTTAGAACAAAAAAATGTTTCCATCTAAATTATAGCGTAATTCAGTATTTATTGCTGAATTTTTGTTGCAATACAATGCAGCATCTCAATCTCAGGGATGTAACCCCCGCACTGCGCATGCGCTAAACTAGCATACAAGTAATTGACTGTATAGTTCCTTTTCTCGTCACACGCTCTTTCGCGTGATGATGCACATGTCCAGGAGCCATTAGCACTCCAGCAAGTGACGGTCTAGTTCTTCCGCACTTTCTCGCGTCACACGCTCGTTAGCGTGATGACGCGCACGTTGCTCCGACCACCGGAGCTCGGTAGATAAAAACAACAATTGGGAGCCTTAGCGGTTGCCAGCCTGACCGAGGGGATCCGTACTAGGTTGTCTGAGGAAGATACCACCACACAAAGTAAGACCTTTCCAGTATACAACAGTCTTTTACCGCTGTATGCCCAGTTGATTCGTTTCAGATAAACGTCAGTTCAGATCAAGCCAGTAAATAGAGATACCTTCACTGATTCTCTCCGTTTTTAATCCCATTTTCTGTAGTATGTGACCTAAGAGAGGTGCTTCTTTCCCCCCCCCTCCTCCCCCGGGACCAGACACGAACGCCTACATAAGAATCAATGTAATTATCCAAGAAACTGAATCATATGAAATATATGGCAAATTGCCACAAGGCGCTCGACAATGGTAGATAAGCACCCTTTTATAAGCATGTTCACAGCGCAACAGTAGCGCGACAGTTCTCATGGCAGGATTTTTAACCACACGAATCCTACATATTAGACACTGCCCCTGTTTGTTAACAACACAGAGGACAAACTGAGAAGGCACAATCACTCAACAGGTTGTACAGTGTGCATGGCATTTACGTGTTGTGTAGTGTGCACGGTACGGCATGTGTATAAGTGGTAACCTGGTGCATATATGTCTGATACCTCGCTAAGTATTTAGCACATGATACTTACCACCAGTACTGGTGATATTTATGGAATGCACGTAGTGAGCACCATATATTAATCTCCAGTACGAATAACAACTGTGGAATTAATGCTTCCCTTATCTGTTGTATTGTGTTATGCTGTTTTCCTTTACAGGTATTCTACATTTTAAGAGGACCTACACACCGTCAGTCCTCGCCGCATAAATAGTACTCCTTAGCGTGAGTGTTAAAAATGCTGTTTATGTGGTAACATTTTTTTATCACTTACACTTTTTCACATCACTCACCTTATTTATTTAGAGAGGTCCTGAAGAAAGCCCAAATATTTTTTGCTAAGGACTGAAACATGTCGACCAGAGGATAATAAACAACTACGCATAGTACTCGTAGCCTCTTTATCCACTCTCTTGCCTTTTTAACCATACCCCAGATCACCACGAATAAAGTAACGGGTAGTAATCTGGAGGTATTTTTACATACTTCACTCACTTCATCACACTCACTTATACCTAAAACCTGCTCCACTGTAAACAGGTGTTGTAGCACAGCTGGGTAGCATTCGGCTACCCGGCTGGGACCCGATGATGAAGCATGACACCAACCAGGTTGGTGTATGAGGGTTTTCATAACAAACCTTTGAGGTGCCAGACATCTTAATGTCAGACAGTCATTTTCCTTGGCCGTCTTCTTTGGTTATATTATAAATCGCAGGGACAAGGACGGCCGTCCTAGAGTCCTAGCTCTTTATTTTGGTTTTGAACTTCTTTTATGCCTCTCATCATTGCTAAACATCCTGGAAGTACTTATTTGCAGACTCTATATCTGCATCTATGACCACAATAGGTACTCTCGAGGGAAATTGCATGACCTCTCTCTAGTAACTGCTTTGGGGCACGCCACCATTTCTGCACCATTGAACAAGATACTTACGGCCTTGCTTTGGTATAGAGTGTCAAGGTGAATGTAGGAATGTGGCTATCTATATAGTACGCTAAAATGAAGTACACTGAGTCCAGTGAGTCTCAGATTGGTATACAGAGGCAAAAGTAGATAATACTAACTTTCTGTTTGTGGTAGTGTGATGGAGCAGTTAGGCTTATAAGAGGGTGGTGCTAAGCATTTGTTCTTCTCACAGAGGCAATGAATGAGAAATATACTCAAGAATAAATCCGACACAATTTACAAAAATAACACAGATTTTTATATAATTTTTCAGACCAAGTACTTTTTAAGATAGTAATTTTGAAAGTTGGCAAAATGAATTACTTTTGTGCGCAATTACGCACCATTGAAATGAATAATGAAAAAAGACTTTTAGAGCACAGCAGTTGCCCGAAAGCATCAAGGCACTATTAGGAAATAGAAAAATGTATATAAAATCACACATTGGATCTCAAGCTTCACCTTCCGAATTTAAGTAAATAGCAAAGCCAGGCCCAATATTCCACCAGTGGATTCTCGAGAGCATCCAAGATTTGGCTGGGAGCAGGGTGCTGAGATCATTGGTAGCTGGTGTGCTACGAAGAAGGGGGCCACTTGAAAACATACTGCACAAAGGGACTTAAAGGTAATTCCAAGAGGTTCCATTTGAGGCAGCAGGTCACCAGGGCCTCAGGACCATGGGAGCACAGCTGGGCCGATGTTACCAAGGTCGGTCAGGCCGTGTGCAGAGCAGGTAGGTCAGCCGGACGGAGTGCATCGAGATGTCATCGCGGTCAGAAGCAGGCGGCTTGGAGAGGCGATTCCGAGACAGCTGGGCCACTCAAGAAGTGGGTCTCAGGGGTCTTGATGTCACTGTATGGGTGCTTGCTTCCTGGGCAGTTGGAGTCCAGACTGGACTCTTCGTCTTGGTGAATGTTGAAGGGGGTCTGGTACCCCGGGTGTTGGTGCAGCACGGCTCCAATATATCCTGGTGTTTTCAAACTTAGTGGGAAGACAGATCTGACCCTCCGAAGCTGGTGTACCACTTTTGGTTTGGGTGTTGCATAGGAGTCACTGGGGGGCAGCAAGTTGAAAAACCGAACATTGCGGGTTCGGTGCCTGCAGTATGTAGAGGAGTAGTACCTCTAATCTAAGGGAGTTCTTTGGTGATTTGTAGAAGTCTGGAGGAGCTCAGGGGTTCTTGGTGGCCTCACAGTTACAGGACGAGACAGCACACCACGATTGTCGAATCACTAATGTAGCAGGCAGGGTATGATGCCAATTTTCTGCAGCTAGGCTTCAGTCTTCGAGTCATCAGCTCTTCTTTGCCCTTTTCTTCTCTCTGTCCATCAAATTTGAGTTCAGGGATGCCACCTAAATACTGAATTTAGGGGCATTACAGGGGGAGACAGGTAGTAGCCAATAGGCTACCTACCTTTAGGGTGTCTACACCCTCTAAGTGACCACTTTCTGTGGAAAGGGGCACTACCTTGACCCTAATTTGCTAATCCCCCACAAACCAAGATGGAGGGAAATAAAAAGTGGGCGCCACATCACCTGCCCCATCTTAGGGGCGGTGCTGGCTGAATCGGCACCTACCTCCTAATTTAAATAAGTTTCCCGCCTATCCTCCCGCCAAATGTGGAGCAGGAAAGAGGGGTTGGCATCCTCCACTACCTGGAGCTTCCTGGGTCGCATTTATGTTTATGTTTAAAGTATTTATAAAGCGCATGACTGCCCAAGGGCTTCCCAGCGCTAGCGGAGCTACCAATATTGAGGCCATGGAGGTTAATGGTATTGAGTAAAGAGCCAGGTCTTCATCTTTTTCCTGAAAATAGGTTCAGCTTCTGTGTATCTACACTCCCTTGGCATAGAATTCCATAGCTTGGGTGCCAGGTGTGTAAAAGATCTACCGCCCCATCTGGCTCTTTTGATTCTGGTTACTTTTAGCAATTGTTCGGTGCCAGAGTGAAGGCTTCAAAGATGAAATTCCCTTTGAAGCTTCCCGCCCTGGCATGGAGGAGGTGAGAAGCAACTCTGCCACGAATTTCGTTTCTCGCGCTGCATCGCCAAATGCGATGCAGCGCGAGAAACGAAATTCGTTTTATTTCTTTATATGTATACTTACCTATAATCAGCCGTAATCCGTAGTTTACTACCCCCCACCCTGCCCCTCCCCCGCCCCACGTCAGCGCCCGGCGGCACTCCCACCACCGACCGCTACTGGCGACCGCACATGGTGCGGTCGCATACTCCCGTTTCTCAATTGGAGCTTGTGCTACGGCCGACAACCGGGCATAGCATAAGCTCCCATTGAGAAATGGGAGATTTCTGCACCACGTGGCAGGCACCTCACGGTCCTGTTAATCCCTGCACCGCGTGGCAGGCACCTCATGGTGCCTGGCAGGGGGTGCAGAGATTAACAAGGGGGCACCTTAGGTTCCAGTTCAGCCCCCAACCGGAGGCTGCAGGGAGAAGGGGGCCCTGCTAGGGGTCCCCAAAGTCACTTTCCGACAGGCATTCCATGTCGGAAAACCTGGCATGGAAAGCCTGTGGGAAATTGACATCGTAATCCCGACGGCAGAAGCTCCGTCCTATAGGGATTACATGCTGGTTCCGACTGGCCGACGGGCTCCTTGAGCCCGTCGGAATCCAGCCGGAATGACCGTCCGGTTTCACTTTCGACTGCCTAGATTGTAATTAGGCAGTCGGAAGTGAAACAGTAGATGTCGGTCGGAAAGCCTCCAAACAGAGGTCGGAGGCTTTCCGACCGACATCAAAATAGGCCGCTAAATGAACATAAACATCATTTATAAAAACATAATGAATTGTTTTTTTAAATTGTAAACTTTGTTACTGAGGCAAAATGTAATAAAAATTAATTCATTAATACAAATTATATGGTGTAAAGTAAAAAAAAATTCATTAAAAAAAAGAAAAAACAACTTTGTTTTGTATTTTCACATGGTTTAACATTGATATCTATGGTAGAAATTGTCCTTTTGATTTCAACATTTGGTTGGAGTTCATTGAGAAGATCAGAGGCATGCAGCTGATTTGCAGTGGTAGTACTTTTAATCTTTATATATTAATAACATATGTAGAACATTTTAATGTAAGGACCGTCTATGGGGGGGGTAGTTTAGTAGTTGTCAGCATGTTTGTTAGAACTGGGGGTCTCTAGTTGGCAATGGTTTGCACCGTTGTCCAAATAGGGACCCTTGCTTCTAGTCAGGATAAGGGGGATACACTCCTAAAATAACCCCTGCTCACCCCCTGGTAGCTTGGCACGAGCAGACAGGCTTATCTCAGAGGCAGTGTGTAAAGCATTTGTGAACACATACAGTAATACAGTGAAAACACTACAGATGGACACCACACAGGTTATATGTAAAAATAAGTAATCTTTATATAGACTTAACACAAGACCCAATAGCAAAAATCCACATTACTGTAATCTAAAATAGACTTAAAATGATAGAGACAGTTCACGTTATCTTCAAAAATAGGATAGTCAATCAAAATAAAGCTTGTAGCAACAAATAACTCCACTTGGAGTTATCACGACGTCGTGACCGGTGGAAATCCCAAAGTACGGCGCCGACCGCGAGGTGCGCGGCGTCGGGCCCGGAGTCGAGCAGTCCCACAAAGGACAGTATCTGGAATTCGATGAAAACAAAGACGGTGCACGGCGTCGGGGAGGTGATGCTTCGTTGGCGCCGGCGGCGTCGGTTCCTTACGACCCCAGGGGAGGTGATGTCTCAGTTCCTTACTGCAGCGCAGGGGAGGTGAGGCGTCGGTTCCTTACTGTGTCGGGGAGGTGACGTCACGGATGGCGGCGAGGCGTCGGTTCCTTATGATGGTGCAGTGTCGATGGATTCGGGGGTCACCTACGTCGAGGATCGGCTCCGCAATGATGAAGCCCTGGCGTGGGTGAAGTCGGGGCTGCGGTGCGAGTCGGGACGGTGCGTCGTGAGCGTCACGAGCGGTGTCCTCGGCTCCGGTGCAGGCAGCGGCCTCGGTGACGGCTTCGGAGTCGATGTCGCACGGCATCAGCAGGCGAAGACCCCAGGGGAGGTGATGTCTCAGTTCCTTACTGCAGCGCAGTGGAGGTGAGGCGTCGGTTCCTTACTGTGTCGGGGAGGTGACGTCACGGATGGCGGCGAGGCATCGGTTCCTTACGATGGTGCAATGTCGATGGATTCGGGGGTCACCTACGTCGAGGATCGGCTCCACGATGATGATGCCCTGGCGTCGGTGAAGTCGGGGCTGCGGTGCAAGTCGGGGCGGTGCGTCGTGCTCTTCACGAGCGGTGCCCACGGCTTCGGTGCAGGTTACGGAGTCGCTCGCCGGCGTCGGTGTTGCAATTTCCCTCTGTTAGCAGCTAAAACAGCAGTTTCAGATGCAGGCAAACAGAAGGGGTGAAGTCTTTGTGTCCCTGTGACTTCAGGCAGGAGGCAAGCTCAGTTCAAGCCGTTGGAGATTCTCTTCTTCAAGATGATAAGCACAGCAAAGTCTTTTCTCCTGTCCTTGGCAGAAAGCAACCACTGCAGGCCAACCCCAATCAGCAAAATAGCACAGGGGCAGTACTCCTCCTTCAGCTTCTCCGGTTCTTCTCCTTGGCAACAGGTTTCTTGATTTCCCAGAAGTGATCTAATTTCATGGGGTCTGGGCCCCAATACTTATACACAGAAATCCTTTGTTCTCTGAAGGAAGAGAGGCCTTTGCCTAGTCCAAACCAGTTCTGTTCAGTCTTGGAGCACTTTGTGTACATGACTCCTTCTTTCCTTTGAGAGTGAGGGGCAGAGCCATCAGAGGCCCGCCAGGAGGTGGAGCCAGCATTGTGGAAGGCAGGCACAGCCCTATTCAGACCCAGGTGCAACTCCTCCCACCCATCCTCCTTCAGGCAGACCTATTCAGCCTAGTGCTGACTCACCCTGCCTCCTGGAATCCCCCAGCCCCTGTCACTCACAAACCCAGACATACAATACACAACCTGAGCAGAGGCAGCTGGATGGTTAGGCAAGAAAATACCTACTTTCTAAAAGTGGTATTTTCAAACACAGAATGTTAAAACCAACTTCACTAAAAGATGTATTTTATCATCCTGAGTTCAGGCATACTAAATTCGTTTTTCTACCATGTTCCCTGGGTCAGTTAGGATTATAAGGTGTAATAATCAAACTGCCCATTCTGGCCTATGGGGAACAGGTAGCCTTGCAATAGTGAAAACGAAAATGGCTGTAATTCACTATTAGGACATGCCACACACACCAGGGCATGTCCTACCTTATACTTACAATACACCCTGCCCTTGGGCCTACCTTAGGGGTGTCTGATATGAAGATAAGGGAAGGTTTAGGGACTGGCAAGTGGGTGCACTTGCCAAGTCGACATGGCAGTCACAGACTGCACACAGGCTCTGCAATGGCAGGCCTGAGACATACTTTACAAGCTGCTTCTGTGGGTGGCACAACCAGTGCTGCATCCCACCAGCAGCATTTGATTTACAAGCCCTGGGCACCCATGGTGCACTGTACTAGGGTCTGACAAGTAAATCAAATAACCCAATCATGGAGTTACTAATCAACACATCAATTTACAGTAGGGAGCACTTGCACTGTGGCACTGAACAGCAGTGGCACAGTGCCCAAAAGCATCTAAAACCAGCAAAACATAAGAGGCAACAGCAAAAAATGGAAGGGAGATCCATGCCAATGGTGCCAAGTCTAACACGTGTCCCTTCCAGCTGAAATGTGGGGAGAACTACCCTACCTCCTGGGAGTTCTCATCACTAAGGCGGAAAAATCTGGACAGACCATCAGCATTGGCGTGTTCTGTACCAGGGCGGTGTTCCACCGTGAAGTCCATCCCCTGTAGGGAAATGGACCACCTCAACAGTTTTGGATTTTCACCCCTCATCTGCATTAACCATCTGAGGGGCCTGTGGCCTGTCTGAACCCGGAAGTGAGTCCCAAACAAGTATGGTCTCAACTTCTTCAGTGCCCAGACCACAGCAAATGCCTCACGTTCAATCGCACTCCACCTCTGTTCCCGGGGGAGTAACCTCCTACTAATAAAGGCTACAGGTTGGTCTAGGCCCTCCTCATTCATCTGAGAAAGCACAGCCCCAACACCATGCTCTGAAGCATCTGTCTGCACAATGAATTCCCTTGAGAAGTTGGGCGCCTGAAGCATGGGCGCCGTGCACATGGCAGATTTCAGGGCATCAAAAGCCTTTGGCAGGCATCAGTCCAGTTCACTTTCCTGGGCTGCTTCCTGGAAGTCAGCTCAGTCAAGGGTGCAACAATGTTGCCATACCCCTTGACAAACCTCCTGTAATACCCGGTGAGTCCTAAGAAGGCTCTCACCTCTGTCTGGGTTTTGGGGGTTCCCAAGCCAGGATGGTATCTATCTTGGGCTGTAGGGGCGCCACCTAGCCGCTCCCAACCCGGTGTCCCAAGTACACCACAGAACCCTGCCCGATCTGGCACTTACTCGCCTTGATCATGAGGCCTGCCCTCCGCAGCACCTTCAACACTTCCCAGAGGTGGTGCAGATGTTCCTCCCAAGTGGCACTGAACACTGCAATGTCATCCAGGTAGGCGGCACTGAAATCCTCCAGCCCAGCCAACACCTGGTTGACCAACCTCTGAAAGGTGGCAGGGGCATTCTTCATCCCAAAGGGCATCACCCGGAAATGGTAGTGCCCATCTGGGGTGGAGAATGCTGACCTCTCTTTGGCCCCATCAGTTAAGGCGATCTTCCAGTATCCAGACGTTATATCAAACGTGCTGAGGTACCGGGCAGCCCCCAACCGATCAATGAGCTCATCAGCTCTGGGGATGGGGTGCGCGTCAGTCCTGGTGACTGAATTGAGTCCTCGGTAGTCCACACAGAACCGGAGTTCGGGTGTGGCACCAGGTGCGGCAGCCTTTGGGACCAAGACCACTGGGCTGGCCCAAGGGCTGTTAGAGGACTCAATCACCCCTAAGGCAAACATCTTGGAGACCTCCTCCTTGATGCAAGCTCTCACCCTGTCAGTCTCTCTGTAAGTTTTGTGCTTCACAGGAGGACTGTCCCCAGTGTCCACATCATGGACGCACCATTCAGTGATACTGGAAGTCAGGGAGAACAGATCAGAAAACTGTCCCAACAGTTGGCGACAGACATTCTGCTGCTCAGGGGTCAGGGTGGGAGAGAGGTTCACACCATCCACTGACCCATCTTGCTCTTTTGCATACAGGAGGTCAGGAAGAGGTTCAGTCTTTTCTTCCATCCCAGCATCTGTGGCTAAGAGCATGCCCACTTCAGACCTCTCAAAGTGGGGCTTCAGGCGGTTCACATGCAGGACCCGCAAGGGGTTCCTGGGAGACTGCAAGTCCACCAAGTAGGTGACATCACTCTTGCGCTCCACCACCTCAAATGGTCCGGTCCACTTATCTTGGAGCGCACAGGGCTCCACTGGGGCCCTGACCCAAACCTTTTGTCCAGGCTGAAACTCGATCAGAGTGGCATTCTGATCATGCCAACGTTTCATCTCTTCCTGGCTGGCTTCCAGATTCGCCTCAGCGAGTTGTCTGAAACGCCGAGTCTGGTTCCTGAAGACCAGCATGTAACTAAATACATCCTGGGGAGTTTTCCTGGGAGCTTTCTCCCAGCCTTCCTTGACCAGACTCAGAGGTCCTCTTACAGGATGGCCGTATAGCAGTTCAAAGAGACTGAACCCTAAGGACTTCTGGGGCACCTCTCTGTAAGCAAAGAGCAGGCATGGCAAGAGGACGTCCCACTTACGCCTCATGGGTTCTTCAAGACCCATAATCATGCCTTTAAGGATCCGGTTGAATCTCTCAACCAGCCCATTACCTTGGGGGTGGTAAGGAGTGGTGAACTTATAGGTTACACCACACTCCTGCCACAGGGACTTCATATACTTGGAAATGAAGTTGGTACCACGGTCAGACACCACCTCCTTGGGGAACCCCACGTGGGAGAAAATCCCCATCAGTGCATGTCCCACCACGGGGGCCGTCACTGTCCGAAGAGGGATGGCTTCCGGGTACCGGGTGGCATGGTCCACCAAGACCAGGATGAACCTGTTGCCCATGGCTGTCTTGGGATCCAGAGGCCCCACAATGTCAACACCCACCCTCTCAAAGGGGGTGCTGACAACAGGGAAAGGTTGGAGAGGAGCCTTGTGCTTCCTCCCACTCTTACCACTTGCCTGGCAAGTCTGACAGGTCCTGCAATGAGTATCTTAACTCTTGCGCATTTGGGGCCAATGAAAGTGGGTGACAAGCCTTTGAAAGGTCTTGTCTTGCCCCAAATGTCCTGCTAAAGGCACATCATGAGCCAGACCCAGTAGGAAGGCTCTGAAGCGCTGGGGTACCACCAGCACACGGGATGACCCAGGCTCAGCAACCTTAGGCTCACTATACAGGAGACCATTCTCCCAGTAGATCCAGTGTGATCCAGACTGATCACCTGCTGCCTGGCTTGCAGCCTGTTGCCGCAAGCCAGCAAGAGAAGGGCACTTCTTCTGCTCCTCGCAGAACTCTTCCCTGGAGGGGCCTCCTTCCTGCTGCCAATGGGTCAGCTCAGGCAGGTCTTCCAGTTCAGCCACTTGTTCCCCTGTAGGTTCCAGGGCATCCCCCTCAAGGTCTGCCTCCTCCAGGACCGTGGGAACTTCGGGGGCCGGTTTCCTGTGCCCCCTGCCTCCTCTCCTTAAGGCAGGCACCTGGGCCATTCTTCCAGGCTCCAGGTCCTCTTGAATACCCTTACCGGCTGCCATTGACCGAGTGGTCACACACGCCCACTCTGGCAGACCCAACATCTCCAAATGAGACCTCCGCTCCACCTTCGCTCAAGGGGAGCTCTCCAAATCATTGCCTAGCAGACAGTCAACAGGCATGGCTGGCCTCACAGCTACTTGAAGGATACCTGAGAACCCCCCACTCAAAGGGAACCTGGGCCACCTTACAGTGGCTCTCTGAGTTGTCAGCGGCAACTACGGGGTAGAATACGTTGGGGACCACCTGCTCCTCAGACACCAGCCGACAACTGACAGCTGTCACACTGGCCCCGGTGTCTCTCAGAGCCTCCACCCTATGGCCATTGATGGTCACCCATTGCCTGTATTTTTTAGTGTTATCAGGCAGCTGGGTCCTAGGGACCATCTCACTGTCTCCTAAAGAGACCAGGGACATCTCTGCGGGACCCCACCCACCTTGGGTACCCAACTCCTCTCCCAGGGCTACACTAGCCATCTGCCGGGGTGGTGCACCAGTGGGTGCAGTGGTCACGGTATTGGGGCACTTGGGACTTCCTACAAAGTGACCCACCTGACCACAACTAAAACATGCCTTGGGCCCCTTCTGAACAGACTTATCTGTTGGGACCCATGGTCTTTTCTCAGTGGGAGGCTGGGAACCCTTACCTTGGTTCCCTTGGGGTTTACTTTGGGGCCCTTTTTGGAACTCCTTCTGTTTACCCTTGTCCCCCCCACTCTTCTGCTGGGGACCCTGCCCACCTTTGGCGGAGTCTCCCACAAGACCCTTGGGGACCCGGGTACTAACCCAGCGGTCCGCCTCCTCAGCAAGCTTTCTAGGATTAGTCAGCTTACTGTCAACAAGGTGCTGGCGTAGCTCTGGAAAACAACTACTGGACAAGTGCTCCCATGCAATTAAATCATAGAACCCCTGCAAGTCATCTACTTTGCTACCCTTCACCCATCCATCCAATGCTCTGCAAAAATAAGACACATACTCCACCCAGGTACTAGACTCCCGCTTTTTGCAGTTCCTAAACTTCTGCCTATAAAGCTCTGGAATTAAGCCATACCTTGCCACTAAAGCTTCCTTCAGGTGGGCATAGGACATCTGATCCTCTGTGGGCATTGCTAGCAAGGTTTCCCTTCCCTCACCTGTAAAGCGGCCCCACAACCCCGCTCCCCAATCCTTCTCAGGGACCCGGTGTGATGTCATGGCGATCTCATATGCTTTAAACCATTGCCCAATGTCCTCCCCCTTCATGAAATCTTTAATAACCTCCTTGGGGATGTACACTCTTCCTTCTACAGGCACTGGAGGTGTGCTGCCACCAGAGGGAGTGATTTCTAGGCTCCTAGCCTTTAGCTCTAGCTCCCTCACCACTCGCTCATGCTCTAAAAGCATCTTCTTTTCTTCCATGGCCAACCTCTTACTTTCCAACTCCAATTTCTTGTGCTCAAGGCTATCATGGCTTCCCTGTTTCAGTTTGGCCATCTCCATTTCATGCATCCTGCTTTTCTCCCTGTCCTCCAGCTCCTCTGGAGACAGGCCCTTTTGAGAAACACTGCTGCCCTCCCTGGAAGGCACTCTCCTCCCAGGTAAGCCCAATGGCCCCTCAAGCCGCTCATCTAAATTCTCTGCCTCCTCCACAGACTCCTCGGGCTGCCCACCGGCATTCCGTGCTTCCAACCAGGCCCTCAGCGCCTTTTGAAGCTCCTCTTTCCTGGTGAGGCCTCTCATAGAGATTTTAAACTTTTTACAAACGGCTTTGAGCTCTGGCACTGTGTAGGTATCAACCCTATCTTCTTCAAATTCAATATCTGCAGGTGCAATGGATCCTCTTTTGCTCATTGTGAAAATTGGCAGTTCTCAACAAAAATAAAGGTTCCAAGGAAAAAAGTCCTATCAAAATGTATGTGGTCGCGTATTGGTCTGCACTCACTACTAGTGTACACCAATCACTGTATATGAATCACAAATGCAAGTCCAAATCCTCACCGCTGCCACCAATGTTAGAACTGGGGGTCTCTAGTTGGCAATGGTTTGCACCTTTGTCCAAATAGGGACCCTTGCTTCTAGTCAGGATAAGGGGGATACACTCCTAAAATAACCCCTGCTCACCCCCTGGTAGCTTGGCACGACCAGACAGGCTTATCTCAGAGGCAGTGTGTAAAGCATTTGTGAACACATACATTAATACAGTGAAAACACTACAGATGGACACCACACAGGTTGTATGTAAAAATAAGTAATCTTTATACAGACTTAACACAAGACCCAATAGCAAAAATCCACATTACTGTAATCTAAAATAGACTTAAAATGATAGAGACAGTTCACGTTATCTTCAAAAATAGGATAGTCAATCAAAATAAAGCTTGTAGCAACAAATAACTCCACTTGGAGTTATCACAACGTCGCGACCGGTGGAATTCCCAAAGTATGGCGCCGACCGCGAGGTGCGCAGTGTCGGGCCCGGAGTCGAGCAGACCCACAAAGGACAGTACCTGGAATTCGATGAAAACAAAGACGGTGCACGGCGTCGGGGAGGTGATGCTTCATTGGCGCCGGCGCCGCCGGTTCCTTACGACCCCAGTGGAGGTGATGTCTCGGTTCCTTACTGCAGCGCAGGGGAGGTGAGGCGTCGGTTCCTTACTGTGTCGGGGAGGTGACGTCACGGATGGCGGCGAGGCGTCGGTTCCTTATGATGGTGCGGTGTCGATGGATTCGGGGGTCACCTACGTCGAGGATCGGCTCCGCGATGATGAAGCCCTGGCATCAGTGATGTCGGGGCTGCGGTGCGAGTCGGGACGGTGCGTTGTGAGCGTCACGAGCGGTGTCCTCGGCTCCGGTGCAGGCAGCGGCCTCGGTGACGGCTTCGGAGTCGATGTCGCACAGCGTCAGCAGGCGTCGGGCCTACGGTGCAAGTCGGGGCGGTGCGTCGTGCTCTTCACGAGCGGTGCCCACGGCTTCGGTGCAGGTCACGGCGTTGCTCGCCGGCGTCGGTGTTGCAATTTCCCTCTGTTAGCAGCTAAAACAGCAGTTTCAGATGCAGGCAAACAGAAGGGGTGAAGTCTTTGTGTCCCTGTGACTTCAGGCAGGAGGCAAGCTCAGTTCAAGCCGTTGGAGATTCTCTTCTTCAAGATGATAAGCACAGCAAAGTCTTTTCTCCTGTCCTTGGCAGAAAGCAACCACTGCAGGCCAACCCCAATCAGCAAAACAGCACAGGGGCAGTACTCCTCCTTCAGCTTCTCCGGTTCTTCTCCTTGGCAACAGGTTTCTTGATTTCCCAGAAGTGATCTAATTTCATGGGGTCTGTGCCCCAGTACTTATACACAGAAATCCTTTGTTCTCTGAAGGCAGAGAGGCCTTTGCCTAGTCCAAACCAGTTCTGGTCAGTCTTGGAGCACTTTGTGTACATGACTCCTTCTTTCCTTTGAGAGTGAGGGGCAGAGCCATCAGAGGCCCGGCAGGAGGTGGAGCCAGCATTGTGGAAGGCAGGCACAGCCCTATTCAGACCCAGGTGCAACTCCTCCCACCCATCCTCCTTCAGGCAGACCTATTCAGCCTAGTGCTGACTCACCCTGCCTCCTGGAATCCCCCAGCCCCTGTCACTCACAAACCCAGACATACAATACACAACCTGAGCAGAGGCAGCTGGATGGTTAGGCAAGAAAATACCTACTTTCTAAAAGTGGTATTTTCAAACACAGAATGTTAAAACCAACTTCACTAAAAGATGTATTTTATCATTCTGAGTTCAGGCATACTAAATTCGTTTTTCTACCATGTTCCCTGGGTCAGTTAGGATTATAAGGTGTAATAATCAAACTGCACATTCTGGCCTATGGGGAACAGGTAGCCTTGCAATAGTGAAAAACGAAAATGGCTGTAATTCACTATTAGGACATGCCACACACACCAGGGCATGTCCTACCTTATACTTACAATACACCCTGCCCTTGGGCCTACCTTAGGGGTGTCTGATATGAAGATAAGGGAAGGTTTAGGGACTGGCAAGGGGGTGCACTTGCCAAGTCGACATGGCAGTCACAGACTGCACACAGGCTCTGCAATGGCAGGCCTGAGACATACTTTACAAGCTGCTTCTGTGGGTGGCACAACCAGTGCTGCAAGCCCACCAGCAGCATTTGATTTACAAGCCCTGGGCACCCATGGTGCACTGTACTAGGGTCTGACAAGTAAATCAAATAACCCAATCATGGAGTTACTAATCAACACATCAATTTACAGTAGGGAGCACTTGCACTGTGGCACTGAACAGCAGTGGCACAGTGCCCAAAAGCATCTAAAACCAGCAAAACATAAGAGGCAACAGCAAAAAATGGAAGGGAGACCCAAGCCAATGGTGCCAAGTCTAACAATGTTAAAAAGGTTATGTTTTTCTATGTTTAACAAATATTCTCAGACATGTTGCTTTTCGAGTATTCCCACCAGATGACGAATTTAGGAAGAGGAAATTAATTTTTTGGAATAGCTATTTTTTTAAACAGCAAAAAAAGGGGGTCATTATTTTTTAAAAGACACTTTTTGCTGATTGTTTTTAACCTTTTAAAAAAATTAAAAAAAAGTAAAATAACGTGGAAGGTATACAATGCAATAATAAAGATGAATATTTGCTTAAAAAAAAGAAGATACAGTATTTTGAAAACTGCATTTTCTTATGCAACTTACTTGTTTGTAAAACTTACAGATGGAAGAATAAATGAAAACTAGAATGCTGTTTTAGTGTAGTTAAATATATGTCACTAATGTAGTAAATAGGCAATGTTTTCCAAATAGTTAACACACCCATGCATTCCAAATAGTTGGATTTTAGAAAATAATTGTTCATTCATCTGTTCAGAATTTTTACATATTCGGGTTGCAAACTGTTTGAAAAAATTGTGTTGGTCTCTTTTCATGGAAACTTTGCTCCTTTCTCAGAATTCCCAGGAATGTTGAAAAGTAGAATAAGCTTTACCTAAAGCACTGAAGAAAGAGTTATGCCATCCTTCCACTGCATTATTAGTTTTTGCACCCCTCTCTAAACAGGTTGATTAGCAGTTCCACCATTCAATTTGATACTGTGGAAGCCATCTGCAACCTGTTTAGATGTCCAATTCTATTTTGTTAAAAATAATTTAATTCAGGAGGCAATTTTCCTTCATTTTGGAAATAAAATGTATTTGAATAATTGCAGTGTAGTATTTGTCTACATGTTCTGAGGTTAAAATACATACGGCCTGATTAGGATACCGATCGGACTGCATTCCATGGCCCTGTTGGATGCAGTCAGACTGCTGAAGGTGTCGTCAGAAGCAGTCATTCAGACCGCCAGATTACGATGCATCCAGCCTGTACTCTGACCGACCACTGACAGACGGCCGACTCCAACAGCTTTCCTCTGACAGCCGAGTTGGCAATCGGAGAGGAACTGCAGCCATAGGGCTGTACAAGGAGTTCCGACAGCTGTCTGGATTATGATGTGGGTTTCCAAAGACCTGACTGTGGTGGTCTGACCATCTGCCTCGAGTCATCGGAAACGAAGGAAAAGGGGTGAATACTCAGGCGATTCCCATTCTTCCCAGTGGACTCTGGCTTGTATCCCTTCCTTCAGAACCCCTTACACCTCAGCAGCTGCACCCTGAAGTGGACAGTCCTGTGGGTGGCAAAATCCAGGTAAGTCCTCATGTTGCATGTATTCCCATTGACTGGATGTGCACATATCGCCACACTCCAGCAATGGGGTACATGGTGCACAAGGCATGTCCCCACATGTCATGCATGTGTGTACCACTGCACATGTTTTCTGTGCATTTGCACCCACTTGAAGTGACCTTATCTGGGGAACGGGGCACTGCAGAAAATGAGACCTTCGTGATAGCAGCAATTTTGTTGTAATATGGCGGCCGGAGCTTTCCCAGCCTCAGCGGTCAGAATCGTGCCATGGTGGTCAGATGGGCTGTCCAACCGGCATCATAATCAAGGCCCTAAGTTTGTTAATTTTTTCAATTTAAACTGGAATTTGGTATCTATCATGTAATTCCCAGCCAATGATGGTTTTTGAATTTTATGCCAAATTGCCTGCAAGAAAAAAAAACATCCTTTGATTTGAGTGCTTGGGTACAATTTGCTGATTTGTAGTAATCATAACTAAATCAAAGTTGAATTCAATTTTTGCAGAACTTTTGTACATTGTTTTAGCTGTAATGAAATTAAGACACTCATTATCAGATGTGGATTCCTTGTCAGGTAACAAGGCATAGACTAATTGTATTCTGCTGTGATTAATACAAGCATGAATAGTATATATCTGGATGTATAGATGGGGTGTTGATTTAAAAGTATTATTCATCATCCAGATATTTCACTCCAGTAGAGTCACAAGATTGCTATCAGTTGTAAATATTAGCACTTTTTAGAAGGCTATTAGTATCATAAAATAGGAATGGTTTATGTGTGAAATTTTCTTTCAGATGTGGAAGAATTAGTATGTCAGTGTACATTTTAGGTTGTGCAGGTAAAGATTTACTCACCTGTCTTTATGATTTACCAGTTTTTTCAAATTTGAAGCAGTAGGTAGTTGTTTTGCAATGTGTATGGAAATATTTGTGGAAACCTCTCTTAATAGTGTACCAGAGGGCTCACTGTAGGTGTTGGGTTGAATTTTAGGTGATTGTACAATGTCTTTTACTACTAATGGCATGATTACGATGTTGGGCGGACTCACGTCTGCCCTACAGCATTGCGGTCTCGGAACCACCCGACCTCTATTCGGCGGTCCCAACACTGCAATTACAATGCGACCGCATATGGTGCGGTCGCATACACCCATTTTTCTATGGGAGCTTGTTCTGCTGCTGTAAACTGGCCTTAGCACAAGCTCCCATAGAGCTGTGTAAATCCCTGCACCGTGTGGCAGGCACCTCATGGTGCCTGCCACACGGTGCAGGGATTTAGAGGTAGGCTCCATAGGTGCCCTCCAAACCGCCAACCGGAGGGTCAAAGGGTGAGGGGGCCCTGCTAGGGGCCTTCAAAGGCACTTTCCAACAGCAAACTCATGTCAGAAAGACCGACATGGACTTGGACTTTGAAAGTGCTATCATAATCCCGATGGCGGAAACGCCTTCCTCACCGGATTATGCAGCCCTTCCGTCTGGCCGACGGGCTCCTAGAGCCCCTCGGAAGTCAGCCGGATTGACCGGCCAGTTTGAATTCAGACCACCGTAAATGTATTATGGTGGTCGGAAGTCAGTCGGAAAGCCTCCAACCAGCGGTTGGAGGCTTTCCGACCGACATCCTAATTAGCCCCTAAATCTGTTGCAGAGACAAAGTAATTATGTTCCCTTATATTTTTTAATACGATTACCAGCAGTAATCGATTTGCCTCTGCAAGAGGTTGAGTGATAATTTACACCCCCCCAGTGAGTCTTTTGTCCAGTATTTCTGTCTTTACAATAAACATACCGGTTGCACTTTAACAACCTGTTTCCACAGTGTGACTGCACATATGCGGCCAATTGCATGTTCTCCATTTTATGGATCATGTGATGAAGTGCTGCAAAAAAGCGAAAAAATATTACAATGTTTTTAAACAATTTGTTATTCAGGTTTGATGTATATTCCTCACAATCTGTGAAAATAAAAAATGGTATTGTTACATATATTGCCACACCTGTTTGAAAATGAAAATGTTAAATCAAAAAGTAATTGGGAATGTTATTTTTTTATTTTAAATCAAGAACATTCATGGTTATGTTATTGAAATTATGGTTTGCCGTTATATGCTGTTGGTCTTTGTTCAATTTGTTTATCTGGAGATTAGTTTTTTTTTTTGTGATAATTGATGGTTAGCTTTTGAAATTCTGAAATGAGGAAAAACATGCTAATATTTAATTTTACCAAGGTGTTTCTATTTTTAGTGCCCTGATTTGACTGGTTTTGGTTTCTAGTAGAAAAAAAAATTCTGAAAAGAGGAAAAAATATTTTGTGGCCAATTCACAAAGGTGATCTGAGACAAAAATATAACTTTACGACTTTTGGTATTCACAGAGATCATTTACGAGTCGTATCTTTATGTCTGCAGTTGGGCTGGAATCTCCACACCCGGACCGTACTCTTCGCACCCGGCCGTACTCTCCAGCTCGGGCCGTACTCTCTGGCTCAGGCCGGATGAAGTGTAATCAATGGGCCAGAATGCAATTTTTACAAAAGGGAACATTAGGAACGTGTGATAAATGGTAGAAGAGGTCATAAAAATCAGTTTAGGCAGGGAAAAGGGTGTGGCCAGACACTGCATCATATCCCAGAAAAGTTTGCTCTTTTGCATCATTGTACAATTTGCGCTCCCCTCAGTGTTGACTGCAGTGTTAACACTTCAGTCAACACTAAGGGCGCTCCCCTTAGTGTTGACTGTAATGTTGACACTACAGTCAACACTGAGGGGAATGCAAATTGTGCACTGAGTGTACCATGATGGAAAGGAGCAAACTTTTCTGGGATATAATGTAGTGTCTGACCACACGCTTTTCCCTGCCCAAACTGATTTTAATGACCTCCTCTACCATTTATCACACGTTCCTAATGTTCCCATTTGAAAAAATTGCATTCTGGCTCATTGATTACATTTCATCCGGCCCGAGCCAGAGAGTATGGCCCAAGCCAGAGAGTACAGCCCAAGCCGGAGAGTATGACTAGTAAATGATCTCTTTGAATACCAAAAGTCGTAAAGTTAGACTTTTGTCTCAGATTTCCTTTCAAGTTAATATGTTACATTTCACCAACAAAAAAAGAATTTTGTAAATAGATTTACTAGGAATATTTTATTTATTTTTAATGCATACATGGTTTTGTCATTGAGAACAGTTGAATTCCATGGCAATTGTGGGCGATTTCTGCAGAATGTTAAATATCAATAATACTTACTATTAGCTCATTTTCATTGCACTAACCTGTTCAAAAGATTGAAAACTTCACTTTAAAATTCAGCTTTTATTTCTATTTTTTTACATTTTGTAAATAACTTTCATTACAAACTAAACAAAAAAAGTTACCCTATGGCACTTCACAAAGATATATTACTTAATTAGATATTGTAATAAATTGTAATATTATTTATGAATTTAAAAAAATACTTATTTTGGTGGGAAGAATTACATTTTACTTATATATCTTAATGATCTAAAGAAAAGAAAAATCTCTTAAAAAAGAGAATAACAAATAATCAATAAATATAATTTCCAGAAAATATAAAGGTTTAAAAAACAGGCTATCTCAGTTAGACTTCTTTAAGTGTAAATATGTTCTTTTTTAATTATAATAAATCTAAATACCAATTGCTTTTTAAAACTTGACTTCTTATTGCGTCTCAAAAACATTACTGTATAGGAAAAGAAATGTTATTTTTGTTAAAAAATATTTAGTATAAAGATTTATTAAAAGGTTTTGAATCTGTTTGTGTTTACCACATTTCTGTGCTGTGCTTACATTTTTTAACAGGCAGATGGCACTATTTCTAAGACAACTCAGATAGTCATCTCAACACCTCAGTGGCAGTCATACAACAGCACACAAAATGGTGGACTTTTCTTTTTATAGTTTTATTTAGGATAATCTTTAACTTAAAATAAAATGTGTTTTGTATATTTACAATTATTAGAAAAAGTGTTTAATGACTCAACCCATCTTTTAATTGAAATCCAAAAAGATACATTTATGTTAGTATTTGACAAAATCGTCATACATGAGTGCCATCTTTGTGTGGGCATTTTCTCTAAAAACATTTAATCTACTGTATTTTTTTTTAACATACATTGTTTAAAAAAAATAGAAAATATAATAAATAACAATTTTTGCACTGAATTATTTCAAAATATCATGGAATAAAAAAAATAGGGAGAAAAGTTTTGAATTGTAAAAGTAAAATGCATTGCAGTAAATGTTAATGTGAAGTATAGGTTAACGGAATAAAATCTGCAGAGTAAAGGCATGCGGAGTAATAGTTTGTAGACTAACTTCTGATATTAACGTAGGTTCCAAGCTCTATTTTGACATGGAAGCAGTAGGAATGAAAAATGAACTTGATGACCGGCGGCTTTATCATGAACAATTTGTGCAATATGCAGACTCAGAACTGGTCCATGCATATATTTTCCATCAGAATTTGCTGTCTGCCTCTCATATCTGCAACCATAGCTATGGCGGTCTCTTAATGATTCTGAGCTGCACTGTCTGTTGTTCATACTTTAACTCTCAGGGGTCGATTCCGATTCGGGCTGGAAAACGTACCGACCGACTCGGAGCCGGAATTCATTCCGACCGACACGTACCGGTGCAGCCCGACCCGCAAAGTACGATGAGAAGCGTGCAAAACCAGACCGACTCGTACGGAACACAAGCCGAACGACCGAGCCACGCGGAAAACAGCAATCCGGCCGGAAAAACACGCGAATCGAACCGACCGACACGCACCCGGAACAATCCCGAACGAAACGTACCCGCGAACTCCTACCCACCAAGTACGATGCAACGCGTGGAAAACACGACCGAGTCACACGGAGGACAAGCCGTACGACCGACACGCATACAACACTGCGAGCCGAAGCAACCCAAAACACCGCGACCGACGCGTATGCAGCATAGAAACCAGCACAAACACAGCGTGAATGACTCGGAGAAGCTCGTACGAGACAACTGCAGGGTCCGACTCGGTCACAAGAACGTCTCCTACATGCACAAAAAGTGCAAAGGGAAAGTACACAAAAAAAGGCCAAACAAGCAATTACAAAGCCAATAAATAATGGGGGGAGGGGGGGCAGGGAACAAAGACACACCCACAACTCCACCCATATAAAGGACACAAATCCCTACCATGATCCTTTGCAAATTTAAATTACCTGCCAGCACTCAACAGACAGCAACCACACACCCACAACTCATCCATCACACAAGCCACACACCATCAGCACCTCAACAAATAGCACCCTCACATACACCCAGCAAAACACACACTCACACACCCTCACCTGCACACCAACAAACACATCACTCACCATCACCACCCATCACCATGCCCCCAAAGAAGAATCATAAGTTCCTAGATAGTGAATTGGAAGTCCTGGTAGATGAGATCCTCAGGGTAGAGCCACAGCTGTTTGGTACACTGGTCCAACAGACACCCATGTCGCAGAAAACCAAGATGTGGGAGAGGATCGTCGACAGGGTGAACGCACAATCACCATGTTTGCGCACAAAGGTAGACATCCAGAACAGGTGGTATGATGTGCACAGGAGGGTCAGGGAGCTGTTGAAGAAGGACTACCTCTTGAGCCAACACACCGGCAGTGGCCCTCCTGCCAAACCAGTATACCTTAGGCCCTGGGAGGAGAAGGTGCGGGCCATCCTACCACCAGTGAGCGTATATGGACTAGAAAACATCCCAGAGCCTGGTGAGTACACAACAAATGTACACAATATTGTGCGACAATACACACACATCACTGTCAAGGGGAGAGTCAAACCATGCACCCTTAGCAAATACCCACCAACCAGAACAGAATCATCCCAAAATGTGTATGTCAGTCAGATAAACACAACACATGCCATCTCATAGTGATATGTAACTGTGTCATCACATGTACAAACACAACTACAACTACAGCTAGGCAGTGGCACAAATATAACTAACAAACACATCCAGACATGTAGCCACCACTACAACACCACCTCACAGTGAAGCCCACTGAAAGGAAGGAATTCTGTGTATGCTGGGCAAGTCAGTGTAGCCAATAGCATCATGGGAGTCGTAGTCACAGATATTGCCCACCCTCACAATGCGCACATCAACACCACCATGAACCATGCTCACATCACAGGGAGTGGAAAACAACTGACAAGATGGCTGACACTGGCTACTGCTGTGGGGAGCACAAGGTCCTGCTGGCAACTGTGCACCAACCAACAGCAGGACACCACTGACTGACATCCTGAAAGACAACTTGCACTCCCTGCAACGGAAGCACGTTCCATGGTGGAAAATCTGGCTGGGTGGGAAGGAGGACTGACAGCACTGACCATAGTTACCAGCAGCTCCACTCACACACACCCCTAACACAAACTCCACACAACTCACCTGGGAGAATGCATTGCCTCACACTCCAATCAAATATCCCACAAAGAACCACAACCCTGGGTCATGCTGAGTGAAGCACAGGGACACACATGGGACTTGTAGCAAAACTAACCCCAGGATAACACTGTCAGCCATCTTGTCAGCACAGGCACACAACCCCACAGGGAAGCAGAGTCAAAAGGAAGGAAGCATGGGCATGCTGGGAAGGGGGTGGAGGCAATAGCATGATGGGAGTGGTAGTCACAGCTCAACATCCCCCACCCACATGGCCCAGCAAGCTCACACTCAAGCATGCACACCCCACTGAGAGTGGAAAGCCCCATCAAAGATGTCTGACACTGGTGCTCTGTTGTGGGGAGCACAAGGCCATGCTGGGAACTGGCCACCAACCAACAGCAGGACACCACTGTCAGCCATCTTGCCATTGCTCTCACACTCACACACAGTGACGTCCACCCAAAAGCAAGTAAGTATGGGCATGCTGGGAAGTGGGGTGGAGGCAATAGCGTGATGGGAGTGGTAGTCACAGATATTGGTCACCCCCACAACTGTCCCATCAACACTAACCCTGGGCAAAGCACTACGCTACGCTCGCATAGTTTGCGAAGTTTGCGCTACTTCGCACAACGCGAATTGCACGTAGCACAGTGCAAACAAGCGTAGCGTAGCGTAGCGTAGCGTAGTGCAGCGGTCATTTTTTGCTTGCTCGCGGTCCTCAACGTCAAGTTGGCGACCGCGAGCAAGCAAAATGACATCCCGGCGAGACTTTTTCTCGTTCGCGATCAGCAACATCAAGTTGCCGATCGCGAGCGTGGAAAATAAACCTCCCGGCGAGATTCTCAACGCGGGAGGTCAGGTTTCTCATTGCGAGTGGTCGCGTATGCTCGCGACCGCTCGCGATGAGAAACTACCAGTCCGCGTTGAGAAAGCTGCCGCTCGAGTAAAAATCTACTCGAGCGGCAGTAAAAGACAGCTCGCACTGTGCAAGATGCCGTTTTCAATGATTGCACAGTGCGGACAAGCATCCGGCACTGTGCAATCATTGCGAACAGTGCACTACGCAGTTCGCGTAGTGCTACGCGTAGCTCGCGTAGTGCGAACTGCACTTTGCGTAGCTTTGCGTAGCGCTACTTCGCGAACTACGCCCAGGCTTAATCAACACCACCCTGAACCATGCGCACATCACAGGGAGTGGAAAACAACTGACAAGATGGCTGACACTGGCTACTGCCGTGGGGAGCACAAGGCCCTGCTGGCAACTGTGCACCAACCAACAGCAGGACACCACTGACTGACATCCTGAAAGACAACTTGCACTCCCTGCAATGGAAGCACGTTCCATGGTGGGATATCTGGCTGGGTGGGAAGGAGGACTCACAGCCCTGACCATAGTCACCAGCAGCGTTTCTCACACACACCCCTAACACAAACTCCACATAACTCACCTGGGAGAATGCATTGCCTCACACTCCAATCAAATATCCCACAAAGAACCACAACCCTGGGTCATGCTGAGTGAAGCACAGGGACACACATGGGACTTGTAGCAAAACTAACCCCAGGATAACACTGTCAGCCATCTTGTCAGCACAGGCACACAACCCCACAGGGAAGCAGAGTCAAAAGGAAGGAAGCATGGGCATGCTGGGAAGGGGGGTGGAGGCAATAGCATGATGGGAGTGGTAGTCACAGCTCAACATCCCCCACCCACATGGCCCAGCAAGCTCACACTCAAGCATGCACACCCCACAGAGAGTGGAAAGCCCCATCAAAGATGTCTGACCTTTTGCTCTGTTGTGGGGAGCACAAGGCCATGCTGGGAACTGGCCACCAACCAACAGCAGGACACCACTGTCAGCCATCTTGCCATTGCTCTCACACTCACACACAGTGAAGTCCACCCAAAAGCAAGTAAGTATGGGCATGCTGGGAAGTGGGGTGGAGGCAATAGCATGATGGGAGTGGTAGTCACAGATATTGGTCACCCCCACAACTGTCCCATCAACACCACCCTGAACCATGCGCACATCACAGGAAGTGGAAAAGAACTCACAAGAATGCTGACACTGGGTACTGCTGTGGGGAGCACAAGGCCCTGCTGGCAACTGTGCACCAACCAACAGCAGGACACCACTGACTGACATCCTGAAAGACAACTTGCACTCCCTGCAATGGAAGCACATTCCATGGTGGAATATCTGGCTGGGTGGGAAGGAGGGCCAGATGTCAACCAAATACAACCAATGCAGACCATGTACACACCCCAACATTCACATAGAAATGCCCAAATAATGCAGGACAATGTGCTACACCAATATCAACCTCTGACTGTGACAACTTAGGACAATGCAATGTACAGGCCCGCATCCAGAGGCACAGTCACAACTGTCAGGTGTGTCAACCATTGATGCCTGCAGAAACATAACATACATTGTGTGTGTCTCCCAAAAACAGGTGATGATGGGGACACAGCAGCAGACGCTGAGGAGTCCCCATCCCAGGCTCAAGAGGATACGGAGCTCACTGGTGTGGAACAGCCTCTGCCCTCCTCGGATGAAGAAGACCTACCTGGCACCTCCGGAGCAAGTCATCATGCAGCACCAGCAGGACCACCAGCTGCACCCCCTGCACCCACCCCTCCAACGACTGTCAACACACATACCACCCCTGCCGACATGGACAGACCAAGGAGCACCACCACCACCAGCACAGGGACCCTGGACCAACGTGGGGCCATGGACACCAACACCACCAACATCCCCCAAGAGGGCCCAGGGTCACCTGTGCGTGCCACCTCAGGTACTGCATGTGTCACCAGGGGTGGTGGGAGGGGTGGGAGACATAGGTCGCTGATCTCAGAGGGGTCTGGACTGCATGATGACCCACAACTGGCACGCATAGCCGATGCGTACCAGTCCAGCACCGGAGAGCTCAGCCAGGTAGTGGGGCTCCTCAGGGACATTAAACAGCAGCAGGCTGCCCATCATGCCCGCTTGGACTCACACATGTCCCGTGTGGAGTCCAAGTGGGACACACTGCAAGAGATGACGGCGGTGCATAGGGACATATTACAATGCCTCCGCCAGATGAGCAGCAACCAGTCAACACCTCCCTGTGTGCCCACAACATCTGGTGCTGAAACAACTGCAACTGCCACAGGGAGGGAGGATGACTCTGGCGGAGAGTCCCCTGCACCGCAGCAGCCTGCAATTGAGGGTCCCCCCCCCAAAGAAGAGGGGTCGTCCGAGGAGGGGCAACTGAGAGGCCGATGGCCATGTGCAACCCCCAGGAAGCCAAAACCTGTTCTGGATAATCACCTTTGTGCGCAAACTGTTCACCCTGTTGACTGCAACACAACTCCCCCACATGACATGGGGAGTACAAGTTGGACCAATGTCTCAGATGACTGTGGACTTGATATAGGACATTTCTGCTACCAGGACTTCCAATTCATCTAGGAACTTTGGATTGCAATCAAAATGTACAGCACTCACCATCCTGTGCACTATTCACACACATGTATGACAATAAACACACTAATACACCATACCTTCCTCTGTCATGATTCCAACGTGGTTTCTGTCATGGAGATGATGACCAGCGAAATTACACTGTGCATGCTAACTACCACAGCAAGTTCAACACAGGCATGTGAGTCATGGCGACGTGACACATATGAGGGAGACACACCACCAGGGCTACACAACAAATACACACCTAGGCCATCTGACTCATTGCCTACACTGATGTTGCCAGGAAATACGGTGCAATGCACAGACACAACACCTATTGACAGTCTTTGTCAACTAGCCCACTAATGCAGTAAGCAAATGTCAGTCAAATGTGTGACCACAGACAACGCACATCACAAAGTGAAGCACAGGTTTATTACACATTTGCAACATGTTGTAACCACTACAGATGAAAGGTAATCCCACCTGGCAGCGGGCACACAGTCAACAAGTGTAGAAGGAAGGAAGTCCATGGGTGTGGCGCACATCACCTGTAGGGACACGACAGCTACCACCCTGGAAGTCGAATCACGGTGTGGGGGATCACAGTTGACCAAACGACTCTGAAAGTACCCTGTGAAGGACAGAAATGACACACAGTCAAAAGCACTGAAGAACAGGACAGAACTGCAATACTCATGCCCAATACATGTCACAAGATACTCACCCAGAACCAAGTTAGCATGTCAACACTGTTGGGGAGTACAGACTACCTGTAAGGACACATCGCTACACGCATACAGTCATGTAGCCCATGGACACACTCAAACAGCACCAGAGCACCACCAACACATATCATGCAAACTCACATCATTGACATGACATCTCTGGATACTCACATTCAGCTGAAGAAGTTGGTGATGAGCTGTGTGCGGACATCACCATCACCATCATCATCATCACTGGCATCGTGGTCCAGGCCAGGATCCTCCACAGGTGGCGGATGATGGTCATCGTCATCCAGGATGAGAGGCAACTCCTTCCGCACTGCCAGGTTGTGTAGCATGCAGCAGACGATGACAATCTTGCACACCTTTGCTGGGGCATATGGGAGGGCCCCTCCTGTCTTGTCCAGGCAGCGGAAGCGGCTCTTCAGGAGACCAAATGTCCGCTCAATCACTCTCCTTGTCCGACCATGTGCCTCATTGTAGCGCATCTGGGCTGGTGTCACAGGGTTCCTGATGGGCGTCAGCAACCACAGCATGTTGGGGTAACCGGAGTCACCTACATACAGACATTTGCACATTAGCTGAGTTGGAAAAGAGGGTGGAACACTACATTGCAGAACACACACAATGGTACAAAGTCAGTACACACCAACAAGCCAGGCATGCTGGTTCCGCATCTGTGACATCATCCTCGGGATGCGACTACTCCTCATCACGTAGGCATCGTGTGCAGAACCGGGGAAACGGGCACACACGTGTGAGATGCTCATATCTGCAAGACAGACCACCAGTGCATTGACCGAGTGGTAGTGTTTGCGGTTCCTGTATGCCTGCTCTTGGGCCTGTGGTGGTACCAAAGCCACATGTATCCCATCAATGGAGCCAATGACATGCGGCATCCTCCCCAGGGCATAGAAGTCACTCTTCACGTCAGTGAGTTGTTGGAGTCTAGGGAAATAGATGTACTGGTTCAGGTATATCAACATAGCCTCCAAAACATCGCGGAGCACACGGCTGAACATGGTCTGTGACATCCCACCAGCAGTCGCCACAGTGTGTTGAAAGGTACCGGTGGCAAAGAAGTGTAGGGCTGCCATCACCTTCACCTTGGGGGTCAGCGCTGTAGGGTATGTCCGGCCAGCTTGCAAATGTGGGGCCAACTGCACCGTCAATACCTCAATCAGTGGCCTGGTGAAGCGGTACCGTCGGATGCAGTCCCGTTCCACCATGGTTGCAAGGTCAGGGAATGGTCTATGGACAGCTGGTGCCCTGCAGTGCATAGGTGAAGAAAGAAAGATTGTCAGTCACCCCACATATGTGGCATTGAACACACTGAATATCACATGATACATCATTATGAGGCACAAGTACATGATGTGTGCAGTTCCGTAAGGACATGTATGGCACATACATGGCCAACATCTAACATCACAGTTCAACAAGTGGCATCAATAAGTCCCAGGTTGTGCCATGGGATATCATGAGGCCGTGTCACAGTTCCCATCTCCTGTTGCCACGTTCCAAACACACCCCACAGTGACATGTGAGGACAGATGTGCCACAGGCATCACAGCTCAACGACAGGTAGATTCCCAGGGACCCTGTATTGCCACATGGACACTGGCATGACATGGTGTATCATGAATACACCACAGCAAAAGAACCATGACCCCCACAGGTAGTGGTCCCTGTTGCCTCGGCAGGACAGACATGGACGTCTGTGACACACACACGCACAACATCAAAGTCCTTGCACAAACAACGTGGATGTGGAGACTGTCTCCCATTGTGCACATGAAATCAGAGACATTGTAAACACAACATGCACACAGACTGTGGAGGACCATCACTATTGTGCCAATGGGTCACCCTGGGATAAACATACCGTCCCACATGGGACTCAGGGGGTATGTGACATGACATACACATACACCACCGTGAAATGTGACCATGCCACATGCTCAGATATGAACAGTTGCACATCACAGTGGTCATGTACAAGAAACACCAAGGAATCTGTCCCCATGAACACGTGCACAGCCTGGGAGTGGCTGCCCCCAAGTGACACCCACAGAACAACATGTTCACCCCCATACACGGAATAGGTAATGCAGCCTTACATGCCTTAGGATACAGTTTGGACAGGCTGTGGTGTTGTAGGTGTGCCCCTCACTCCCTGGGAAGTATATGTGGCTGGCATATGTTCACCTGTGACAGGCATGGTGACATATGCCAGTGACTTGTACAGGGACGCGTTGGACAGCAATGGACCGATCGGTGCGCACACATTGGCCATTGCATTCAATGTGTGCTGGTACACGTTGTATTCGCAATACGCGTTGGACAGCAATGGACCGATCGGTGCGCACACATTGGCCATTGCATTCAATGTGTGCTGGTACGCGTTGTATTCGCAATACGCGTTGGACAGCAATGGACCGATCGATGCGCACACATTGGCCATTGCATTCAATGTGTGCTGGTACGCGTTGTATTTGCAATACGCGTTGAATAGCAATGGACCGATCGGTGCGCACACATTGGCCATTGCATTCAATGTGTGCAGGTATGCGTTGTATCCTGGGTACGCGTTGGACAGCAATGGACCGATCGGTGAGCACACATTGGCCATTGCATTCAATGTGTGCGGGTACGCGTTGTATCCTGGGTACGCTGTTGAACAGCAATGGACCGATCGGTGTGCCCGGCCGGCCCATTGCATTCAATGTGTGCGGGTACGCGTTGTATCCTGGGTACGCGTTGAACAGCAATGGACCGATCGGTGTGCCCGGCCGGCCCATTGCATTCAATGTGTGCGGGTACGCGTTGTATCCTGGGTACGCGTTGAACAGCAATGGACCGATCGGTGTGCCCGGCCGGCCCATTGCATTCAATGTGTGCGGGTACGCGTTGTATCCTGGGTACGCGTTAAACAGCAATGGACCGATCGGTGTGCCGGCCGGCCCATTGCATTCAATGTGTGCGGGTACGCATTGTATCCTGGGTACGCGTTGAACAGCAATGGACCGATCGGTGTGCCCGGCCGGCCCATTGCATTCAATGTGTGCGGGTACGCGTTGTATCCTGGGTACGCGTTGAACAGCAATGGACCGATCGGTGCGCAACCATTGGCTATGGCCTGGCCTGGCAACGGACGCGTTTTCAAATTTTGAACGAGTCTGATGCTGTAAATTCAGTTGGTCACCCACAACAATGTTGCAAATTCATGGGTGTCATGAAGTTGAACTTTTGAAGGATGCTGTGGGCGTGTGTAAGTGGTGCAATTCCATGGATTGGCCAGATTCAGAAGATGCAAACGACTTGGACCTATCACTTTGGACACATGGGACAGTATCTGCCTCTGCAGCACACATATAATGCTGGCTGTTCCCCTGAGAGCTCACTTGCCTGCACTACATGCTCCAGGACGACATCTGCCACCAGCACTGCTGCTGTATCTGCACCCTCTGGACCCTGCAATGGCACGTACTGTGGAGAGAGCCCCAGCCTTCAGCACTGAGGAGAACCAGGCCCTGCTGGACAACCTCCTTCCACAGTACAGCAAGCTGTATGGGAAAGCAGGGGAGCAGGTGAGTGTTCTGTCCACTGCCTTTCTAAATGTGCATGTTGTCTGACTAGCAAGGCTAACAGTCTGCACGCCACTGGCTAGCAGGCTCACTGAGTAGTTGTCACCCCCATAGTGTGTAGTTACATGCACTGAACAGGTATAGTGCAGTGACAGTGCATTTAAACAAGGTTTTACTTCCCAGGCAATGATACCATGTAGTAACTGCTGGCATACTGTCCATGGCCATCGTTGCACTGCCTGTGTACATCATGTGCCCCTGTGATTGAGACATGTATATCCAACTGTGTAATGCACGGATATGTTGCATGTGTAGTAATGGCATTCTCACTTTGTCATCCTCACAGGTTGATGCCAACCAGAAGCAGAAGATATGGCTGACCATCGTCCGGGCAGTGAGATCCGTGGGGGTCTACAAGCGCCGGATCCGCAACTGCCAGAAGAGGTGGCAGGACCTTCGGGGCTGGACCTGGATGATCGCACGGGTCCAGCTGAAGCTGTCGCCTCCTCGCAGGAGGGGCAGACACCGGACCCTGACCCCCACATGCTCAGGATCCTGGCGGTGGTCTTCCCTGATCTGGATGGGCAGCTGAAGGCCAGAGAGCAGCAAGGAGGGGGTGAGTCCATGACTGCATTGTGAACTTTGTATGCCATGCTATGTGCCCTCCTCTGGCCTGGTTAAACTTCCACAGTACATCAGTCATGTGGTCCAGGACCCATGTCCCTCTATTGTGCACTGCCCACTCCTCATCTGATACCCAGGTGTGGCCCTTACAGTCAGGGAATTGTGTCACTTGGGTACTGTGTCCTTGCAGTTTGCTTGACTCAAGGTGGGGACATCATCTGTTTCCCTAACTCTGTGGTGGGCATCATGGGTGGGTCCATTGCTTACACAATGCCTGTGTTCTGACATGTAATCTGCGTGTTACTTTGATATGTGGTCCAATTGCTGAGCTGATCCACCACATGTGCCTGGGGTATCTGGCACACACCCATGCTGCGGGTGGGAACAATGTTTGGGCCCCAGGAGTGTGTATATTACGTGTGTCACACATACTTAGCCAGCTGCCTACTGTCCAGGGCTCATCCCTCATTCATGTGGGGCAGGACAGTCATGCCTACTCCAGGCCATACAATACACTCTGTACTCCCACTCCCGTGTATCAGCTGACACGTTGTGCTCAGTGATATGTCCCCTCAGCTGTCTGCCTCTGTGTCAGTGTGCTGTGGCTTCGTTGTCAGGACTGCTGGGGTGTTTCTCGGTTGGGGCTCAGCATGCCACCGGAGATGTGACCATAGGAGACGATACTTGTGTGACACATAGGTGTTTGATCACCTGACCGTGCAGACTGGGGTATGCGAATGTGAAGTTCAGGCAGCTGTTTCCCATTCACAGAAGATTGTGAGGTGCTCAGGTTCAGAGGGTAGTGTTACAGGTCTCCCATATGTCCAATCGGTATGACCTGGACAGATAAGTGTTCAGATGATGTGGTGTGTGGGGGATGTACATGTGCACTTGTTCAGCTCCAGGACTTGCATTCCCCATGACCTACTATTGTGACACAGTGCAGAGTGTTGTTGTCTGGCTGCCCTGCCCATGTGACTGGAGACAGTGTTGTATGACTTAGCAGGCATGCCTGTGCCATGGCATGTGACTTCCTATGAGTGATCCTGCAGGGGAGTGACATGTGCTACATGCACACCATTGTGGCAATGGCTATCAGGACATGGGTGCATCATGGTGTCTGTCGCTGGTATGCATCACATGCATTTCCTATTTGACTCTGGGCATCCCTTTCATCCGGACACCTGTACTGACTCAGTGGCAAGAGTTGTGATGTGTGCATGTTCACATGCTTCACCGTGTTCTCTGCACTGTCCAACTACTGTGTAGGTGGTGCATTTGTCCACACTGGGGTATTGCCATCCAACAGACACCAGACAGATGGGTGCAAGGCCAGGTGGGATGTGAGTGCCATGGTTGACCATCAGACTGACAATTGGCTTCTCCTGTTCTGTTTGGGCACTTTTAGCAATGTTCAATTAAGGATGCCAGGGCTTGCTCTGTAATGTGCTGTACTTACTGTGGTGTGTGCGTTCGGTGCAGGTGACTGATGTCTGTCTGTTTCCCTATTGATTGCAGATACATCCACGGCCACAGGAGGGGACAGCTCCATGGACCAGGAGGAGCCGCAGAGCCAGATTGGGTCAGCAGCCGAGGAGTGGTCGGAGGGACCCAGTGGCACGGAGGGCGAGGGGAGCCACACCGAGGAGTCCTCAGCACCATCCACCTCAGCTGAGGACCACAGCAGCTCGGAGGATGACTCCCTTATGGAGGCGGGTGTCAGCAGCCACCACACCCCAGCTAGTGTTGCTGTCCCCGCCACCACCACCACTGCCCTCCCATCGGCTCCCATTCCTGAGGTCCGTGGAGGCTCCCATGTTCGGGAGCGTGTCTCCTTCGGGCCAGGCACCGCACCCCCTGCCCCTGTGTCCCCTGCTGCCCTGAGTGAGGAGTCTGTGTACCTCCTTCGCCAGCTCCATGTAGGGCAGACAGCGATGCTGAGTGTCCTCCATGCACACACCACTCTGTTGACTCAGCTGGTGTCGTTCATGGAGGGCATCTCATCGGGCATGTCTGCCCTACAGAGGGGCAATAGGTCCATGGACTCCTCCCTGACGGCAGCAGTGTCCCTCCTCCGACAGTCCCTCACCACTCCTGCCTCTGCCCCATCCACACTCCCCAGCACCTTACCTGTCCCAAGCACACACACACCGGCACAGGCACACACCAGCACAGACACGAGCAGCAAACAGACACACACGCCACAAACAAGACGCACATGCACGCACAGTCAGGGGACTGAAACCACACTCACAGTGGATGGGGCCCAGGCACACACACACGCATCCACGAGCACTGCGCAGTCCTCAGTTGCCTCTCCCTCCAAAGCCCCCTCCCTTGCCTCACCTGCAACCCCAAAGACACAGCGGCTCTTCCTCAGTGACCTCGGCCTCTTCCCTCCGATCCAGCTGATACAGCATTCAGGGGAAGAGGAAGCCCACCCACACGGAGCGGAGTGCCCCTCACCCCCAGACACCCTCCCCCAGGCGCAGACCGACTGACGCCCCCACCCGCAAGTCCCCCCGGACCCGGAAGAGCAAGACCCCGCCGCCGCCCTGCAGCTCAGGCACCAAGTCTCCTTCCTCCATCCCTCAGGCCCCCACTCCACAGGTGCCCCCACCACACCCTGCCCCAGGTTCCCCCACCCACAGATACACCATCCCCAAAAGGATCAGGCCTTCTCCCCTGCCACTTGCTCTTCCGGCCCCACACCCCCGCTGCGCTTGTCTGTGCCACTGGTGTGGTGAGGGTGTCCTCCCCTCTGTCCTGCCCACCTTACCTGATCCCCATTCTCCTCCCCTGGAGGTAGGCACTGCAGTGGAGTCCACTACCACCCTGTCTGACTTGGGCACTGCAGTGGGGAACCTGTCCACTCCATCTGCATGGTCCACTGCAGTCGTGCCGGCACCCACACCATCTGAGTCATGCCCCCAGTTGTGCCGGCACACACCATGTCAGACACCTCCACTGCAGTTGTCAGTGGCTCTCCAGCACCCACCACCCCTTCCCTGCCTCCTTCTGGTGAGCCCTGATCCTGTCCCTGCGGTGCCTGGCCTGCCCCCCGTATGCCCCTCCGAGGGGATTGTCCCTGGTTTTTATCAGTGCAGGCATGCGTAGGGTGACATCTGCCACTGTCACCCTGTTTTGACTTTCATGATGGACTGGCCATTGGCCTTTGTTTATTTTTTACATGACTTCAACTTTTGAACCCACATATGCTGAATAAAGCAACTTTCTGTTCTCTAGTGCTTTTGCTTCTGATGTACATGATGTTGTTGATGCTAACCATGCCCTTGCTGCAGTGATGGTGATATTTGGTCTCATGAAAATGAAGTGTTACTGTGCAGGAACCCATGTGGTCCAGGGGGACTGTGTCCTATCCTGTGGTGTATCCATGTCATCCTTAGCAGCATCTGAGGGTGTCATGTTTTCAATATTTGGCAATGGGATTTCCTACTTACATTAGCAATGTCACATCTGTGGCTTCCACCCCTGCACATCTGTTGTGCTTGCCATTGTTCAATTAGTCTACTTCCCTGACCGTGTGGCCATCTCCACTGGACTTGCAGGTTTGGGCATCAATGGGGAAGGACTCATCTGTGTTGTCAGTGCAACTTGCTATACATGTGTGTTGGATCTGTGCTGATGATTTCGTTGACACTCCCATGACCAGGCTGATGTGACGGGAGCCTTCATTTGGTGCTAATTGTTGACTGTGTGACCAAGTGTTCGTTCTGCTGACATGATGGAGCCCTACTGAGGCGACATATGGCACAGCTTTCCTCACACAGGAGTGGAGTCCCCTCATGGCAGTGTGTACTCCTGTGACATCGCCTGCGCCCAAGGTGTGTGTTGTATGAGCATGTCTGTGTGTTCACTTCCATTTTGCTGTACATGCTGGGATCCCTAGTGATGTTCCTGTTTGTGATGCTTGCTGAGTTGACCTATGTTCCCCCAAAGTCTTCTCCCTGGGTTCTCTGTGATGTGGGTGCATGGCACATTACTGGTCATCAGGGTGTCACCCATAGGTGTGTTTGCTGTCAGGGCTGAGTTTGTGGGCAGACGCTGATGGGTCACAGTCAGGATTCCCCTTGGCACTTGTTGTTTACACCTGTCATGTGATTTCCGGTTTGTGTTAGCTTTCTTGGTTGTGACACGTTGTGTGTGTGACTGCTGGCACTCCTCAGGGTCAGGGCTGCAATGTTGGTAGTTGTCTATGTGTGTTCTCTGTGGGTGACCTTGGCTTCTTCATTGGTGTGTGACTGTGGCTGGGATCCCATTGGTTGGTGTGGTATTGCCGTCATGTCCATGTACAGCGTAGTGTGCAGTGTGTCAGACATTCAGGAGTCTTGTTGAGTGGCCATGTGTGATGTGTTTCTGCACCTTGGTTCCCACCACTCCCCTGGGATTGTCATGGGTGCATGTGCAATGGCACCAGTGCATGTGAGCTTCACTGCTGCACATTGTTGGAGGTCGAGGTGTGTGGTGTTGAGTGTGTGCATATGAGAGTTGTTGCCCGGCTAGACCCCTGCCTCCATGTTGGCCTTGGCTTACTGGCCGTGCTGATTGATTTGTGCTTGTGTAGGTATGATGGTAGTTTGTTGCTCAGGACACATGACTGTGGTTCACAGTGTGAACGACATCTAGCTTTGTCATCACAGTGGGATTGTAATGCAGCCCAGGGTCACTACATTGTGGGGGCCCTGGGGTAGTGCTGTGGTGTCTCTGTGTCTTGCTGTGTCAGTTGCTGTTCCTACATGCTTGTGTGACATGTGTGATTTGTGCTCCCTCTCATCTGACAATGCCTGATTGCCCACATAGGGGATTTGGATCCATGAGTTACCTTTGTGTGGCACTGTATGCACATCTGTGTAATTGGTATTCAGGCCTCCTCATGTGTTGTGTGGTTGCCTGGGGACACTGGCACCCCCTCACCTGTTGTGTTTGATGTGCAGTGTGGGTCTGCCTGTTTGTGTTTGTGCATCTGCACCACTGCATTGGCATATCTTTAGTGTGCCATTGGCTGTATGTTGTTTGGTGGGTTTCCCCTGCTGTCCCTGGGACTCCTAGGTCATCAGTCAGCACAATGATCATTGTTTGTGTGTCCCATTGCTGCCATGGTATGGTATCTGTTCACCTCACATCTACAGTCTCCACAGGGTATCTGCATTTGTGTGCCCATTGGTGCAAATATGTGGGTCTGCATTCTGATGGTCACTTCTGTCATTGTGTCATTGATGAATGTTGACAGTGTCAGCCCCCATGGGTGATGTTTGTCTGCACATGGCCAAAGGTATGTCTTATTTGCACTGCACTGTTTGCCTCCCCCAATCTATGTTGCTATGGGACACAAGCACTACTTTGCCACTGATGTGTTTGTTGTTCTGTGACCAGGAATCATCCATGCAGTTTGGCAGTTGCAGCTTTTTCTTTGTCAACACTTACATTTTGGTCACTGTAATGATGGGGTTTGGACCCCATTGCCACAATGTTCAAAATGTGCTTCAACTATGGACCCCACACTTACATTTTGGTCACTGTGATGATGGGGGTTTGGACCCCATTGCCACAATGTTCAAGATGTGCTTCAGCTATGGACCCCACACTTACATTTTGGTCACTGTGATGATGGGGTTTTGGACCCCACTGCCACAATGGTCATGGCCTGCTTGCATTGTGGGGGCCACACACATTTATGTGTGGCACATGTGATAGGGGGTCACATTGTATGTTCAAAGTCATGTTCAGTGTTGTAGGCATTTGACACAGTCTACACACGCTTGTCATGGTGTTGGGGGGGATGTCTTTATGTTGCATTCTTTATGTTGGTGTGTGCTTGTTGTGTCATGTATTAGCCATCCTGTGAGTGGGGGTGTTGTTGGTGGTAGGCATCCAGCCCCCCATGGGTAGGGGTGGTAGTAGTGACAGCCATCCAGTCCCCCATGGGTAGAGGTGGTAGTAGTGGTAGGCATCTGGCACCCCATGGGTAAGGGTGGTAGTAGTGACAGGCATCCAGCCCCCCATGGGTAGAGGTGGTACTAGTGAAAGGCATCCAGCCCCCCCTGGGTAGAGGTGGTAGTAGTGACAGGCATTCAGCCCCCCATGGGTAGAGGTGGTAGTAGTGGAAGGCATCTGGCACCCCCTGGGTAGGGGTGGTAGTAGTGGTAGGCATCCAGCCCCCCATGGGTAGAGGTGGTAATAGTGGTAGGCATCTGACACCCCTGGGTAGAGGTGGTAGTAGTGGTAGGCATCTGGCACCCCTGGGTAGAGGTGGTAGTAGTGGTAGGCATCTGACACCCCTGGGTAGAGGTGGTAGTAGTGGTAGGCATCTGGCACCCCTGGGTAAGGGTGGTAGTAGTGACAGGCATCCAGCCCCCCATGGGTAGAGGTGGTAGTAGTGGTAGGCATCTTGCACCCCTGGGTAAGGGTGGTAGTAGTGGTAGGCATCTGGCACCCCTGGGTAGAGGTGGTAGTAGTGGTAGGCATCTGACACCCCTGGGTAAGGGTGGTAGTAGTGACAGGCATCCAGCCCCCCATGGGTAGAGGTGGTAGTAGTGGTAGGCATCTGGCACCCCTGGGTAGAGGTGGTAGTAGTGACAGGCATCCTGCCCCCCCTGGGTAGAGGTGGTAGTAGTGACAGGCATCCTGCCCCCATGGGTAGAGGTGGTAGTAGTGGTAGGCATCTGGCACCCCCTGGGTAGGGGTGGTAGTAGTGGTAGGCATCTGGCACCCCTGGGTAGAGGTGGTAGTAGTGGTAGGCATCTGGCGCCCCTGGGTAGGGGTGGTAGTAGTGACAGGCATCCAGCCCCCCTGGGTAGAGGTGGTAGTAGTGACAGGCATTCAGCCCCCATGGGTAGAGGTGGTAGTAGTGGTAGGCATCTGGCACCCCCTGGGTAGGGGTGGTAGTAGTGGTAGGCATCTGGCACCCCTGGGTAGAGGTGGTAGTAGTGGTAGGCATCTGACACCCCTGGGTAGAGGTGGTAGTAGTGGTAGGCATCTGGCACCCCTGGGTAAGGGTGGTAGTAGTGACAGGCATCCAGCCCCCCATGGGTAGAGGAGGTAGTAGTGGTAGGCATCTGGCACCCCCTGGGTAAGGGTGGTAGTAGTGGTAGGCATCTGGCACCCCCAGGGTAGAGGTGGTAGTAGTGACAGGCATCCAGCCCCCCTGGGTAGAGGTGGTAGTAGTGACAGGCATCCAGCCCCCATGGGTAGAGGTGGTAGTAGTGGTAGGCATCTGGCACCCCTGGGTAGGGGTGGTAGTAGTGGTAGGCATCTGGCACCCCTGGGTAGAGGTGGTAGTAGTGGTAGGCATCTGACACCCCTGGGTAGAGGTGGTAGTAGTGGTAGGCATCTGGCACCCCTGGGTAAGAGTGGTAGTAGTGACAGGCATCCAGCCCCCCATGGGTAGAGGTGGTAGTAGTGGTAGGCATCTGGCACCCCTGGGTAAGGGTGGTAGTAGTGGTAGGCATCTGGCACCCCCTGGGTAGAGGTGGTAGTATTGGTAGGCATCTGGCGCCCCCTGGGTAGCGGTGGTAGTAGTGACAGGCATCCAGCCACCCCTGGGTAGAGGTGGTAGTAGTGACAGGCATCCAGCACCCCATGGGTAGAGGTCGTAGTAGTGGTAGGCATCTGGCACCCCCTGGGTAGGGGTGGTAGTAGTGGTAGGCATCTGGCACCCCCTGGGTAGAGGTGGTAGTAGTGGTAGGCATCTGGCACCCCTGGGTAAGGGTGGTAGTAGTGGTAGGCATCTGGCACCCCCTGGGTAAGGACGGTAGTAGTGACAGGCATCCAGCCCCCCATGGGTAGAGGTGGTAGTAGTGGTAGGCATCTGGCAGCCCCTGGGTAGGGGTGGTAGTAGTGGTAGGCATCTGGCACCCCCTGCATAGAGGTGGTAGTAGTGGTAGGCATCTGACACCCCCTGGGGAGAGGTGGTAGTAGTGGTAGGCATCTGGCACCCCCTGGGTAAGGGTGGTAGTAGTGACAGGCATCCAGCCCCCCATGGGTAGAGGTGGTAGCAGTGGTAGGCATCTGACACCCCCTGGGTAAGGGTGGTAGTAGTGGTAGGCATCTGGCACCCCCTGGGTAGAGGTGGTAGTAGTGGTAGGCATCTGGCGCCCCTGGGTAGGGGTGGTAGTAGTGACAGGCATCCAGCCCCCCTGGGTAGAGGTGGTAGTAGTGGTAGGCATCTGGCACCCCCGGGTAGGGGTGGTAGTAGTGGTAGGCATCTGGCACCCCTGGGTAGAGGTGGTAGTGGTGGTAGGCATCTGACACCCCTGGGCAGAGGTGGTAGTAGTGGTAGGCATCTGGCACCCCTGGGTAAGGGTGGTAGTAGTGGTAGGCATCTGGCAACCCCTGGGTAAGGGTGGTAGTAGTGACAGGCATCCAGCCCCCATGGGTAGAGGTGGTAGTAGTGGTAGGCATCTGGCACCCCTGGGTAGAGGTGGTAGTAGTGGTAGGCATCTGGCACCCCATGGGTAGGGGTGGTAGTAGTGGTAGGCATCTGGCACCCCTGGGTAGAGGTGGTAGTAGTGGTAGGCATCTGACACCCCCTGGGTAGAGGTGGTAGTAGTGGTAGGCATCTGGCACCCCTGGGTAGAGGTGGTAGTAGTGACAGGCATCCAGCCCCCATGGGTAGAGGTGGTAGTAGTGGTAGGCATCTGGCACCCCCTGGGTAGGGGTGGTAGTAGTGGTAGGCATCTGGTACCCCCTGGGCAGAGGTGGTAGTAGTGGTAGGCATCTGACACCCCTGGGTAGAGGTGGTAGTAGTGGTAGGCATCTGGCACCCCTGGGTAAGGGTGGTAGTAGTGGTAGGCATTTGGCACCCCCTGGGTAGAGGTGGTAGTAGTGGTAGGCATCTGGCGCCCCTGGGTAGGGGTGGTAGTAGTGACAGGCATCCAGCCCCCTGGGTAGAGGTGGTAGTAGTGACAGGCATCCAGCCCCCATGGGTAGAGGTGGTAGTAGTGGTAGGCATCTGGCACCCCTGGGTAGGGGTGGTAGTAGTGGTAGGGCATCTGGCACCCCTGGGTAGAGGTGGTAGTAGTGGTAGGGATCTGGCACCCCTGGGTAAGGGTGGTAGTAGTGGTAGGCATCTGGCACCCCCTGGGTAAGGGTGGTAGTAGTGACAGGCATCCAGCCCCCCATGGGTAGAGGTGGTAGTAGTGGTAGGCATCTGGCACCCCCTGGGTAGGGGTGGTAGTAGTGGTAGGCATCTGGCACCCCTGGGTAGAGGTGGTAGTAGTGGTAGGCATCTGACACCCCTGGGTAGAGGTGGTAGTAGTGGTAGGCATCTGGCACCCCTGGGTAAGGGTGGTAGTAGTGACAGGCATCCAGCCCCCCATGGGTAGAGGTGGTAGTAGTGGTAGGCATCTGGCACCCCCTGGGTAAGGGTGGTAGTAGTGGTAGGCATCTGGCACCCCCTGGGTAGAGGTGGTAGAAGTGGTAGGCATCTGGCGCCCCCTGGGTAGGGGTGGTAGTAGTGACAGGCATCCAGCCCCCCCTGGGTAGAGGTGGTAGTAGTGGTAGGCATCTGGCACCCCCTGGGTAGAGGTGGTAGTAGTGGTAGGCATCTGGTACCCCCTGGGTAGAGGTGGTAGTAGTGGTAGGCATCTGGCACACCCTGGGTAGGGGTGGTAGTGGTGGTGGGCATCCGGGCCCCTATGTGTATATGTGGCATTGGTGATGGCCATCCCGCCCCTATGGTGCTGCTGTTGCAAGTAATTTCTGCATCCCTCTGTGTGTGTGTGATATGTCGGGTACGTGTAGTTTGTTTTTGTGGTTGGTGTCTGACTTACCTTCTGCGCCGTACGCGTCCGTGCCTGTTCCGGTAGTAGATGTAGAATATTGGTAGGATCGGCACGATGGGATTCATGGTTGGTTCGTCTCGTTCGTCTTTCTCGTTGCTTCGCCTCGTCCTCATCGCTGGCGTGTTCGTCTCGTAGCCGTGGATCGTGTTGTGGCGCGAATCGGAGCTTATGTGCGCCTCTCCCGGATGCTTTGACGTGCCATGCGTAGCGACGGGTTCGGCGCGTACGGGAAGCGCATCGTACTTGTCCGGCCGGACGGGGCTGCATTTTGGCTTCCATGCGACTCGATTCTGCGTTTACGGATCCGGCTCGGTCGGGGAACAGGACCTGGATTGGGTGAGTACGACTGGGTCGGAATCTATGCTGTTGTGCGCATCGTACTTGCTCGTTCGGAATAATGTGCGGATCGGTCGGGAAACAGGCATTCGCATGGCTTTTTTCCCGACCGAATGGTGTTAGGTGCGCCTCCGACCGAGATCGGAATCGGCCCCATAGATTTTCTGTGTTAAAGTATGCACTGTAGGCAGCCCAGTTACTGCAAGTCTGGAGCATAGACCTCTTCTAGACCTCACCATGGTTGCTGAAATTGTTCTTGATATGAACCATGTCATTCTGTATGTGGAGACACTGCTCCTAAAGCTATGCTTTTTAGACAATCACCATATAAAACTAAGAAAAGGAGTATAGAGTACAGGGCATAGATTTTAGAGGCTTTTATATACACAATGATCTTAGTTGCTATAATCTTAATAACTGAGTGTTGGAAATCGACCTTTCTGCATGGTCATCACCAGACTTTTTGCCATTTTCTGGACCCTATTTTTGTGCTGGAATTTGAACTCTGTTCACTGTTACCCCTACTAAATATGAGCAAAGCATGTATGCTCCCCTTTTAAACACTGTTAAATTGGCTTATTCCTAAATGACACATTTAGCTTGCCTGCAAGTCCCCAATGTATGGTGTGCCAAATGCACCTAGTTCCTGGAAGTTAAATGCTACCTGTGGACTGCAGCACCTATAGTTCTAACCAGGGAGTGGGACTACAAAACATGGCTTCAGCCCTACCCTCGGTAGCCTGACTGCTGCAGTGTAAATCCTGCAGTGCTTCCTGTCAAATGACCTTTTTTGGCAGGCAAATACCTCTCTTTTAAATATGAATAAGTCACCCCTATGTAGGTCTTATAGCCAACAAGGTTGGGTGCATGTTATTTTAAAGTGAGACATACAAAATTATAGTCACCATGTCACTATATTGACAAGCCGCCCAAGTTATTTTCACTGTGGCCGTCCCTGCATCCTATACTGAAACTCAGTGTACAGATGTAAATATTAATATTGCTACCTAGGGATTGGGACCAGCTAGAAAAATAATGAAACCACAAATGTTATTAGTTATTACAAATCAAATTCAGTGGTGAAGTCAGATTTTTAATAAGCACTAAGGAAAAATAAGTTTTAGAAATCTACCTTTAACCTGCCTGAAGTTCCCATGAGACTAATTTGCATTAGCTCTCCAGAAGCCTCCCAGCTGGACCCTAGCCTTTATTGAGGTAAGAAATGCCTTCTAGAAGCCACACAATACACCACTTTGATTGAGAGGTTGACATGAATGGGCCTGTGATACTCCTCTGAGCTCAGGTTGACATTCAGAGTGAAGGCATCTGCCCAACCTGTTGGCACAACAGTGTTAATTTCTGCCTGAAACATCTGGCTGAAGCAACGTTTGTACCCTTGAAACGGAATCAAACAGGTTACATCACAATTCTTCTCTATCCCATGATTTGTTGCTGGAGGACTGTGCTTTGTCTTACTTTTTATTATAGGTCCAAGGCCTGCATCAAACTAGACTGAATTTATAGCAGGGAAAACAGCCTTGCATGCCTCTCTTATGCAACTTGAATATAGAGTGGAAAGCAGCGTAATAGATGCATTTTAGAATA